>OY728156.1:408927203-410177203 GCA_963277665.1 Viscum album
AATATTCTATAATTAATATTAAATTAATCACATCAATTAAGTGAGAAATATGTTTTTAAAGTGAAAACATAAAAATGATTGAAATATTTTTATATTAATATTCAATGTAAAATCTATTTAAATGAACTAAATTTTATTAAACGATATAAAATTATTCTAATTTATACTTTAAACCTAATTAAAAATATAATTTAACAATATAAAATATTTAGATGAAAAAACTTTTTTCAATTAAAATGCATTATTTTATCATTATTCATCAAACACATGAAACTTATCAGAAAAATAAAAAAATTAAACCAAAATATATTTTTATATCCCTATTTAAAATATGACATTTATTTTTTCAAATTTAATGTTTTCCATTATAAGGCTGTAAAACTTCATTTACAGAAATATATGTTTTTATGTGTAATATTGGATTTATTCCTATTTTGTGGCTTTAAAATATATTCCATGAATGTAAAAAATATTTTATTGAAGATATACATTATATATTTCATTAATATCATTCAGAAATAGTAATTAATTTAATTTATTATGATTAAATTCCTTTGTGATCATAATTTTTTTTATAAAAACATTTTCATTATATTCAATTAGTTCTTATTTTCATTTCTATTTAATTGGTAATCAATAAATTCAACAATATATATTCATAAGTTAGATAATAATATTCATAACTTATAAATTAATATCCAGTGTATATCATATTATATTAAATAATAATATTTAATAATATATTTTTGTTTTGTAAAACTCTACCTAGCATGTATCGCAAGCCATGTCAATGTTGTGTGTAGCGTAAGCATACAATGGTGTTGTATATAAATAAAGCTAGAAAAAAAATTAACTTTATTAAAAAATGAATATATTGTAAAGTATTGGGGTGTTACATTATACCTACCTTAATTAAATTTTGTTCTAAAAATTTAAAATTGCACTTCAAAAATCAATGTTTGATAGTTGAAAATTACTTTTGGGGATACATATATCTGAAATAGAGTTAATAAAACCACCTCTTAAAAAGTGGAAAGAGAAATATGAAGGTTTCCACAAAATTATTTTTTCTAATAGAAGAACATTAACGTAATATTGAAACAAAGACTTGGAATAGAAATAAAACGATCATGTTCTGATGGAGAGTGAGTGAGAACATGATCATCAGAAATTATACTATCACAAAACCGGAAATCCATGATGTGTTAAAGAGGCCATTGATTTCTCAATAAAAAAATTAAAAAAATAATTTTTTTCATTTCATATTATTTTCCAAGAGTTTATAGATTATAGTAATATCCTGATAAGCACTTGATAAAATAAACTTACATGATTTCTTTCAATTTCATAAGAATAATCTTATCCATTGGGTTTTATTTGATCTATTTTTTTACTTTATATATTATTATAGGAAATGCATATTCAAGTTGATTTTTTTACGAGAATCAATTAAATGAATCATATAATCTACCAGTTATTCATTTAACCTTTAAATATTTACTCACACCAAAATGGTAAGCACATAGTATCTAAAAATTTATACTTCAACCTCAACTAATTATATCCAAAGTTTAACTTAATCCATTACAACCCCAAGAATCATATAAAATATATCCTTACAAATTCAAATCCATTTTTTTAATTTTCAAAATCAATCATAAAATTTGATTCCCAAAAAATAATAAAACATTATATGATGAAAATAACTTTAATCACCAAAATTAAAAAATAATAATCAATGTTCAACTTATATTATTTAGAAAATTATTTTCCTTCCTCAAAAATATTCTAGACTAAGATTGAGACCCACAAATCAAGAAGGATTTCACCACAAAGTATTTCAAATAACATAAATCACTATTAATTTCCTAAATCAAACTATATAAGATGTACTTCCATAAATAACCCTAATTACCATATGTCTACAATAAAATCATATTTTACTCTAAAATACAATTCAGCATTTATACATAAAAATATTCTTTTTACAGTAATCTTGTTGGATTTCTAAAATAGAATATTTCTTTGGAAATTAATTTAATCCCTTAATCACCAAATCATTTTAAAATCCAATGGTTATGTATTTGATAAAACAATGGTCCTTAAAATAGTAATGAACATTATCCATTAGATATTTTAACAAAAAATGTCACACTAACCAAGACATCATGTTGGCTAGTTTTAGGTGCACCACCCTTGTCACCCCTCAGTTTTGGGTGAAAACCTCACAGCCTTTCTTGACATGAGAGGTTGTTACACAACCTATGGGTTATTATTTTTCTAAAAATTACAAAATAAATATGACGGTAAACATTTAAATAAGATTAACCACTAAATTTACTTTTAACTAAGGTTTTCAATAAAACCCCAATATTGAAATACTCCATCAATTTATTACCACGTAGTTCCTTCCTTGGTCTTGAGTTTATCATAGGAAAATTTTTGTCACTATCAATTAAAAACCTTCTTAATGGTTTGAAATGAATATTTGAATTATCCAGATTGTATACCCCAAGAGTTTCAATCTAGGTGCCTAGTAAGGCCTATTTTCATGAACCATGTCTTTCGCGAGTCAGGCCCAATGCACCATTTTAGAGTTTTTACCCCGAGGTACATCTTTACTAGAAACACATCCACATATAGTATCCAGACATGAATTTATTGATATAAATACACACATAATATCTACCTTAATAATATTATAAGATTCCCTTTTATACTTATCCTCAAATACAATCATTGGGTTATGTTTCCAAATCTATGTTTTCGAAATCTAATTACTATGGTTGAATCTAAACTTTCTCTCATATGAACTATAAACCCCCGACCCGAGATGCTCGAATCTAGTGCATTATTTTATTACATTTGAATAGATACAAGATTCAATTCCAAAGGGACCTATCAGTCTATTATTTTAGGAAAACAAGATTATATACATCATACTGATAATACATTGTTAATGGAAAAAAGAAGAAAAAAATTAAAAGCTCAACATACTTGAAATTCATTCAAATGATTCCTATTAATGACCTAGGGAAATGAAACATAATAATGGTGAGTTAAAAATATTATTAGTGGTAGTTACATGGGAATAAATAATGATCCAATGAGAATAAATCTATATGGAAATTTCAATACATGAAAACACATGCCATTTAAATAATTAAAGAAGGCATAAACAATATAGAATTGTAAATAACTAAAAAAAATGAAATTTAATAAATAATCTGAGAAATAAATGTGTCAATAATTTATGTCAAGAAATAATCTCATGGATTAAATAATAACAAATGAATTCTCAATCGAATAAATGCTTAATTATTAGACTCCATATTTCCTAGGTACATTGTACGTTTACCATCAAGAACATTCACAATATGGTTTAGAATATATGGTATAAACCCATCTAATTTGGCCAGCTGACTCATCTCATAATACTACCGATGCATCAAGGGGATTTCATTAAATGGTCTCCAACCCGTGTCATACCAGTCCAAATAATTATTCATATATCGAATAATAGATTTAAAGGATTTTAAATCAAAATTTAACATAACACATTAAAATATTTTAATACCATATAGACAATGAGATTTATGGTATGATATATTTATGGGTTGTATACCTTCAAAACACACAAGAAATAAGTGGTGAATAAGACTTATATCTCGCCAAAATAAAAGTGAAAAAAGAAAATCCTTATCACACTATAATCATTTATTTAAAAGGAAACAAATTTACAAAATAAAATATTTTCTCATAAAGGAAACATATAAACTTGAAAATGAATATTTACTAAATAAAGTCACTATGATGATGGGATATTCTGTTCATTCCTTATAAGTTAAAAGAACATTATTTTTACTTTTATAAAGTAACTTATTTTGGAAATCAAGAGGTAGATTAATTTTAAAGATTTTTTTAAAAAAGTAAAAAGAGGGTGAAATGACATTAAACAATCATTTTATAATAGTATTTTTTTTTTTTTTTTTATAAAAGACAAACATGGGAGATGAATATTACCCAGTTGAAACTTAAACAAAAACAATCCCAAAAACGATGAGATTGTGAAATAAACCTTACAACTTCATAATTTTTAGAATGATATGCCCCATGAAAGAATGAAAATTATAGGAATATAAAAATAACATATTATTAATATTAATAGTCATAAAATAAATTCTTGTGTAGTATATACAACACAAAAAAGAAATAAGTACTGTATAAGGCGTGTGTCCCAATGAAATAAAAGTGAGAAAAAATCCATTACGTTAGGTTTAATTTCTCCATATGAGTCGTAAACTAATGTATAGTGGTTTTAAACATATTATTAACTTATAAATGAATCATAATAATATTTATAATATCATATATTATCTCCTTATAACATTTTACCACTGATATATTAATAATATTTTATTTACTTTATTATTTTGGGTGTTAATTGCCTTATTTTATCATACTTGTTTTGTCTTGTATGTCTCGGTTATATTAAATAAAATATAAAATAAACATAACCATAATAATATTAATTTCATAAATATAATATTTAATATTTAAATCTATTTTTATAATCATTATTTAATGGTTAACAAGGAAAATGAATCACACTATGTCATAGAGATAGTAGGCTGTACGTACGTGAAATCGACTGTATCATTCCCTTAATGGTGAAGGAGGAAGTAAATAGATGTTAAATTAATTTTTAAAAAACAAATATCAAGTAATATTTATCATACATATCCATTGTTTCCATAATTATACCTATCCATGTAATGTGGCATTGAAAAACAGATTACACCACAGCGTTGAGATAATAACTCATACACACGCACACACTATGTTTTCATTTTTCATAGGATGGAAAAATTAAGGAATATGGATGTTCTATAAACATAATAAAATATAATAATATATATAATACTAAATTCATTAATTTATCATGAATTTTTTTTTATATTAAGTATACTAAGAAATTATCTTGACTGAGTTAGTGAAAAAAATTACCTCTTCTTTGGTGGACTTCCTTTAAATATCTCCTTAAGAGATTTAGGGTAGTTCTTTTGGGAGGAAAGAAACCTCCCAATCTTAGATAGTTATATTGGAAGATATATAGTCTAGGTATGGTGGTTTTATAAGTCTTAATGTGGTGTTAGTAAGTGAGGGAAGAGGTTCCCTTTTATAATATATGCGAGGGTCATTTTTTGAAACTCTCAACGTATTAAATTAATATAAATTAATTTACAATTAAAAATGGATTCGAAGATATTTATTTATAATATAATATGATTATTTATCTAAATGCTCCCAGACAATATTTTTTTGATAGGCTAGTTTACATTATTACCCTTATCTTTTGTCTTAAACCCTTAATTAAACTTTTTTACTCTAACCGTGACAACATGTAATTTATACTTTGGGGATTAATATAATTACAATAAAATTAAACAATACTAATAAATGACATATTTATAAAATTTTATAACTTATAAAAATTATTTGAATGAAATTTATATTCCTAGATATTTTATATCATTTAATAAAATATTATTAATTTTAAAATATCAATAATTTCAATTTTGACACTATTGATTAATTGAATTTTTAAAAATATCATACCAACAAGATAAATTCAAAAAAAAGTCTTATAAAAAACCACTAACATGTAAAATTAATCTTCTAAATTATATGATGAATTTAATTATCTCAAATTATCTTTATTTTAGTATTTTTATTTTCATTTAGTTTAAATTTATTTTAATTAAAAAATTACTGCATAATCAATTTCAAAGACCTTAATTTTATTAATTTTATTTTATAAAAATTAAAAATAAATTAAAATGATAAATATAATAATTTTATATTTCAAAATACTATTTATATTTTAACATATCCCATTTATAAACCCATATTAAAAATATTTCACTTGTTAAAACAAAGTGGGACAATATTGGATTTTCTTTGAATATAATATTATAAATGTCATCATATAATCCATTTGGATTAATAATGTTATAATTTTTGACCCAGGATAATTTTGGTTGAAATAATATTATTAAATAAAATGTGGAAAAGTGGTAAGGTAATTTTATTGTCATTATAAAATTATTTTTATGATTAATTACCAAATTTACCCTTAACCATGGTGATTAAATTATTACAAAATTAACTATTCATATTCCCACAAATAAAAGAAACATATTTAAATAATTTTGACCCATTAATTCTAAATAAGGAATTTATTTTTCAAAATTAAGAACATATAGGTTTCAGAAATTAATTAAAAATTATCCTCAATGACGGAATGATAAAACTGATTTTTATAGTGAAAACATACAAATAATTATAATGTTTTAATACATATTCCAGGTAAAATTGATTTAAATGAACAAAATTTTATCAAATGATATAAAATTAATCTAATTTATACCAAAAATGTTCATGACTTGAGTAAGCTCTGTCATTATAAGTTATTTGAAAACTATAAATACAATGAAACACAATAAATAAGTGAAAAAAAGGACTGCCAAACCAGAAGACCAGAAAAATATTCAATCAAAAAAATCTAAAGTACAAAGACCCACACACCAAAACTCATAAAAAAACTATGTGATAGACTCAATGCCCAATGCCATGCTAGAATCTCAGCTCCCTCTATGAAAAATCTATCAATACCCAAATCGCCATGCACCCTCTATGAACACCACTCCCTATAGTTAGAGAGACAATCTATAAACATCCATAAAACCCTCGTCCTCTCAGATATTAGTGGCCCTACCAGTTCCCTTTGTGCCTAAGTCTTCACCACCCTTATTGAGGTCTCCATATTTTCTGACATGTGACCACACTAGAACACTAACATGTTTAGCCAACACCCACCACCATCACAACGGGGATCCCACCTTCCGTCACACCATGACACAAACCGTTGGGTACCATTACGGTCAACCACCTCCCACGATTCCAAATCACTTTCACAATCATCCCTACAGACACCTCTGAAGTCCTCACCCCACTATTTTCCATCTACGACATTGGCCTGTCACTCCCGATCATTGCCCCGCCTTCTCAAGGTCATTCGGATTTAATCCACCTGCCACCCACCACCAAGATATTTCCTTTACCATTCTTCCAGCATCAGCAATTCTCATAAGAGAAACACCCAATTTTTCAATATTCCCTGATTGAAAAGCCTTCTTCAACCATTCGTTAGATCCAAACTCACCTGTAGGGATCCCAATAGCTAATGATGAGCTCCCCATGATCCCATATCTACTGGCCAACCCCTTGCTAGATATTTCGGCTAGTCCCCATGTCAAACCAGATCCTCCGTATAACACTGCTCTAGGTAGCCTTCATCCTCATCCATACGTAGTTGGCACCATAGTCCACTTGGATCCTAGATTCTCCAACTCCACCATACATCACTATTCCATCCCTAGGATCCATTCCATCATACATTTAGAACCTGGAAAATCTAAGACCATCAATGACAACCTCCTTTATGGTATCACAAACCAAAGCCTCTCCCCCTATCGTTGTCCAAGTGTAATCACTACTCACTTCCAACAAGCCTCCATCACCATAATTATCATCTTCAACCTCTAACAATTCAATAATCACCTTCTATGATTCAGGTCGACGATGTCTGATGCTGTAATCTACAAATAATTCATTATTACCAACGATTTTCTCATCAATCCCTTATTCACCAGAGACACCTCCAAGAATAAGAGAGAGGGGATCTCTAGTGTTTTGGGGAAACTATTTATATTAATCAAATTTATAATTTGAAACTAATGAAAAATATAATATAACATTATAAATTATTTAGATGAAAAATACCTTTTCAATTAAAATGAAATTTTTTATCACAATTAATCAAAACATTAAGATTATCAGAAAAAAAAGAAAATCAACCAAAGTAACTTTTTATATTATTATTTAAAACAATTAGATTAATTTTTTAAATAGAATATATAAATATTTCAAAAATTGGATTTAAAATAGTTTCCCCATTAAAATGAGGTAAAACCGCCTTCATAAAAATATAGGTTTTATGTGTACTATTGGGTTTGTTCCTATCTATTTTGTATCAAATATATTCAACGAATTTCAAATTTTTTTATTTAATATATAAAATATATATTTCATTAATACCATTCAAAAATATTAATTAATTTAATTTATTAGGATAAAATGTCTTTGCGAGCATAAAAATATTTCTTATAATAACATTCTCATTATATTCAATTGGTTCTTATTCTAATTTATAATTAATTGGTAAGCAATTAATTCAAATATATTTTAATAATTTAGTTAATACTATTCATAACAATAAACTTAATGTCTAGGTTATATAATATTATTTTGAATAATAATATTTTAATAAAATATTGTTGTTCAGTGAAACTCATCCTTTCATGTAACACAAAGAAACTAAATTTTGTGTGCAGTGGATGCTTAACATAGTATTGTATATAATGAAAACTACAAAAAAATTAAATTGATTCAAAAATGAAAATATTGTAATGTCTTGGGGTGTTACATTAGGGATGATAGGAGTTCTTTTTTCTCATAATGGAAGCTCAATTAGTTCCATTAAATGAATAATGAAGAGTGTGGGTCTCGTTGTATTTTTAGAGAAAATATATCATCCAAACCTCATGAAGTTATATGTAAATTTCTATTTGAATTTATTTCAGTGTGAAAATTTTTGGTATTCAAAGATGTTTTATTAGGATACAAAAATTATATTTTGTTCTTATGGATGTTTAGGGAACCTTAAGATGTTTTGGAATATCTTTTATTTCTTATAGATTGGCACAATCACTTCATATCAAGAAAGTACTATGGTGAAATCAAATTATTCTATAATTAAGAGGTTCCATCCATAGAAATCTCGAAGAAATATTTATTACATAGTGGAAGAGTCTCCAATGGAATCAAATGATGTGACAATGGTAGTAAGAGGTACCTTTATTGTAGATTAATCTTTAGTGAATACTTTACATTGATACTTGTTCATCTAATTAATTTGTATTGACTCATGTTTTAAATTTTATTAATCTCCCTATGGAGATTTTCTCCAATATGATAGATATTACTGAGCTCTTAAGAATTAAGAGAGTTCATGGTATCCATTTCAACTCTTGTGTGTTCTCACTATCATACTTTGAGCTCACCAACAATTATATGGTTCTAAACATGAAATCTATTAATTTAATTTTTTTTATGGATTAAATGATTACTCATAAAGATTTTATTGACTATTATATTTTATGACTGACCTTTAATGTGCCCGATGGTATGTTTAGTGCTTTTACGGTGAATGTGAATGAAGTTGAGTAGATCCAAACCATCTTTTAAAGAGATGGGTAGGGAAATATCGGAGTTTAATTTTTGACTAGCAGTAGAAATATTTTACTGGAAATCCCCATCCATTTTTCATCAATTTTCCCAATGTGTTTTCATTTTAATTTTCTATATTTTCACCAGTAATGCAGGTAGAGTTCTCTATTGATTTATTTATGGGTACCAAACACCCCTCTATTATTTCTGACAATATTTCATGAGTAAAAATTAATGTCTTTAGAATTTGGATGTATGATCTATTAGATAAAGTATTTTTATTCCCGAGTGTGCCCCCTTGTGCAGTTTCTGTTCTTTTTGGAAGGAAAAATGACGAAACACGTCTGTTTTTCATCAATTATCGAAAACTCAATTGAGTTGTGGTGAAGAAAAAGCATCCATTTCCATGAATTAATGGTTTTTTGATAATTTGAAATGGGTGAATTTATTATTTAAGATTTATCTTTGGTCATATTATCACCAATTTATAATTAAATTATTTTACATTAGGAATCCCACCTTCTTGAGATGATATGGCACTTATAAGTAAATTGGTATGCCTTTTCTTTTCTGTCCAATTCTCCTATAATATTTATAGAACCGATAAAAATATATTCCATGATTATCACAATTTATTCATGAATTTATTTTCTAAAAACATCCTAGTTTACTCTATGTTTGAGGAGAACCAAATATTTTATTTTATTGAGGTTCACTAATATTTGAAAAATCACCACCCTTTTTTCAAGAAACGAAAATGTAATTTTTTGAATCTAGAAGTCATTTTCATGGGGCACACGGTCCCAAAACATGGTATTTAAGTCTATAATGAAAATGTTAAGTGTATTATGACATAATAAAAACCATGTAATTTTTTTAGAGTGAATACTTCTTGGGTTTAATATGGTATTACCATAGGTTCATAGGGGGTTCATGAAGCTAGATTCTATATTGAATTATCTCACTTAGAAAAGAGTAGAGATATCATTTGATGTAAAAATTGATAATTATTTGGATGTTTTGAATTTTATTTTGACTTTTATTCTCATGTTTAATATTTTAGAGGCTGGGTAAGGCTATGTGGTATTTTTGGTACTTTTGTTTCAGGTTTGGAATGCATTCTTTTTCATGGTGATCATGTGGTAACCTATGGTTCCAGAATGATTAGTCCATATGGGGAGAACTATCTGACCCGTGATATCAAAATCATAGTTGGGAATCATGTTCTTAATTAATGTATACTTTATATTTTCCTATAATGGACTATTATGTATTTTCCTACAATATATTGAGTTATATCTTCCCATAATTTCTTTTAACCTTCTACAGAGATGATTGGTAGAGTGCCTTCAATATTTTAATTTTGAAATTATCTAAAATATGGTAAGGTGAATTTCATTTATGATGCACTTAGTAGAAATATTCTAACCCAGGACATTAAATAACAATTAGATGAGTTTAATATGATGATCCTCTTTCCTCAGTTGCATTTAGGATTCTAAGAGGATGTGACCAAGATTATTCTAAAAAATGTTCAGTTGACCTACTCTCTTCTCAAGATGATTATTTTATATATACCTCATGATGATTAACTCCATGGAATTGGGGACTCTCTTTATGGTTGTAAGACCATTAGTATATGTATGTTCTACTATAAGGGTATACAATGATTCTTAAATATGTATGTTTTGGTCCTACCCAAGAGAATAGTTGTGATGGAGGATTACCATAGTTCCCAAGGGGAAGTGAACCCCAATACCATCATGATCTTCTATGATATATGATTATAATTCTAGTGGCCACTAATGAGGTGAGACGTCACTAACTTTGTCTCTAATTGTTATACTTATCAACAGGCCAAGACCAAGAACTAGAAACCTTTGGGGTTCTTTAACTATATCCTATGATGACATATAAGTGAGATACTATCTCTTTGGACTTCATGACGGGGTTGTCGCTTACCCATAATAATTATAATGCAATATGGGTTGTGATCAGTCACCTGAAAAAGTACATCACCTTATACACATTTGAAAAAAACCAATGTGAAGTATTTTAGAGGTATATATGTAAAATATATTTTTATATTTAATAGAGTTCCATCAAATATATATTATGATAGGGATCCCCTATTTGATTATTATTTTTAGAGTGTCCCCTAGGAAGAAGTAAGATCCTGAGTTGGATTGAGTTTGTAATATCATCTGTAGATGTGTGGTCATTTATAATGAGCTATATGGATCTTGGAAGACATGCTATGTGCTTGAATTATTGACTTTTGAGGATATTATGATGCCCATTTGTGACTAGTTGAGTATTCTTACAATAATAGTTACCATTGTTCTATTCCAATAGATCAATTTCAGTCCTTGTATGGCTTCCATGTATATATAAACTTTTTTTGATAAAGATTGGTGAATATTCCTATACTATACTAAGTATTTTCCAATTGATGTTGTTGAATATTTTTATGATTTAAAAGGAAATGGTGACTATTTATATCTAGTATAAATCCTATTATGGTCATAAATAAAAAAACATTAGATTTTTTAGTTAGTGAACTACTTATTCTAAGAGTTTTTCCTCGGTTTGTTCACCGATGGGTTGGGAAATAGAGAAGGCTTAATACGAGGTTTTGAGTCATTTTGAAATTTTTTAGATGTTTGGGAATGTGGATTACTATTAAAAATAACCATCATATTTTATGTTCATCCATATGTTTTTCATGTATCTCAACTCATGAAGTATCTTTATGACCCTTTTCATCTCATAAGTTGGTAAGATCTTGACGCGAGAACTGATTTATCGCTGATGGGGTGGAAAGTTCATATCATTGATTTTGAGACAATGTTACTTCATGGGAATTATATAACTTTTATTTGGGTGTTATAGAGGTTTTATTTTGATCTAAATGAGACTTATGAGAATGAGGCTCTTATGATAGGGAAATAGCCTCTTCTATTTGATATTTAATCTTCTTGATACAATTTTGGGGAAATAATATTTTTATGGTGGCGTTGTTATAACAACATTTTACTAATTTCAGGTACCACTTTTTCCATTATAATTGCATCAATTTTGTTGGGGTGCAGTTTTTGATATTTTATAACATTATAATAATTTATGGAGTTTTCAGGGGGGAATATCCATTGAGGTGAGTGGATCCACCCATGAGTGTGTCATATTATAGAATGGGGACACTATTATGACATTGAACCCCAGTAAGGGAGTTTGGGATAAAATAAAATATCTGCCTTGGTTGCGATATAGACCACCAAGATGTGTTGTGGCCAATATTTGAAACTCTACCTATTAGAAAAGGTTTGTGGCATAGAGGAGAGCTTCGATATGATGGAATTTCTAGGTAATTATAACATTTTAAGGGGAGTTTCAATGTGGTGTTTTGGATACTACATGTTTATACACTATGTAAATAGGACTTGGCATAATCCTCAAAATGTTTTTAGGAGACCAATTGATCGAGAGGGGTTGCGGTGTAGATAGGGGTAGCTATATCGGGGTTTAGGGTACTTTTACCCTTCTGTATTTTGAAAATGTGGGGCTATCACATGGTATGTATTTTACAGATGTTAAATTATTGAACCATAGTTATAATCCTAACTTATCCCACTCAAAACTCATTCATTTTTTTTATTCTTACAGATCCCAATAGTCTTTTTTATTTCAAAAACATCTTATCTTCTCAGATCAAGGTGCTGATAAAATACCTTGATCCCTCTCTATTACGTGGTTTTTCCATGACATGGGTGTTATATCTTATATCATTCAATCCCATTATAGAGTTTTTAATCCTCATTTTTTTGTTATATTGAATCATTTATTTTACGGATATTTATTCTAGGGACTTATCTTGGATCTCCCTCGAATTCATTCTTCCTTGGTTGTTCTTTTTGTGGGTGTTGATGTTAACACCTTATTATAGGTAAATAGTTCTGTAAAGATTTCCCTATAATTGAAACCCTAAAATGTTTGATTGAATTTAAATGTTTCTTCAATTTATTTATAAATTCATTATTTTAAACTATTTAATGTTCGATTTGAAAAGGGCAGAGAAAGTATTACAAAACTGAATATCAATAGCATTGAAATTATTAAGTAAATTTAGTTAATAGTGATAGATTGAATTTTTAGATGATTTGATGATATAATATCTCAATGATTATTAAGAAAATTATATTAATATAAAATAAAACCTTCAAAAAACTTGAAATTGATAAAGACCTATGATCAAGTTTTGAAATTTAAAAGGCATGTGGAAACTGAAATTGTGAATATGAACTACGATTGATGAATAAAATTGAAATGACTGATTTTACTACGAATGATTTATTTATTGATTGAAACACTTGTGAACCTAATTATTTAATCAATGATTATGAAGAGAACATTAGGAATCTTACTCCCTAGAAATGGATTGACGATGGAAAACATAATTAGATAGAGTTTGACATGACTTTTGCTGATGGGATATTGATTGATTAATCCCATTGACATTATACTTTGGATATATGAACATGTATTTTATATTTTATTGGTTATTTATTTATGGGAGTATTCAAGAGATTGAAACTTTTATAACCCATTTTATACGACCTTATAACTTTAGAGGATTGACTTGATTATATATTTCACTATTTTTAGAACTTTTTTGTTCATTAAAAATATTTTAGATAAATTAATTTAATAAAAAGTCCATTTAAGACCATTTGAAATATATATATACAACATATTTATTAAAAAATTTGTTGTTTCAATATATTAAAATGACTTTCCATGACTTGTTTTATTTAAAGTGAATGAATAAATAGTTTACTTTTTATAGAATTCATTATAGATAACATGGTGAGACCCATATTGTGTTGCTTAGAGCACACCCTACCTTTTAATTTGAGAGTTTTTATATTTTATTATAATATTTCTATGGAAATTTAAAGATATAATTTAAGTTAGTAGTTGTGCTCTATTCTTTAGAATTCTAAGTGATGGAGGTGGTTCATGGAGTTACGGTCCACTTGTTGCACAGGTCTTGAGATATTTTTCATGATGAATATTGTGTTGTCCATTTTATAATTTTTTAGCTTTGGTTGTTTATCTATACTATGCTGTTAATGTTCTTATTAAATATAATTTGTAATTTATACTAGTTTTATTTTATCTTCCACTATTCTTTTCAATTTGTTTGTTCTAGTTAAAAAACAGTTCCGTTTTATTTTCTTATGATGCCATGTTCTAGTTGTGAAATTGTGTGGATCAAGAATGTAATTTAATCCATGAATGGAATGTTTTGAGTATAAATGATATAGTATGGTTCATGAATCTTATTAAATGATTCGTATTATAGATAATATTTAACTGTAATCAATGTGTAAGGACCATAAATAGAAAAGTAAAACATATATGGACAATTAAAGTGTTATCACCTTAAAATTTGGATTTTATTGAAGAATTATTACTTAATAGAAGATGAAATTATATAAATATATCACATATTATATTATAAGTGTGTATATGTTTCTAGTATAGAATTATAATAAAACTAATTTTATTATATATAATTTAAAATAATTTACGAATCAAGTCAGACATATGGTAATGGTTATTTGTATCAATGTTGTTTCTTTGAGACTTATTTGATGTTATGCACCTATTTATATTTATGAGATGAATATACTAATCCATTTAAATGTTATATAATTTATACTTATTAATTCAAGGTATTAAACATTACAAATCCAATTGTTTCATCTATGGGGTTTTGATTAAAAATTTACCAATGTGGTATGGATTTATCATCTCAAATTATCTTCTTTGGGACATATGTTATATAATACAACAATATTTATTTTTGAGGTTTTTCTGCTTCCAATTTGATATTTTTTATAATTAATTTCCTTATGTTCATGGTATTTATCTATCTATTTCAATTTATTTCATTCCATTGGTTTATGATTCAAAATCTACAAAAGCGGTAATCATTTTACGTTATAATTTCATTTTTTGGGATTTTTTATGATTAAATTTATGATGATGAAATTATATGATATATAATATAAAATTTTATGTATTTTATTATCCAATATTTATTTCATTATATAATATTTTCTCCTTTAATTTTCCTTTGATTAAATACACAGTTAACCAAAAAAATTGTTTAAAGAAAAATCGAACTTGTTTTTCTCTTCATTCAAAATATTTTTTCTCCCATGTCCATATGTTCTTTAAAAATTATTTAATATTGAATTTAATATTCAAAAAATATTTATTAATTTAATTCTTACCCATAATTTATTTTTTATAGTTTTTTAAAAGAATTCTTCTTTTTATTTTCTGAATGAGCTATTATTGAATATTTTACAAAAATGTAAATAAAATTATTTTTTTAACATACACCAAATGAAAAACCTTCTACCCATCATGAGAATTATTTTCATTTAAGATTTATTTATAATTTTTCTTGGTTATTTTAAAATAAAAAATATTCCATAATATTTTATAAATTTTTAAAATTTAAATAAGTGATTAAAAAATGAAAAGGCTATTTTCCTGAAGAAATGTTCTCATGATCTAGTAATGTTTTATTTATCTATAATAATTTCAATTTATGATTATTATGATTTACTAGGTATATGATACAATGTCACATTATTTATTCTTTCTCAATATGGTTAATGTTTACGATGATGACATATCAAGGAACCATATTTTATTTTCCATAAGTTAATATTCCAGGATTGATAAATGTTCTTAGGATCTTGTGGAATAAATAATAATATATTATGAATAGGTGATGGTTGGGTCCATTATAGACATCTAATTAAATGAGAATGTATTAATGTTTTATGATCTCAAAGGGTACATTATAGGGAATCTCAAAACAAAATGAAGGTACATGGGTGGTTATCAAACCCTAAAATTTGTTATTTAGTATGTCATCCCATGCCCAAGAGAGTGTACACGAGATGTTATTCCATACCCAACGAAGGTATATGGGTGGTTATACTAAGAATAATATGTGGTTAATTTCTTAGAGGGAATCCTATACATTAATTTATTTATGATTATGATAATGACACACATTATTCCACACATTAATGACACGATCTTATGCGAATGTTATGCTCTCATAACCCATGTTCTATGATTACTTTGTGATTCATGTCTTATGAACTAGGAATATTTATTCAATGATGAATGATTATATGAATTTTTGGGTTTGAATTTCAAATTTTAATCTCATTCATGTATACCCTTATTATGATGATATGTTTATATATGATCATTGGTTGTTATCCCCAATATTAAATTTTAATGAGCATCCTACTCACCATATATTATGTTTCCTTTTCCATTGGAAAAAATATTTATTTTTATTATGATATGTCTATGAGGGGTTATAGTTGTGAAAAAATAAGTTGGGGATGATATAGATCTTTTATGTTCATGTTTTTTTATGTATCTATATTTTTAAGGAGACTAAACCTCAATGGTTTTGACATTGATTGTAATGAAATGTAATTAATATTACCCTATTAAGATTTAGTATTAATTTATGAATTTTTTTCACAATTTTTTTATAATAGAAATGCTTCGATAAATTTGGAAAATATGATGATGAAATATTATTAGAACCCTTAGGATAATCCTAAGTATAGGGTGCATCCAAATTTATAATAAAAATAGTGTGTTTGTCCTTAAAAATACCCCGTTAAATAGACACTAGATAGTGGATGCGACTATGACATAGATACAACTAAGGGTAAAAACTAAGAATGGGGAATATTGGTTATTAAATTGATTATCACTAATGCACAATGAGTGGTCCTAATACTTTACAATTGGAAGGACACTCCAGGGTGACATACATTGGATAATTCACAACTTATCTAGATTATAAGATGACTTATTTTAATAGTTGATATCCATGGGTGACTATGGTAAATACTATTTTTTTCATTTATTGAAATGATTGTGTTAATATTTAGACATCATATAAATTATTTCCATTATTATATGTCTTCTCAGTATGACTAATCTTTCTCATATTATGAATTTTGGTTTTTGTCAATAGATGAAACCATGATAAATCATGATAATTATAAATGTTATTAATTATGTAATTATTTTTATCATGAGAAACCAAATTAAATGTGATATAAGATTAACAACTAAAACATAGTGATTTTCCCAATAAACCAAATAAAGGAAAAAATAGAGCTTCCTGATTCCCATAGAGGAATGAAAAATATTCATCATACCTGTATGAAACATATAAAGAAACAATAATGGGAATGTATCAAAAGAACAGGAATATGTTTTATGTGTGGAAATAATGGAATAAACTGATAAATTTTCAAGAGGGAAAAATTATATGCTAGTTTTTCACTATATATGAGATAAATAATTATATAAGGTATCATATTTCGTGGAATGTTTAAAATTAGAAATGTATTGGTATAATAAAAACCAATTTCCTAAGCGGAAACCATGAAAATATTATGTACATGGTTATATGAGTGAATGTTTTATTGGTGATAATGAAGAGACTATGAATGACATATGCATGGTATGAGTTATTATTATAGTATTTCTTATGATAAATGTACGAGATAAGCTTAAATTATTATTGATGAATATTAATACAAGATTAATATTCCATATCATATGAAGGGAGTATTAAGGAATAAGATTATAAATCTGGGTTAATTGTCTAAGAAGGAAGTTGATTTGTTGAAATTTGTATGCATTGAGATTCAAGAATTAATTTTTATTAGTGTTTAATTAGTGATATCATGTTTATAATAATCATGAAACATATAAGAATTTTCGTAAATTAGTTTTTATTTATGTATTTAACTAGAATATGTAAAACATTTTTGATAACCTAGAAAATTGATTTAGTGGAAAGTGATATTTTTTTATAACACTTGGTTAAAGGAAAGATAACCCTTAAAATAAACCTAATGTTGAGATAATATTTTTTTATTGGGGTAAATATTTTTTTGGTATCAAAAAAATAAATTTGATAGTATTGGTGACTATGAAAGTAATTAGTAACTATATAATAGAGTGTTTTATGTGGTTTAGGATGAATTCTATTCCAATTTTGGATTTATGAAATATATTTGATAATCTAAGCTATTAATTAATGAATAAGGATAGATTTTTTTGAATCATTTATGTTTCCATTTATGTTTTATCATGATTCATTTATTTTGGGTGGGTATTATTATGTTTTAAGATAATATATGATCATGTTATTCATGTTTTTAGTGTGTGACATTATGAGATACTTTAATTTTTTTGGATAAATTCTAATGTTAATATCAGAAAAAACTATGATAAAAATTTTCTAATAATTTCGGGTTTTATATTTGGATAGATGTATTTTGGAGTTGTTTTGTGGATAACTATTTATGGATTGGTTTAGGTTGAAATTTTGGAGTTATTATAGAGTTATTTATAAATTAATTTATTATATAATTATA
This sequence comes from Viscum album, assembly GCA_963277665.1. Classification (NCBI taxonomy): domain Eukaryota; kingdom Viridiplantae; phylum Streptophyta; class Magnoliopsida; order Santalales; family Viscaceae; genus Viscum; species Viscum album. The sequence continues at coordinate 408,946,061 of OY728156.1, forward strand.
AGAATATTAATCCATATAAGATAACATGTGTCAACCATATTGGTTTTGATAAATAAATAAATATATATATATATATAGAAGGATTATAGTTTATTTCTATTATAGATATTATGATCATATAAAAGATAATTTTTTGTTTTAGGAACAAAAAATACATCTTTAATATTCATTTCATACAAAAAGAGATTATATAGAAGTGGATATTGATAGAATGTCAACCAAAGTATGAAATTAATATTTTTAAATAAAAAAAATCATTTTTTTGTATTTGGTCATGTTCTCAATAATTAAATTAATTTTATACCTCACATATAAGTAAATGAATGTGAACTAAATTTTTTATCCTTTTACCATTATTTTTGATGGCTTTATTATCTTCTCTACCCCTTGATGATTTATGAATATGTATCCATTAAATTCCTCCCGAATATGTCATATAACAATGTCTATCATTATTTAGACATTATTTCTACTTTTCATGTTCATATTTTCACCTCCCACTATTATTCTCTTTACCTTGGAATTTAGTTGTGTATTATTTCATGAAACTTTTATGTTTCCCACACACCCTTCTCAATGGATTATATATTATCCCTTTTAACAATTTGGGTTCTCAAAAAATGTTTTTTCAAATATTAAACCATTTATTACTAAGATAAAATTAATGAGGATGCAATTTATTTTGGATTGTGGGTGGTGTGTGAATGTAACTCCTTGTTATTTTGAGAATATATTATTCCTTGTATAAATTGTATGCCTATGATAACATTATTAACATGAAACACCTAACCTAACATGAACAGAGATATATTATAACATAGCTGTTAAAATGGAGATTGAAATAGGGATAGTCCGATTTTTCAAAAAATATTGTATTAATGTTTTACATAATTCTAATTTAATGAATAGTGCATACTAAAAAAGTACACAATCTACATTAATGTAATTTAAGGCTTAGAAAATAAAATTTCAAAAAAAAGGTTTTTATGGAATTTTGTGCATGGGAGTTATAATTAATATACACCATTTTTTTGATTTTTTTGTAAATGGATATCATTTTTAAAATCACCATTTAAATTTTAGGTTATTTTTTATTATTTTTATTTCTCTACAATGATTTAGTTTTCAGTGAATAGTGAAAATACTGATTTTTGTAAAAACAAGAATTTATTTTTAAGTAGAAGTCCCATTGTATTTTTAATTTTATTTTAATGTATCATAATAAATCTATTATTTTAATTAATCTGATTAATTATATAATAATTATCTATATACATGATTTTTTGTATGAGATCATTTCTAGGCTTAAAAACACAATTTCTTAAAAACTATTTGTCAGAGCACAATAGGTTTTTATATTATTGATTTAAAATAATCTCTATTTATTAATGTTTTTAGTTATATATATGGGTTATTTGTTTAATAAAATAATTTATCATTCATTTCATGGTTTTTACATGAAATGTAATGGAAGTAAACTAAATTTCATGCAAAAAATATGTTAGTCTAAACCTGGTATTCGTTGCGGTACATATTTTTATTTAAAATTTAATTCTACAAATTCTAAAAATTTAATATTGTAAAATGGATTTTATATTTTTAATATTAATAATTAATATAAGTAATAAGAACAACATAATTTATTGGTAGAATAAAAACAGTAAAATTATGCTGCCATGGTTAAAGTTAAAACGAGACTTCCATGGTGTTAAATCAAGAGATGAGTGTAGAAATGACACATAAAAATGTGTAATTATTATAGTATGAAAATATTTAAAACATAAATGATATTAAAATTAAATTAATTTACATTTTTATCCACTATCATAGGAAAGGGACCATATATTACTGAAATAATTTAAGAAATTCAATGTGTTTCCCTCCCCTCAACAATAAAATGGAACCTCTTCTTCTCCACTATTCACAGAATTCAAACTGTATATCTCAAGAAATTCCATCTAAAAACATACAAGATTTATTACCATCATTTTAGTTCAACTGGTATTATCCTAACACTAATATTTCAAACATGAGTCGTAATCCAAATGAGGTATTTCAATGGTGTTTTATAAATCTTAAGCATGGTCTAATATTTTATTTATTTTTATACTTCCTCAAAATAATTTTATCCATCATAAAAATATTAATATACTCTCATTGATATAGTGATATGTTAATATGATTATGTAAGAACCATTTCTACCTATTCTTTGTCAAATATGAGATATAAGTATCAAATCTATGTATATGGAGACTATCACCTCCACGTAGTGATAATAATAATTTTCCATAACCAGAATTCATGGATTTTTAAAATGATGGATTTAGTTTTTATGTATAATATTCATGAAAAAAAATTCTTATGAAATTATATTATCAAATAAACCTTATTACTATTTATTCTATTGAAAATAAACATTGTCGCTCATTTTTATATGTGGAATATCTCCTCCATGAAGTGATGTGATTTTTTTAATTTTAACATTAAATAGATAGAAATAAAGATATATTTAATATCCTTATATGATATTAATTATATAACAATGATTCAATAATGTTGAATTATTAGTTACCTTTATTTGATTCTATTCATCAAAAATTTGAAACATCACTCGTGTGAATTTAGGGACTACTATCTACAACAAGTGATGCATTTAATTTTTCATCATTAAATTATATAAATGGTTATAAAAGATTACATAATTTTTTAGTATTAAATATATGAAATTATTATTATGTTGGATATATTTGAACTTTTATCAAAATTAATGGATGATAACCATTGAACTGAAACATAAATGAAAAATGAAATAGTTATCACGTGAAAATGAGGATTTTTTTGAAAAATTATTAGCAAATGGGTGTTTAAATGTTATAATTGGATCATATATGATATTATATGACTGTAAATGTTTTTTATATAATAATTATTAATCTAATTTTTATTATATGAGCCTAGATAACTTATTAATTTAGTCATACATAATGTAAGGGTTCATCATCTTAATATTATATAACTGAGACATCCATGATGTTATAAATTTTTTTTACGAGGTTAATATGCTTATATTTTTACATTTTATATAAATTATATGTCTTAATTAGTGTTATTTATTGGTAAAATTAAAATTATTTAATCTAATGGGGGTTTATTTGATACTTACCAAAGTTATAGGGGTTTATTGTCTTATGATTTCTTCTTCGGGACATATGTTATGTTCTATGCCTTTTTTCCATTATGTGGAGGATTAACTAAAAATTTTATATGTTTTATAATGAATAACCTTATTTTAGTAGTATTTAAAATTTCATTTGAATTTTTTTCTTTCATTGGGATTATGATTCAAAAGTTAGAAAAGAGGAAATGGTATTATGTTACATTATAATTTTTTTACAAGGGAATTTAAAATGATGAAATTATATGATCAATATTTTAAAAATTTTAGGTAATTTTATTCTATTTGGTTTATTTATAGATATTACTTTTTTTCCTTTTATTTTTAACTCTTTATGTTTTAAGATACTAAATAATTTTATACAAAAAACTCACATTATTTCGTCTTCTATATCAAATAATTTCATTCATATTCTGATATAATTTAATTGTTTTAAAGAATTTTTTAATATTATCAAATGATTTATAAAATTTACTTCTACCCATTTTTCAATTTTTATAAAATTGATTAAATGTAAGGTTTTTTTATTTTCCAAAATGATGTACCTTTTAATTAAAATGTAAAAATATTTTTTCTTTAAACATCACCATACGAACCAGTTTCTCTTCCATCCTGAATACTATTTTATTAGTATCTCTCACTATAATTTTAAAATTTTCATTTCAAATAATTTTTTTATTTAATATATCAGAAATTTTTATATTTTAAATTAGTGATTTCAAAATGAAAAGGGTATTTTCCTCATGAAATATTCCACTGGTTGTTTAACGGTATTTTAATCTAAAAAATTTATATCATTATTTCTTATTATTTATTGGAAATATTATCTAATATTAAAATATTTATTCTATATGTGGATGTTTTTTTGATAATGATGAAAAAATATTTATGAAACATATTTTCTTTTTCACAGTTTATACATTGATGTATGATAAATGTTTAAATGAAATTAAGGAATACATATGAATGGATTACGATTAGGTGATGGGAGGGTTCATTATATCAATCCAATGAATTAAGTAACAATTAATGTTTTACGAGATAAAATTATAGAAACCATCACTTTTTATATATTAACAATACATAAATTTTTCAGAATACTTAAAACATTATATAAATAGAGGCCTAATTGTTGTACTAGTCTAGTGCCTTTTAAAAAATTGAAACATAAACACTATAATATAAGTGAGGTAAATTATCTCTTACTGGGTTATTCATGGCCATAAACCTTCTTATACGCATAAAAAATAATACACATCTTCATTACCCATGGAATGAAACAAATAAATGGGTGATCCCAAATGCCCGGTAAGGGTAAACAAGGGAGACATGTAATCATAAACATGATCATAGGGGTATGAGTATGTGATCATAACATTGGAAGATCAAACCATGAATTTAATAAGATCAAAACATGAATCATGTAATAAATCTTTGTAGTTTATAAGACATGAATCATAATTAAATAAATAACATAATCCATGATAGAACATTATAGGTATAAGACATGGAATTATGGAATACATTAATATGTTATATCTTTACCCAAGTCAAGATGCATTCCTCTAACTTATCAAGGCATTTCATGGGAACCTCACCTAATTGTAGGGATACACCACCATCCCCCATCACATTCCTTTCCTTTTAAGGGATCAAGATCCCCCATCTCCCCATAATGAATCATGTTTCCCCATCTTCCAACATCATGGTGACAACACCTACTAGGTGGGACTCACCATAATCCCTAGTCACAATAATTTACTATTAAGGGATTGAGTTTCCCCATATTCCTAGAGTGGATCATTCTCAATGACTTTATTCACATAATTATATCATGAGATATAAATCTTTACCCAATGCATTGGAGTGAGATATAGTTTCCACCTATATGATCATAAAATAATCCATAATTGAGCAACAAGATAACAAAACATTCATCATATCATGAACCATAAAAAAATATGTGTTTTATAATAAATAATATCATAATAACATAATATTAAATGGGTATCATAAAAATGTATTTATATCTTAATGTGTGAAAAAAGATAAGTATTTCATCAAAACCTACCCTATGAAAAAAGTGGGTTTTACAAGTATAAAACGCGTAGAAGAGGAATAAGTTTCATAAACATGATTCCATAAAAATAGAAACCATTCATAGAAAGAATATGAATTTAAACTTAAAATTATTTCCTATAAGGGAAAGAGTAACATCAATGGATTTCATCAAAGATGAAAACTAATTTTGAAATATCTTTTAAAACCATTTCTTGAGGAATATATTATATCTTATTGAAAAAGTATCTTTAAAACATAAAACCCTTTGAAAAAAAATTCATGAAAATAAAATGGAAAACTTATAAATAAATCTTTTAAATCATTTTTTAAACCATTTTCATTGAAAACATATAAATAGAGCTTGAAAACGTTTTGAAAAACATATTTCTGGAAAAATTATAAAATAATCCTGGAAACGTTTAGAAAACCATTTTGTTGAAAATAAATTTAAAACTTTTAAAAGAATATTAAAAAGAATAAAAAAATTTTAATTCTTTTTTCCTTGAAAATTAGTTTAAAAGATCATCTTAAAAAACATGTTTGAAAAAATAGTTATTGAAGTTCATGAAAAGTGTCTCAAAGAACGAAAATTGAGACAAAACTACTTTTTCGATTTGGTATCTCCAGAAACATAAACCCCATGAAAGAGAGAAAATAAAATGGATATGTAAATACCTATAAAAATAAGTATAAAAATTATATAATATATTCACTGGAAGTATAATCACCACACAAAAGATATTTTTGGTGAATAAGAGAAATAAAAGTTAAACTAGATTCCCCTTACATTGTGTCTTGAATCTCATAGTAATCATTAAAAAATCATATATAATAAACATATATTTATTATAAATAACCATATTATTATATATAATACCATATATGTTTTGTTTATGACTTTGTATTACCCACTTGTGAACAATTCTATGTTAAGGTTTCACTTCTGGTAATATCCGCTTTGTTCTTTGCATGTGTCTTAATTTGTTTTATCATTGGTACTTATACTTATATCATTATTTAAAGAATGTTAGACATGATAAAAATATCATTTATATTCAGTATATTTTTATTACAATAATCAATATAATATTGATGTATTAAATTGAATACATTATTCATGGAGACGGTCAGCTGCATGTACACATAAACGTTGGTTCTGTTTAATTGATGTATTCAATGGAAGAAAGTATATGAAATATATGTATATATATGTATATATATAATTATTATAGTAGTATTATTATATCATATAATTTCACTAAACACATCCTTAATACATTCCATGTAGTGGGTGAATGAATCACATATCTTTGAGGGGTGATAATCCACACATCCTTAAATGAAATTATCATATTTACACGAAATAGAAAGTGTAAAGATATATGTTATAAGATAATTAAATAAGATTAAATAAATAATATATATCATACATATAATATATAAATATAGTGTTCATCATAATTACCACTTTGATTGGTGGTAAAATAAAATGAACAATCATCATTTCGTGAGGCGGTAGTTCACCATACACATAAACATTATATTCGTTACCCATTAGATGGAAGTATGTGTAAGTGTAGAAATAAACCTTAGTTTAAAAAATATCATTTTTATTAGGATATCAGTGTTGTTAAATAATCATTGAATAATGATAATTGATAGATTGGAGAAATAAAATAAAATAAAGGAGCTTGAGGGAGGGTGTTACCACTTAATCAGGTTACTCCTTTTGGTTTTCACAAAAGGGATTCCTTGGAAGGTTTTTAGCCCAAATGGAGGATTCAAGGAGGACTTTTTGTATGTTGAGAATAGGATGGGGAATATATAAGAAAAAATGAATAGTTTTTAGATGTGTGATGAACATGTAGAGGTGGTGGCCTTTTATAGGGAATGGAGGGGACATACTTGGAATTTTTGAAAACAAGTTAAGTGTACCCACATTTTTACATAAAAAAGTCATAAAAAACAAAACAAACAAAATAATAAATGGTTAATTAACGAATAATTTCTATAAAATGGTTTTCAAAAAATGTATTGGTCATTTGGGCCTGGAAGTTTAAGGTTTATTCCCTTGTTAAGATTAATTTTAGCTTAATAATTTTAAATAATTTCAATTAATTTCACTAATATTTTCTTATCAAAAACTATGTCCACATTATTATAAATTATAAATTATTTTTATTCCAAATATTTATTCCATTTTTCAAAATTCTAATAACATATTTTTTCATTAATTAATCTAAACATAATACTTTTGACAAGACATCACTACGGGTTTTCAAAGTTGAAATGATCACAAGTTTCGTAAGTTTTTATATCTGATTTCAATGCTAAATTGGATAAAGGCCTAAATTTTCTTAATTGAAAAAAATTTATTCTTGTTAAACTTTAAAACCATTTAACAATATAATTGAACATTTTAAATAAATTAGATGAAAAAGTAGATATGAATTAAAATTCTGGTAGTTTTCACTACACATACAAAAATAGAGTTTCTCAGTAAAATCTCAAAAATTCACCCTAAGATAATACTGAAATTATAAATTAAAAAATGAATATTATTTTGTCCAATTTATTTTCCAAATGTTTCCAATTTTTTTTGTTTTTCTTAGAATGACATGAAAAAAAATTCATTGGAGAAAATTGTATTTTTAAACATATAAGGACTTTTCCAAAAATTATATCATTTGTTATCAATATGATTTATTTAGATAAAAATTTATAAAAATATATTCAAAATGTAGTTATTAATATTCATATTACTATGTTTAATGGTTGGGATATATTTATATCATTTAAATAATTATAACAGAAAAAGATGTTTCGTAGAAACTTAGTGTTCCATGTAATGTACGCCAAATCGGTGTTGTGTGCAACGTACACTGAGTCAATGCTGAATGTAACCTATACCATTTTGACATTGCATGTATTATATACTAATTCAGGGTTGTGTTTAACATACACTAAGTCAGTTCAGTGTGAAAGAAATGTTTGACTTATTTTGATGCAAGATATCAATGAAAATTTAATTTATTCGAGAAATTAAAGGTCCATAAAAGCTATATGTGTTACATCATATCCCCATAAAATTGAATTTATACCTATAAATTCATCATTATGGTAAAAAAATGAGGATACTCATACTTTATAATATCATCAAGTTCCTATGTAGCTTCCGATAACTAGTGATTTCTCCACAAAACATTGACCAGGTGAGTGGTTTTGTTTTATAGAACTTTCACACCATTAGTTTTTATCATACATTTTATTCCCTCTTTGAGTTGACTTTATATGCTATTGAATGGATCTAACATTATCATCCATTTATTCGATGAACTCATATCCCAATAGATTTTTTTATCCAACTTAATCCAGAAAAATATGAGCTATACGTTTCTTCCCAAAGAGGTATTAATAATGTTCCATCTAAATTCTTGAGTGAAAGATATTTTTATAAGAAAAGTCAACTAGGGGAAGGATTTGATCTAAACCATATTTGAAACATAGAGAAAAAAATTTCAACATATCTTTAAGGGTTTTAATTCTTCGTTCAATATCACCTTCTATGTGAGGATGGTATGAAGTTCTAAAACTCAATTCTTTATTAAGTTATTACTAAAGACTTATCCATAATCTATAAATAAAACTTATATATTGATCCAATACAATATAGTGTGGAACTCTATGAAATATTACCACTTACATTATGTATATACTGGAAAGTGGATCTTAAGAGAAGTATTCTCTGATAGTGATGAAGTGTTCTATCTTTGCAAGGTGATCGAATACCACCCATATAACATTAAAGAATTTAGAGGTTTTAGGAAGTCCAACAACAAAATATATAGTGGTGTTCTCCCAATTCCATTTTTGTATGGGTAATGGATACAACAACCTATTTGGATTTTGTCTTTCCGTATTAATGTATTAGCATATTAAGCACCGAGATACAAACTCTAGGATATGTCTCTTCATTACATCACAATAGAAGTATTATTTCAAGTCCCTATACATGTTTATTCTTCCACGATGAATAGATAATAGAGAAATATGAGCTTCCTATAATAGATCGTTCTTCAAATCTGGTATGGAAGGAACACATACATAGTTCTTAATCCTTATCTTTCCATACTAACCATGTTTAAAATCAGGATCATTTCTTACTTTCTTTTTCATCTCTATATATTACTTCCACACCTCCTGAATCTTCAATTATTTATAGGTTTTAATATACATTTGATAAATATTTGATTTCCCCCGTCTTTCTGGATTTATAGCTCCATCCTTCACAAATCCAGAAAAATTGGATCTTTTTTTAACCTCATAATGGATAATCTAGCATGATCCTTTCGACTTAAATCATAATCCACCTTTTTTTCTTTCCTAGGGTGGTAATGTATTAGGAAGTCATAATCCATTATTAAATCTATCCATATTCTATAGCGCATGTTCAAATCTTTATGGGTATATATATTTTATACATTTATGATATATCTATATATATATCAGGGTTTTCTCCATAAAGATATTTCTTCCATATCTATAATAAAAAACTACAAATACAAACTCCAAATCTTGAGCTAAGTAATATTTCTCGTGAAATTTCAACTATTGTGATGAATAATTGATAACACTGTTATTATTTATAATAACACATTACAATCTCTTCTTGGATGTGTCCATAATTATTACAAACCCTTATCCACTACAACATAATGTAAGACCCGGTTAACTGAATAATATTCTCTTTAGTTCCCTAAAATTTTCATCACATTCATCTATGTATAGAAACTTTACAATCCTTCATGTTAACATGGTCATATGATTAGATTGTTATGAAATATTTTATATAAACCATCAATAATTTCCAGCTAAACCAAGAAATCTACATATCTTAGTCACAATAGTTGGTGTAGGATAGAATTCCATAACCTCCATCTTTAATGGATCTACCAGTGCACCATATTTTGATATTATGTGACCCAAAGATGAAACCTTTTATAGCCAAAATATATAAATTGCAAAATTTTCATATATTTATCCTTCCTTTGAGTATTTAAATAAATTCTGAAGTGTTATTCATTCTCTTCCTTTCTCTTTGAATACATAATAATATCATTTATAAAGACATCCACAAACTGATCATAGAAATCCCAAAAAAATTTATTCATTAAATCCATGAAGATATAAGGGGAATTGATAATACCAAAAGGCATTACTATATATTTATAGTTTCCATACACTGTATGGAATTCCATCTTGGTTATATCCTCCTTCTTGAACCTCAATTAATGATATTTAGAATTAAGGTGAATCTTTGAAAAATATTGAGCTCCATGCAGTTGATCAAACAAGTTAATAATATAGGGAATATGATACTTGTTATTGATTGTGAACTTGCTAAACTCTTTATAATAAATGTAGAGTCACATTGATCCATATTTATTTTCTCACAAAAATAATAGGTGCACCCCAAGGTGACACACTTGGATGAATGAATCCCTTATCAATGCTTTCTTGGAGTTTCTTCTACAATTCTTGCAACTCAATTGAATATATTCTATAGTGATTCTTTAAAATTTGGGTGGAACTCGGTATGAGTTATGTTGTGAAATCAACTTCATGTTTTGGTGGAAGGATATGTAACTCTTTCAAAAAAACATCCACAAGTACTCACACAACATGCATATCATCAATGTTAATTTTTTCCTCAACCATTTGATACAAATACCCCTTATATATTGGAATTAAGAACCATACACTGGATGAAATCTCGATATAAAGTTAATTTTTATCGCCACATTGATGGATGATCTTAAGAGGGTTTGAAATTTCAAAAAAAAATTCCCTTCCTTGATAATTGATATGGGAATTATCCATAGAAATCCAGTCCATTATTAAGATGACATCAAATTAAACCAAAGGAATAATGAAACGATTTATAGGAATCACATTCTGACAAACATCATTTAGAGGGGAATCATAGAATTTAGATACAATCACCGTACAATTAGGAGTTTGCACTAAAAATTCCATATCCAAAATTTTAGTGGAATCTTAATAACCATAAAAATTTCGTTAGATATTAAAGAGTTAATAGATGTAGAATCAAATAAGACATTAGCAGTTCTATATTGGATGTCGAGTATTCCTTTCACCACATCGTTATTTCACCCCTTTATAGAAATTGTTATCATATGTGATTTCCCATTTTTCTGTGGTTTAAGAGGTTTCTCATTTTGATCATCATAATTAGACCTTGGGTTTGGGAACTAGTTTTCATAATTCCAATTCTCTTTTCCCTTTAAGAACTATTGTGTGGGGTCTCATTTTGTGTAGACTGTACTCTAGTTGCATCATTGCATAACTTATTCCCATCATTGCAGCAATCTATTACCCAGTAGCCTTCCCATCCACACTTAAAACACATATTAGAACAAGTAAGACAATTCCCTCTATTATTATTTGCTCACATAGATCATAAAGAAAGGGACATATTATTCTCTTAATGGTTTTTATATTTCCCTTTAAACTTTATCTTCCTTCTCTTGTCAAAACCATGAGATTAAAATGTAACCCCAACCTCCATTTCATATTTGATTACACAACAAAAAATATCTTAATATCTACTAATGTCTATTATTAATAACTCCCTTATAGGACATGGATTTAATCCACTGAAGAACCAATCTACTTTACTTTTGGGTAGGATTATAATTCCATAAGCGTACCTTGTATGTCTTGTAAAATTATCCTCATAGGTAAAAACAATTCATAATCCTTTTTCCTAAAATCTAGGAACTCATTTTAATATTCATACAAATAACATGAGGAAATTCATTATTGAATAATAAGTTCTATAACTCATCCCAAACCATGTATTCAATTTCATATTGATTCCTTCTGTTATTTATTATTGTCCACCACTAGTTGACTTCACCTTTTAACCGAGAAATAGCTAGAATGACATTATCATGATCCGAATATTGGAGAGTGGAGAATATATTTTTAGTGGTACTGGTCCAATTTTCAGCAACAAGTGGATCATAAGTCTTTCTGAACGGTGGTGCACATTTACTCATGAAGGGTTCAATAGAACATTGTTCCATCATTTTCTCATTTGTAATCTTAGCATGATTCATAGATTTATAAAGCTTCATGAGCATAACAATGAAGTTTTTTATTCTAGAACCCATAGAATTCAGTTTCTCAAGAGAATAATTGTTTCATTGTCCATCGTAATCACCAATAACATGGTTCTCTTTAGGTTCTATCAATTGACTAAATCCAAAAAGCATAGAATAAGAAATAGTTATCACATTGGGGAATAACATAATCAAGGAAAACCACTTATAGGTTGTCTAAAATATAAAAACATCCTTAATCAACGAGAACTTATGTTTATCCTAGGATATTCATAGACATCTTCTATTTAAATTTCTCGGATAGTTAATGAAAATTTCGTGAATTTACAAATAATATCCCCATGAATGTCAAATTAGGTGTGCAACAAGGCATGTTTTTGTGTACCATGTTGCACCGAGTCTGGAACGACACACATTGTTTTATTTGTTACTCCTAAATATATTTATTCTAGAGACACATAAACTTTTAATATTAATATAGTGATGTATTTCTAAAACACCACTTACTGTATCCATTACCAAAATTCTTGGACATTTTCATACCCTTTTTCTTATCCTCAGACTTATCCTTAGACATGTACTTATGGTTATCACTAAGGTTTTCACATCCTAGCTTCCAAAGGATAACTAATCAATTATTATGATACAAATAATAGTGATCCTTGACATTAATACACTAACAATACATTACATTTTCAGAATACTTAAATAATTATACAAACAGATGCCTAATAACTGTACTAGTTTGGCGCTTTTTGAAACTTGGGAACATAAGCATCAGAACATAAGTGAGCTACATTATATACCACTTGGTTCTTAATGACTAAAACCCTTACTAGAAACATCAAACACAATACTTATATTCATAACTTTGGGAAGGAAACATAAAAATTGGTGATCTTAGATGCTCAGTTTGGTTAAATAAGGGAGACATGTAGGCATAACCATGAGCATATGGGTATGTGAATGTGATCATAACATTATAGGATCATACCATTCATAAAATAAGATCCAAAAAATGAATCATGGAATAAGTATTGACATTTCATAATACAAAAATCATAAGGAAATAAATATCATAAACCCTGAAACCACATCATATGAATAAGACATGGAATTTTGGAGTACATAAACATGTGATATCTTTCCCTATAACTTAAGAAGCATTGCTGGAACTTATCAAAGAACTTCATAGAACCCAAAAATACTAAAAGGGACACAAAAATATCTTCAGTAACAATATTTTAGTTGTATGGGATCATGTTTCCCCATATTTCTAAAGTGGATTGGGTTTCCCCATCTACAAACTTCAGGGTGACTACACCTACTGAGCTGGACACATCACCATTCCCATTCACATTCCTTTCCTTTTATGAGATTAGGTTTCCCCATATTCCCATATTGGATCAATCACATAAAGAATATTCAAATAATTATATCATGAGATATAAGTCAGTATCCAATGCATTGGAGGGAGATATAGGTCCCACCTTTCTCATTATAAAAACCTTCATACATGTTCCACAACATAATAAACAATTCATCATATCATGATCCATAAAAAGAGATGGTTTTTAAAAACATCCAATCATAATCCAATGAAATTTAATTGGTTTTTTTAACATGTAATTATATCTTAAACTATGGAAAAAGAAATGTTTCATACTAATTTCATCAAATACTAACCCATGAAAAGAAACAAGTTCCACAAGCATAATACCCATAGAAGAGTAACGAGTTTTATAAACATTATTCCATCAAAACAAAAACCATTCATAGAACTAATATGAAATGAAATTTTGAATAATTCCCTATAATATAATGAGTTACATCAACATATGTCATCTTAGATAGAAATTGATTTTGAAATATCTTATAAAAACATTTATTGTAGAAAATATCCTTTCTTTTTTTAAAAAGATTATGTAAAACCTAAAACCCTTTGAAATCCATTTTATTGAAAATAAAATTGAAAAATTATAAATAAACTATTGAATAAATTTTGGAAACCATTTTATTAAAAAACATGTAATGAGAGTTTGAAAAACACATAAAAACCATTTTCCTTGAAAATTTATAAAAAATAATGAAATTTTTTTGAAGATCATTTCATTGAGAATACATTGAATATTTTTAATGGAAGATAGAAAACCATAAAACATTTTTAAAGTCATTTTTCATTTAAAATGAGTATAAAATATAATTTTTTTTTGAAAACATGGTTCTTTATGTTCATAGAATGTGTCTCAAAGAAGGTAAATTGAGACAAAACTACTTTATAGATTTGGTAACTCTTGAAACATAAACCCCATGAAAGAGAGATCTTAACATGGATTTTTAAATACAAAGATAATTAATATTAAAAACAATATAATATATTCATGGGAAGTATAATCACCACAGAAAAGAGATGAGTGGTGAATAAGGTGTAGATCTCAGAGAACTAAAAGTGTGACTAGAAATCCACCAAACTTGTGTCTTGACTCTCTTAATACTCATAAAAACCACCGGTATAATAAATATAATTTTACAATAAAAATTTTATTATTATATATAATACCATATATGGTTTGGTAATGAATTTATATTACTAAATTTTTAACAATTCTATTTTGAGGCTTTACTTCAGTTAGTATCCGCTTTGTTCTTCACATGTGTCTTAATTTGTTATATCTTTGGTCCTTAAATTAAAATCATGATTTTAAAAATGTAAATAATGATTGTAATATAATGTATATTTATTATATTTTTATTGTAATAATCTATAGTATATTAAATTATAAAATGGATTACACCATTCAAGGAGATGATAGGTCGTACGTACACAAGAATGTTGTTTCTTTTTTATTGTCGTATTGAAAGGAATAATGTAAATGTTATATATGTATATATATATATATATAATTATTCCAATATATTTTTTATATCAAATAAGTTAACTTAACCCATACTTGATACATTTCATGTAGTGTGCGAATGAATCACATCACTTTCATGGGGTAGTAGTCCACATTTCCTCAAATAAAATTATCGTATTTACCCAAAATGGAAAGTATAAAGATATGTGTTTTAAAATAATTATAGAATAATAAAGAAATAATATATATCATATATATCATATATAAACACAGTTTCAATCATAATTCTAACTATTAGAGGTGGTAAAGAAGAACTAATAATCACCGTTTCATGATGATGTAGTTCACCGTGCATAGAAACCATATGTCTGCTACCGATTGGATTGAAGTGTGGGTAAATTAAGGATGAAATCATAGTATAAATAATATCTGTATATTTATAATAGTTGTTTTTTAAAAAATACTTAAATAAAGATAATTAAAATATTGGATAAATAAAATAAAATAAAGGATCTTGAGGGAGGGTGTTACCTCTTAATCGGGTAGCTCCTCTTTGTTTTCAACAAAGCGATTCTTTGGAAGATTTTCTATAAAAATTAAGGATTCAAGGAGGAATATAAGAATGTAGAGAAGTGAATTGGTTATATCTTTAAAAATACTATGAGTTTTTATATGTGTTAATAATGGTTATATTTGGTGGCCTTTTATCGGGAAGGGAGGGGTCATATATGGAATTTTTTAAAACAAGTTAGGTGTACAAACACTTTTACATTAGAAAAGCCACCACAAATAAAAAAACAAAATAATGGAAGTTTTATTGATTAATAATAGAAATATAATGGGTTTTTGGACAGTTGGATAGGTCATTTTGGACTTTAAGTTATAGGTTTATTCCCTTATTAAGTTTGGTTTTACCTTAATCGTTGTAATTAATTTAAATTACTTTCAATATTATATTTGGTAAACAAATAAGATGAAATTATTAGATATTATAAAATATAATTATTCCAAATATGGAATCCATTTTTATAAATTATAATTACATAAGTGGAAGAAATTAATTTAAATTTAGTCATACTGATTGGAAAAAATTGCATGTTTTTAACATAAAATCTATCAAAAGTTTACTATGTTTTTATATCCAAATTAAATGTGAAATTATTTCCAATAAAATATATTGGAATAATTGATAAAAATTAATATAATTAAACTTTAAAATAATTTAAATATATAATTTAACTTTATAAATAAATTAGATAAAAAAGCCTATTAAAATTAAAATTCAATATTTTTCTCTATTAATTCAAAAATGAAGATTCACATAAAAAATTCAAAAAATCACCCAAATATAATTTAGATATTATAAATTAAAAAATTAATTTTATTTTAACAAATTAAATTTCTAATTTTTTATAAAAGTAGTTAGATTGTTTTTTACAGGACATGAAAAGTAATTTAATTGAGAAAATAGTATATGTAAACCTATAAGGGATTTACCAAAAATTATATCTTTCATTGTCAATTTATTTTATTTTCATTAAAAACATTAAATAAAATATTTTAAAAGTAGTTATTACTATTCATATTTCTAATTTTACCATTTATGTTATAATTATCTCATTTAAGTAATTATAATAAAGAATTTTTAGAGACCCAGTGTTGCATGTAACATATTCCAAGTCAGTGTTGCGTGTAATGTATGCCAAGTAAATGATGCGTGTAACATATACTGAGTTGATATTGTGTATATATTTTAAGTTAGTCGTTCATGTAACATACTTTGAGTCAATTCAGTGTGAAAGGAATTTTGGACTTTGTTCAATGAAGGATATTAATTAACATTTAATTTATCGGAGAAAAAAATTTCCATAAAAACTCAGTGTGTTTAAAAAAGGGTACATTAGAGGATATCATAAGCCCCAGATTGGGAATATGGGAGTTTATAACAATCCCAAAAATGGTTTCATGAATTTTTATCCCAATACCAATATAGGGTACATAGGAGGTTATCCAAAGATCGAATTAGTTACATGGATGGTTAGACCAAGACTAATATATGATGATTGTAATATTAGGTAGACTTGACATAAGATTTTTTTGATCTAATTATTCCACACCTTATGAAACACTCTTATAACATGATCATATGTCAATTTATTGATCTCATGTCTCATGTTCTTGGATTCTTTTATCATTCACTTCTTATGAACTGAAAAGTATTATTCCTTAACTATGGATTATATGAATTATTAGGTATAAATTTAAATTTTTTACTACAAATTATCATAGCCTTATTCTCATTATATTCTCACACGTGATAATTAATTGATATCTCTTTTTCTAACTTTATCAAATATTGAGCACACTATTTCTTATGTTTCCTTTCCCAAGGATATGAACAAATGTTTTATACATGATATTTCTCTGAAAGGAACTAGTTCTAATGAGCTAAACTGGATATTATGTAGATAATTTATTTACCTATTTTTTATGAAACCAATTCTACAATGGTACAAAATAATTATTAATTGTTCATTTTTTGTTATTATTTTTAATGAATATTTCATTAATAAGATTTGAATTTACGAATGAATGATTTTTTTGGAAATAAATTATATTAGATTATGGATTAGTTTCCATTGGAAACATTGATGAGAAACAATTAGGGATAAACCTTATAATATTACTATATTTATGATAGAATACTAATATTTGGTAATAAAAGAATATTGGTTTACCTAGAAAAAATTTCCATGTTTGGATAATAATATTTTTATTCAGATTTGGAATAGATGCACATAGGGTTAAAAACTCTAAATTGGTTATATTTGGAATTAAATTGATATTTATTTATGTATGAATGGTGGTCCAAAGAAAAAACACATAGTTGGATTCTCTTAGGGGATATGCATGGGTTAATTCAAATTTTTTTTATAAAACATTATTAAGGATTTGAATAGTTCATAACCATGTATGACCTTGGTTAAAACAATTATTTTATAGATTGAAAACACTGTGTTAGAATTTAGATACCTTATAAATGATATTCTAGATTATATGAATTCTCTATTTGAATATCATTTTTCACATTATGAATTATTGTTTTAGTAAATGGTTAGAACTAGAATGAATTTTGTTAATACTGAATGTGAGAGATGATGTAGTGATTTTCATTATTGGAAACCAAATTAAATGGGTGATCAAATGTGAAATAATGTGAATATTCTTAACCAACTATCTTTAGATTTGATTAAAAAATTGAACATAGGTGAGTTTCCAAGTGAACTAAATAAGAAAAAAAATAATGTTTCATTAATCTTAAAAAGGAATAAATATTCACATTTTATTTATCAATTCTATATATGGCAATAATTTTATATATATGACATCATCTATAGTTTAGTTTTTAAAAAAGTAAAAATTCTTGGCATTATGAAAATCAATTCCCTAGGAGGAAATCTCAAGAAAAGGATCAAAAATGATGTATGAGTAAGGTTTTTATAGATGATGATAGAGATAATGTGAATTTAATATGAATGGTATGAGATATATAATCTATATTTCTAATATAAAACCTATTAGAGATGATTAAATTTAGGTTTATGAATGTTATGACATGATTTATATTTTATATTGTAGGGAATATATATTATGTAACAAGATGATAAATCTTGGTTAATATTTCTAGAAGTAATTTGAATTATTCATGTGTTTATGTATTTGTATTTAATAATCATATTGTATAAATTTTTTATCTATTATATTCTAGTTATTTATATAATGAAACACCAAATCATTTTTATGTAGTAGTTTTGATTTAAGGATTTTCAAGAATTTATTGAATGATACTGATAAACTATAAAATTAATTTAGTGATAATGTAAAATGTTTTGAGAAAAAATAATTGAATGTAATATAAGCCTTAATATATTTATGATGTTTACATAATAAATGTTTTTATTATAGACACTACAAGAGGCTCCACACGCGCTTAAAAGATGCGGCCCGTGGACTCGACCTTGCAACTGCCACCCCAAACTCCAAACCCCTGCCACCATAGCCACCTGTGAGGGGAATGTTGAGATAATAATGTTTTAATTGGATATATAGTTTATTTAATATTTTTAATATTAATATGATAGTATTTATTAACATGATATTTATTAGTGATTTGATGATAGATTTATTAGTGTTAACTTTGATTAATATTTTTACAATTTTGGATTTAAAGAATTTATTCTATAGTGTTTGATTTTATTTAATGAATATAGATAGAGTTATTTTACTTAATAATTTAGTTCTTAATTGAGTTTTTAGCGACTCTTGTTATTTTTTGAAATTATTATTATGTTTTAAAAGAATATACAAGCATGATATTTAAGTGTTTTCATGTAACATTATGAGAAAATTATGTTGTTTAAGTATAAACGTTATATTTATTCATGGGAAACTATGTGGTCAAATAATTCAGATTTCTTTTATTATGAATTTGGTCAGACATATTTTATAGGAGTTTTATGTTTACCTATTTATGGAATTGATTAAGTTTAATATAATTTTTTATAGTTGAGGATTTATAGATTTATGTTTTATTTAATCATATGGATAGTTATCAGTTTTGGATAACTTATTGTAACCTATTTTTATGTAAATATCTAGATAGTGGATGAAATAATTTTAATTCCATTATAAATATTTTTTTTTGAATTTTAATATAGTTCTTTATGCATGAAAACTTTATCTTGAATATTTATTTCATTGAGTAAGAGATGATATATAAGTGGAAATGGATTTAAGAACCACCAAAGGATGAAATTATGCTTTTAAAATACAAAAAAAATCTAGTGTGTACATTTTATTGAGTTATTTATCCTAATAGTAAAATAATACCTCAACTATAGTAAAAGGATCATTTAATAAAAAATATTATTCGTTTACCATCTTTTGTGATGAATTGATTGACTTCTTCATCCATGATTTATATTTAGATTTATGGTTACTAACCTTCTCAAGATTATATTTTATATCACTCTTTATTATCCTTTTCAAATTATCTTTCTCTTACATTTTGAAATTTCAACTTCTGAGTAATGTTATCCTTCTCTTGGGACCTGATTATGTGTTGTTTCGTGTAACCTTTATGTATCCTACTTCCCATTTTCAAAGGATGTTTTATGATCCCACTGTATGTAGGGGTAATTAAGATTTCTTTTTCAAACATTTAACCGTCTATTACAGATTAAAAACAGTGAGAAGAAAATTTCTTTAATTGTGGAATGTTGAAATTTATTTCTATTTTTAAAAATATTTATCATTAATTATTATTTAGTGTTCTGTAGATTTCTTAAAAAATAACAATTATATTATATAAGATAATGATACATTATAACCTACCCATTAATATTAAGGTGGTAATATTAATAAATAAGTATTAAAAAATAAGTATAATTGTTTTACATAATGTAATATAATGATTAATTTATAATTAATAATTACTGAATATCTAGTAAAGTCGTTTTATTCTTAAAAAATATGTTTCCTTAAAAAAAATTTATATAATTATATGCACATAAATTATATTAAATTTGTTCCATTTTATTAAACATAATTTTTTAGAAGTTAATATCAATTTTAAAATTATAATATCAAATTTATCTTGGGTTTAACTTTTAGTATTTTTTCTAAAAATATTTATTATTTAGAGAATAGTGAAAACACTATTTTTTGTAAAAATTATAATTTCATTTAAATTAACAACCCCATTATATTTTAAATATTATTGTTATTTAAAATAATTATCCATGAATTATAAATAATATAAATATTCAAATAGGAAGAATCATTATACTTTATTTTTCTATAAGTGCATTTTCCCTTAGAAGTACATTTTTTAAAATTTTTTATAAGTCAATATGATTTTATCGTAATGAATTAAAATAATATATATTTATTAATGGTTATACATATTTTTTTTATTATATATTAAATCACATATTTTAATAATAATTTGTTGCTTTTTATAAGGAATGTAATTGAAGTAAATTCATTTTCATCCTTACAAATGAATTATTTTAAATCTATTTTCCATAGTGGATTTCACACATATTTAAACATAAATTCTTCCACATATATAAATATAAACTGGTAAAAATTATTCAATATTTATAATCAACTTAATTAATATAATTCAAAAGTGTAATAATAATTTTCTTATAATTATTATTTAAAATAATAATAATTTTCTAATACAGTTGAGGTTAGAACATGTTTATTAGGGGGGGGGGGGCGTTAAAATAACAGATAAGGGTTCAAATGAATCCTGAATATATCAAAATATTATTAATTGAATATATCTAAAACTTATATTATCCTTCCTTTAAATTATTTTCAACTTTGAACAACTATACTATTAAAATTAACATATTTTATTGAAATCATTTAAGAAATTCCATGTGTGTACTTCCCATAACTTATTAATCGAAACTATATTAATTACTTGTTTAAATAATTTTATTTTTATATATAACCCATTCCATGATCCAAAAACATACTATATTTAATCCTTTAATCCTATAACTTTTTGTATTTTCTTAACACCAATATTTGAAGGTAAAAGGTGTAAGATGAAAGAGGTCTCTCAATGAAAGTTGTATAAATTTTAACTGAGAAGTTCCAATTTTATATCCAGTTATATTTTATAAAAAGCTATTTTATCCACAAAAAATGATTTATATTTAATAATAAATATTTTTATATGTTATTAATACGATGGAACAACCATTTACCGTTTCTTCTCTATCAAATTTGTGATATACTCATCGCTCGTGTGTACAGTTGAGTTAACGCCTCCACCTAGAGATTCAAATAATTTTACATCACCACGATTCATAGATGGTTATAATGATGTATATAATGTTTAAAAATTTTGTTCATTACATAATTATTCTTCTATAATAAAATTATATTTTATACATTATTACCGTTTTATAAGTTGAAAAATATTAATGTTGCTCATTCATATGTGTGGACTACCACCTCCATGATGGTATAAAATTTGTTTTTCATTTATGATTTACATGGATGGTAATGCAGTTATATTAAATGAATAAATATAATTATTATTACTTTATAAATACTTAATAATTTAAAATTATTTTTTATCCATTCTTTTATTCCTTCAATCAAAAAGTGAAAACATCACTCATGTGTACGTACTGACTATCGTCTCCATGAAGTGGCATAATTCAATTTCTATCACCACATTATATGGATTTTAATATTGTATATAATGATTAATTATGACATGATTAAGATTATAGAAACAATTTAACAATAATAAAAGTATAAGGAACAAAAATTCCGTACCTAAAGATACATGAAAAATGAAAGAGTTATCACATGGAAATTATGATTTAAAAAACTAATTATCAGAAAAAAAGTGTTGAATTGTTATATGTGGATCATATATGATATTATAAGAGTTTAAATTATTCATTTAAATAATTATTGTGAATATAAAATTATTATATAATAGGCTAGAGTGCTTAATAATCAAGTCTAACATAAGGTATGGGTTCTTTTTCAAAATATTTTTTCTTTGAGACAGGTTTGATGTTAGGAACGTATTTAAAATTATTATGTGTATATACAAATCCTTTGAAATATTATATCATTGACAAATATTAATTTATTTATTAAAAATTGAAATTAAAATTATTTCAACAAAGGGGGTTTGATTCGAATGTTTCCGAAATTGTAATGGTTTATCATCTCACTTTGTGTTCTTTGGGAAAAATGTTATGTAATACACCTATCTACCATTATAAATTCATCTACTACCCCTTTTATTTAATGTTTCATTAATATCCCTATTTACATTTTATTTATGTTTTATTTGAATTTATTTTCTTTTATTATGGTTATGATTCAAACATTACCGAAGAGATAAGGTTTTTATAACAAAATATCATTTTAAACTGGGATTATTTATACCTAAATTTATGATGATTAAATTATTTGATATATCTATAAAAAATAATATTTCATTTATTCTCATTTAATAATTTCTTAATAGTACATTATTTTCTATAATTTTCATCTCTTTAAGTACTCAAGAGACCAAAATAATGTTTTTAAGAAAAACTGACCTTGTTTTAATCTTCAATCGAGAATCATTTATTCCATGTTCATATTTTTTTTAAAATGTTTTCATGATTTTTTTTTAATATTTTAAAAATATTTATTAATTTAGTTTTTACCAATGATTGAATTTTAATATAAACTTTTAAAATTAATATTCTTGTCGTTTTTCAAGGGGATACTTTAGAATTTTTACCAGAAATGTGAAATGAATATTTTTAACATACATCACAAGAACAATATTACCCACCATCATGAATAAAATTTTATTGGAAGCTCAATTTATATGTTTCATTATTTCTTTTCAAAGAAATTATTTTTCTTAATATTTTTTTAATTATAAATATGTGATTTCAAAATGGAAAGGTTATTTTCCTCAAGAAAATATCAAGTGATATTTTGAAGGTAATTCAAATATAACAACATCCATTGATTCTTCTTAATATTTAATTGGGATATGATCATATTTTACCATTATTATTCATTAGTTGGATAACTTATGATTATAATGATGATATATCAATAAAACCCTTTTTCTTTTCCATTGGAAAATCTCTGATGTATGAAAAATGTTTTCATGATCTTGTGGTATTTATATTATTGATTTAAGATTATGTGTTAGGTTGATTTATTATAGAACTCTAATATATTTTATTAATATTTATGTTTTATCAGATCAAAGGATACATGGTAGTTATCCCAATAGCAAATGAGGTTACACTTGTGGTTATACGAAGCCAAAAACATGGTATATGATAGGTTTTCCCAAGTCTAATAGAGGGTATATAGGAGGTAATACCAATTTCAAAGAAGGTACACATGATGTTAGATATCATGAACCTACCCAGATACCCAAATACCCTAATAACCAAGCCAGATGGGGCATGGACCGAAGGGAATTCCCAATCCCCATAGTTTGGCTACTAGAACATAAAATCATACAAGATAATGTGGGAAAAATTTTCCACCCAAACAACAGAAGAAATAATAACATGTCAGTGTGATCAAAAGAAATCTCTATCGGGAGAATAATACTATAATTCAAATAGGTATATATACCAAAAGTATAACCATAATTTACGGGAAACTAAAAGGTAAACAACCAAAGCCCTAATAATACAAAACTCTCCAATTCCCAAGGATAAACAACAATAACCACCTCAAAGTAGAGTTTTCCACTTGCTCGAACCTGGAATATGATGATCTACAAATTCCCTAAGGAAACGGTAGGGTGTGGGCTAAAAGACTAGTAGGGTTTCAGAAAGGATCCCATAATAAGACTCCACATTAATTTGAAAGATAAATATTGAAATTTTAAATATACAAGCATAGAAGTTCAAAAGAATATTTAAAAAAAATCAATCATTAAATTTCAATTTAGGGAAATTTTTTAAATATTTTATGAATAAAAATTTTAGAAAAAAATTTATATAAATTCTCAGGGCATGTGAAAAATAATTTACAAATAATGGAATATAACAAAATAATCACAAATAAGAAACATGTTCATCTTCCATGGGGTATAATAGTTCTAGTTTATTTGATCATCATACACTCAAATTAGTTTTCAAAATAAAATACATACACATATCTCTAAAACACCTCTCAAAAAAGACTCATTGACATCCCATTAGGAATGTGAACTACTGATAAATGGTTTTTTAGAGTTTTAATGTTTCAATAGAGTGTTGTTCAAAAAAATTACGAACTACCTTGGCATGCTTGTGCTCAAATATCAATAAATAATGGGAAAATTATTTCAAAACATTTAAAATAAAATTTCCCCAGTTTCCATTTCAATATGTTAATTTTTCATTAAAAACAAAACATGAAGTTTTTAATCAATTCATTCATTTTTACAAGATATAACCAATAGTTTATTATCAAAATCATTAAACCCATATTCATAAAATAAAAATTTTAAATCAATTTCACAATTTAATTTCACAATTTCATTTCATCAATTAAATTCCACAATTTCACTTAGAATCATATCATGCCCCAATTCAATGGAATTGGGTGTTTTACCCAAATATCATGAAAAAGAAAATGTAATCCCAATTCAATGAAAATTGAGGTTTTTCATAATACAGTTGAAATAAGTTTTATTTAAATCAGTAAAATTTGGGTTAAATCAATTGGCCAATCTTAAATAAAACCACTTACCAAAACAAAGAGATTACCTCTCATAATTCCCACAATAGGAAACTTCAATGAATATCATCGAATACATAGATTCGAGAATAAAAATGAGATTCAAGATTAATAAAAAGAGAGATTAGATCCTATAAAAACATATTGATATACCAAACTCTAAGGAGGAGAGTGGAAGAGAATGAATGAGAGAAAATTCTTATCTAGGAGAGATTGAATGATGATCTCCTAGATTTGATCTTCCTTAAAGAGGCTTTGGGGGAGAAAATATGGGTCATTGAGAGATCTAATAACCTAGGATGATGTCCAATACAATGTTAAGGATGATTTAGGGAATGAAATATGGTTTGGTAAATTTTAAAACAATATTTAGAATAATTAAATTTTGCATGCACAATTAGCTGGGAAGGTCCACAAAATTTTTCAAACCACGTGCCCTCATCATTCACCCCTACCATGGGTTACATGGTTTCTCCTTGGTTGTTGCATAGTTTTTTCAATCATCCACTTTCCATGAAAACCCCAACTGTTTTGTTTTCCACAACTTTACTTGGGTGGGCACACTATTTGGGAAACCATGTGACAATAATTAATAACCAATAAAGTTATTTTTTTAAAACAAATTCACCTGAAGAAACCCTAAATGAGACCCAACCAAGTAATGGTAAAAATAGGGTATTATGAGTACCTAAAAACAGTAAAATTAAATTATAGACTCCCCTCCATAGAAAATTTCTATCCACATAATGATTTTTAAATGATTGCATATAAAAAATATGAGGCTACTACTCTATCATCAGTGCCTCTATCTCCTATAGAAATTGAGTATTAAAACGATACTTAAATATCACTCAAAACAATTGTATAATCATCCAATGATGTAACTTGGTTTTATAATCAACTATCATGCATGGATTTCTAGTCAAGGACTACTCAGGTTTGACATCAAGATCCATCTAGCTTGGAACATGAGATGGATCAGAAAAATACTTATGTATATTTAATACATGGGAGAAATATGTACCGAATTAAAAATTAATGGAATTGATAAATGATAAACCATTTCCCAAATTTATCAACAACCTAAAAATGTCCCAAAAATGAGGAGCAAGTTTTTTTTTCCTCTCAAGACATTGATGACCCAAATGAGGTTAAACAATTAAGAACACCTTGTCACTAGAATAAATACTAATGGTATAAGAAGAAGATTATCATAACATATATTTACAATGCGGACCATAAAAGGACTCAAATAGATCGATACTAATCATTGAATGAAAATTTTTTTTATAAGAATACTTCACTGGAAATAAATGTTCATACCAAACCCAACTAATGTAAATGATGTTTGAATAAAGAATATCCCCAAGAATCTGAATATCTCTTTCAATCTATCCATCTGACTACAGATGATACTCCATACTCAAACGAACATGAGACCCCAGTGACTTCTGGAGGCCTCTCCAAAAGTAATAAGTAAAACATGGATCTCTATGGGAGTCTATAGTAGATGTAACTATTCTAAAACAAAAGATTTATATCAAATAAATATTTCAATGTTCCTAAACATTTGTTGTGTCAATAACTGATATAAAGTGATCCTATTTGGTAAAAATATTGATCATAACCTATATACTATTATTCTTTCTCTAGGTATGAAGAAATACAAAAAAATATATAGAGATATCATCCCACTTTCAGGTTGGCACTAGAAGTAGAAAAGTATAACCTGAAGGTCTCTAGTGGTCAACCTTGACTTCCTTGCATGTATAATAATAATAAACAAAATTATAAATGCCACATATAATACTAGGACACCAAAATCATCTTCACATTCCATATAACATCTTCATGGTTCCTCAATGCACTTCCCACAAGTAATTATAACCCCCCCATAAAAGTTTTATTGATTAGTAAAAGTAAAAAAATATATGATAATATAGAATACGATTTATTGAGAAATAGAACTCAACAACAGTCTCCCCAACATAAAGAGAGTCCCTAATTTCATATAACTCAACATCATGATGTTGTTCTTAAAATATCATCTTGACAAGTTTGGTGTTCAGTTGAACACAAGCCAAAACTACATTAACCTTTGAATCCCAAATTCCTTTATGGAACTCTGAAAAGAGATCGATTAGATTCCACTCTTGTAATGATTCATTCATATCCTGGGTTGAAGTTTCATACTGAAATCGTTAGTGATGAGATTCCATTTTCCCACGGTATAAACAAAATCTAAAATCTAAGTAAAAAATATTCCAAGTATTCCACCCCACATATCTTTAATATATTGAAATCATTTTAAGAGAATATAGAAGTCAATATCTCTTGGACAGAGCTCAGGGTAAACCTTCATCTGAAAAGGTAATTTCACCAACTCTTAATTTCAAGCATCATATATGTTATTTCAAATTAATGGGTTGGATAAATCTTCTAGTGTATCCTAATATGTCAAGTTAAAAAGGAAATGACATGATCACATTGCATAAGGATTCAACCCAAACTCGAACCGGATGCATCGCAAAAGACCACATAGCCTAGCCCGACCTCTAGAAGAGTCAACACCAATGTAGTAATTAAAATTCATTTCAACTCATCAAAAGAACTCTAACATTTTACATCCCCAGAAAACATTACTCCCTTTAAAGTTAGAGCATTCATCATAGAATCCATCTTTGAGAATTACTTTACAAATCAATGGTAATAGATAGGTAAACCCAAAAAGATCTGAATCTTGAAAAAATTACATTTCTGTTCCCATGTCATAATACCCTTCACCTTATCAGGATAAAATAATATTCCATATTATGATATTTTGTGTCCCAAGAAATTAAGTTCCCAAATCAAGAAATCACATTTTATAGCTTGGAATTAAGGTGGTGATTTCTCAAAAATTCTAGAACTACTCTCAGCTAACGCATATGATCATCCTCGGACTTAGTGTAAACACAAATGTCATCCAAAAAGACAACCATGAATTTTTCTATTTACTCATGGAATATCCTATTCGTCAAATCCAAAAAAACAAGAAAGAAATTTTTTTAGAGAAAATTTAATGACAAGGTACTCATAATAGATATAGATTCTCTGAATAGAGGTTTTCGGAATGTCAGATTCTTTTAATCTCAAATGATGATAACAAGATCAACGATCAATCATCATGAACCAGTTTTACCTTTTCAACTGATTGAATAGACCATCAATCCATGTTAATGAATACCTTTTACTTACCATAACTATATTTTGTTTTTTTTAATCCCTATAAAGCTTAAGAGACCCATATTATTTATTAGAAAATATAATAGGCTCCACCCAAGGTGACACACATGAGTTTATACAAAATTTCTATAAATTATCATCCAGATAAGTCTAAAAATCGTTTATTTAATTTAGTTTCATGTAGTAAGGTATAATAGATACTGAATTAATACCTAACAAAAAGTCAATATAATGATCCAACGATCTTACCGACAAAAAACATGAGAAGGTGGAAGGAAAAATATTGAAAGGTTCATTAAAAACTAAAGGGAGAGTATCACTCAATTATTCTCAATCCAAGTCAAAAGAAAACACAAATATCACTTTTTCCAAATATGGAAAAGAAGGTCCGGCTCTACTCAACCTTGGGTCTCATTCTCCCTAAAATATACGAAACACTATCTTAGGTTTAGTAAAGGATACCTATCAAAGATAAAAATCAATTCATGATTTATTATCAATGAGAAAATCCATCAAAAAAATACATCAATGAGTATCATTTCAATATTTGGAAGATCCCAAGAAAGATCAATTTCTGATAAATAAATGACACAAGGGGATGACATAGACCCTTCTATATCTTTGTATTGAGGGATTTATTAATATAAATCACATAAAATAATAGACCCCTATGAATATTTACTTGATTTAAAATATGAGTTGAAATGAATGAATGAGATTTACCAGTATTAAACAAAGTAGTTAGTAGAGATGAAGCCGCGGTGATGGAAACTCTCATAGTCACTATAATTTAATTTTATTCCTCTATAGAATCCTTTACTTTGTAAAGCATATTTTTTACATATTTCTATGTCTATAACCCCTTATCTTTTGAAGTATGATTTTGAAACAGAATAAATTTTTGAGTGGATGATCTTATGCCACTACATGAAGTAGAATATTCATTACTGAACTTCTACAAGTGACCTAAGAATTTGTGAGAACTATATATCTTGGGTACCTTAGTGAAAACCCATTTCGAATACCCAAGATTTCGACACTCGTAAAAAATAAAATGGACTTTTCTTAGAATTATAAGATGTCAAGAAGAACCTTGCAGTCATAAAACACCATGAAAATCTTCACATATACTCTTTCATTTTAAGAAATTCATAGAACCTTCATTGGGAGAAAAAATAAATCCTATCAACCCTGAGATATAAGATAGGTCTATATTAATAATAAATGTTTCATCCAACACATTGGCATAAGAAAGAATCTTCAACATGAAAAATAGAGAATAAATATTAGATTGAATTCCCATCTCAAACTACCGAGTCTTCATCTTGTGATTTTATACTATATTTGGTAAAAATTCCACAAGATTAAGAAACCAGTTTTCATATTCTTTCATAGCCATGTATGCCTGTTTGAATTTGGAAAAATCGATAGCCATGGATAGTACCATACAATTTGGATAGAATTGGTATGTGAAAAGATCCTTAGAATCTTTCCACTATAATCCCTCATGCTTCTTTTCTATCACTATAGTGTCCCACCATCTTCTGCTAAGTCCCGCTAGCTTAAAGGTGGTACATTTTAGCTTAATAGAATCATGCCGCTTCAAGAAATCAAATACATGACAAAAAATTATCAACCAATTATTAACCACTTGTGGATCATTCGAGACTCTGAATATTGGTGGCTTATAGTGAAGGAATTCCTCAACAAGAATCCAAAATTCACCCCTCTGAGGTTCCATAGTTGGAGCATGAATGGGATTAGGTGAAGGTGACTATCTCAGAGCATGGACATCCCAGACTGTAACCTCAACCAAATTTTTTTCTATGAGAGGGTTTTATCACTATGTTTCATCAACATCTTCATACTTTATCCTATTCACACATATTCTAGGATTCATGATTATACACAACATCAACATACAACATTGAAGACATCACAACATCACATAAATCAATACTGAAACAAGATAAATAGTGAAATTAATCATAATAGATAGATAAATAAGATTTGGATTTTAAATAACCAAAAAAAATGTAGGGAAAATAATATAAATAATCCTCAAGATGTATTTACCAAACTACCCTTCGTGACTTAAGGCTCATAACGGTGAGATATGTCCAAGAAATCATTCGTAACAACCACCTAAGTCCCAACAATATTTCAAAAATATACACTGATATAAAGTAAATATTCTTAACTTAAAAATTTGATACCAATTTTTCATGAACCATCCAAGATATGCTAGTATCCTTATCACTGATCTAGTCCAGACATGGATTGATGGGCGTTCTTGATCGGTTTGGGTTGGCAACTAGGACCTGACATCATATAAGATAAATTTGTGGATTTGTTTTCAATATAAAAAGTAGAAAAATAGATACAAGTCAGTATACTCAAATGAAAACTCCATAGGAATAATATTACCATATGTGAAATAGGTAAATAATACAATGTTAAAAAATGTACTAGAATCAGAAACGTAAAAAACCCAAGTCCCAACAATACACATCTCTCAAAGTCCTAAAGATCAACAATAAGAACCACATAGAAGTGGTGTTATCCCCTTACTTGAAACTGACAGAGTATGTTCTAAAAACACCTGAAAGTAGTGGTAGGGTGCGATATAAAATCCTAGTAGGGTCTCAACATGGATTCCATAAAAATATTCCACATTAATTAACTATATAAAGATTCTTATTTTCAATAAATTCACATGGAATTATAAAATAATATTTAAAACATAACTTATTTTACATTAAAACTGATGGAAAAATTTCGAATAATTCCGTAATGATTTTTTTATATAAAACAATTGATATAAATTAATATATCCTGTTAATCATTTTAGAAACAATGGAATATATCAAAATAATCAAAAATAAGTAACATGGTTTTATACCAAGTGGTGTGATAGTTCTTGGTTACTAGATCCTCACACACTTGAATAGATGGTCAGAAAAATATCTGTACACACCTCCCTCAGTTACTGCTCAAATATGAGTCATCACTATCCCATCAATGATTTCCACTACTATACTATGTTTTTTATTTTTTTAAAGAATAAATAGAGTGTTTTCCAAAATAAATCATAAACCACATAGGCTTACATGAGTTCAAACATAAATCAATAGTTGAAATATTATTTAAAAAATGTTCAAAATAAAATTTCAACATTTTCTATTTCACAAGGAAAGTTTCTATTTTAAAAACTATACATGAGTTTTTAATAAATTCATGAAATTTTCTAGGATAAAATTAGTGGGTTCTAATCAAAAAAATTTAATCAATTTTTTTAAAAAATAAATTTAAATCAATTTCAAAAATAAATTTCATAATATAATTTCATAATTTAATTTCAAAAATAAAATTCATAAATTTCCATCAAATTCAAATCACGCCCCAATTCACAAGAATTGGGGGGCTTCCCCCAAATATCATGAAAAAAAATTAAAATCCCAATTCGATACGAATTGTGTTATCATAATCCAATTGAAATACATGTAATTTAAATAAATCATCTTAGTTTTAATTAATTCTTCCAATCTTAAAATAAACCACCTACCAAAAAATAGATCATGTCTCACAACACCATCAAAGGTACACTCTAACATAGATCATTGGAAACATAGACCTGAGAATCAAAACTAGTTTAAAAATATAAAAAAAATAGAGATCAGGTCCTCCTATAACAAAAAGATCTACCAATCCCTAAGTATGATAGAGAAATAGAGAACTAGAGAAGTATTGAGAGAATAACTCTTACTAGGGAGAGAGAGAATGATGATCACCTTGCTTGGATCCACCTTGAAGAGGGTTTGGAGGATCCAAAATGGGTCCTTAATCGATCCAATAACCTATGGGGACATCCAATGACAAGTAAGGGTTGAAAAGGGGATGAAAATAGGGTTTGTGTAATTTAAAATCAATTTTCAGAATAAATAAAAATTGTACACATGGTTAGTTGGGCACTGCTACACAGTTTTTCAATCCACGTGCCCTAACCGTGCATCCATGCTATGGGGTTGCACAGTTTCCCCTTGGTGGGTGTATGGTTTTTCAAATCACATTTCATTCATAGAAAGCCTCATTTTTTGGGTCTGAATGTGTTAGCATGGGTGGGTTCACAATTTGGGAAAACCATGATCCAACCGGGAAAAATCCAAAGAGTTCCAAAAATTCACCCGAAGCAACCCTAAATGAAAACCAACAAGTACTTGGTCAAATGAGGGGTTACAGAGTACCTGAAAATATTAACAATTTATCAAATTATACCAAGCATAAAAGTTTATTAATTTCTTGGTGGGTAGCATTAGTATACAATTTTTATGTTTATCATTATTCAATACATAATTCCACTATTTTATGATAAGATTTTATGATAGTATTATTCAATCATGGATTATGATCATGGAGTCCTTTATGATTCATGTCTTATGAACAACCATGTTTTTTATCATCTTCAATGATTTTAATAATTTTTGGGTAGGAATTTCAAATGTTATGATCGTGTTTTCAAACCTTTGTAATCAAAATATTCTTAAATATGATCATTGATTGATATCTCTATTGTTCACCCTAACTGATTATATTATGTCACACTTTATTATGTTTCCTTTTCCCCATGATATGAATAAAGATATTATAAATGATATTTCAATGATGTATTCTAGTAGTGAATAACTACATTGGAGATGTTGAAGGTCCATTATATACCTGTTATTTATGAATCTATATTATCAAAGACACTAAAACTACATGGTTCTATCAGGATCATAATGATATTTAATAAATATCACACTATTAACATTTAGAATTTATGAATGAAATTTTTGAATCTATATAACCATGGGTCATGTGTAGTTTACTTATGTGTATCTTTTAGTGATCTCCCAATGTTATTCTTGGGTCATTAATGTAGTTGAACCTTCATGCTTCTTTTTATTTTGGACTTATGTATGTGATTTTGTGTATGACATTATATTTTGTTTAAAAAGAGTGATTGTGACATCTAATTATTGACATAGCGTTATAATTTTTTTGGTTGACACTTATTATTGAATATACTTATTTAATTATGGGGATGTCTCATGTATAGATACATAATAATGGATTTTTTGTTGGGTTATGATTTTCATTTTAGGGACATCGAGAGTGAAGCTAATAATAATGATTTTATTTGATAATATTCAAAATTTTCACTAGATCTTGGTGATTAGAAACATGCTTTTATCCTTATAGAGGGATAGTTTGGGTGAAGTTGTTTGTTATCCTATACTAGTTTATAAAAATATTAATATATTAGGAGATATTACCAGTGGTATTAATGTTGCTATAATAAAAAACTCATGAACTATATTAATAACATTACAGTTAGATAATTGAACATTAAATTGAATCAAAATGATATTATAAAAAAATAAATAATGTTTTGAAATAATGATATTAATTTTTGATAAATTTATTAGAATGAATACAGAACATTATTTAAATAGCAGTGCAATTAATTTTTTTATTAAATTGTAAATATATGTAAATAATCAAACACCACGATGAAACTATAATGTTTTCCACAATTATGGTTATTATAAGGTTGGTCTTAAAAACAAATTTTTGATATATATTGAATAATTGAAAAACATTGGGAGATAGAACATGGAATCTAGAGGACTTCTTACAATAATAGATATCCATCAAGTAAAATAGAACTAGATGGAGTATACATATTTTATCACATAAGCATAAAATAATAAAATTACACCATTTATAATGTTTTTATTGTTATGTTAATGATTTTATGTTAATCTAAAATTTTAAAGAAAAATATTAATGATAAATTTTTTTATTTAGTATGTATATGGTATTTTATAGCCTTTAGATGATATTATTTTATTTAATATTATATTTAATATATGATATTTACATATATTAAAAACTATTGAGAAACATTGAGTAATATATAGCTTCATAAAAGATAAATAAAAAAACTATATTATATTATTTGAGAATGATTAAATTATATTTATTCATAATTTTTTATAAATTCAATAATATTAAATTTTTAAGAAATTTTATTTAAGTCTATGTTAAATATTTCATAATTATATTTATATATTAATATAAAAAATAAAATATTATTATTATTTTAAAATAGTTTATTGTCACTCTATTATAAAGATATCATGAAAAATATCTATCAATTAATAAAATTTCACATTCATTTCATGGTCCCTGATTTTTTATATTGTTTTAATGGAAGGTGATCATTGATCAACATAGAAATATATACATCAAATTTTTTGAACATAGTATTCCTATATGTATTAATAATTTTTTGATTCTCTTCTATTTCATTCTGTCAATTTTTTTTATTTGATCAACATTGTAATTGATACAATGATTTTAGATATTTGACATTTTTTTATAAATTATTAGAAGTACATTTTTAATATTGACTTTTCTCAAACCATGTTTCAAATAAAGAAGTAATGTACTTTGGAAATATGTTCAAACATTGATTTACTTCCTGTAATAAATCATATATACCATAAATTATCATCTATCAGTTATCATATTATAAAAAACTAAAATTTTTGTAGTTAATGTTATGAATTAGCTCATTAAATCCAATTTGCTATATTTTTTAAATTTAAAGGGCCAAATTTATTTAATTTTTTAAATTAAATATCCTATATTTATATATATATATATATTTATTTATTTTTGAAAACATATTGATATATGTTAATATGTGTTATTATAAATATATTATTTTTAAAAAATAAAAAATCATATATAAGTATTTCACAAAATAATAATGCATCACAACTATCATTATAAAAAAATTAATTTATTTAATCATATAAATATAATATATATCCTTTTAGTTCATAATAATAGTACAATACAAATAAGAGAGTTACATTCACCTAAATAGATACCGTTCGTAATATAAGTAAAAAAATTAAGGATTAATTAACTCCAAGAATTTAGAAAGATAAAATAGGTTAACAAAAACATGTAAAAAACATATTTAGATTTGGAAATTATAGTTCACTATGGTGCCTTAGAAAGACCATAATCATTATAAACACTATGTAAAGGAAACAAAACAATATAAATAAGATTGGGATTTTATAAATGAAATGTAAAGAAACTTGATAGAAAAATAATGTGAATGGAAAATTCCATAAATAATAGTTATTAATAAGATGTGTATAGATAATATGATAGTAGTAATAATAACATGGCTATTAGACCAATAATACCACATGTTTATATTATTTTATAAAATAATATTTTTTATCCAATAATAAAATATAATAAATATGTAATGAAGATTTTTAAAAAAAAATCATATATTTTTTTTATTTTAATTGAAATTATTTAATGATTATGTATTGATAACTTTTATAAATATTGATATATAGAGGTTAATAACGAAATATGATAAAATAAATTATTTTGTAATATAAGATAAATACATGATTAATTACATAATGTATGATGTAAGAAATTTTTTTATAATCCTTGCATGAGTTTTTAACTATATTTACAGATAATAATCAATTATATTACTAGTCAAGGGAAAAAATAATTTTAAATTATATTTTATTCAAAAATCCCTCTCCATTTTAATAATAAAATAACACAAATCACCAATTTAAACTCACAAGAAAAAATATAAATTTTATAAATATCTATAATAATAACTTTATATACTCTCCAATAAATTTTCTATAACCACTGTTATAACAAAAATTCCTTCGTTCAATGGTATTAGGCTAAGTCTATAGGCAACATTTTAGAGAACATTATAAGTGTTTCAAAATTAAAATATTTTCTTTTTTTATTCATTCATATCTTATCCCATACACAATATAGTAAATATGTAATTTACATTATAATATAAGTATGATAATTTAATAATTCATTTATCCACATAAAATATTAACTTATTTTTTCTTCCTTCGAATTGTTCATAAAAATATAATTCATCTATGGTAGGTTTATACTTCCTAAGTAAATGATGATATCTTATTTCGAAATTTTGAATTTATGTAATTTTTTTATATTTATCTTCTATAAATATAACATTATTAGTTATTTATTATCTATTTTAGTATTCAATGATGATAAATGTTTTATGATACAAATTATATTAAAAATAAATTATAATCATCCATCCAGTATCTTACAATCTAAATTATCGAGAAACATTCTGTTATTTGTTATTGTATAGTAAGCTATTTAATTACATTAATTACTTAATAACATGAAAACTATAAATTGAAACATATTAACTTGATGGAATTATTGGATAAGGACCTTTGATGGTAGCCTTTATATTAGTGCAGATTCATAATTACAAACCGAATAACCCCAACATTACCAATATAAGGAAATTTTGTTTACAAATTAAATAGCACCCAAAAAAGATTAAATAGAGTAATTATAATGAAATAAAATTTAAAATGGTACCAAAGAAATTAATTAATTAAAAAATATGAATATTCCATAGGTTACAGGAAATACGATGTGATCCAACACACAATATAATTGTTTCTAATATCACCACATTCATTTTATTTTTTATTATATTCTAATTTTTATATCAAGATGAAAAAATTAAATTATTATTATTCCATTATATTATAAATATTATTATGTACTCTGGAATAGATATTATTCATTATCTATCATAGTTACCCTTCCATAAATCCTTACTATATCGAAGTAATTATTTTCCTTGTAAATATACTTTTGTCAATTTTTATTTCCTAATTACCTATTTTCCATTCAATATTTTTTATATAATATCTTGAAAATATACCCTATATATATATTCTTTATATTAATTATATCCTCACCTTTATAATGGAGTTTTACTTCAGGGATTACCTCTTTTAAATGAAACTTTCATCTTAATATCCATTATACGAGAGATGTTACCTAGTATCCACCTATTGTATATAATTTTTATATATAGACACATTATCATCATTCATCATAATTTAATTTTTATTAGTGGTATTCAAAATTGAATTTCATGTTCCCATTTTTTTTGAGTTATACATTACTAAATCAATTAGTGTTTTTAGACACTATTTAATTTCATTCAGTTATACCCTTTCATACTTATGCTAATTTTGGTATATTATACCATTGAATATATCATAATATATTTCATAATTTTTTCTAATTTTTTGAATTTCCATCTTATAATTTCATATTTTATTAATTGAATATAGTTTATGTGTTACCATATTATCAACTATGAATTAAAATAACCATTCATCCAATAAAATTCCATTTTGAATTCCTCATACCTATTTCTTTTAATTAATGTGTATATTCCCTGATATATATACCATTACATTCACTAAATAAATAAATTTACCCGACTTTATAACTATTAGTTCAATATATTAATAATAGAATTATTTTAAAATTATATTTTAAGGGTTTTTACAAATATAGTTATACCATTTGAATGACTAAGATAAGGTACCAAAATGTCTTTATAACATTTTTTCCATATATAATGAATACCCTATATTTAATAATACTATGTAAATAAAGTTTTACTATATAACAATAAAAATAAATTTATAATTTTTTTGGAATAATCATATATTAATTTATTATATTTGTTGTGGATACCCAATATTTAATTACTATGAATGATAGGTTTTCACAATGAATTTTTTCCATTCATTTTACATGTAAAATCATTAAATTCCCTATTATTTTTTATATGGATACTTACTATTTACATTTCATTTTCTTATATAAGTGGTTTCTTTAAAAAAAATTTAATATATAATATTTTTCCATTGTTTTTATATGATGGATGTATTAGACATAATAATGGATTGGTGGGGCCTAAAATTATATAAGCTTTATATGTCTAAGTTGGCCTCATGAGACAAGCTAACCTTGTTTTTAAGAATATCCCTAGCCATTTTTGTAATATTTTTTAGAATGAGTTTTTGTGGGAATGACTATAATGTCTATTATTTTACATTCCATAACTACTAGATCATTTTTTGTTTTTATTGAAGTGATTATTTATTTCCATTATTATGTTATTTGTATGTTATTATATGATTATGTTATAATAAATGTGGAATTATTTAACTATTTATTTATAGTATATTATATATATCATGTTTCCTTCCATTTTATGTCACCCCTTACTAAGCGTTTGGTATAACTCAATATATTGATTCCCTATTTCCCCATGAATCAATGAAGGATGTTATGTATGGTCAAAGGATAAACATGGAGTAATATTAATTTTTTATTTATTTTTGTTATGGACTTTATAAATCCATTAAAATTTAATAATAAATTATTTATCAAGTATCATTAAACCGCTTTAATTTTGGATATTTCATATTTTTATCTTCTTACTCTTATTATAATAAAGAACCACTAACTTAGGGTTACTAGACTTGTAGTTTTTATATTTAACTAAATTAGTTTTGTTTACAAACACAAGGTGTAGTGAGAATACCATTAAAGAAGGAGAGACATTTGCCTTAAAAATGATTAAGTAAGAATCTTTATTATTGTATAGATACTTAAGGATTTGTTGGTTGAGATAGAACTATCTATAATATAAAGTAAAAATATAATTAATCCAACCATGATAACTATTTTTATTGATATTGGGGTATATAATTCAATTAAATAATCTCATGAAGATGACCAGTAATTGTTTTATATGAATATATTACATTATTTTTTGGAAATTGATACTCTATTTTTAAAGTGGAATTATAATTGATAAAATTTCAATTATTTTTTATCAAGCTAGTTGATATAGATATATTACAAGGTTTTTTGGGTCTCTAGATAAAAAGATGACATTATCAATAGAATGATTTTTTTGGTGAGGTATAAGGATTATATTAACTATTATATTCATGAAATTATATTCATATCAATAAAGGTATATATATATTCATATTGGTGGTAGTTTTTTTATTTAATTTTGGACTTTTTTGATTAATTTAGACAATCATTCTATCAAAATAAAACTAGAGATACATGTTTTTGATATTATTTCGGTAAATGATAACTCTAAATAACAAGAATTTTTTAACATATAATTTAAGATCTATCTTATTTATTTATTTATATTACATACAAATTAATAATATAAATCTATATTGATATTTTTTAGAACTATCAAGATTTCACTACCTTACTACATTGTGGAATCCACATTGATTTTTGTATTTAAGTTGAAATTTTATGATCATGGAAGAAATGAATTATTTGGTTGAGTGTTTCACTATTTGAATCACTAATATAATTTTTCAAGATGTAGGATATCATTTTAGTTTAAAAAATCTTGGATAACAATATCTAAAAAAATTAGTGGTGTAGAAATAATATACATTCCCCCATACTATTGATCAATTCGATCACTTGAAGAGACATAATTATGTTTTCCTACTTAAAATATGTCTTATATATTATATATTTAGGATATAGTATAAGGAAATTATAAAAATGGGTTCTCAATGATGTTTTTTTTTCATTAGCTATTTTCAGTTATGAATTTTAGGGGCAATAATTCTCCTACAATTCTTATGGATCTCATGAATAATACATTCCATAAACATCCTAAAATATTTTTTTATTATTTATCTATCATTTTTTTATTTACTCACGATCAAATTTAGATAATGAAATATTTTTAGAGACTATTTTGAAACATTTTATGTGCATTATTTATATAAAATTTTATCTAAATGTCAATTTTGGAACAAAGGGGTGGATTTTTTTGGTATTTTTTTCATAGAATAATTTTGGTTGATTGTAGAAGTTTAAGTAAATTATATTTTGGTATAATCCCATAGATACTTTTAAATTTAATAGTTTTATCATTTTTACAGATACTATTTGAGAATCATTCAATTTTTATATAAATTGGATTCACATATGTGGCAATTGACAAGGATGGGAGTTATTTTTTAGTAGACCGAAAAGTGTTAGGAGGTTTTTTAGAATTAAATAGGTTTATTTCCTAAAATATAGTTCTAATATTTTATTATTATGTGAGGTACTTATGAAAAATATAATTCTTATAGAGAGCGATTTAGGTCCATATTTGTACAAGGATAGAATATCATATAATATAGATAGAGGTAAGTAAAAATCCATGAGGTAAATTATCCTACACATGATGTAGGGATAGATATATTTTATCGTGATTTAAATAATTTGGTTCCCTAATTTTTTGGTGAGAAATTCGTAGTTTATTCACATAGAAAGAGTTTATGCATAATAATTTCATAAAAGGAAATTAATTTCAAATAATGATATCTGATGGAATATTTATAGAAATTCTATTTTAAAAAATATAAATTTTAGAAAGAAAACATTATGGTTGATTCCTTCATTAAAATTAATCATACTGATTAGCTAAATAAGACTAAGGATGGTGGGAGTTAATGGTTATTTTAACTGATTTCCAATGGATAGTTGAATATAATGGATTTCATATGGTTTTATGAAGTATATAAATCATTTTTTTAATTCTAAAATATAGTGACCCTATCATTTTACGCATAATATAAAATTAATTTTCATTATAAACAAATATTAATTACAATAAAAAGACCCTGAGGCCTAGTGTATTGGGAATACTAGGTTCAAAATACATCAATTTCAATATAAAATAAAAGTTCTTTATTTTAATATCTAAAATTAGATCCTAAATACTTTCCATCTCTAGAAAACTACATGGGATAACCTGGGGAAATACATAATCAAAAGGGCTGATCTAAAAATCCAAGTATGATAATAAACATGACAAGTATGCATAATTTTTGAGAAAAAGTAATGGAATTATATCATAAAATATAAGTTTCATGAGTAATCACACGGAAGAATAAAGAACATGGTAACATAAGAAATGAAGTAGAAAAATAATACACGGAATAAACATTAGTCTAGTTTAATCACTAAGAAAATATCACATGTTGGAAAGAGTCCCTAAATAGATTAGGTTCACTCCCTAATCACATACATGATGTCTCACAAGGCTAAAACATTACACAATGCATTGCAGGGATATATAATCATAGAATAAACCATCTAATTCATATCATATAAATTCATTTTTGGTACACATAAGGAAATCAATCATAATTCATAACATAGGAATTACCAAAGGAAAGAAAATGGGTG
The DNA here is from genome assembly GCA_963277665.1 of Viscum album. Classification (NCBI taxonomy): domain Eukaryota; kingdom Viridiplantae; phylum Streptophyta; class Magnoliopsida; order Santalales; family Viscaceae; genus Viscum; species Viscum album. The sequence continues at coordinate 408,988,025 of OY728156.1, forward strand.
GAATAATATTTTGTCATATCATAATCAAAAGGTATTTTTTATAGAAGGAATTTAAGGAATGATCATATGAGATTTATTACCTCATCAATGGAATGCATAGAGAGATATGTAAATATGTTAAAGACATATATTTATATATAATTTATAATAAATCCATAATATTAAAAGTTATTGTAATTGATTGAATAAAAATACTTTTAAAATGATTTAAAAAATTCTTGATGAAAATAATAGTTCCGCTAAGAAAATAACTTTTGAAAAGAAAAAAATTTAAAACACATTAAAGAAAATATTTTACTTAAAAATAAAAGTTTAATATTATAAATTAATATTCCATGATTTTAGTGGTCCTGAGGGTGAGTAAATCTGTACATTTTGAATAAGTTAAAAGAAATATTAATTTCACATTATTGAAAAATGGTTAAAAATCACCCTATTCAGAAAATGAAAAGAATATATCATTCATTTAAAAAAATAGTTGTAATTTTTTAATAAATATTTTTTATAATATTTAAAATATTCTTAAAAATATTTTCAGAAGGAATGGATATGTATGCAAATTATTTTTGACCAAATAGAGAAATTAAGTAATCTTTTCATGAAAACATCTTATTAATCATATGAAGTTTCTATGTGAGGAATACGGTATAGTCCCTTGAAAATTTCATGAAAAAATATATGATATAAAAATTAAATGGTTTTATTAGACAATGATCAAGTAAATTTCAAGAAAGAAAATTCAAACATAAACAATATTAATTAAAACAAGCTTCAAACATAAACCCTTACCGCTTTGGTAAGTTTTGAATCATAAAATCACATGAATGATTTAGATGAATTGAGACATAAAATAATAGGAAGTATGAAAGATAAATTATATTATATGTATCATTATAGTATATACATCATTTAAAAAAATTAGGTAAGTAAAATATCATGTGTCTCAAATAAGGATGTTTTGTGATGAAACCCTCAACTCTAGTCTATGATTTATCGTTTATGTATTTTATCTCTAACATAATAAATTTTTAAAAATTATTGGTTTTATTAATAATTTTTTTTGGTTTATTAAATTATAATAAAAACACATACATCATTTATTTTAGTTACTCATTTAATTAAATAATCAATTATTTCCACATTGGGTGTTTTGAGGTCACTTAGTTCATAATTTCAAAACTACAGTAGTGTGTTGACCATGGAAAAAGGGGTCATTGTTAAATAATATAAAAAATATTAATCATGAAATAATTATAATTTATATATAGGTATATAAAAATTATACTTTTAAAACCAACCATGTAATATTTTTTTGAAAAATGAACTATGTTACAATCATTGAGATCGTAGGCCGTACACACGTATGAGTAACGATTCAATTTTTCAACAATCATAATGGAAATAACGATATTTTTATTTTATAATTAAAAATTTATAATTATATTATATTTTTTATTTAAATAATCATACATATACCATCCATGTGACATGGTAATAATAAACAAGTCACATCGCTTTGCAATGCGGTAGTCCGTTATACGCATGAAATACATTATAATTTTTTAATTGATGGTTAGGTATGATGGTATATGATATATTAAATTTATGGAATAATTAATATTTAATTAATATCATATATAAAAATTAAATCCATTATCTTGAACATACATTATAGGAGAGGATTTAAAATTAATTATATCATTTTTTAAGGAAATATTCCTCCGTGTACACGAATGCTGGTTTAATTTCAAATTTTATGGAAGAGGACATGGATTAATATTATTACACAAAAATAATAAAACCATAGTAAATAGGTTATTTTTTTTTATTATATTATATTTTTAACACATAATTTAATGTGTAAAAAAGAAGAAGTAAAATAGAAGGAGCTTGGTGAAGATGAATAGATTTTTAGAGAAGAACCTCAAATTTATCTCTTATTAAGGACCCAAAGGTTGGTCTTTTGGGAAGAAAATAAATTTAAAAATGTGTATAAGGATTTTTGGGAGTGATTTTGGTAGTTTTTTGTTGATATAAATGGATTGAGTGGTGTGAATAAGTTAAGGGAGGGGTGTACTATATAATCGAGGAGGAGTATAATTTTTGTAAATACCCAAAAATATTCTTTAATGGGAATTCACCATGATGCTATGTGCCTAAAAATTGAAAAATAAACGATTTTAGGATAGTTATTTTTGAGTAAAAACTATAAAACTAAAAATTAACATGTTTTAAATATGTAATCCTCTTTACCTCTATTGTTACTCAATTTTACCTATTTTTTTACTACGATAACTCTTTTTTTAAAATTTTTAATATTTATTATGAAACAAATTGAGTATAATTGTTATATAATATATTTTATGGTGATTCAAAATTTCGGATAAATTTTATCAAAATAAATTTATAAAATTGAACAAATTTTAATTTAAAAGAAAAACCCTTAGCATGATGGAAAACAGTTTCTCAAAAATGAATTTTCAAGGAAAATATAATCTTCTATTATTTTTATGGATAGAAAAAACTTTTATATGAATTTTAATATAAAAATAAAATTTATGAATTTCTTTTTAATAATTCCCCTTTAGGGGTTATTTTAATTAATCAAAATAGAGGAACATAACATAACATATATAATTTTTTTTTCAAGAAAAAGAGTTTTTATATCGAAAAATAAACTTATGATAAAATACAATATAATTATTAATTATATATACTTTTTTGAATTATATCTAAATAAATAATAATTATAATACTTTTAAACTGAATTTAAATAAAAATTTTAATTTTGAATTATTTAATTTATTAGGAAAATTGACATTTTTTCCAAAGTCATAATTATTTTTATTCACTGAAATATTAATATTTTCTATAAAATCCAAAAATATCACCCTAAATTAATTTATATATTTTTATAACAAATGTGAGTCCAATTTTATAAGATAAATTCAATAATTACTTTAGAAGATAATTATAATATTTTATCACAGAAGAAATAAAAATTATTTTTGAAGATAAAATATTATTTTGATGTATGGAATGACTTACAAAAAATTGAGTGGTAATTTAATAAAAATTTATAAATAAATTTATATTTATTAAAAATAGTAAATGTATTTCATAGAGTAGTTAACGCTATTCATACCCACCAATTTAATTCATTCGTTATAACGGTAATATTTTAACAGTTCTATTTTAATAATATTTTATGATTTGTTGAATCTCAATGTTTTTTATTTTACACACATTTTAATATAGTTTTATTTTTAATGAATGTGATGTTACATTATACCCCTATTAAAAAAATTTCATCCTCGAAATGTTAACTAGTTCGTAGTTACCAAGTGTTTGACATTTCAAAATTCTATTTTTAGAAATTCCACATCATAAAAAGGGTTAATAAAAATTTCATTTAAATGATTGAAATGGGTATAAGAGGGTTATCTATAATAACACATGGATAAGGTTACAAGCAAGATAAATCAGTGGAAGTGTAAATATGGACACTGATTATAAGAATAATTAATTATAGAGAGTGATAGAGATCATATATCACGAGAATGTGAATGATCAAGAGAAAGTTAACAATAAAAAACCATTAAATTTTTGATAAAATAAAAAAATTGATTCATATGATATGATGAAAATGTGACATACTTTTTATTTCAAGGTTCTTTTTGCAATATTTGAGGGATTATTTTACAATAATGAAAACAACACCATAAAATATGCTTACTTTATATACTTTTATTTCAATAAAATGTTTCATCCTTTCATTGTTCTTTTATTAATTTTAACTTCACCTATTACTCTATGTAATTAATATCCAATAATAATATTTTATTATAATTGATATATTAAAATTAACTTTCAAGACATAATAAAATTTATCAATGATTAATAAGTCCTTCGACCAATATTTCTTAAAACCAAAATGTTTTAAAAAATGTACAATAATACCCAAAATGAATTTGAATATATTAATCTCCAAAATTAAAAAATAGATCCAATGGTTTAACATAGATCAATACTAAAATAATAAAACCATATATCCCAAATAAACTAAATAAGATGAACATGAAAGAATGTTTTAACCAAAAAATTTATCTCATACCAATCAACATACATCTCCAAAAAAAGAACACAATTCTTCCTAAAGAATCCATTACACCAAACCTAATGTTTATATATATTATAACCAAATAAAAATCTCCCCTAATATAATTAATCACATTAAAATTTTGTCAAATGAAACCTTTGAAATGTTTGTCTAATAAATTTAACTTATGATCAACCTTAAACTCATAATCCCATAAGGTTATTCATAACTCTTAAGTTAATATTATATGAATACATTTATTATTAAAAAAATTAACACATTTTACATGATTTTTATATAAAAAATAGAATGGGTAAAAATAATTCTATATCATAATTCAAAAATAACAATACATAAATACAAAAATACTTTTACTTAAATGATTTGGCATAACAAACGTATTTCCTTGGTCAAGGGGATAACCCATAGTTTAGGTCATTGAAGCATATAATGCCCATGTTCTACACATATAATAAATGGAATTACATGTTAATTAATATATTTATAACCTCTATTACCACATAAAAAACATCTTACTATCCTTTAGAGATATTCTATTAGGATATGTTTCCCAAATTAATGACAAGTATGAATCTAAATATTCTTTAAAATATGTTCATTACAAAAAAAACATTTATATATGTCTATATTTATCTTATTTTACATGTTTGGAATCTCACCAAAGATCATATTGTTAATCATATATCACTATACATTATTAGGTACAATCATGATATATTTCTCTCTATTCACAATCTAATTTAGTTTCTCATAAAAATCAAATTGTCCATCACATTTAAAGTTAAAATTATTTTTATTTGTTCCAACCGTTGAATAAAACCACAAATAATATATTGAGAAATAATAATCATAGTGGGAAATCACATAATCCAGGAAAATAATTTATATTATATATAAATCAAGAAACCTTATATTAATTTTATGAAACTATAGGTTTTCTATAGTTATTAATGGTAATAATCTATTCAAATACTTCATGATGGTTCATAAATAGTTTATAAATTTCCAAATCATATCCCATAAGAGTGTAACACTATATGTCATGTGAGGCCCATTAGTATGCACGAGGTGAAAATCAAGCTAAAATCCAATGATCCATTTTCAGAGTTATCACACTTAGGTAAAACTATTCCAAAGCCACACAGACTTTTATTATCTTGAAATGGTTATAATTTCTTTTAAACCACTATATCTATCATTCACCAAAATTATAATTCATTTATTTGTACTTAGAATTATCTTTGATATATCCCATGTTTTCTCAAAAAAACAATTCTCAATAGAGTTTCCAAAAAACAAATAATCCTTTTCTATAATACCAACTATAGTGATCCCATACTTTTTCACATATTATTACATGATGTTTTAATAAAAACATATATTATTTAAAACCCAAATATCATGATTCCTGATGTATTTTAAAGACTAGGATCATAATACATTGAAATGAGTCTAAAATAAAACTTATTTATTTTATTCTCCATAGTGAGCTCCTAAATCCATTCGAGCTCCTGAAAAATTAATGTGATAACATGGGAAGTACACATATAAAATGGGTGAGATAAAAATAGTATTAATCTATAAACATGATAATTTATGATAATGTATGAGTGATAGGTATTACATGATATCATAAAAGATAAAGTTCATGAGTAATCCCATGGAATAACAACGAATGTGGTATCATAATATCTTAAAAACTTTTGAAATGTCGAAGAAATATAAAAAATGACATAAACATAAGTCAAGGAAAACTACCAAGACAACACCAAATGTTGGATAAAGTCCCATAATGGATTTCTTTCACTCTGTAATCCCATAAATGATGTCTCATGAGAAAAAAAAATCACCCAATACATTAAAGGGATATATAATTTCAAGCCCAACCATCTAATTCATATCATGTAAAATAATATTTTTTCCACATACAGAAATAATTCATAAGGAATAAACATAATAATTATGCATGAAAATAAAATGGGTTTCATAATCCTACCTCATATAATAATCAAAATTTATTTTATAAAGAAGGTATTTGAGAAATGATCATAAAGAATATATAAAAAAATTATAATCATTCCATAACATTATTGATATATATATGAGAGGAATATATACAGACTGTATAACCATTACATAACATTATAGTTTTTTTCATTGATTATATAGAAATACATTAAAGAATATTGAAAACATTCTTGATAAAAATAAACATTACACATTGAAAACGACATTTGAAAAACTACAAATTTCCAGTATATTATTATTATTTTCATTAAATAGAACCATGAAAAAATATAAATGTGGATTTATATATTTTATTGGTATTTATGGTGTCTAATTTTATATATTTTATATTAGTTAAAAGAAACAACAATTTCACATTGTTTAAAAATGACAAAAATTGATCAGTAAAAAAATAACAAGAATAATCCTTTTAAAAAAATTTATAAAAATTAAAAATGGTAAAAATTTTAAGTAATAAATATTTTTTGGACTGTCAAAAATATTTTTGAACTTATTTATAGACAAAATTGATATGAAAGAAAAATTATTTTTTCCTGAAGAGATAAATGAAGTCATATTTTCATAAAAATATTTTATCAATAATTTTAAGTAAAAAATAGATGAAATTTTTTCTACTAGATAAAAATTTCATTGAAAAACATAGGCGAAGATATATAATTTATTTAATTATAAAAATATCAAATAATTTCCAATGATGGAAATTTTATTATAAAATTCCTGATTAAAAAGATATTAAAACATAAATCCATACTACATTACTAACATTTGAATAACAACATCACATGATTGAAGAAGATGAATTGTGATATAAAATACCATGAATTATAATTTTTTCATGATATAATATAAAAAGGGACATTATATACACTATTGGAAATAAATTTGGGGCATAATAAAACTTGTGTCTCAAAGAAAAAAGTTTTGAGATGAAACCCTTTCCATGAGTTCACATTTTTTCGTGTATTAATTTTATCTCTAGTATAATAAAAATACATTAATTTTATTTTCATAATAAACATTTCTATGTTTAATCCCTTATACATAAAAATTTAATTTATTTATTTTAATGACGTGTTTAATTATATAATCTGTTATTTTCCCATCATGTTGTTTGAGGATGCTCAGTTCATAATATCAAATCACAATTGGTGTGTTGACCATGGTAAAAGGGGTAATTATTTCATCATATATAAAATAGTAACAATTAAATAATATATATATATATATATATATTTTAAAACAAACCATGAAATATGGTTATAAAAAATTGTATATGTGACAACCATGAAGATTGTAGGTAAAATGTACGCTTGACTAACACTTCCATTTTCAACGATCTTGATGGAAAAATGATAAGTGTTATTTTAACCTTAAAAATTTTAATTAGATCATAAATATTATATTATTTCTTCAAATTCAATTACATATTCTATCCATGTGACGTGGAAACAATTAATTAATCACATTGCTTCAAGAGGTGGCAGTCTTCCGTACACAAGAACCTCATTATCTTTTTTCAATGGATGGTAAAGTTAGATGGTATATGCTATATTAATTTTTAAAAAATATTTTTATTTCATTAATATCATATATAAACATTACACCTATCATAATGAATAACCATGATAAGTGATGATTATAAATGAGTTACATCGTTTATTTAGGTGGTAGTCCATCATACACATGAACGATGACTGATTTTCCCTTTTGTTTATTGATAAGATTGATAAATAATATTAAATAAACACAATAACATCTCAGTATATAGATAATAGTTTTTTATTATAAATTAATTTAAATAAATATTTTAAGGTGGAAAATTTATATATAAAAAACTGAAGAGCTCGGTGAAGGTAATTACCTTCGCTTAGAAGAGCCTCCTTTAGATATTTCATTAAGGACACTAAGGTTGGTAATTTGGGAAGAAAAGAAGAATTATAATGTTTATAAGGATGTTTTGGAGATATTTTTGTAGTGATTTTGTAGGGAAAATGTATTTGGAGGTATGAAGAAGTCCTGGGATGGGGTGTCCTTTTATAATTGATGAACAATGTCTTTTTTTCTAAATACCCAAAACTATTCATTAGTTGAGAGTCACACTCAATTTACTCCAATATTTAAAAATAATGTATTTAAGTAGAGATAAGTATGAGTCACACCTACACATCTAAAATGAAACATTATTTAAACATATTATCCTCTATGCATCAAAGTTTACTCACTTTTTCTATTTTAATTTTTTTACCACGATAATTTTTTTTTACTAATTTTACTATACACTATGATGGACAAATAAGTTTAAATTATTAATTAATATAAATTAGTTTTATTAAAAATATTAAATCCATTTTATCAAATTCAATTTCTATAAGTGGTAAAATTTAATTTATAATAAAAACCCGAAATTGGGTTGAAAAGTGCTTTTCCAAAAATGAAATTTTCCTAGGAATTAATTATCTTATATAAACTGCACGAAATGAAATTATCATTATATTAATTTTAATTAAATATATATATATATAATTAAATTTAATATAAATAATTCCTCATTAGTTATTATTTTAAATAATTAAAATAAAAGAACATAATGAAGTTTAAAATAGTTTTCATAAAAATGTGTTTTAAGCATAACAGTAAACTTATACGAAAAGATAGAATAAAGGTGATTTAAATGTAAAAAATTGGATTATATCTAAATAGTTAATGAATATGTTAATTTTTAACAAAATTAAATAATAATTTAACTTTTAAATTACTTAATTTATTGAAATATATGAAAATTAGAAAAATTCAGCATTTTTCACTATTCACTAAAAATCAATATTTTCCAAAACATCCCAAAATTTATACCTAGGATAATTTTGATATGATAATTTAAAAAATTAATTTCATTTTATAAAATAACTTTTTTAAAAATTTATATAAATTAATTATTTTATTTTCTCACAAAATAAAATAAAAATCATTTCTGAAGAATTGTTTTAAAGAATAAAATGGATAAAAAAGTATTGAGTGATTATTTAGTAATAATTCATCAATAAAATAACAATTATAGGAATATTCGTATATATTTCATAAATATTTAAATCTTATACATATATGAATTATTATTAACTAGGTTAAAAAAACTATATTTAAATAATATGTCGTCGTTCATTAAATCTCAATGTTGCGTGTTTATACACTATCAAACCTAGATTTCTTTTTAAATATTATGGTGTAACATGAAATTTTAAAAATAAATGGAAATATATTTTCCTAGGTGTAGGATAGTAAGATATGGATTTAATGGTTGGGAGATAACCGATGAATGAGACTTAACACTATACTCAAATGTAACTCCCCTTTAAAGTTCTCGAAGGTATTCCCTAGTCTTTGATTTTAGCTTTGTTTTTCTATTGAGTGAGTATTTTTGACAATGAATTGGGAGGACACCAATAATTGTGACGTGAAGGATTTTTGGGAATTTTTAACTTTTTCCAAGAATTTCTTCTATTCTCACTGTAGTTACACAATGTGTAATGGGGTTGCATGATGTGTAATGGTTGTTGGATAGATGTTGTGAAGTTGATTACATAGAGTGAGAATATTACGCATCATGTAAGTATTAAAAGTCATTTAATGTTAAAAATAATGTTTTTAATGTAAGGAAAGATGTTTTGTTGTTCAATATAAAATTAAAAGGGTTTTATGACATGTAATGGTATTAACCACCATGTAATTATACTGAGTTTTAGTTTTTAGGGTACTATGTGGGTGTTTGAGGCTCCATTTTATTTTTAAGCCCTTTTCTCCCATCTAAATATCTTACCCCAGGTGCATTTGGGTGAATCACTACCATCTAGATAGATTTTTCAATGATTGATCACCGTTGGGGTTAAAATTATTTTCTCTAAGGCACCCTCTTTGTCTTTCTTTTGTTCCGGTGGAAGCTTTGTTTAGGCTTCAGTTGTGTGCTTGAATATGGTTTTATATCAATCTTATTCATATTATTGGTGTGAATTTCATTGAGATTGATTTTATCTTGGGTTGTGTAACGTCCCGGATCCGGGTACCACTCCACAGGTGCCCGAACCCGGTTGGTCACATGAACTCAAGCGCATTTCCCCAAACTCCATAGGATGCCGACTAGAAGTGAGGGCCCTAGTCTGATAGTGGGGAAACTATGGACTCTTTTGTCAATGTTTAGGGCAGCAGGAAAAAGAAAAGTAACAGACAACAACGGAAGTATAAAACAATATATAACTGAAATGGATAACTGAGATAACGAGAACCAGCAGTCATATATATAAAATGAAGCATGTCACTATTCTATGAAAATAACCAGAACATGATACATTGTATTACAGTACAATACATGTAACAGTACATGGTAGAGCCAAACGAAACAAAAAAGAGTCAACATAACACAACAACATCGCATGCCTAAGCTCGGTCCCATGCTCTCCTACTCCTCTCCCACAATCATGTACCTATATTGGGACCCATGACCTTATCTATACCTGCAACAATGTAGTCTATTTGGGCTGAAGACATGTCCCACACCTGGTGTGAGAAATAAATCCTAGTAGGCACCCACCAAAGGCTCATACCCAACTGTCCATGAAAAAGTGAAACAGTAGTATGCAATAGTAAAAATGCAATGAACTAAGTAGTACTCAAAAGTAACTAACAACCAGTTATATTTCCATTTTAATAATCATTTAATCATTCAATTTTAATATATCACCATAGTGAGTATTCTAAGTAAACAGCCAGTGTCCTCAGACATGCAAACCCTACCCGTAGGAAATCAAGAACAAAACCCTCAGGTGACTACCCTTAGGCATAATAGATATTTCCCTCAAGAATACACAGTGTTACCCTCAGACACTGAATCTACTTCCCTCAGGCACGGAAGGAGTTTCCCTCAGGATAATGTAACATCACCCTCAGGCTTAACAACTACATTCCATCATGAAAAATAAACATTGCCCTCACGCTAAACAATAATGCCCTCAGGCTAAACAGAACACTTCCCTCAAGTGTAAATAACCAGGCCAAGACCACATATAATCAAGCATTTATAAACAATTATTCTCAAGGAAAATTAAAGCATGATAAAATTTATGGTATACCCTCGGGTAAACTGTCCAAACGGCTAAATAGAGGAACGAACCCCCCCCCCCCCCCCCCCCCCGGGGTGGTCCTGAATCCAAGGAATAATTACAATAGTAGTTGTACATATTCATTAAATTACCTACGCAATTCTAGGTATTTAATTGTTCAAGGCCTCATCCATAAGACACCCCCAAACACGAGCGCGTATCTCAACGGTACACAAAATCACCACAATAGTTGAAAAAAACACTAGACCACCTACCTTGATCGCCTTTGATCGGTATATGTGAACGTCCCTTCCAGAAACGCCCATGAACGATGCAGATCTTGAATAAGATAATTCTCGTTCAAACGTAAATAACTTTCCCTCGGGAAATAATTGGGAAGAACTACACAAGGATAAGAGAGGGCTTACACGTGCAGTCCCAACGTGAACAGAAGAGGTGGAATCGAATTCCGATTGTGTGAGAGGGAGATCTCCAAAGCTTTGGCCGTCCTCCCGAGGTCCTCCAGCGTCTAAGCCTCCTCTGTAAACAGAGGAGGCTACTACCCATTTTAAGAAAAAAAAACACACAGTGTGTACTCTCAAGTACACGATGTGTACTTTTCTCATTTAACTGTTCCTATGGCGGCTACTTTTTCCAATGCTGAACTATTCATCTGTCGACATGAGTACACGACGTGTATTTCCGAATACATGTCGTGTAATGTGGCTCAGTTGGCGGCTACTCCCACCGACTTACTAATCACCTGTCGACTGACTACAAGACGTGTAAATAACCACTACACGGAGTGTAGTTGGGTTTTACACCTTTCATCTTTGATAGAGCTACACGTCCTGTGTACTTATCCCACATGGCCAAAGTACATGTTGTGTACCCAAAAATTTTGGGATTTTCCCCATTTTCCTTATTTTCAAAAAAACACTTAAAGGAAAAGGAAAATAAAAAACTCGTACCTCAAAAACAAGAACTGTGTTCTTACAAACTCCCCCCCTTAAAGAAATTCGTCCCTGAATTTCCCTTCCAAGGGTGGCGAAGATAATGTTGAGAATAACTCTAGCCACTGAGCATGTATGTCGGTCTCCCGCTCCCTGGTTTCTTCCTGCACTCGGCCATGCTTCCACATCACCCGTATGAGAGGAACTGGTCGGCCTCAGAGAACCTTCATGCTCCTATCGACAATATGAATCAGATGCTCCTCAAAGGATGCATTGGCCTGATGCTCAACCTCTTCAGGCTGAAATATGTGAGATGGGTCTGAATGATAACGTCATAGCTGAGATACATGAAAGATGTTGTGCATGGAATGATACCTACGTGGTAGCTGAAAACGATAGACAACTAGCCTAACTCTCTCCAGAATCTCAAATGGACCCACATACCATGAGGAATGTTTACCCTGTCTCCTGATTCGCTTGTGTCGCAACCTCGGTGAAACACACAAGAAAACCCGATCCCCGACCCTGAACTCCAAGGGGAGTCTGCGGTGATAAGCATAAGATTTATGATGAGACTGTGCAGTATCCATCCACTTCTGAATCAACTAGACCTGCTCTGAAGTATACTGTACAAGATGTGGTCCCAATAAATCCACCTCACCTTTCTCCAACCAGCACAGAGGTGACCAGCATGGCCTACCATATAAAGCCTCGTAAGGTGCCATCTAAATAGTTTCCTGAAAACTATTATTATAGGCAAACTCAATCAGGGGTATATGCTACTCCCAAGATCCCCCCAAGTCTAGGATGGATACACGCAGCATGTCTTCAAAGAACTTGTATCTTACGCTTTGACTGACCCTCGGTCTGTGGGTGGTAAGCTGTGCTCAGAAACACCTGTGTACCTAGCGCCCTCTAAAACTCTTCCAGAAACGAGACGTAAAGTGGGCATCCATATATGAAATGATAGGATGAGGGACACCATGAAGATGTACTAACTCTTAGATATACAACTTCACGAGATCGTCAACTCCGAAGGTCTCCTTGATAGGAAAAATGTGAGCTACCTTTGTAAGTCTGTCCACAAAAACCCACACGACATCATTTCCTCGAGGTGACCTTGGAAACCCGGTCATGAAATCCATCGCGACATCATCCCATTTCCAATATGGAATGGGTAACTGCTGTAACAGTCCAGCTGGCCTCTAATGCTCCACCTTTACCTACTGATAGGTGGGACATCTCTCAACAAAACCAGCTACTTCATTCTTCATACCCAACCACCAGTACTGACATCTCAAGTCAAGGTACATCTTGCTAACTCCGGGATGTACTACCCAAGCTGAAGCATGAAACTCCCGCATCATCTCCTCGTGTATATCCACTGTAACCGAAACTATTCCATGGAAACATAGTACCTCATCATTTCTTATCTCCCAACAAGGAAGAGGGTCCTCACTTGCCACCGACTTCCACAGAACTAGGCCTTTTGAATCTAATAGTTGTCTCATACTCACTCTATACAAGAGGGTAGAAGTCACATCTAAGGATGAAAGATATGTCTTCCCCAAACTGTCGTGCACATCCAAATGCATCTCAGAGAACAAAGCCATAAGCTTCCACTCACCACTGGCCTCCTGCACTGCCTGTCTCTAAGTCTTCATGCTCAGTGCATTAGCTACTATATTACCTTTACCAGGTGTATAGGAAAACTCAAAGACGAAAAACTGAAGGTATTCAACCCACCTTCACTATCTCAAATTCAAGTCACACTGGGTAAATATATATTTGAGACTTTTGTGGTCTATGAACACCACAAAACGTTCTCCCAAAAGATAATGTCTCCAACAGTGCAATGCATGAACAACTGAAGCCAACTCGAGGTCATGCGTCGAGTAATTCCTATCGTGTGGCCTCAACTGCCGAGACCCGTACGCAACTACTCGATCAACCTACATCAACACTGCTCCCAGCCCAATACCTGATGCATCATAGTAGACTGTATATCTCTTCCCTTTATCTGGATGTATCGGGACTAGTGTGGATGTCAAACTTACCTTCAGCTTCTGAAAGGATGTCTCGTAAGATTCTGACCAAACGAACATCACACCCTTCTTAGTCAAACCCGTCAACGGCACTGCTAAGTGAGATAAGTCATGTATGAAGCGCCTGTAGTACCTAGACATCCCCAAGAAACTTCGTATCTCAAAAAAATTCTTAGGATACTCCCAAGAAACTATTGCTCTCACTTTCTATGGGTCTACTAAAACTACTTCCTCTGAGAAGATATGACCCACGAAGTGAATCTGGTCCATCAAAAAGTGAAACTTTGATAGTTTAGTATATAACCGACGCTCTCTCAGTGTACTCAGTACGATCTCAAGATGGGTGGCATGGTCTTGTAGAGTTTGAGAGTACACCAAGATGTATTCCACGAAGACTACCACAAAATATTCCATATAAGGGTGGTACACACGATTCATCAAAGCCTTGAAAACTGCTGGTGTGTTTATGAGTCCGAACGACATAACCAAGTATTCTTATAGACCATATCAGTTCCGAAAAGCTTTAAGCGGTATTTATGAAGGTCTAACACGTAACTGATGATATCATGATCTCAAGTCAATCTTCCAAAACACTCGTGTTCCATGAAGTTGATCAAAAATATAATCAATCCTTGGTAAGGGATATTGGTTCTTAACTGTCTCCTAGTTCATCTTCTGATAATCCAAAAAAAGTTTGAGGTTACTTTCCACCTTTTTAGCAAATATGATAGGCGAACCCCATGGTGAAGTACTGGGTTGGATAATACCCTTTTCATGTAACTCCTACAACTGCCTCTTGACCTCCTGCAACTCTGGTGTGGCCATCTTATAAAGAGGAATGGACGCCGGTGCTACCCCTAGAACAAGATCAATAGAGAAATCGACTTCTTGCTCCGGAGGTAGACTAGAAAAGTCATCCGGGAAGACATCCTTGAAACAATCAACTACTGGAGGAAAATATATCTAACATGTTCCCTGGTCATCTAGGTATAAACTCGCAATCTGGGTAGTCACACCGCATGTCCCTTGATGCTCTGGTCCAGCTCAACTCTCTTGAACATCCCATTCACCCTTGTATAGAAACTCTCCACCCTCTAGTGTTGTGAAACTCACCCTATGAAGATAGAAATCCACAAAGGCTCGAAAGAGTACCAACCAGTCTATCCTGAGAATGACATAATATCTCATCATCTCTAGGAAATAGAGGTACCATAGAAAGTGACACCCACCAACCTCAAGGGGGCACTCCTTGCTCTGACATACACCAGCTGTTCTAATCCCTAATAGAGTGTCTAGCGTCATAACATTAGAAGAAGTTGAAACACAAAGCCGAAGGCTCTCCACAACAGGCATAGATATGAAGCTATGCGTAGCACCTATATCGAAAAGTGTAGAAGATAAAATAGAAGCAAATAGAATAGTACCTATGACAGTAGAAGGTATGGGATCCTTCCCCTGTTGGGTCTGTTGCACTGCATATACCTACCCAGTGCCACGGCCCTGCGACACATCCCGACTACCCTGAGTTGTCCTACCTTGCTATCTCTGAGAGCCCGGTGTCTGGATACTGTGGCAACGACCACCATCTCTACCTGAACGTCCTGGTGTATTCCAGTTTCCTGACTGGTACGAAGCTTCCGGTCCTTCTCCCACTCACAGAGTCTGCACAGAACCCCTCTCACTAGCCATTGGTAAAAATTCCTTGCAAAAGAGCTGCAGATGACCCATCTTGCCACAAGTTCGACACTCCACTAGGTCTCGGGGACACTGAGGTCTCTTGTGCACCTCATTACCACACTGGTAGCATATGACCTAGCCACCTGAAGTATTCCTCTGGATAGTACTGCCACCGTGAGATAAAGATGTCTTACTCTTCCTCTTACATGTACAAATAATACCAGAAACTAGTGTCAAACTGCCCTGGCCCACACCACTAGCTTCCGGCAAGTTCCGCTCAGAAATCAGTGCCTGGTTCATAATAATATGCATTGTAGGCAACCTAATAACATTCACTAGTGCTTGGATGTCATAGAAAAGACCATCCTCAAAGAATCTATCCCTCAACATCTCATCACCCACCAAAACAGGTCTAAAATGATGAATCTTGGTGAAGAGAGAAGAATAATCCATCACTGACATAGCGCCCTGCTGTAGATTCATGAACTCTCGAGCTTGATCTACTCTCAGCATCTCTGGGAAGAAGAATTCGTATAAGGCTGCCAAAAATTCTTCCCATGCCATGTCTCAGTGATGCTCAGATTAGGTGGTAACATCCCACCACCTCTTGGAGAAATCACACATCATGTATGTAGCGAGCTTAACCCCATGCCCTGGAGGAATCTCAAGATACTCGAAAATAGTATGCATAGAACCCATCCAAGACCCAGCAGCCTATGGTCCTCCATCCCCTGAAAACAAAGGAGGATTCTACGGATAGAATATACACGTCATCTCTGCTATAGATGTGGCAGTCAGCGGTGCTCCCTGAAAGGTCTGCATGAACTGCATGAAGCCTTCATGGAACTGCGCATCCACGCCTATGTCTGGTATAATGGCTCTCGTCGCATCTATCTCTATTGGAGGATCCATCAGTATCCATTGGCCTACCGTTACCAGAGTATACTCATTTCTGCTCTCATGGCGAACAACGCTCGAACGTCTCAATGGCATGAATCTACAAGGTCAAAGCACACCTTAGATTTAATTTTATCAAGGTCTGAAAACAAGGAGTGTAAGACGAGAACAAGAGAAAGAAAGCGTTTAAATTTCTCACAATAAGACTACACGGTGTGTATAAACACTACACATCGTGTAATTGATTTTTCTTCCCCTGCCTGAGTTCTTATACATGGATTTGCCACACAACTCTCTTTTGATCGAGAATACATGGCATGTATAGTTTAATTTCCAACTACTCGAGCTGTTTGGGACACGGTCGACTACTCAGCTTGACACTACCCGAGGTGTGACACCCGCACACGGTGTGTACGCCACCCGTTTACCCATCCACACAGACGATTAGATACGGTCCCTCACCTATCAAGACTACACGGTGTGTCCCACGGGCACATAACATGTACTAAGTAGGGTAACACTGACCTGTGTTGTTAGTGACACGGCTGGGTACCTGGGTTAGACTACACGACATGTTCAAGGTAGACACGTCTTGTAAGTCTTAAGGTTTTCACCGTCCGTGTTGTTAGTTACACGGGTGGTCTCTGGGTCAACACTATAGGTCGTGTACAACCAGTACACAGTGTGTTTTCCCAAGCCAATCCCTACCCCGTGTCCCCGCGCACACGGCTTATGACACGGGAAGAGACTACATGGCGTGTACATAGGGTACACTACGTGTACTTAAAAATTTCCTTTTTCTTCCCGAACAGAAGATTAAACGGTGTGTAATAAAAACTAAAGGGCATGTATTCTAGGATTCTCCAGACAGTAAGCCTTAGAAACTACACCGGAGCCCAGAATAACACTGAAACAACACCTAAGTTCAAAATTCTGATCCGTGAGGGCCCATACTCCCCACGAATCAATTCTTGGCATTTTATACGTGTTATAAATGAATTAAATAGTCAATGATCCACCAGATTCCAGTCAATGAAGGCCCATAACCCTCAAGAACCAAAATTTGGTGCTCATTATACAAACCTTACATAACTATATTTTATCAAATATCATGTATTTTACCAAGGCATCTATCACAACATCATGCTTCTACTAGCACAACATCTATTACAACAACATACAATTTCTAATGCACCTACATGGCATGGAAACTATCCATGGAATGTGAATCTAACCTGTGCCTAAATGATGCATGAGATGGCATACCCTCAACTACTTGGGTTATAACTAAATAAAACCCAGTAGATAAAAATATAATCATCACATCACAAGTCCGTCACCCAACAGTGAAAATCAAATCAACTGTAAAATTGAAAAACAAGAAAAATTGCAATTACGAGATAATTTGGATTTTCCCTGTACATGGGTTAGCTACTCCCGAACACAGCTTATTACCAAATACCAATTTCATCCTATCCAAGACTATAGGCTCCAAATAGTTATTCACTGAAAAAAACTCCTCTGATACCACTTTGTAACGTCCCGGATCCGGGTACCACTCCACGGGTGCCCCGAACCCGGTGGGTCACATGACCTTAAGCGCATTTCCCCAAATGCCAGAGGCTGCTAACTAGAAACGAGGTCCAAGGTTTGATAGTGGGTAAACTATTCTTTATTTTGTCAAAGTGTAGCACAACAGAAAGAAGATATGTAACAGACAACATCTGAAGCAGTAAACAATATATAACTAAAACGAATAACTAAGATAAAGAGAACCAGAAGTCATATATATGAAATGCAGCATGTCACTATTCTATGAAAATAGCCAAAACATGATACATTGCAATATAGTACAATACAAATAAATGTACTAGGTACAGCCAAAAAAAAAACAAAACAGAGTCAACAGAACACAGCAGCATCGCAAGCCTAAGCTCGGTCCCATACTCTCCTACTCCTCTGCCACAATCATGTACCTGTATGGGGACCCATTACCCAATATACACCCGCAACAATGTAGTCTATTTGGGCTGAAGACATGACCTAAACAGGGTGTGAGAAATAAATCCAAGTAGGCACCCACCAAAAGCCCATGCCCAACTGTTTGTGAAAATGTGTAACAACAGTGTGCAATAGTAAAAATGCAATGAACTAAGCAGTACTCAAAATTAACTAACTACCAGTTATATTGACATTTTAATATTCATTTAATAATTCAATTTTAAGATATCACCACAGTGAGTATTCTATGTAAACAGTCAGTGTCCTCAGACATGCAAACCTTACCCGCAGGTAATCAGAAACAAAACCCTCAGGTGACTGTCCTCAGGCATAACATATATTTCTCTTAGGCGTATAGAGTGTCACCCTCAGGCACTGTATCTACTTTCCTCAGGCACAGAAGGAGTGTCCCTCATGAGAATGTAACATCACCCTCAGGCTTAACAACTACTTGCCCTTAGGCTAAATAAACACTGCCCTCAAGCTAAACAACAATTCCCTCAGACTAAACAGAACACTGCCATCATGCATAAATAACTAGGCCAAGCCCACATATAAGCAAGAATTTATATACATTTACTCTTAAGGAAAATTAAATCATGCTAAAATTTATGGTATACCTTCGGGTAACCTGGCCAAACGGCTAAACAGAGGAATGCACCCCCCTCCTGGGGTGGTCCTGGATCCAAGCAACGATCCCAACAACATTTGTATATATTCATTAAATTACCTACGCAATTATAGTTATTTTATTGTTCAAGGACTCCACCATACGACACCCCAATCATGGGCGCGTATCTCAACGATACACAAATTCACCACAACAGTTGTAAAAAAACACTAGACCACCTACCTTGATCGCCTCTGATCGGTATATGTGAACGTCCCTTCCAGAAACGCCCAAGAACGACGCAGATCTGGCATAAGAGTATTTTTATTCAAACATAAATAACTTTTCCTTGGGAAAGAATTCGCAAGAACAATACAAGGAGAATAGAGGGCTTACCTGTGCGGTCCCAACCAGATTGATAGAGGTGGAATCAGATTCCTGGTGTGTGAGCGGGAGATCACCAAAGTTTCGGCTGTCCTCTTCAGCTCCTCCAGCTTTCTAAGCTTCCTCTGTTAACATTTGATGATACTACACATTTTAAGAAAAAAAACCAAAATACATGGCGTGTACTCTCAAGCACATGGTGTGTACTTTTCTCATTTGTCTGTTCCTCTAGTGGCTACTTTTTCCACTACCGAACTATTCATCCACCGACATGAGTACACAGCGTGTATTTCCGAATACACATCATGTACTGTCGCTCAGCTAGCGGCTACTCCCACCACCTTACTATTCACCTACCAACTGACTAAACGTCATGTAAATACCCACTAAACGGCGTGTAGTTGGTTTTACAACTTTCATCGCAGATAGGGATACATGCCCTGTGTACTTATCCCACACGACCAAAGTACATTGTGTGTGGAAAAGTACACGACGTGTACCCTCAAATTTCGGGATTTTTCCCCATTGTCCTTATTTTCTAAAAAACAGTTAAGAGAAAAGGAAAAGAAGAAACTCGTACCTCAAAAACAAGAACCATGTTCTTATAGGTTCCAATCCCATTGTCAAAGGTTCTTAGATTTTCAACATCATTGAGATAGGTAGATCTGTTCAATTATTCTATTTTCTTGAATTTATTATTGTTCGTATTGATTCCTTGAGAATTAAAATGTAATTTTCAAGAGATGAAATTTAAAATGGAAAGGGTTTTCATTTTAAAAGGGGTGACAAATGAATATCCTTGATTTGAAATTGAAAATAGATTTTCAAACACTAAAGTAGATTATCATGGATTTTAAATGCCTTTATAGAAATGTGAACATGGTTTCCAAAAAAATATAAATAAAAATCACGACATGTTGAAAAGCTTGGGTGAACTGAGAAAAGGACACTAGTATACATAGAGTGTGTGACACCACTAGGAGGTAACCTATTATATTTTTAGGGTCTATTTTAGGCCTCAATTCAAGTTGGATACAATATTATACATTATTTTTCTTGGAGTATCTAGTTCGTATTGTCTTATAGGACAAAGCCCAACAGGTAGGTCTGCTATTATTTCTACTTGATTAATGCATGGTAGTCAATTTCATGGATGTTGGATCAATTTTTTATATAAATTTTGTATTTTTACATACTTTTTTCTATATTTTTCAATATTCTATGATATCCATGAATTCTCAAGGATTGTTTGAAAAAGTCTTTTAAATTGTTTATTTATAAAAATTCTTGTCAAACTATTTTGTTTTAAAGATTAAACTTCTGAATTCATATTATTATAATTTTTATATATTCATTAGTTGTATCCTACTAGGATATATTTATCACACCCTATCTCAACATGTGGGTTTCTATAGACCTTGTTTTTCTAGATTAAGGTAAAGGGAATAGAACTCTATATCATGTAGGATTCTCTTTACATTGATTTTTTGGTTTGTAGGTGGTGGTTGGTCACATGGAGACTATGTTGTATTGTTCTATCATAGTATTTGTTTTTTTCTTATTTGGATCTCTTGTATCTCACTTATTTTCTTTTTATACACTGGTTGTTTTTCTTGTTATCCTTATATACGATACATGTTTTGTTTACTTTGTTTTACCCCACCCCATAATAGGATGACTTGGGTTACTAGTTTTGTTCACCCATGATAGTCTTTTATAATTTTGTATTATAGGGTGGTTAATACCTGATGTGATTCAGCATTTCCTGAGATGGTTTTATGTATTAGGTAGTATGATCATCAGAATTTAGAAAATTTGTGCAAAAAAGGGGTCTAGCCAGCTCACTCTCGTTACTGAATCTAAGATTCCTTGAGTGGTTGGAAATATTTACAAAGCCCATGTTTTAGTATTTATTTTCATTTGAATAAATTATATGATTTTTTTAAAATTATCCTTTCATCAATGTTTGGTGACATGGTGGGTTGAATGTTTTTTTGAATAAATGATGTGGGGATTTTATTGATATGGACATGTTCTTTTCTAAAGGTATTACCCATTTATGGTATTTTTAAGAAATACTTTAAATTCTTAATATTATAAATCATTGTTTTAGATTATTTTTTTGGATCAATGGTTCTAGTGTTTCTCTTTATTGATTGGTTATTTTATTACATTTAACAGAAAACTCTTCCAAGAATGTCTCTTCCAAATAAAAGAGGGGTACCATATGGAAGGTTCTATAGGTGGATCATCTTAAAGAATCTTCTTTGGTAGAAGTAGTAATATAACAATAAAATAGTGGGGTTAGTGGGAATAATTAACCCGATATGAGTAGTGGATCATGCCTCCGAATTTATAAAGAAACACCCCCATGTCTTTTGTAGTAAAAAATGGACCCATGAATCAGAGGAGTTCCTTGAACAGATTGAGAGGATCTTCAACATCTTGAAGACTCATGAAGATTCTCATGTGGCCTTTTCCACATATATACCCATGGGACTAAGAATAGGATAGAGGGATTATATAGTGCCATCCGAGTTGTATGAAGGTATTTCTTGGGTTTCATTCAAGATGATCTTTAATTGGATGTTTTATGTTGAGATATAACATGCAAAAAAGACCCAAGATTGTATAACCTGTGAGTAAGGGGAGAGTACCATTCTATTGTACTCCACCCCCTTTTCTTAGTTGGTTCATCCGGTAAGAGATTATGTCACTAATGATCACCCAAAGGATGAGAGGTTAGAGATCATATCGAGGGATGATATTAATTTGATGATTATTCTCTTGTGTCTTCCGACCATTTGAGAGGTAATAGATAATGTATCTTTGGATGAGGTAGAAATATCTGGAAATATATGTTTGGGTGGAGCTTTAGTTACCACAGTGGGTTACTAGGGTGCTTTTTTTAGTTAGAAAAGGGAATGTAAGAGTGGTCACTTTTATAAAAGACTACATTCAAGGGATTATTCAGCGTAGAATCAAGTTATTTTCTACCGTTGTGGGAGTTTTGGTCATATTAAACCTCATTGCACAGAGTCTACTAGGACATGTTGTCTTTTTAGGTGATTTGGATATCTGGAACATTTGTATGACCAAATTTCATAAGGAATTAAAGTGGGATTCACTTTTACCATGGGATCCTAGTTTCCAATTAATGATTATAAGGGTTGTGGGTCTCATTAGAAGGCCAAAGTAGATGTCTAAGTGGCTATGTATGGATGAATTTATGTGGCAGAGTGTGTTCCAGATGATTATAAAGTATGGAAAACTACTATTAAAGGTACAATAACTATTTCAAATTATAAGGTGCTAGATTTGTTTAATTCAAGTGATAATCATTCTTTTATATCATTATATTTGGTTTATTACTTAGTTTTAAGTTCTAAGATTATTCCATTATTATCGGATCTATCAAAAACAATGGTAAAGTGGTCCAAAAAAGGTTTTATGTTTCCAACATTTTGGGTGGTGATATGTGACTTTGAGGTGGTTTGGGACCTCTCAGTGGTTGATATTGACATATTTGACTTGATTATCAGCACGAATTCAGTGATCACCATAAAGGCCCTAGTATTATGTTATCTCTATTATGTATAGTTCTTATCTACCTATGGGGTCTATTATTTTTTCTAATGTGAGTGGGACTCTAGATTGAAAAGTTTAGAGCCTATTGTTTCTTTTTTCAGTATAATATCATATCATTTTTCAAAATATTTCTTGATGTCATTGACCCTTTATGGGGTGGTTAGCTAACTTTTTTTTATGTACAAACCCGGAGGAATTTCTAGATAATTTTTCTTTTTTACCATCACAAATAGAGGTTGGGTTTACTATTGAAATTTTCCTTGTAAGGATGCCCATTTATATTCCATCTGATCAAATGGAACCTTCCGAGTTGGTTAAACATAAGTTCCAACTTCAGGACGTAAATTTTAAAGGATTTATTCATCCTAGAATTTCCCCATGGTCTTTACTTGTACACTTTGACAAGAAAGAATACAAGAGCCTTAGAATTTTTATCGACTAAAGTAAGTTGAATATGGGGACTATTATGAACAAGTATCCTTTTCCCATAATTGATAATCTATTAGATTATATGAGAGGGTCTCGTTGGTTTTCTAATATTGACTTGCGATTAAGGTTCCACCAGTTGAGAATATTAGAAGAGGATATACACAAGAAAAAATTTAGGAGTTGATATGGCCATTTTGAATTTTTTTTATGCCATTTAGTCTCACTAACTCTCCTCATACATATATGGATTTGATGAATGGAATATTTCATCAGTTCTTGGACTATTTTTTTGTTATGTTCATAGATTATATTTTGGTGTACGAAAATATAAAGGAGGATCATAGAGACTGTTTTGATATCATTATTTAAATATTGAAGTAACATCACCTATATATTATGATTTCCAATTTTGCGTTTCGGATCTAGGTAATGAAGTTTCTGGGGCTTGTTATATCTAAGAGGGGAGTCTCAAAAAATCCTGAAAAGGTACATGAAGTTATGACTTGTGAGAATCCCAAAAAAGTTTTTGAGATCAGGTGGTTCTTGGGATTGGCATATTATTATAAATGGTTTGTTTAAGACTTATATAAGATCACACCTTAGATGAAAGCAATAACCTATAAGGGTGTAAATGTTTAGTGGAATTATATGTGTAAGAGATATTTTGAGGAGCTAAAAATGAATTTGAATTCGACACCAGTTTTGATTATTCCAGAACCAGGTTCAGGTTATGATATTTTCTATGGTGATTCTGGTAAATGTTTGGGTTGTGTATTGATACAGGGGAAAAATAATTTGGATTATGGATGACATTATTTATTCCATATTGAGATGAAATAACAAACCCATGATATTTATTTAGAAACTAATATAAATAAAATCAAAATTTGGCGTCACTATATCTTTGGTGAACATTTTTCCTTATATTTAGATCGCAAGAGACTAAAGTATATGTTTACTCAGAGGGATATGAACCTATGTAAAAGATGCTCGATTGAGTGTCTTCAGACTGTTGATTTTGATATATTATATACCCATGGAAATGTAAATATGGAATCTGATGGATTGATCATAAAATTAACTACATAAAGTGTGAAGGAATTAGTTGAGCAGTGGTCAATGATGAGCTTGTTAACTAAGATGATCATGTGAGTAAGGGAGGTTGGTGGAAATGTGTTATTGGATTTGATATAGGTTGAATCATCTTTTTAATAGAAATTTTTACTTGATAATATGATAGATACCATGATACAATGCTTAGTTGAAATCATAAATAATGGGGAGACCACATGTGAGTTTGTGTAGTCACCTAGTAGAGATTTGTGCTTTTGTAAAAGGATAGTAATTCCTTATTCTATGAGGCCTATGTTTCTAGATAGTGGAAATGAGTCATGTTGGTATATGAATAATTTCAATAAACTGTTTTACAATAATTTGAGTTGTCGATATTGGTGGTTGGGGATGAGGTAGTCAGTTGTGGATTATGTATAATGACGTCTCACTTTCTAGGTAGCTAAGGCAGAACACTAGAGACCTTCTGTTTTATTTCATCCTTTATCTATTCTGGTATAAAAGTGGGATGAGATTTCCATGTATTCCCTTATTGTTTTAACACATAATAATATTGTTGATGATTCAATTAGGGTGATTGTTCTCAAAATAAATAAATTTGATCATTTATTACCAATAAAGAAAATGATATAATTGGAACAACTTTGGGACTTTTATATACAAGAGATTATAAATCCTCATGGGGTTCCCTATGAAGTCATTTATAATAAGGAATTGAGGTTAAAATAATGACTTTATTAAGTGATTGAAAAATTAAATTGGCCCCCAGTTGAAATTGAGCATGGATTATCCTCCACAGACAGATTGGAAAACAAAGAGGGAAAAATATGTTCTTGATGATATGCTCCATGTGTCAATCCTTGATTTTGTTGGATATTGGGACAATAATTAACCATTGGTTTATTTTTATACAACAATACTTATCAATTTTATAATATTATGGATCCATCTTAGGTATTGTATTAGAATCCATGTTGATCTCCCTTGTGCTTGTAAGTGTTGGGGGAGCAGTCCTTGGTCGAGATGAGTATATTTCAGGAGACAACATAAATGGTGCAGTTGATCCAAAGGAATATTTCATGGGAAAGAGTCATAAAAAATATTATTATAACCATAAAATGTGCCCTATAGTGGTTGGGGTTTGTGATTAGGCCTTTCTATGAGTTTCACCTTGCTTGGGCCATCGTTTATTGGGAAAGTAAGGTAATTTGGCACCAAGGTTTGCGGGCCCCTTTGAGATCATTTAGTGAATAGGGAGGGTACCTACCGATTTCTTTTACAATTTGTCTTGAATTATATAAATTAAGTGTTTCATGTTTTTTAGTAAAGGAGGTTTATACAAGATCATTCCCATGTGATTAGGTGAGAGGATTTTGATGATGATACCGATACCAATTTGTTTGAGCATCTAGTTTAGATTACAAATCGCTAAAACAAGGTACTACATCGGAAAACGATCCACTTTGTCTGGGTAATGTGGAATTATGGAAAAGATCTCCCTGAGAAATGAGAGTGAGAGACATTGATGAGGCTATAATGTTCTTTTTTCAGTAGATATAGAGTATTTATCTCTTTCTAGGGTCATAAAGATTTTATGGTGGGGATATTATAATGCATAGTAACCTTTCTATCAAGTATGTCATAGTTTTTTCTTTTAGTTTCCTTTTTTTATTGGGAGAGTATTTTTGACCTTGAATTGGGAGGATACCTATAATGGTGATGTCAAGGATTTATAGAAATTTTTAGATTTTACAGAGACATTGTGCTATTTTATGGGAAATTACATGATGTGTAATGGGATTATAGGATGTGTAAAAGTTGCATGACAGATTTCATGAGATGGGTCACACAAGGTGAGAATGTAACACACTGTGTGAGGGTAACATGTTTTGTAATGTGAAAAATTATGTTTTTAATATGGGGGGATTATTTTTTTAATGTAACTTAAAATGAAAGTGTTACATGATGTGTAAATGTATTAATTACCTTGTAATTTAAAGAGTTTCAAATTTTATGGTACCAGGTGGGTGTTTTTAGGATTCATTCCCTTTTACAGACTTCTCTTTTTAGCTATATATATTTCCATATATAATTTTCAGTGAAATTATTCCATTCATATTGATTCTTTCTATGATTAATTTACATTGGCGATGAAATTCCCATCTTTGGGTAAGTGATCATTGAAGTTTCTTAGTCAGGATTCAAGTATCACTAAGGGGAGGGGGTGAATCAGTGATATATTTTTATATTTTGTTTCTTTACATATGAAACAACCTTCACCTACTGTTATATTTTTCATTCCATGATGAACAAATTTCAAATAAAAATCCATAGGAACAAAATAAGTTACACGGTTCATTACTCAAGAAGAGTAGTTATGTTATACAAATGGTTTAGAAACAATCTTATTCCACAAAGTCCACTAGAAAAATATCTTTTTACATGGAATAAAAAGATTAGGATATTCTCATACACTCATATAGAACTTTCAAAACAATCCAATAGTTTATGTGATACTTCTATAACAAAATGATGTAATACAATGATACGATTCTTATTGATCAACTTATAAAAATTTTACGTTTCAAAACATTTCTTCACTTTCCTACCTTGAAGATTGTATGAAAATTATAGACTTCATAATGATACTCAGTATGATACCACATTCTGATTTCCATGTTCATGTAAACCTGAGTTGATGCTCTTTGAATGTTCTGTTCACTTAAATCGTATATTCAAAACTCGAGTTCATGGTGAACCTTGCGAAGGTCAAAAAATTTGCAATACAAATTCTTTACTGAAGAAAATTCCATAAAGAGGCCAACTAATTCAATGTGGTATATGTCGTCTTCACAAAGAAACTATTACATAGAATAATTTTCATCAGTCAATACATAATTATCCTTTTAATGATTCTTAATATCATATAGAAACAAAGGTTTGTGGAGATCCTCTACCTCCATGAAATTAGATATATTTAATATTTTCTCTAATTATTTATGTATAAAATAAATTGGGGTTTCCTCATATTTATAATATTGACAATTCATGATGAACCTCCACCTCTAACACAGTTTTTAGATCATTTAGATAAATCTTCTTGATACACCTCCATTTGAGATGATCCTTTGATATTTTTCTTTATATCGAATTTCACCATCAAACCATAACACACTCATGATTATCTAATTCTTATAATCATTGAGATTACTATCATCATTTTTGATACTTCACATATTCTATAATCTTATCACATCCTTTGAAAAATCACATTCTTTTACCATTTTTATATAGCTTCATTTCTAGGAAAGAAACTCTCTTGATGTTAGCATCTTCATCTATGTTTTTGACCCAAAAATGTTATACATTGGAAAAAATTTCCACCTTAAAAACATAATTTGGGAATACCAACGATACTGATTCACAATCATCTATATTTTTCATGAAACACAATTTTATACATCATTAATGTTTTAACCATATTCTACAGAAATTCAATTCATTAAAAAACCACATGATTTATTTTATCATGAAACCCATATGTCATGATATTTGACCTTTTATCAATCATCTATAACATCATCATATCTATCAAGGAAAGTCTCGTAACTTACCTATCTTTTAGCAACATCTTTCCTTTATAATCAAATGTACATTATTAGGAATATTGAATCTGATTTACTAAATATTATGGTTAGTATGATCATAAACTTATTAAAATTTAGGTGATTTGTTTTCATCTCAAAATTCCTTAACAAAAAAGACAATACCTGATTATGATATTCTTCTTTATCATCTTGGTCCTAATAATACCTCCCTTTGGATTTTTTTGTCAACCAAGATTTATAAATCACTAAAATGTGGAAACTCAAGTAATGGGTCACTCAACCACAATTATAAGACTACGTGAGATAACTCTTTATAGTAAATAAGAATTACTGACAACAAAAAACCCGACTTCCAAAAGTAGTGAGTCATTTATTCCTCATATTTCTCAACAACCTTCTTCCTCATCATTCTTCCTCAAAAGTATCCACTTCTCCAACTATCCTGGAATACAATAATTCCTTTTACTACAACCAATCCAACAAAATGATAGAATAGTTCACACACTTACATGATGGATTCATAGCTTACCCACTACCCCATTTATGTACTCTTCCATAAGGATAGATTTATGAAATAAGTATCCCCCTTGAAGATACTATCCAAAGGTAATTTGAGGGATGGTGAAGAAACAAATACATTAACCTAGATGAGAAAGTGGTTGGATGCCCATGTTCAACAACAATTTATAAAATTGTTACTTTAGTAATAGTTTTGTGAATATGTAATCAATTGGTTTTGATGTAGGAGTATACTCTAGCTTCAATTCATTAATCTCAAAAAGATCTATATTAAAGTGGAACATTATTTAATATGTTTTGAATGAGAACATTGTAACAGATTACTTGTAATATTTATTTCACTTTGCTTTTTTACATCCAAAGAGTAAGAGTAACTTTTCTTCAACAAGTATTCCAACTATGGTTTCATCCATAGATTTTAGGCAGCGTCTTGAGTGGAAGAAACACACTCAACATCATCTATGATGGGAGTTACTATGTTTTGTTTCATTGTATGAAAACAATCATAACTTTTACTTAGAGAGAAAAATTTACTTGATGTGGATATTCTATCATTGAAATTTTCTACCCAATCATCATCTGAATGCCCAAACAAGTCTACACATTCTAAGCTATCATATATTATTCCCAAAAAAATTGTGCCTTTGAAATATCTAAGAATTATATTTCCAAAAATTAAATGTGATTCTTCAAGAGAAATATAAAAAATTTCACATAATGTAATATCGTAAACAATGTCAGGTGTTGAAGTAGTCAAATATACCAAACTTCCAATAATCTTTTGTAATACTTACTTATTAACTTCTTTTCTTTCACCATATTAAGAAAACATTGTTCCCAGTGAAATTGATGTGTAAAATGGTTTCAAAGATTCCATGAAAATCATTTTAACATATTCCTTAGAAAAATTTTCTTATGAAATAATTTTTTTTATTCTTTTAGAAAAAATTTTACCTGAGAAAGTATTTCATTTCTCATAGCATGGACATCTCAAAAAACTTTTCATCTCTTCAAGAAATCTTTCACAATATCTTTCATCAGTTTCAGAAATGATAATGTCATCAAAATAAACAATTACAATGAAAGAAAACACCAAAATTTATTTTCTCTAAATATTACTATTAACATTTCCTTTCTTAAATCTCATATTTTTTAAGAAAGTATTAAATTTTGAGTACCACACCCTCACTGCCTATTTAATCCCATTCAAGGGTTTCTTTTACCTACACTCATGAATTTAAACTTCACCAAAAACAATCTACATGGTTGTTTAATGTAAACATCCTCATCACGATTCCCATTTTGAAATGCATACTTCACATCCATTTGAAAGCTTCTATAAATTCATTGTGCAGTAATAGAAAGATATATTAATATTTTTTAACCATTACATCGGAGAAAATGTCTCATCAAAATTAAAACCTTAAATTTGTGAGTATCCTTTACAGACTATTTTTTCCTTGTTCTTTATCACTTAAGATTTTTCATTAATCTTGTTTTGAAAAAAAACCATTTTGTACCAATAAATTATTTTATCGGGATTGGGTATGAGTTCGAAAGTATCATTATTTTCTATCTGATAAAGTTCATCATTCATCAACTAAAACCATCATGTACGATCAAAGGACTCATTCAAATTAATTGGATCGACTTTTGAATATAATAAAGGGAGTGTAAAAAGTTTTGAAATTATTCTTGTTTGGAACTTTTGATGTTGATCACCAATAATGTTCTGAGCCTCCACATGATTCTTCATACTAGAATGATTTATTTCAGTTTCCTCCTCATCAATTGATATAGATGAGTCTGATTCTTCTTCCAGAGTAGGATTTACACTATCATAAACATTATAATAATTTTTAACAAAATATTCCTATCATACTCAACCTCCATATTAGCATAATTCTATGTTTATTACTCATTATCATTAAAAAAATTCACATCATAAGTATCAATAATTCCTCATATATATTAGTTGAAACATGTGTATCCTCTTCATTCCAGAGCATATCCAAGAAAAATGCTATATTCAACTCTTTTCTCAAACTTTAAAAGGATTCCAAATTTCATCTTTATAACGCATAGACTCCAAAAAACTGTAAACCTTTTCAAACATAGAGTTTTTCCATAAAAAACAATTTTTTAGTCATATAAGAACATGAAATATAGAAACATATATTTTGAATATACATAACTGTGCTAATTAATTGCCTCTAATTATAATGGTAGAGACTGTATTCATGTAATATAGTTCTCCCCATTTCCATTAGTCTTATATTATTTCTTTCAGCAAATCCATTTTTTGAGGCGTGTATAGTGAAATGAGATCATAAAGAACTCCATGATTCTCAATATAATTTTCAAATTATTGATTATTATATTCATCTCTATTTTCAGTTCATAACTTCTTCACTAAATACTCACATTTCTTCTCAGTTGTCATCCTGAAACATAAAAACATTTTCTTGGCATCTTACTTATGTCTCATGTACATAACACATGTAATGTGAGTAAAGTCATCAATGAAAGTGAATAAGTAGTTATCCCAATTTTTTATTGTTTTCTCATTGGACCACAGATATCAGAATAAATAAGTTCCAGGGGTAGTTTTGAATAAATGTCAACTTTCTAACACACTGAATTTGTAATCATTCATTTTTGAAAAATAGTATAACACCAATATATTCTTCTTAACGTATCAAAAATATATCAGAAACCCTCTTGATATGATAAATTTATAACCTTTCATTGAAACTTGTATCTTATCCTTTTATTCCATAATTTATTTTCTTCCACCAAACGCAAGTAACAAGAGTTTTCTATTTCACCAACTTGGAATAAGTTCCCTTTTATCGGTTCACCTCTTGTAAATATCGTTACATATTCCTCACTTTTCACAAAAAGTCATCTTTTATAAAGATAAAATTTTTACCCTCATCACAAATTTGTGAAACACTTAGTAGGTTGTGTTTCAACCCATCAATATATTATGTTTTCCAAGATTTCAACTTTTCTTTCCTAATGATGGTTGATCCAACAACTTTGAATCTCATAGATTCATAATTTCCAAATGTCACCATTTCATGTTTAAATTTATTCACATTCTATAACAAAATTAAGTATCCTTTAATATGAGAAGAACCCCCACTATTAATAATTCATGGTTGTTATCCTTTTGGAGATTTCAATGCAGTTTCAACAATAAGATATTTTTCTACTTCCATTTCTTTCTTCACCTCCAGCTTCTAAGAAATGTTGAGAAGGTTTTGTTGTGATAGTAACAAAACTAGAAAACCCTTATAAACATTTATATTTTTTCACATCTTTCAAAAATAGTTTATAGTGGTTGAAACCTATTCTCATTTTTCAAATCCACCTTCTCACATTTCTTCTGAACTTCTTTCTCAGGCTTTTTATTTTTAGAGGATTGATCTGTGTTGTGAGTATGTTTCTAGGAAACCATTGTAATATAAATATGTTGACCATCATCCTTTTTATTTTCAAAGAAAAATTTATTATTTATCTCATATTCCATCCCAGACTTATCAAAACAATATGTAATAGAAATATTTCTAGAGTTAGGTTTTTTAGAAAATTATGATTTTCTACACTGTTAACATTGGCCACATAAATAACATTCCCAATTATTATCTTCTCAAACCCAATTCTGTATTTATTCTAAAAACATTAATGTAACTTTTTTTTCATTATTAGGTTCATTCATACCAAAACATTCACCAACTTCCAAGATTGTTTTTTGAAACTTTTACCTATCTAATTAGCTCTATAATGTTCTTGTTGGACAATTTATATCTCCTTTTCTTTTTTTCCTTCATCTTAACATCCAAATATTAATTAAAATTGTTTTTCTTCTAAAGATAATTCATTTTGTCATAAATTTATTTTATCATATTGAATATTTAATGAGGAAAAACATCTTGATTTTTTATTGATGAGTTTTCTTTTATCAACTTCCTCTTTTCCTTCTCAATAATTATAATCCTTATAAGACATTATTATAAATCTCTTTCAGAGAAGATTAATGTTGAGTTTCTTCTTCTTTAGAACTACTGCCCCTGAAATAATCACCATTCACTATTGAAATAAAGGTATTCTCTATAGATTTATTATAAATAGAATATTATAAATCAACATGACTATTTTCTTCTTTATATTTAGATAAAAATATTGATATTTTAAAATTGAATAAATTTGTATCCTTCCCTATGGTGTATTTTTCTTTATTAACCCATTTCCTCCATGCCTTTCTTGTTCTTCTTTCTTCTTCATCACTATCTTCTTCTTTTCCTTATTTGAGGGGAATTATCCACAATGTGTCCAAGAGATCAACATTTTAAACACATCTAGGGAATTTTACCTTTTTATTTACATATATCTCTTCTCAAATTTTTAGAAAATAATGAAAAAATTTCAACAATATTTTTGCATTCCTCAATTTTAGAGTCAGCGTTAACAACATTATCTTCCCCAATAGACTTTATAGAACTTTCTTTCTCAGTGGAATTGAATGAAATTTCACTATCATATTTTGTTTTTATCTTCTCAATGTCCTCCCTAATAATTTTATAAGTCATTAGTGTGCTATTACAATCATCTAATTATAATGTTTCAAGGTGTGTGTCTTCCAATGAAGAAACATTAGCACCAAAATAGTTGGGAATAATTTCTAAGATATTTTATACAACTACAGAATCCTCTAATTTTTAACCAAGACATCTAATAGTAATGATAATTTCATTTACCCCAGTAAAGAAGTCCCCAATAGATTCAAACTCACCCATTTTCAAATCATCATACATTATCCTCTAGATTTGTCGTTTTTCCTTCTTCACTTTCATATTTCCTTCATAGATGTTTTTCAACTTATCCAAGATACCTTTAGCTGTGAAAAATGTTTCACTCATAAAAAAATAACTTTCCTAAAGTGAGGAGAGTAATGAATTCTTAGATATTCTATCATTCTCAAGATTCTTCTTATTGACAAGTGTAAGAGGAACCTTTTCATCAATAGGAGGAAATCCATCTATTGTAACTTCAATAACTTCATAACCTAGAGACATAAGATAAGGAATAATTATATCCTTCTAGATATGATAATTCATTCCATCAAATATCGGAATCCATTTACTATTCATGAAATTCAGACTCTTTATCACAACTTCTCTTCAAAACATCAAAAAAGAATAAATAAATGGAGCATTTTCATATTATATCAATTAAATTTTCCTAGTCAAGATTCAAGTGTCGCTAAGAGGGATAGGTGGTGAAACAATGATATATTTTTCTTTTCTGTTTCCATAATTATGAAAAAACCATAACCTACTATTAAATATTTCATTCCTTTTTGAATACAAATCAAAAACACATCCATATTAACATTATAATTTACAAGACTCACTAGTCAAAAAGGGTCTCTATATCCTTGGTATTGTTTGGAAACAATACAATATCACAAGATACACTAAAAAAATCTTTTTTTATGGAATAAAATGAGTTGGATATACCCTTACACTCGTGTATCACTATGAACGCAATCAAATAGTGAATGTTCTGTTTTTAGAAAAAAATGATTGAATACAATTTTATAGTGCTTCTTGATCAAATTTTAAAAAATTTATCTTCCAAAACAATTCTGCACTTTCCTATACATAAGTTTTTAAAAAATTAATATAATTAATAATGATACTAATTCTGATAACCCAGTATGATTTAAATGTTTTCTTAGACATGAGTTGATGCTCTTTGAATTCTAAGTTCACTTAAACTATATATTCTGAACAACTATTTTTAGATCTCTCTCGTGATGCTCACAACCTTCATAAATAAATCTTTCTTCATGGAATAAACTACGTTCTTGAGCATCACTAATTCAATGCATAATATCATTTCATCGCTATGAACTGATAACTTAGAATCCTTAGTATCCGTCAAGAATTATGTTGTCTTTTCATGATACATAATCTCGCATACAAACCCAGTATCATTGAGCTCCTCAACCTCCATGAAATCAAAGTGATTCTAGGTATTCTTTTATTTTATCCAAGTAAAATAAATTTGGTCACCTCATATTTGTAGTCTCAACCATTTACAATTCTACACCACCTCTATCATGTTTTAAAATCATTCAAAGATATCTTAATGATGCTCCTCTATTTGATATTCTCCTTTGATATTTTTTTGTTGTCACAAAGAACACCATCACACCATTTCATTCTCGTGATGCTTTACTTATAATAATCATAGAAATTACCATCACTATTTGTGATTATTTACATCATTGTGAACCTCATCCCATCCTTTATGAAACCAGTTACATTACCATTTCTATGAATTTTTATATAGAGAAAAAAACATTTCTCGATGATAGCTTATTCTTCAAGATTTTTGACCCCCATTTTTTGGTTAACATTGGGAAATGGACACATTTTATAAATTGGCTTCAGTAACCCAAACCAGACTGATTCATGGTTATCTGACCTTGTCAACAAACAGAAATTGATACATAATTAAAGATACGACCATATTCTACCAAAATTAACTTCTTTAAAAAATAACTTGATTTATTTCATCAAAACCTCATATTTCATGATATTTAACCATTTATTGATAACCTTTAGCATCATCATATTTAACAAAGAAATTATTATAACTTCCATGAATTCTAGAAACATCATTCTTTCCTAATATAATGGAATTTATTAACAATTGTGAATCCAATTTCCTGAATACAATGGTTAGTCTGATCATCCACTTATGAAAAGTGAGGTGATTTATTTTCTTCTCAAACTTCCTTGAAAACAGAATAAGCACTAGAATATGATACTATTTCTTATTATCTTGGTCATAACACTCTTATTGGTTATTTTTTGGTATCATTGGTAACTATTTTTAGGTATTGGTTTTGTAATTAAATAGGGTTTTTATCAATCCTATTCATATTATTGGTTTACCTTACTACATGAAGGTTTTTCTATTGGGTTTTAGGCCATATTTTTTTATTGGAAAGGTTTTCTATCTCCTCTAGGTAGGTGGATCTATTCAATTTTTCTAATTTCCTAAAATTTTTATTATTCTTATTAATTCCTTGATATATCAAATGGAATTTTCTTGTGTTGAATTTGAAAAGGGAATGGGTCTGTGATTGAAAAGGGGATTTACTTTGAAAATTTATTTTAATTTATTTGAAATGGAAAATGGGATTTGAAACCCTAAAGAATATTCTATTGTATTTGAAATTGTTTTATTAAAATGTGATCATTGTTTAAAAAATGGAAATAAAAAAATATTTCCCAGTGAGAACCTTATGTTCATCGAGAAAGGGATATATGTAGTGTTTGTGTGTGGGACACAACTAGAATGTAACATATTATATGTCAATAGTATATGTTAGGCTTCAATGTTATTTTTATCCAACCTTATCCATTGTTAGTCTTGTGAGTTTATAATATGTTTTGTCCCATAGACTAGATCCCGACTCGTAGGTTCACTATTGTTTTTGGTTTTTTAATACATGAATGTTTATTGTATGGATGTTAGATTAAATTATTATTTACATTTATTATAATTAAGTTATTTTTTTTTTCTAGTTTAAGAATCATGTTATATATTTTTTGAAATTAATTTTTTTTGAAAAAGGCATCCAAATTGTTTATTAATAAAATTTCTAAAAAAATATTTTGTTTTAATGATTGATATAGTGCATTATTATTATTTGAATTTGTATAGATTATTTGGTGGTATCCAACTAGGATCTGTTTCTCACAAACTACTTCTACCTGTGGGTAGTTCTAGACCTTTTTTTCATAATACAGGTAAAGGAAAGACCACTCTATAACGTGAATTCTTCTCTTTACATTGATTTTACGGTTTAGAGGTGATGATTGGTCACATAGAGACTAGTATTATCTATTATGATAATTATTTATGTCTTTTTTCGTATTTATCTATCTTTTATCTCCCTTCTTTCCAATTTTCACTCTGGTGGAACCTCTTTTTATCCTTATATATGAGACTTGTTTCGTTTTATATGTTTTAACCTACCCCGTAATGGGCTGACTTTATTGACTCGTTCAGTTGACCCATGATAGTTTGTTACATTAAATCTATAGTTTTAAAAACAATTAGTGACTTACATTATATTAAAAAAGGGTCTTCTAGAATATTTTGTCCATTTTTACTTTTTGGTATGTTTTAGTGTTAAAAAAATTAACATGTTATTAGCTTCCAATCTTGGTGGACTAAAATAAAGTAATAATTATCTCTTTTTTTCTCATTGTTTGTTTTATAGATAATAAATACCATTATAAGATAAATAGATAAAATATTAAAATGTTCATATATTAAATGATATTATTTGATACTTTTTGAATTAAATTTTGGGTAATTTTAATTACAATACCTAAATGATAGAGTTATTTTATTATAATATTTTTCAATCCTTTTCTCATTTGGATCAATTATAATATTATATAGCTTGTTTTTTCAATAATAATTATTTTTAATTGATATCGGAGAAAGGACACATACATGTCCCATTTTGTAATAAGAGATGATAAAACAACTTCAAATTATTTAGATGAATATGGAAATTATACAATGTCTATAAGATTCTTATATTAATAGATGACCATGACTATAATATTTTTATGTCATGGATCCTATCATTTTATAGTGTATCATTAATTATTATAACATGGGTTTCAAAAATAAATGGAAGTTAGGACCACAATATTTCCATTTTCAATGGTAGATTATGTTAGTAATGTGTCTTTATTAAGAGATTTACCATAGTAATACATTGAAGTTCACGATGTAGTTCACATTTATCAACTATGAGAGTATAATTTATAACTATATTATGTTCTAGATATGGAAACCATGTAATTAGAATATTATATAAATTTTTTTGAAAATTAATTCAATTTATTGATTATAAATAATGTATTAAATGGGGTTAAAATATTCCATCAGTGTTTGTGTTAATAAATCTCATAGTGATTAATGAAGAATGATTTTTTATTTTATTTAAAAATTATAATCTTGTTTTTTAGCATGATATTAATATTATACAATTTTTAAAAACTATTTTTTATTTTGATCCCCAATACACTATCTCCACATTAAAAAAACATTAATTTCACTTAGATTCATTTAAACTTATTGAGGTCCTTTATAGATATTTTTTTGTGCTCTTTCCAGGATAAATAAAAATTTAATTCTCATTGGAAATTTGAATTAACACTAGATCAATGGTAAAAAAATCTTAATAAATATTGTTTTTTATCTACCTATTTCAATTATTTTATCCCTCATAAAATATTACTCAAAAGTATTTATATTTATAATGATATAGGACATGTATTCAAATCAATGGTATTCATAATATGTATTAATGAATTTAAATAAAAAGATTGATCTAATGATTTACTGAATTTTGAAATTCTAGTAATGTGAAAAATGGTAGGTGAATCTGATTTGTTTTTATACTAAGTCTTATATGCATATTATTATTGTTATAACTTCATAAGAAATTATTGTTTAAATATGTATGATTTTTTATAAAGCATTTACTATGAGTTTTGAATAATCACATTATAAATGATTTAATTTCTAATAATACTTTTGAAATCCACCATGTTTTTTATCAAATTAATGGTCTTTTACTTAATGTTATAGATTGATTTATAAATAATATATTTGATAAATTATGTCAAATAATGGATCACAATGTAAATATTTTTTTAAATGTTGTAGGTACTATCAAAATTATTTAAAATGAAATATTATTGAATCTATTTCCTCTAATATTTTGTAGTATGTGGTTTTATAGATTATTTTGGAAAATAATTAATGTTTATTTGAAGAGAATTAAAGTAAAAATTCACTTACTGTTTATATATTTTAAAAATAATATAGGGTAATGATATTTAGTGGTTTGACCAATGGTTTATGATGAGGACATAGATCTAGGCTATATACTCTTCCTTTATGGGTTTATGGTTATTAGAGAGTTTGCTTATAGTTTTATGGAAGATTAATGACTTTATCATCATTATTAGATATGTGGGTGATGAATTAATTTATTTTAAATATGGTTTTATGATAGTATATTCATTTGTAGGATTTGATTATTATGAAAATCTGATTATGTTTTTTATAAGACGAATTTATGAAAATTGTATATGGGTTTTCACTGTCTTTTTTGGATATTATTCTACTATGGTTTTCAATATTAATATCACTATATCATAATGTAATTTTTAAATAAAAATGGATAATTTTTCTACAATAAATTTTTGGATGAGAATAATAATATATTTTTTATTTTTTTTTAAATTATGGATTTACAAATTAAGTTATTTTTCAAGATTTCTGAAATATTGATTTATCACTGAGTTTAATTCAAATAATTAATATTTTGGAGACTTTATTTTTTGAAATATTAAATTAACATTAAATATTAATTATTTCATATGTATGAGAATACATGGGTGTCTTTGAAAAAATCAATTTTATAATACTCACCTCCTATATATACACCATAGTGAACATGTAGATGTTTTTTTGGGAATTTCAGAAAAAAGAAGACTATATTTTCCTTACCATCAGATAATATATCCATTTTTGGAGGTACAATAATGGTGTTATAAAATTTTGAATAATAATGTATGGTTTTATCATAAATTTTTATAGAATTTGTATGACTACATTGGTTCTGATTTACTATTTTTCTTTTTTTACATGATCATATATAATGTTTCATTGTATTTTAATATAATATTACAAAGATTCATTTTACATAGTTTATTTAGTTCTTTTATGTAGAATAAAATATTCTGATGGAATTGTTTTAATTTCTTGATTCTAGTTTTCAGCCACATGATATTCATGATTGTGAATATGGGTATTCTTTTGAATAACATGGATATCTTTTTTCAACTATTTTTTATGGTTAATTATATATTACCTTAGTTAGTTGAGGCATGTTAAGTGTTTTGTGTATAGGAATATAATATTGGGGAAACATATTTTGATGGTTTTATTTTGGAATATTTTGGTTGAAGGATTTCGGTGAGTGGTTAAAGAATTTATATAACGAGATAGAGAGAAATAAAAGGATTTTTTTAGGTTGATATATTTTAAAATCTTCCAGTTATAGATGGTTTATGTGTAAGATCCATAAAAAATTGGAATTTTCTTTAAAAAGGTTAATGGGTGGGATTTTGGGGTTTTAAAATTATTAGAGATGATTTAAGGATACATGGTGTGATTTCTGGTCTCTGTATAGTCATTAAAATAAATGGAGTTAAAAATTTAGTAGTGAGTTATTAAAAAATATCATAGGGGTTAGGGTTTTAAATAAATATTTATATTAATGTTTAAATATAATACGGTCTTTTAAAAATTAAGATGTTTTTTGGGTTTTATATTTTTTCTATAAGAAATGTGTTGATAAAATATAATGGATCAATGAATTTAATCATATGTATTTTTCTTTCTAAATATCATGAAATAATGAATAATTGATTTATTAAGTCTTGGTATGTATTTGATTAATTTATTTTATAATAAATTTCTTATTATGTTATAAAGGTGAATAACCATGAATGGGTTAATCTATAAAACCATGACTATGGGGAAAATATGGTTTGTAATTTTGGTTGTACATTTTTTTCTTGTTTTATATATTTTATATAAAAGAAAATTTAATGACGTATAATAATATGTTGAGGTTTTTTTGATTAATATTACCCTGACTATAAGAAATTACATATTAAAGGTTACGGTTAAGGTAATATTGAGGATAACTCTATATAAAATGATCTGGATTTAATGACTTGTTGGTTTGGAATATCAAATTCAGATTATTATGTGAATTGATATAGGTTTATAAGGGAAATGAATTATTTAAAGTAAAATAGGATTCTATAGTATGTTGGATAAAAGGTTTTTTTATTACGTTTCATTTTAATGAAATAGACGTTGAAATATATTGGTTAAAATATAATGGTATGGTTAAAATTTAAAGAAATTGATAAATTGAAATGGATAATAATGGCGATTTTCTATGTTTTTTGTGGATGTGTTTGTTAAAGTTATAATTGTTTGATATCAAGATATAAATAAATCCATGGTTTGTAAGTTTAGTATGTCCATACCTATCCTAATTAGGCTAATAAGGTCAAACATTCAGTTTTATTTCTATAAATAATTTGATTTTAAGTTTTTATATATACTTGTGTGAAACATGAAGAGGTAAAATGAAATTCTTAATGGGGGATGATAGTGGTCCATAGTACTTTGTGAAAATAGGGATATGTAAACAAAATTTTATTCAATTGTTTTATGTGACAGTACAAGAATTATCCATGCCTCAAATGATGGAAAATATGCACCAGAACATATTCCTTATTGTATTTTATGGTTTGGGTGGAATGATTAGTTTGAAAATTTCACTCGAAAGGGGAAACTTATTATGGTTTTAATTTATAATTATTCATTTTATGGAATTGTTTTAAAATTATTTTTTTGTCTTTTAACTTTTATAAGAATCCAATACAGTTGTGTAAAAATCTACCTGAATAATGTAATTATTAACTAAATAAGGATGAGATATAGTGGGGTGAAAATCACATGGATGGTGTGAAACAGAATGGGTTGTTATTAATATGTTCACATGATCCAATGTAGAGGAGAAAATTTTTTGGGTAAGGTTTGGATTTCTATGTTCTATATTTGTTGGTAATTGGCTAAGGTAAGATAAACCATTTTGGGAATTTTCAAGATCAACGTTTTTCATTACCTCTATAAAAATTACCGTAGCATTTTTTACCTCACACAAATATTTACCCAAAAGTTCTCAATAATATTCCTTAATATTGTGGTTCATGTTATATGAGATGATTCAATAATTATCTAAAATACTTTTCATGAAAAACTATAAAATAAAAATCAATGTTACATCCCAATAGGCATAGTATTCAAATTAAAAATATTTCTGGTATTTTAAGGATGGTTTCATTGATACCTCTAACTCAATACGTTAATTAAAGTCTTGACTTGGTAATAACATTTATATTTTATAAAATATGTAATTGGAATGTGGTTTCTCGTGAAAAACAATCATGTTATGTATTTAAAAATATATTTATCATGAAAGGATCTCCTTGTTAGATTCAAATTTTCACATTTCCATATCAAATCATATTTTTTACCATGCACCATATTATTCAACAAAAACTATTTTTTTTATTAGCACAAGAATAAATATGATTACAATAGACAAAAATTGTATCCATCATTGAACTACTATTGGATTCTTTGTTGGTCTTACCATTACTTTATCTTTTCCTTGTAGATATTCTCATTTCTAATGATGTAATATCTCCCCCTAATTCATTGTCTTGGAAATAAAAGGGGATAAAATAAACTTAGGTTATTTCCCTAAGATAATAAAGAATAGGAATAATTTCTAAGGGATTAATAAACTATTCAGGGTCAATTTTCCTAGATGAATAGATAACCTTTTGAAAATAAAGAATACAAAAAAATGTTACATGAATAATAAATAACATAAAATAATGAAATACTAATAAAAAATAGTACCAGTGAAAGAGTGGAAATGAAATAAAGAATAATGTATCAGAATCCAAATAGAATTAAATTGGCACAAAATTG
This sequence comes from Viscum album, assembly GCA_963277665.1. NCBI lineage: Eukaryota > Viridiplantae > Streptophyta > Magnoliopsida > Santalales > Viscaceae > Viscum > Viscum album. The sequence goes on from OY728156.1 coordinate 409,030,740, forward strand.
GAAAAATCATAGAACAAGATTCTCACACTCCCCAACTCTAGCTATAACAACCAAACCAGGACATCAAGGATCACCACTACAAATGTATGAATCATTACACTTTCTTATATATCAGTAGATGAGAATTAAAAAATGTTCACAGGCTAATTTTGAATATATAAATTCATATTAATTCCCAAATAATATCCAACACATGCTTCTAGGACAATAACAAGTTAATTTTTTTATAAAATAATGATAATGAAATAAAAATAATTTCATTAATGGAAAATAATTAAAGTAATAATTTTTTAATTCATTACTTCCACCTTCCATTCCATGTCCCACTTGGCATACCCATTACCATGTTCTATAGTCACACACACATGCATAATGAAAAATAATCCTAACACTCACTAGAGGAAATATATCTTTAACCAAGTTATCACAAGGTGATATCCCCTCATTCCATTCCAATTTATACCGAGAAGAAAGCCTATTTAAAAAAAAGATTTTACAATGAAATATGAACACACATAACCCTATATTCCAAGAAAATTATCTATATAAAACATTTTTCCACACAAAAAATTTCTTTCTAAAACCAAATCCTTTGAAAAAAATTAGTTAAAAAAAATTCAAGAGAATCATTCAATTCTACCATTATAAAATCACATCAAAAACAAATTTCCACATAAACTACTCAAGATATTTATATTCAAAGAACATGTAAAATTTATCAATATTAAATCCATCATGTTCTATAATAGTATATTTGATTATAATCCACTTACCTAAATTATTATTAGTGCAAAGGATCCATGATAATTCCTCAGATCAAACCTCCTCATATCATTCCATTTATTTCAAAAAACCTCTCATGATTTTGTTTCTAATGGAATCTGAATATCAAAGATCATAAAAAATAACCTAGTTTAATCCTCAATGTTAAGAGACTGTAAAAGGTAAGTGTATGAGGATTTATAACCACTAGTTTTAATAAAGATCACTGGGCCTGAATTATCTATGGTATATATTGATAATTTAAAACGTAAATTCATCAAGGGTCACATACATTAGAAAAACCATCTACTCCACTGTTTTTCTAGAAAAATCTAGTTGATGGTGTAAACCCGTTTATGGTGTAAATGATATTTCTCTATAATAATATATCCTAGAATGCATAAATTTTCAAAAGAAAATTTACAGAATATGTTTTTCCTTTATATATTTCTAATAACCATCCTTAGGTTTATTTTTTTTTCACAGCATCCAAATGGGAACCCAAAGACATCTAAGACATGGAAAAAAAGAGTTAGAAGATAGTACAACCCAAACTAGGGGTGATACAACCTTTTTACCATTGGGATTTTCATTTTTAAAAAGTTTAATATAAACATTGATTGTGAAGAAAGTATGCCATTACTCCCACATAACCTGTTCCTTTTCCCATTTTTTGTTTTCAACCTAACCATGTTACCATAGTACTGATAGCAAGGAAATAGAGCTCTATTTTTTGGCATTTTACAATATATCTAGAACTCAAACCACATCATGGATAAATGATATATCTAAAACAAGAGAAACATGATTACAAATAATCACTTGTAGTGGATCAGGATGATACTTTATCAGTTGGGAAACATGGATGATATTATGAACAACACAAAATATTGGTGTTAATGATAACTAAAATGAAATTGTTCCTATATGTTCAATAAAAATGAAGCTTACTGCATATCATGCTGATAATATCCGTTATTTCCCCAAGAATTAATGAGAATGTCTTGGTGAAACTTTCATTAAGATGTGTTCATTGAAATTAAATGATAAATTTCAATACAGATTATGTACATATGAATTATTTCTACTTTGTTCTATAGACATCATCTTTTGAATCATTTGGATTATCTCAGTAGTCTCATAGACAAGAATTTTACCAATCAATTATTTCCTTCTATATTGAACCAAACATAAATAAGAACAAATAAAATGTCCATAAAAGCCTCAAATTGTGGAATCTTTATTAAATCATGATATCTATTTTTATGGGAAAATTCGATCAAAGTCAAGTGATCCTACCAAGAAGGAAAAAAATCCATATTACATGATATAAACATATACTCTAATTTATGAATGATGTGTTTTGAAAATCAATCAATCTATTGATGATATGTTGTGATCATATTAAATTGATATCCAAGAGACTATTACAATGATAACCAATACTGAGAAATAAAATATGGGTCTCTTTCTTATATAATTGATGTTTAATTTCCATGAAACCTGGACACTTCCTGGATAATTTTAATCAAGTCATTTATAGTGTTGGATTATATGATAGGGGTATTTTGTGACAAATTAGTATATTCATACACCACTACACATATAGAATCATTTTTTGATAATTTTCTTGGTAGTACAATGACAAAATATATTACAATTTTATCCCACATCTAAATAGTTAGAGGCATAGACTGAAGCATACTGGCCAGTCATTGATGCTTATCTTTTACCTGATGGCATATCATACATTTCATCCCATCGTATAAAACCATGAATTCCATACCTACCCACTAGAAATTTTCTTTCAGTGCCTTGTACATTATATGAAAACCAAAATGAAAATACCATTTTGAATGGTGTTATTCCAGTTGGATGAGTTCATAAAAATATTTTTGTACATCAATTCAATTATAAAAGCATAAAAATGATTTCTCATCTTCTATCTAGTCATCAAAAAATATCCCCACCATTTGGGTTTTTCAAAACGGTGATACAATCAGAATATTATATTTTATATTCTTTTAAGATCTTTATGAAGTTCATAATAAGACTGGATGAAAATACAACCTTGTTCTCACCCTGTGTAGAAAAATTTAGGTTCATATTATTGATCATACACATCATCTACCCATGTTCAATAGCTTCTCATATGACATCAGTATATGATTTCAGACACAAAATTTTCTATACTGAGTTACTTTTAATGGATCTTCATACCAATTTGAAGTTGAAAATCTAGAGGTACACCGTATATATTTAGTACCTAATGTTCAAGTCTCACTATTAAATTATGTATTTCAAACTCTTATGGTTATTGATATCTGTAAACTTTTCGAAAAAGTGGTAATTCCTCAATGTATTGATGGTCTGAAAAAATCTAATTCGAGGTCATGGGTAGGATAATTCATGGAATTTACTAATAAATTCGTCAAACCATAGGCAAATAAATATTCTCCCTACATTATAACATAATAAAGACTGGATCTAGACCCAATAAAATACCCCAAATAACTATTATCTAGTTTAGGGAATATTATAATTGGTGAAAAGGTGAGGTGAGTTTTATGTTCCACAAATCATTTCAGAAATTTATCATTCCACATGAATGGTACACATTTCCTTCAAATTGAATTCATTGGAGAAGAATGTTTTGAAAAATCTAAAACAAAGATCCAATAACATGTTTCCAATTGTAGAAAACATTATACCTCAAAAAATTATTTAGTGTCTTTTTCACATATTTGGTTTCATTCTAAGGTTTTAATTCTTTAATTTTTTTGGTTGTACCTTCACCTCTACTATTCATCGGGAATTTTTAGTGAAAATGGTAATTTTTGGACTCAACAAGAGTTGGCACACGATTAGCGTATGGTTAGTAGAAATCATGTAACATCCTAGAGGAAATCGTGCACCATGGAAAGTGGAAATTTCCAAAGCACAAAGCCAACACATGGTACTGATGAATCCCTTGAAATTTGTGCAACCTATTTTACTAAAGGATATATGGTTCCACATGGTTAACACATGATTTTGAAAACGGTACGGCTTGCCCTGAACTTTAAAAATATCGAATTTCTTAACTACCCTCCACCCATATAAACCCCAATCCACCCTAAAATTTCTCCATATGGGAACTCCACCCCCAGTATATTCTCTCTATCCTTCTTGTATCCCTTGTAGAAAATTTATTTGTGTATTTTGTTTGGATTCATCAATAAATCATCAATTAAGCACCTCATATCATGATTTATTCATTGTTCTGATTATCTTTATTTTTTTCATGAGTTTTCTATTCTCCAATAGATTGTATTCTATAAAGTGGGTTGATCCTAGGATTTTTTGATCTAATATTGATGGTGGTTTCATGTTATTTTCTTTATAGGGTCCCCTTGTGGTGCGGTTTTGGTTTTCCACTGGTTTATGGACGTTTTCAATCTTCTGGTAGGTAGTTCCATGCCTTAACAACATTAGATGATTTTTTATGATTAATATACATTCTAAATTGGTTATATGGATTGTGTGAGTGATGTGAAACATTTAAAAAAATGATTTTGTTTTTTATATGTGTTTTAAAGAGGTATGCCTATGGAAAATGATGGTTTTTCATGTGTGATCATATTGTTGGATGTTTTTATGTACATATAAGATTGGAAATAGAATTAATCACTAAGGTAAATCCATAGTGAGTAGGTTGGGAAGACTAGGTCTTGTATTATAGGTATATCATAAAGGAAAATTTTCAGTTCCACTTAGAAGGATGGATGCTACAATACTAACAAAACTATTGATGATCATTAGATACCACTAAAATTTTTGATTAAATTTTCTATAGTGTTTAATACATGAGGAAATTGTGGGTTATGGTTTATATATAATTTCACAATGGTTGGATAATCATAGGTCCCCATTTACCATATTTCCTTAGGATATTCTGGTTATTCTCATGTAATTCTTCTTATACTAGTTGGCTTGAAATATTTTTATGTTTACTTCCCATTTTAAATTGAAAGATTGTTTTCATTAATTGTTTTCCATAGATATATCTTTAAATACTAGCATATTGAATTGTATCATAATTTTATAGAATTTAATATACTTGATTGGTATCCTTTTGGTCATTATCTCACACCCTATGTAATCCCTCAGGTGTATTTAGATATTATTCTATTTGACCTAAGTAAAGACAATATGTTCCATGGCAGTGATGGTGGATCTAGTTTCTAGTGTTTCCCACCTTCTTGTAGGAGTTTTTGAAGGTGTAATGTGGGTGGTTTCATTATTATTTGATGGATTATTAGTTTTATAGTTTTTTCTCCTTTCTTTTTTGGTGTTTCAATATTTTATTAATAAGGTAAAATGTTTAGCAGGTGATATTTGTATTTATTTTGGTGTGGGATATTATATGACAAGATGTTTGGTTTATTTGAGTTGTTTTTGATTGTTTCACCTGGGAAAATCATATCTAAATTTAATATTTGTTATCTAGGAATTAATTTTCATATTATAGGGACCAAGAACACCCTTCGAGCCATTCCATAGGCTGAGTCAGGTGTTGATTTGGATGGAATCCCATATTGGATCATGAAATTTTCTTATTAGAGTAGGTTTTTCCCTTTATTTGGGTCATGATATTTGGGAGAGTATGGATAGAGATAAGCCAGGACTGTTGGGATTATGTTTACAGTTGCTAGAATGGTATCTGGACAAAAAACCTTACGATTGACTATAGGTCACCATGGGATGTTTTAGATTTAGATTGACTCTTCATCCAGGTGAGATATATAGGCTACAGCCTATGTATGGAGTACGAGTGGGGTTGGACTAGTTAAACTTTTTATTGTGACAATTATGGTTATGTTTCGTTTTATGGATGTTTTTCGAATGTTTTTTACTATTGAATTTTTTAAAAGGGTTTATTTATAGTTATAATTGTGTTTTTTGATGGTTGTAGAATCTTGAATCCCCAAATATTTCCTATGCAATAACAGGAAAAGTCCAGAGAGAGTTATCCATCACTAGTTGATCTGATACTAGTGGAAGTAGTTGTTCAGGCTATCAGCGCATTGGATCAGAGAGTGAGATCCTATATTTATTAGGTCAGGCAAGGATAATATGTTTATCAAGAACAATCCTCCTTCATTTTAGGGTAGAACAAAACCTTAGAAATATATGGATTGGATTAAAAATATAGAATTGATGTTGGGATTTCTTGATACTCATAAGGTTGTTAATGTCAATTATTCTTCGTTCTTGTTGTAAATTCTCAGTCGGAGGTGGTGGGGCATAGTTTTTTAGGTTTTTAACTATAATTATGTGTCGTGGAATAAATTTAAATTTATCATAGATTAGTAATATTTTCCAGAGAACATGGCCTTTGAAAAGACCTAGGAATTCTTGGATCTGTACAATGGGGATTATATCATGTTGGATTATCTCAACTATTTAGCTAAATTGGCCTAGTTCTCACCTGAGGTAGTCTCCAATGAGTAGTTGATGGTTCTACCATTTGATGTGGGGTTATATTCAGACATCTAGTACCAAATCTTCTTGTTCATGTTGGATACCTATGATGTGGTTGTTGATCGAGCCTTGATGGTGGAGATAGATTATTTCCGAAAGTCTATTTTTTCTGGGGTAGTTTTAGTAATGGGATAGAGTAGTGGTAGTTCATCATAAATTAAGAGGATGTGAGATGAGAAGGGAAAGGGGTGAGGTGGTAGCTTAGTAAATCCTTTCTTACCACCATCATATTTGGATTCTAAATATGGATTAGTCTTGTGACATTAGTGTGGGAAGCCTGAGCCTATGAATTCCCCATTCCCAGACCCACCTAGACTGTTCCATTCATGTGGAACTATGGGGAACATATAGAAGTCTTGTAGAGCTACACATATGTATCCTGTTGGAACAAGTTCTCTAGTCTCCAGTGGAATTTTAGGCTAGTCAAATCCATCTCAGATAGTGGGTTTTTAGTTAGATGGTTGTAGAAATTAGTTTAGATGTACTTCTAAGAAAAGTTAGATCAAAGAAGAGCCACATACTATTAGTTGTCCGCAGTCTCAGGTAGAGATGATGCACATTATTTCTATGGATCAAACACTAAAGGAATCGGATGCATGTCCTACCATGGCTTGAGGTACTACTCTTATTTTTTCATTTATTATTGTTGTCATGTTTGACACACGTTCCTCTAGTTATCTTATTTCTTTCCATATTTTGGATTTCTTTGAAATCACTTATCGAGATCATGGCATATGAAATGGAATTGGTGATTCAACTTGGTAAAGAGAGATATTTGGGTTTCCATTGTCCATCTTGTGCTCTCACTCTTCCATGGGTTGAGGTATAAGGGGATTTCCTAGTTCGGGAAATGAACCACTTTGATGTGATCCTCGCTATGGATTGGATGGTGAGTTTCCAAATGCACATTGATTATTATCATTAGGGAGTGAGTATTTTGGAACCCGATGGTACTTCCATGGTATTTCAATGTTAGTGGGATCCTTTGTTAAGACATTATGGACCTCCACTACCAGAGTTGGAAACATGTATTTCCATATTTCAAAGATCGTGTTGGAGGATGATGATAAAGGTTCTGAGGATGGATTATGTCATGTGGTGGATAATTTTATAGAGGTGATATCAGATCATTTCTTATGGTATCCTCTAGATTGGGATGTGGAGATCACCATCGATTTAGCATAAGTAACAAATTTGATATTTCATCCCTCATATTGTATTCCCCCCACTGAGTTGAGATAATTAATGGTATTTTTGGATGATTTGGAATCCAAAGGATTCATTTACCAAACTTTCTCAACTTGGGATTCCCAAGTTGTTTTTTTCAAAGAAGGCTGATGGATATATCTAGTTATGAATTGATTATTTGAAGATTGATTATGTAAAAATCAAGAATAAATATCATTTAACATATATTGATTAAATTTTTGATCTTCTTAAGGAGGAAAGGTGGTTATCCATGATTGATTTGTATTCTGAGTATCACTAGGTTAGAGTTAGAGGGGAAGATGTCCCAAAAATAAAAATCCAAAGAAGGTATATACATTGTGAGTATTTTATCACGACATTTTTTAATAAACACTCCATTGGTTTTCATGTTTCTCATGAACTGGGTGTTCCATTAGTACCTCGATCCATTTTTCATTGGGTTTGTAGATGAAATCTTAGAATATTTTTTAATTGATGGAGAATCTGAAAAATACTTTAGGATCATGTTTGGAACTCTTTGAGAACATTTTCTCAATTCTATGATCTCCATGTGTAACTTAAGGTTAAGGTAGGTAATGTTTATAGGCCACAAGATTTTGAAACATGAGGTTTTATTGGACCCCAATAAGATTAGTGAAATGATATAATGTGAGAAGTTGAGTAACATCTTCGAAATCCAGAACTAGTTGGTTCTCATCGGGTATTACAGGTGGTTTTCAAGGATTTATATTTTCTTTCTTCACCCATGATAGTTCTTACCTAAAAAGTGGAAAGGATAAAATGGATTCTGGAAAGTCATAATTCTTTTGAAGAGAATGAGTGATTGTTGACCAATACCCATTTTTTTGTATTGACATAGTATGGAAGGATATATGCGGTCTACTATGATGCTTCATTTATGAGTCTTGGTTGTGTGTTGATGTTGTATGAGCATGTTGTGGCATATAGATCTCTCCATATTTGAACTCATGAAAATAATTACCCAACCCATGACCTAGAATTAGTGACAATGATGCATGCCTTGAAGACATGCTGTCACTACCTCTTCATGGAGAATTTTTTATTGTACTCAAATCACAAGATCTTAGAATACAGTTTTTTCCTAAAGGATATGAATGTAAGGAAATGTCATTGGTTCGAGTACCTTCAGGGGTTTGATTCTGATATCATGTATACCCCTCGAAAGTGAAATGTGTTAGTAGAATTCTTGAGTTGGAATGTCCTAGTAAAAGCTCTAAATGAGTCCTATGATGAATGGAATTTGATTTGACTCTTTTCTAAGATGAATCTGGAAGCCAAGAAGAATAGTGGAGGTTAATTCTTGGACAGTTTTTAACTTACACCTTATTTTATAGACTTAATTCGACAAGAGAATCCTGGTGGTGAATTGTGACAGTGAACTAGGAAGACTTTTCATTGTGTGGTTGTGTTTAGAGAGTGGTTATTGACTCCTGAAGGATATCATTGTATCAGGGGTCATCTCATGGTGTCATCATCATTTAAGATGATGGTGATGTAGGATAGACACTAGTATTAGCGTTCCATTAATCATGGTATCACCAATATGTTTTATGATGTGAGTTGTCAGTTCTGGGGGCCAGTTATGAGGTGAGATATATCTAACAATTCATCAACGTGTTATAATTGTCAATAGATTAAAACTAAGCACCAGATGACCTCTAGTATACTTTATCCACTACACATTCTTACCTATAAGTGTAATGATTTTGACATGTATTTCATTATGGGAAGACCTTATATACATCAAAGAAATAATGCAATTTTTTTGTGGTTGACCATCTGACCAAATAGTCCCATTTAATTCCAATTAGGTATCCCAAAAAGGTGGATGAGTTGGGTTGGTTATATTTTCCAGAGGTAGGGAGACTTCATGGTGTTCTATTGGCTATTATTTTTTATATGGACCCCCATTTTTTCTATCGATTTTGGGAAGTTTTTTAGAAGCTAACAAGGTCACTGGTCAAGTTGAGCATGATAAACTATCATTAAAATAATTATAAGACAAATCAGTTAATGTGAATCTTGGATTATATTCCCTGAGAATTTGTGTTAGATTTTGGAGGTTTGTGGGAGAAAAATCCTGTATTGAAAAAAATATCATATAATAATAGTTACAAGTCACCATCAAGAATGGATCCTTCTGAGGTTCTTTCTATTCAGTCATGTTGTTCCCCTTTATGTTGGGTAAAGGTGGGAGATACCTCTTTGTTGGGACCGATCATGTGCAGAAGATATCTAATATTTTTTTTATCATGTACTGAGTATAAATAGTTTATATTCAGGATAAGGATTATTCCAATTATTTTCCCCATTCATTGGAATTATTATTTTGTGATATGGTGTTCTTGAAGGTAGACCCTCACTTGGGTCATTGACATCATAGTAAGTAAGGGAAGTAGATTCCAAGGTATGTTAGAAAACTTAAGGATATTGAGAGAGTTTTATAGTTGAAATACCAGTTTTACTTTCCATATTAGTTGATGTAAATTGATGACGAATTCCATGCCTTGTCACTAAATAAGCATAATTCAGACCCCTCTCATATTATGAATTGTTATGAGTTGCATTTGGATCCAAATATATCTATGTTTGAGAGACCAATACAGATAGTGGATTCCCTAGATAAATTTATTTGGGGAATATCCATATTGTATGTTTTTGTTATTTAGAAGTATGGTAAGGATGATAATGAAACAAGGTAGAGAAAGTCCTAGGTTGAGGAGTAGCACCCATTTTTATTCTCCGGTCAAATGTTAGAAAACATTTCTAGGCATGGAATGATTTAATGGTGGAGATAATTTTCAAATATATAGTTCTATTATAAGGAATGATTTATTTTATTTTAGGTTTTATATTATCCTATGATATTTTCTGGGTATTTTTAGTGAAAATGGTGATTTTGGGACATGATGAAACTTGTGCATGGTTAGTAAAAACTGTGCATGATACCAGAGGAAATCGTGTTCCATAGATAGTGGTACTATCCTAGTCCCAATAACCATGCATGGGAATGTATCCTATATCAAAAAATTATGTGAATATCTTTCTATTTACAGAGGGTACCACACAGTTGGGACACAGTTTGGAAGACAATGCAGGAAAACCATGCAACCTTCTCAAAACATTAAAAAAGTGGAATTTCATAAACAAACTTCCACCAATTTTTACCATAATCCACCATAAATTATACCCATAATCTATATCTATACCTATTTGCCTCTCTCTCTTCATATTGTATCCCATATAACTCCTATTTCATGGTGTATTTAGTGCGGATTTTTCAATAAATCCTCAAGCAAGCCCCCCATGATTTCTACCATATTCTTTGTCTGTATATTCTTCTTTGTAGTCTTATCTCTTTTCCATTGTATTGTATTCCTTAACCTGGGATGAAACATAGTTATTTTGGTCTTATATTGTTATTGGTGGTATGTTACTACCTTTATAGGGTCTCATTATGGGGTGGTTGTGGTGTTCCACTGGTTTTCATAAGTTTCCAAGATTGAAGTTGGTTGTTCCATTCTTTAACATTATTGGATGACTTTGATATTATTTTCATGATTTCTAAAATGGTTCAACAGATTTTTTGAGTTATGTGAAACTTTTTTTCAAATGATTTTGGTGTGATTATGGGTTTAAAATAGGGTTTCCTATGAAAAATAGTGGGTTTTCATATCTGATCATATTTTTGGATATTGGAATGTAAATATAGCATGGGAAATGGAATTGATCATTAATGTAAATTCTTGGTGATCAATTTTAGAAGAATCGGTATAGTATGATGGGTGGATTGGAAGGCCCATGACCCAATTCATTTTAGAAGGATTGATGCTACAACATTAACTAAATAATTTCTGATGATCACAGACCACTATAGTTTTTGATTTACTCATCTCTAGTGGCTCATGTAAGATGAATATGTGGGTTATAGTTTCTACACCTTGTAATTGAGATATGAGAATCCTAGGACCCCACTAATCCTAGTGCCTTAGGAATTTATTATGATGCTCATGCGATTCTATGTATACCATGTGGGTTGGATTGTTGGCATGTTTACTTCACATTTTAAATTACAAACATCTTTTCTTCGAAAATGTTTGGTCTATATCCAAAACATTAAAAACTATAATTTTTCTTTGTCTTATAATGACTATGAATAGAATATCATTGGTTGGTATCATAATAAGAATTGGATCGCACGCTACATACACCCTATAGTGTATGTAGATCTTATTATGTTTGAACCAGTTAATGAAAAGTGTTCCATGGTGGTGTTGGTATATCCTATTTTTAGTGTTTCCCCTTTCTTGTAGGTGTTGGCGGAGGTGTCATGAGAGTGATGACCTTATTTTTCCATGGAAGATTAGTTTTGTAGTTATTACCCTTCTATGTTTTGGTTTTAAATATATAATGTAAAATGTTTAACTATTGATAGTTTTATTTCTTTTGGTGGTGGATATTATATGATGTTATTTTTTGTTGTGGTGGATTGTGTATGTTTGGTTTATTTACGAGAAATCATTCCCAAAAGTAATTTTGATTCCATTGAACTAGTTTCTAGCCCACGGTGATCAAGAACCTCCTTCATGTCTTTCCATGAATTGGTTTGAGCATGAAGATGAATGAAATCCCAAACCGTTTTGTGATAGACTTCCAAGATTCTACTGCTTCTATCTTCTCATGGATAACCAATATTTCTATTTTGGAAAAAACATGCATAATGAAATGTTTTTTTTTTGAATCCAAAATACAAATATAGAAATATTATCATACAAATAATTATCTAAAAATATTCATTTTATAATCTCCATGTCCTACTCATATTCATTATCATATCATGAATAAACTTTAATATTATCAAAATATGAAAAAATAAGAGAATCAAGGTAACTTTGCAAGATATGGTTCATCAAATACTTTAAAACTATTGGTGCATTCATCAGACCAAAAAGAATAAAAACATATTCAAAATGGTCATAGAGACTTTAAAATGATGTTTTTTTAATATCCTCTCTTCCAACTTTAAGATGACGATATCTTGATCATAGATTGTTTTTAGAGAACCTTTTTTCTCCCTACAATTGATCGAATATATCATCCATTCAAGGAATAGGATGTTGATTTTCAATCATTAGTTAATTAAAAATTTGATAATAATTAAATAATAAAAGAATAACATAAGAATTCATTACAAATAAAAATGGTGCAACCCAATGTGATGTACTAGTTCTAAAAAAACACTCAATTTCTAACTATTCTGGTTGAATCTTTAATTCCTATTAATCTATCGAAGAAATTTTCTAACATGGTAGTGAAATAGGGTTTACTCATGGGATAATATCAATATTAAATTTCATTTCCTAATGGTACTAACCTAGAGAAATCATTTGGTATGACATCCAGCTATCGATCCACTATTCCTGGAAGATTCCCATTCTCAGTTTCATTAGAAATGCTTAGGATCATTTCTACCATGTTCCTAAATATGGTTCCATAAACTATTACTAAAGGTCATATTATTCCTGCTTTTACATATTAAACCCCTAATGAAATGGTGCAAGACTCCATCTGTTTCTGTAAATGTTACATGATGAGTATATCAATTGATATAGGCTTTAAATCCCACCATCTAATCCATACTAATGATTATAACTAAAAAATCAATTTCCAGGACTATAAAATCCAAGAAAAAATTAAATTAATCAATAGTAATGGAACATGCAGGGAATTCAAATCATATGAACTCTCATTTTTCTATGGGTTTAATGATACTCATGATAGGAGGATTCATTTCAATACATAGTCCCAATTGATTAACTATAGAATAATTAAGGAAAGAATGTGATGTTTCAGTATCAAACAAGACATACATAAGAGTGGAGTTCATAAGGAATGCTACCTTACACCATATACTCACTCTCAATAGCCTATTATACACCATACAATTGTCACCCAGTTTCCAAGAGAGCGATCTTTCTTATCTATTGAGGTATTGACTAAACAACTGAAGTCTTCCTATAAACCTACTAGTTTACATATATTTGTGAAAATAAAATTGTGAAATAGGTTGTTTCCATTCAAGAATATGAAATTTGAGGCTACGTAAATCCTATTCAACATAATGATGTCTAATGTTTAAGAAAATGGTTAATGATAAGGCCTACCTATACATAGTGGTGTAAATTCCTCAGTTGTTCAGTACATTCTTTCTTCTTATACATTAACAAACCATAAGGAAAAAATTGGTTTAATTTCAGATATTGCAGGAAAATTAACAATATATGTGGTTTGGTAGTGAGGTTACCTTCCTCCATGAGAGTATACATATCTCTTCCTCTTATTTCTAGCATTATATTGAAAACCTTTCACCAAGTGAATAGATAGACTACCTACTAAAGGACTCCCAAGAATATCCCTTTATTCCATTATTTCTCTATTAACCATCTCTGTATAATCCACAAAATATATAACCACTATCTTTTATGGAATATCTAGTAACATCTTGACTCTAATATATTCACTTTTAAGGATTAAATAACAACTAGTTTCAGGGTTAATAGAACTATTTTAATAATCATAGTTTCATACTATTTCACAAAGATGTTTTTTCATCATTATAATATAATATGTTGTTCTTGCTAATTTGAATGTGTGGTAATATAATTTTTTGATAAAAAATTCAAAAAAAATCCCCCACATATGTCCATATTCATCTTTTTATTGGATAGATAAATTCAACCATTGTTGTGAAATATCTTCCAACATATAGGTTTCTATCGTAATCATCACCTCTTCCAGGATACTAAGAAAATCAAAGACTCTATTCATTCATTTTAGCCACACTTTAACTTTCCCAGGTATAAAATACCCTTAAAAATGTGGATTTTATTTATGAAACTACATTAAATGATATAATCATTTCAGTTCATTATTTGGATTACTTGATTCAATATACTTTAATGTCTTTATAATACTGTGTATAAGTTGTAGGTTCACCTTCGACGTAGGTGAAACAACGTTTTTAGTATCAAAATACTTGTAGTTTCTATGGTATCTACCTTGTGTCATTCTCTATAACCAGAACAACACATCATTTATAAAATTTATCATTAAGAACTAATGGGAATAATAAACTCCAAAACAATATAAAAAACTATCATGTCAATAAGAAATGACATGTGCAATGACTATTTAAAAAATGATTTTTAACCATTTTCAAAAATAACTTGAACAGTATGTGAAAAATATAGTCTTAGTTGGTAGTATCTATACTAGTTCATGATATGAATTACTCATTGAGTGAATCCATGATGAAGATATAATGATAATCTAAGATATTTATTAAAACAATTTTTTACCCAGAAACCCTGGTAACATGAGGTTTTTTATAAAAAATTTCTTTAGTTATTTTTATAATATAAATTGAAATATTTAGTGGTCCTATCTCTTTAACACCAACCCATCTCAAGAAATGAACAAAATTGACACCATTTATAACATCCAACCTATAACCCATTATCTTGGGAAGTGGAGGGGGTTATACTCACCATAGGTGACATCCATAGGATAACAAATGTTAGAAATTAATTCCATAGGTATAGTGAACCATTAAGAGAAGATTTTACATGGATAACACATGACTACTTGAAAGGAAAGAATACTATAAAACTGAACTACATGATTCATGAATGATCAATTAAATAAATCAATATAATAATAATAAAAACAATATTGTAGTAACAATGGAAACGAAATAAAGGAGAAACATTGGACATTATTTAGAAAAAAATAGTCATCAAAGTGGAACCATCCCAGGGAATATTGTAGAAACTCCCCAGATACAGCTCCAGTAATATAACCATGACATCATATAACACCACTAGAGAAGTACAAAACATAAACCATCCTTGTTTCTAAGAATAAGACATCTATAAATAAACTGGTGTTCCAAAGTAAGGGTAAAGTATGTCACTCTATTGGATTTCACCAGAGTCTTTGAAATTGTAACATCTTGTTACCTTCTTTCATGATATTCCATGATCATAGTTTTTACCTCCTTTAAATAGTGACTTATTTTGGGGTTGTTTTGGATGATTTTTGGAAATTTTGTAAATAGTTTTGGTTGGGCATGGTTAGGACATGGTTTGACCAAACTCTGCACCCCCCTTGAGAACCATATCCTCCTAAAATATCTAGGAATTCACTATTGGAACATAGTTTCTCAAACTATGTTCTCTCATAGGGGAAAACATAATCCCAACATAAGAGGGGGCCATAGTCTCCCCTAACTATGTTCCCCCTCAAGGTAATGGTTTTCATGAGATTAAAATGATAGATTCTTTTTTAAAATCCCAAACCCCCATGTTTAATTTTCTAGAACTCACATTCGACCCTAACACAAATTCCTTAGTTTTAAAAGATCATAAGAAGTGGTTTTGGCTCTTCTAAACCCTATTCTTGGTGGATCAAAGTTGAATTGATCTCGATCAATATTCTCTTAATAAGTGGATAGCCTCTTATGTAGTTTCTTCTAATCTATCATTTTCACATAATTATAGTTTGATGGATCATCATATATTTGATTGACCAAAACTCCGTTTAATAAGATCTTGATTATAGGTTCTGTTCTTATATTTTCCACACATTAATTATTCCTTGGATTTTCCCCATTGTGAGTTTTGTTCATTTTGATACCTTGATTCAAAAGTATGTGGTTCCATTATTATTTTCTTTATAACTAAAACAATGAATATCATGATTAAACTTGAATGGGTTTTTATTTATTTTATAAACATGGAAACTTAATGATTTTATCTTTTATTTAAATTTGGTATGAAAATTTAGAAAACAAATTCAAGGGAATTGAAATTTTGGGGATGGATTTAAAAAAATTATGGATTTATTTGGGAATCATTTTGATTAAATTATTTGATGTTGTTTTTGAGAAATTCTCTTAAATTGAAAAGTGATTTCCAATGGAACAAAATGTTCAAAACCTATGATTTGTTTTTGAAATGGATAAGGCATGTTGTAAATTGAAATTTGGAAGTTCAATTTTAAAATGTTTTAAAATGATTGATTTCCAATTTGATTTATTGAATGTTGAAGAACATGTTTTACTGTATAGTTATTGGTAACTGGGACAAGTAGGATCGAACCTTATCTCTATAGAAATGGATTGATGATGACAACTATTTCTAAAAAATGTTACAAGACTTCCCATTATGGGTTACCCTATTGGGGTGTGGACTACCTTTTATGGGTTCCCATTTTAGGGGGTACTTGTGTGCCAACATCTGACTAGATTCATGATAACTATAAGAGATGTGGAGATACTATTATTTTATTAACTAACCTACCATGTGGATTTTGTACATGGCCTTCTCTATGATTTGAGAATTTATTATCCATTTCATTAATTAATGATTATTTTCATTCATTCCAATTTATTTATATAAAAAAAATATATAATGTTCATTTAATCCAAATTGAATGTTATTTTAATATATCTTTCATCTTTTTTAATGACCTCATGTTTTGGTTTGAAATTTGTTAAATGAAATTACATGCCTAGTTTTATTTAATTTGATTTAAAATCTAGTTTATTATTGTTGTGTTGATTATAGATCACTTGTTGAGACCCTAACAGTATTTATATATCACACTATACCATTGACATTGATAATTTATAGAATTTTTATACCATGTTTGAGAAAAGGGAAAGATTCACATAGAAGTGGTGGATGTTCTGGATTCTTTGGACCATGGATTGGTGATGGAGGTGATAGGTGGAGATGTAATCCACATTTTCCATGGGATGTTTGAGTTTAATTCATGTTAGATACTTAGTACATGATGATGTTCTACTTTGGGTTTCGTTATATATATTGTTTCAAGTAATTTCTCCCTTTAGAGTGTTGAGAATACTAATTTTCATCAGTTTTCTTCCACTGTTTATGGGAAAAATATGTTCCCCCTTTGTATATTCATTATTATATAATATACTTACCAACTTGTGGGGATCAAGAATTCCCATTGATCCATGCCAATTCAGGATCAGTAATTTGGGTATTTGGGAATCAGGGATTGTTAATGATAATTTTGTATAAAAATTACAAGTTAATAATCTTTCCTTCATGTCATTATGCAGTATGGGTTGTCCTAGAAGACAACAGGTAGTATTAATAGGTCTTAGGAGGTAGTTGAATGATGTTTAATGGCTATCTATAAACATAATCACTGTTATGTCACCATGGGTGTTGGGAAAGTCGTATTAAGGAATTTTATGCAATATTTATAGTCTTTTCACTACTTTGGATTTGACTATGTCGAAATCCAAATTTTGATATCTTATCTAATGGGATTGGAATTCCCATTTATCTTGTTTGATTTATTAATATGAATAATCTTTTTTATGTCTATAAAGTTTTTGTTGATGTTTTATAGCATGATGCCTCCGAGAAGACATGTGAATAGGACCCTGGAGGAAGTTCTTGGTGAACAATAGTAATAGGATCCTCCCCTGGAGAAAAATCTTGTAGATATTATTTTCCATGTATTATAAGCTCTAGGACAAGAACATTTACCTGTTCCCATTTAGTCTCAAGTTATGTAACCTCAAAGGGATGAATCTAAGAATCGTGATCAAGAGTTTCTTCTCTAGAACCCACCATCTTTCTTTGGTTCTAATGATCTTTAAGAGTATGATGATTGATTAATAATGATATATCTCCCTTTTTATTTCTTGTAAATGCTTGATTTTATTAAGGTGAAATGTACTACCATTAATATGGGAGAACCTAGAAAGAGATTGTGGGATTATATAGTGACAAAAAAGAATCCTGAGGGTTTGAGTTGAATGGAATTTAATATAATTTTATTTAATTCATTCTATCTAGAATATAAGGTACAAGATATGGATATAGAGTTTTTCAACCTCATGTTGGTTGATAGGATAATTATGTAGTATAATAACCACTTTGTTGATCTGGTGACGTTTTCACATGAGATTGTTTCAAATGATAATATGAAGGCTTGATGGGTTTAAGTGCATCTTTGACTTGATATCCATCCATAGGTTCAGTTATTTAACATCATTTTGTATATTTATGTACTATATTGGGTGTTGATGGTTGAGATTGACATGGGTGGTATTTCAGGTTTGATGGGAGTTCTTTTTTCTCCTAGTGGTAGTTATATGATTTCCTTTAAAGGAAATAGAAACTGTGATGATTGTCATGGTGGCTATTAATAACATGCATCCTCTATACCAATTGTACTTTTTGGAATATTCCCATTGAATTAATTTCTATGTGGAATGGTTGGGTATATGAGACTTGTTTGTATTAAGGCAACAAAGATCTATAGCTATTTTAGACTCCTCAAACACCTTCATAAATTCATCAATTAAATTAAAACACTGTGTAATGTCATGGGATTATCAACACCTAAAAATATTTTTATGAAATCATATTATTTTCAAACAATGGTTTTCTAGCCATAGGCATCTAGAAAAATTCTTCTCCACATAGTTGAAGAGTCTTCAGAAGATGTTAATACTAGGCCAACAACTATAAAAGGTACTACCATTATAGATTCTTATTTATTGACTACATAATTTAATACTGGTGCATCTAACTCATTTATATTGACTCATATTATGAACCAGCTAAATATTTATATGGATATTTTTTCTTATTTGATGGATTATACTATGCCTCTCAGGACAAAGTGAGAGTAGGGTCTCCATTGTCCTTCTTAATCTATGTTGGGAATAATTGAGTGATGATTTCCCTCTAGTTTTTGTTGAGTTTTTTGACATGTCTCTATTTTAATTCTATATTTTTCCATCTATTAGAGATGAAGATTTTTATATTGACTTATTTTTTGGTACTCAACTAGTATCAGTTCACTCTAACCACAAGTAACCATTTTAACTAAATGAGTTAAAGACCGAGTTGGATGATCTATTATAGAAATTCTTGATACTCCCATGTGTGTCACGTTGGGTTGAATTTGTTCTCTTTGCTAATAAAGATGATGGAACACTTCAACTATGTGTTGATTATCAGAAAATAAATCGAGTCATGGATAATAACAAGTATCTATTTCTATAGATATATGATCTTTTTGACCATTTTAAGGGAGAAATGTGGTTCTCAAAGATTTATCTCTGATCTGGTTATCACCACTTTAGAATTAAAAAATCAGAAATTAATAAAAACTCTTTCCATATAAGGTATAACCATGATTATTATCTTGTTATTCCATTTCGTCTAACTAATTATCTTGATGTTTTTATGCCTTCAATGAAAAAATACTTCAAAGGGTATCATAATATGTTCATGATTGTCTTTCTAGAAGAAATCTTGGTTTAATCTTAATCCACATAGGATCACATGATTCGTTTGAGGAAAATTTAGTAAATGTTGAGAAATCAACAACTTAATTCCAGGGTTTAGAAATGTGATTTTTCGATTTTAGAAGCGAACTTTTTGTTGAACGTGGTCTCTAAAAATGATATTTTAGTTAATCCTAAGAAGGTAAAAGCTTTTATAACATGGGATAAACCTTGTAACATTTTATATATATAGAGATTCTTGGGTTTAGTGGGATATTTTCACCATTTTTTCAAGGATTTCTCCATGTTGGGTTCTTTGAAGACCTCTCTCACTTGCATGGGGGTAAAGTTTTTTTGTGATGATAAATTTCATTTTTTTTAGATGAAACTTCTTTTGATTTATACATTGGTGTTAACTCTACCAGATTCCAGGTAGTTTTGTGTGGTATTTATTGACACAACGGGTTCATGCTTGGGATCTGTTCTTATGCAAGGTTCTCATGTGGTAGCATATGGTTCATGACAACTTAGGCCACATAATAATATCTACCAACCATAAGACATTTAACTCATAGTTGAGATTCATGAGATTTAAATTTGGTGAAATTACTTTTTTATAGAAAGGTTTAACTTGTTTTCTAACCACAAGAGCTTAAGTAATATATTGTATATAAAATATATCAAACTTCTATATAGGAACTAAGTGGAGTACCAATAGTCATTTTATTTCGAAATTGTTTACACCCCGTGAAGAGGAATTTCATTTATGATTCTTTACATTATAAAATTATTACCTAGGATACGGGAAAAACATCCAAAGAGTATAGGACAATGGTTTTTTTATAGTTTCATTTAAGAGTCTAGAGGGAAGAGGTCAAGGGTTTCATAGAATGTTTCTAATGTACCTCTTCTCTACACAAGATGATTCTTCGGGTGTAATAGATTGATGGTAAATTTCATGGAATTATGGTGTCTCTTCATGGTAGGGATATGATTGGTGACTTCCCATTCTATTTTTAGTGTATCTTATGTTTTTCAAATTATTTTTTGTGATAATTTTAGTGAGAAAATATTTGATCGGAGATTTCAATAATTCCTACTGGGTAGTGCCCATGGAACCATGAAAAATCCTTATGACTCATGGATATGATTCTAGTGTCATGATATGATATGGGACATCAATAAATTTGTTTCAAATTTTTATACCTATAAGCAGGTCAAGTCCAATCACCAGGGACCTTCAAGTTTACTTAAACCACATTAAATTTGGACATGTATGTGTAAGGATATCTCTATATAATTTGTGGTTGGGTTGTCATGTAACTCTCTTGTAAATAATGATATATATATTTTTGATCAACAAGATGACCAAATGAAATCATTTTATACCCATTTTAGATATAAGAAAAGTTTAGGAGTTGGGAAATCTCTATATGAAAGATATTTCTTGTTTTAATGGAGTTCTATCTACTATTTCCTCTGATAGTGAGCCCTATTTTACTTATTATTTTTGGTGTGACCTCTATGAGGTACTAGGAAATAGGGTTGGTTTGAGTATGAAATACCATCCAAATATGGATGGATATAAAGAGAGGGAGATATATATTTTATAGGTGATGCTTTGTGCATGTGTCATCGATTTGGGTGGGGCTTGAGATTTCCATTCGGGACTAGTTGATTTTTCCTATAATAACTGTTACACTATTGTAATTTGGATGGATCTGTTTGAGGACCTATATGTTTAACCTTTAAAATCATTATTTTCTTGGTCAGAGATTAGTGAAAGTTCATTTCTTGAACTGAGCTAGGTCTAAGAGACAATACTAATTATTCGGTTGATTTTAGAAAATAATATTGATGACATAGAGGTGATAAAAATATTAATCATACCATTTTAGGTGACCATTGGAGTTCTTAGTTAGTAAACAAGTGTATTTTAGAGTTTTACCCCATTTGGGTCATCAAAAAATAGGGAGGGAAGATAATATTTCTTAATGTTTTGGAAGAAATTTTGAGGTTATTGAAGAGGTGGGAAAAGGTTATTATTTTTCAGAACATCCTCTATAGTTTACGTAGATACCTAATGTGTTCTATTTATCGCAACTTTGGAATTATATTTCTGAACCATCTCATTTCATTAGCTAAGAGGATCTTGATATTACGATTGATTTATATGAAATCAAGAATCTGGTCATGATAGATGATTATAAGAAAAAGGAAATTAATTTTAGGATGATACCTTTGGTCTATGGGATGTTGATACATGGTTATAATTCTCAGGATACATGGGAGTAGGAGGCACGAAAGATAGAAAAATGGCCTCATCTCTTTGATATGGAAACTTCTTGAGAAGATATATATGGATAGAAATTTTTTATGGTTGGGAGGTCATAACAACTCATTGCTTTCTTTTGGGTATTTCATTATCATAGTTTTGACATCCTTTAATGTGGTTCTAGTTTTGGGATCATTTTATGAGATTTTGGAAAATTTTAGAGACTTTTGGGCTATGCACAGTTGACACACAATTTGACAAAACCGTGCACACCCATTGAAATATATGAACCCCAAAACAATGGTTGAATACATGGTTGGTTCATGGTTTCCCAATCTATGTTCTCACCAAGGAGAAAATTTGTTCCCCAAATAGTAAAGTTACATGGTTGGCACACAATTTCCCCTAACCATGTACCCCCTCTTGTTAACCATGCACTTGAGATTAGAATGTTTTGAAAATTATTTATAAAATCCCAAAACCCCGTTTTTATGTTCCTAACACCCCCATTATACCCTAACACAAATTCCCTAGTAGTGATGTCTCTCTAGTAGTGGTTTTGGATTCTACAAACCCTTTTATTTGTGGGTCAAAGCATCTTTGATATCCGTCGATCTTTTTGGGTTAGTGGATCTACTATTTTTTAGTTTTTTAGGATATATATTTACATATTTCTTAGAGTTTGATGGATCATTATATATTTTATTAATCTAAACTCATTTTAATAGGATACTGATTCTAGGTCGTGTTCCATGTTTTTTCGTTCCATCATTTCTCATTGACGTTTCTCCATTGTGGGGGTTATGGATTGTAATTACTTAATTTGAAGGTAGGTGGTTTCATGATTCCATTATATAAAATCAAAACCATGAATTCATTGATTAAATTGAAATGAGTTTTAAATTGTTTTAAAAACCTGGAAACATGATTATCTGATCTTTTATTTGAATTGGGTATGAAAATTGAGAAAAACCTAAATTTCAATGGAATTGAAATTGTGGGGTGGATTTATTAAAAATGATGGATTTACTTGGGAATATTTTTCATTAAATGATTTGATCTTATTTTCGATAAAATGGATTAAATTTAAAATTTATTTTAAATTTTTGGGAATGTGGAAAAACTATGATTTGGTTTTGAAATGAAAAAGGCACAATGAAAACTGAAATTGTTAAATTTTATTTTAAACTGTTTTAAAAATATTTCTTTAAAATTTGATTGATTTAATATTAGATCACATGTTAGATTGGGTAGTTAATGGTAACATGTACAGCAACACTATGACCATGACACCCTAGAAATAGACCGATGATGAAATCAATTAGTAAAACAACAGAGGCATGAATTCCAAATATTTGGTTCATATTGTGGTGTAGACTATCCTTGATAGGTTCCCCTTTTGGATTGTATTTGTTTTGTGCACACCTGAATAGATTTGTTATCACAATGAGTTGTGTAAGGATACTATTACCATATAAACTAACCTACTAAGAGAATATTGTGCATAGTTTTTTATTTGGAATGACTAGGTACATGATTATGCATGTTATTGATTATTGATCCCTTTGATTCATGCCAACTAATTTATAATAATTTTTTTTATAAAAAGTTTCATTTATACCTATTTGAATGTTTTCGTATGTGATGGAATTTTTTAAAGGAAATCATTATTTGGATTGAATTATGGAAAATGAAATTCTATGAAAAGTTATATTTAATTTGATAGAATAAATGGTGTGTTTTATTTAAATTATTATGGAACACTTTGTGGGACCCTACTGGTGTTTATAGATCACAATCTACCATTTCCTTCTGGGGTTTGTACATTTTCTTATGTCAGGTCTGTGTAGAGGGAAAGAGAAACATGAAGGTGGTGGATATTCTGGATCTGTTGGACCATAGAGTATGTATAGAGATGACCAGTGGAGATGATGTCAAATTTTTTCATGAAATGTTTGCATATCCTTCTTGTTAGATATTGATTACATGATAATGTGATAATTTGGGTTTTGTTATACTAGTTGTTTCTAGTACTTATCCAATTGGGGTGATCAACATACATATTGGTATCTTTTATATTATATTATTTTTGTGCCATATTTATTCCCCCATTTTCCATATATGATGTCATGTGAAAGTTACCAAACAATGGGAATACTGAAAACCCTTTAGGCAAGGTTAGGGATGGCTCAATTATTAGTGTTTCTATGTATCTGAGTTAGTTCGTGACACCAACACATACCACCGAGACATGTGAATGTTATCACATTTTAAATAAAACAAGGATTGTATATTTAAAATAGGTAAATCAATTTAATTAGGTTAAATAAAAAATGTTTAAAAATCATTATATTAAATTTAACTTTCACCATCCACTTGGAATAAACATATTAACGATCTCTAGTCAGACACACATGAAAGATGAATGAAAATACCAACACTCAAGAGTATAAATCTAGCTTCCACCAATTTATCACTAGGTGATACCCCCTATTCATTTAGAGTCAGCACTGATCCCCAATTTTGTTTCAAGAAGGCCTCACACAATAAAATATGAACAAATTCTATAATGTATTCCAATACAATCATCCATGTCTAATATTTTTCCAATGAAAATTTATTTTGATAATCTAATATAAAGAAAATATTTAATTAAAACATATCGAAAATATCTTTCAAAATTACACCTTTGAAATGACATAAACCTTGTGTTTATACATTAAATAATCAATGGTTTTACAATAAAATAAAAATAATTTATCAAGATTCAATCAAACACATTATAGAATAATAGATATATATATAAGCCACCTCACTTGAATACAATTAGCATGATGGATCCAAGAGGATTGTGTGGATCAAAACACTTCCTCTCATTTAATTTATTTCACAAAAAAATGATCAAGGATTAATTTAAAATGATGTATGGATGTTAATGATCACTAGAGATTTCCTAGTTTAAGTCTAAAGTTAGAAAGAAACAATAATGAAATAATACGAGGATTTAAAACTAAAAATCAAAAAACATCACCGGACCCGAATGATTTTTGGTGTAAATTGAGAATTTATATTTTAAATACATTTATGGTAACATATTTTGAAAAAATCATTACCATAGTTATTTTTCAAAGAATCCAAATTTTATGGTGTAAAACCAATTCGTGGTATAAATGTTGTTTTCATCCTGAATACCTATCCTTTGACACATACATTATAAAACCACAATTTAAGATTTATTTTTATAATCCCTTGTAAATTCCAAGTAATTTCTTTAAATTATATGGGATTATTTCGATACTGGTTACTAAGACAACAATTGGTTCTGAGGCCTAGTGAGCCCAGAATAATGGTATGATATTTTTATGTTTATTTAAAATTGCGCATGTGAGTATTTTTGAAAACATATAAACATGTTCTTAGATTACAAATATGAAGTCATAGTTACATCCAAAATGACAACTTTATGTAAGGGAGGACATAACCTCAACTGGCACCGGGTGATGGAAAAAGTTAATTTTCATACTTTTTAAGATAATTTTAACAAAAAACATCTTATTGAAAAATAAAATAAACTTTTAGTATATTTTATTTGAATTTTAAATTTTAAATTTCATTGAAGCATAACAGAAATGCAGTTTTATAAATGAAATAGTTTAAAAAAAATGCAATGTAGCTTAAAAGACATGCTAGAGCGTGTTTTCTCCATTTAATGGGTTAACATAAGTCCGATCCTTGGAACAATGTAGATTGATCTTAACCATTGGAGTTTTGGCATTGTTTACCGATGATCAATGAACCACCACCAATGATAGAATGAGAAATGAAAAATGACAGTGGTGCAACCTTCTTCAAAAAATGATTGAACATCGAGGTAGGGGTTTTGTTCTTTATAAATTGGATTCCCCATTCTTTCATTCTAAAAAACAACCATGAATCAACCCACTGATATTTTCATCTAAGGGTTATTTTTTCTTATCATATTTGGGATTTTTTTATGTGGGGAGTTATGGGATGTTGGATTCACATTTTTTTATCTTTCGTTAAACTTTTAACAAGGAAGAATCACGCCGACACAAACCAAGGTCACGATCTATCCGTCATGTGTCCCTTGTAAATTTTTCTTCCCTTACCATTTTATTGCATTCTTCATGAATCAATGGAAACCACGGTCCAAGATGGACTGTAGTAGTGGTGACAGTAGGCCACTACTAGGATGGTCGTTGACTCGAAGGACGACAATGGTGGAACCCATGACAGTTGCTGTATGAGGTGAACTGAGGATTCTAGATGGAAGATGGTGGTGACCGCGTGTGGGAGGCAGCATTCCATAACATAGAAAGTTGTGGCCAGTGGGTTGTGGTGGTGCAAAACCGTGGCACCAGCATGGCGCTGCGTCGGGTCGGGATACCTGTTGTTGGGCCGCAGGTCGATGAAGACATCCAGTTCGAGGGGCGGTGTGTAGGGGAGGCAGCCGCCCAAGTTGACCACGTGATGCAGGATGAATGTAGTGCCCAATTCATCCATTATGGACCTAACTGGATTGCTAGTATGGGGTGGGCTTGGGAGAAACCAGGCCCTATGGCATCCATACTGGGAAAAGACCATCCCGCCAGCACGGGTTTGGTTGAAAGAGGACCAGGCCGCTGGGCGGCCTGGGGGTCAGGACCTGTGGCCCAACGGGCTGGGTCCAGTAGTCCTAATGGGATTTCCCTTCGTCTAGTCTAGATAGGGTTTTCCAACACCCAAGTAGGTCGGGCCAGATCGGTCCAACCGGCCCAGACAGTGACCGGACCCAACCAACATATTTTTAGTAAAATTAGCATAACATCCAAACTATGTGTCCGATTGATGAGCCGTTTGCGAAGATGCGAACCTTGCAACGAGAAGATCCTTTTGACATAATCTAAGGGTGATTATATAATGTTTGAGATATTATTGATGGATTAATGGATAGATTCTACCAGAATCTAGCAAGCTTTGGGCGGAAATCAAGAGGCCGACTGTGATGAGAAGGAAGTGGTGAGTGGAACTCAGTGTCCTGATAGACGAGTGGACCTTAGTGTCCCAAGAGAAGAGTGGAACTAAAATGCCTGAGAGAACACAACAAAAATGAGCGGACCTCATTGGTCTGATAGATTAGTGGACCTCAATGGACTGAGAGAGGAGTGAACATCAGTGGTGTGGAAGATGATCAGACCTTAGTGGCTCAGTAGATGAGCAAACCTCAGTGGCTAAGAAGACCTCAGTTACTACAATAGGACCTCAATGTCCTAATAGAATATTATTCCTCAATGGCCTAACAGAACACAGTGACCCATTGGGGATCGGTCGCTCAATAGTACAAGATGTTCATCTTTACGAATGATAATATTTTTTTCTATACTCTAGGTTATACATATGTGAGCTATCCATTACTTCATCTATACTTTTCTTTATGTTACTTTCTTTTTTTATCTCCCTACTGATTATTGTGTTATGTACCCATGAACAGGCTTCACCCACATATGTCGTGTCTTGTGAACACGACCAACGTTTTGACAGAGACCATGAAGGTCTAGTTCCAGGTGGTGCCTAGTGAGATCAGATATGTGAGGTGTAATCCTACAGTTTCTAGTAGCTACTCTTATCCTACCCTTTCGGTAGGGTTTTCTACAGGTTTGTTTCTAGATAGTTTTGTACCCTTTTATTTACAGTGTTCCCTTTGTTATGATTTTATTATTTCCCCCTTTACTTTCATCTTGTACTGTATACTCTCAGTGGTTGTGTTAGTGGCATGCATGTTTTCTTTTTTAGCATTTTGGGATAGGGTTGTGAGTGTGTGTGTACATGTACTTAGTAAATTCCTTCCACTTGTAGGATAATTCCTTCGACGCTAGTCTCCAGCACCTGGCCTTTGGGAGGTGGGCTTGGGGTAGTCGTGGCATCAGTTATAAGGCCCCAGCCTTAAACCTTACTTAATCTTGAGTTATTACAAGATTACACATTGAGGATCTTTTCAGGTTTAGAGTTTTAGAGAATTAGATCATGAAACTTTCATTACATTCCACATTTAAACAAAGTGGTTACATAAAAGACAATATTCATTCTTCCCATCAACAGAAACCTATTTAGAATAAAACACGGATTCTTTCTTGACACATCCTTGACACTATCATCACATCATGTACCTTTCCCTTGACCTGTGAAAACATTTCAAAAACTTGGGATGAGCATAAAAAGCTCAGTAAGGGTTATAAAAATATGGAAAGGAAACATGAGTTCACAAATACATAAGAATGAAATCATACTTTACCCATAAAACATAGGCATATCAAATCATGAATAAATCATAGAAAACATAAGACATAAAGGTAACTTGAGGCATTCATAACATTATTACATAGGGAGTAACCCTCTTGGTTACGTTTGGAATACCCATCACAGTATATTCCCTAAATCTCTTCGGAAAAACCTTAACGTTTCACTCCTTCGCGTTACCCAATGCATTGGAGAGCTATATCGGGCTCACCCGCCCTTAGTTTATCACGGAACCACCCGTTTTCATAACAATGCCCAAGAACCATAACATAAATGTATCACATAAAACATGCATAAAGGAAACATAACATTTCCACATTTCAATCACAATATAACATTTCAGTATATTGAAATAATGAATCTGTTCAAAAAGAAACAATTTCCAAAACCATTTAAAACATTTAATAAAGAGATTTTTGAATCAAAGTGTCCCATACCACCTTGAAGATTTTAACATTTTAAACCATTAATATCCATATAAATAAATCCTTAAAACCATTTTGAAAACATGGATATTAATAAGAACAAATAATTAAAACATTTAAAACGATATTTTGGTTAAAGGGGGTTTTCCAAAATTAGAGACACTTGAATACAATAATCGAGGAATAACATTTAGTCAGAACTTTATAATATCATGAGAATAAAAGGATTCATGATATAATACTCCAAAGGACAGTATATACACCATATAAGAGTGAATTGGTGCATAACAACAATGAACCCTCAATAGAAATGTCAAATGTGACGAAATCCCTTATAAAGAAGGTATCCTTAAATTAAGGACAAATAAATCTCAAAAATATGTGTGAAAAATATATATACACCCAATATAAGTGGATATTATGTGTAAAAAAATAAAAGGTCATTCACACATATTCAATGGATGACATATTCAATGACTACAATTTGAACCCAAAGAAATCGAAATTGGGTTAAAAAGTTCCCTTGACAGCCTAACGGCATCACATCAAAATGAGTTGATGAGAGATAAAAAGTGTATCTCATCACTTGGACATAAAATTTACATCAATAAGGATATATGAGAACATATCCCAACATAACAATATGTAAATTAAAAGACCCAACAAAAGAAGTCTTTTAAAAAAGAGGAGGGTGAAAGGTTCCCTTACCGACTTGGGTATCTTTCAAAACATACACCCCATGAAAGAAGGACAATAGATCATTGATGTTAATACTAATAAATGAAAGTATATTACACAAATAGTAGATTAATGGGCAGTACATACACCACTCAATGGAATTTGTGGCAAATGTATCATAAATTTCACGGGAATAAAAGTGAGATGAAAAATCCCTTACGAAAACTCGGCAGCCTAACGGGGCCACATAAAACTTCTGAATATGGATTGATGAGATCAAATAGGGTATCTCAACACATTACAATATAATTTAAATCAAGAGGAATATAAAATAACATCCCCCAACATTACAAATAGGAGCTTAAAAGAAGTGACATAAAGGAGAGTACTTAAAAAGAAAGAGAGAGGTTAGATCTCTTACGAAAGTTCGGCAGCCTAACGACGCCAATCGAAACTTCCAAAATGGATTGATGAGAGTGAATAGGGTCTCTCATCACATGAAAATAAAAATTACAGTAGGAGTAATATAAAAGAACATCCCACTCATAAGAAAGATGAGCTTAAAAGAAATGACATAAAAGAGTGTACTTTAAAAGAAAGAGAGTTGTAGGATCCCTTACCTCGGGTCCGACTTGACTCGATCGTTCTTTAACGTCCTGAATAATAAACTTGAGTTAATTTCAACTTTATTAAGAACCTTTTTCTAGTTCATTATTCCTATTAGATCACTTATTTCCATGTTATAAACATTATGTAAACATTTAAGTTAATAATGTTTGTTTTGTCGATATTTGGTTCTTAAGTCGAAAGTGGACTTCTTACCATTACATGTTGTTCGTGTGGTCAAATATTTATTATATCCAGAATAATATTTATGATTTGGATATCATATATGTCATATATATCTAGTACATTCATGAATTTATAACATTACATAATCATTTAGAGGTAAGAAATGAAATGCACCGTTCATGGAGACGGTAAGCCGTACGTACGCATGAACGCTACTTTCATTTCTATTTCATATTTTATAGAATGGAATAATAATGATATAAAGGTATATTATAATTACAGTATAATATCATATATAATATCATAGTTCCATCCTTTATACGTCCCACATATGGTATTTAACGAATCAAATCACTTTGAGGGGGTGGTAGTCCGCACTTCCTTAAATGAAGATATCGCGTATACCCATAATGGAAGCCATAAAGGTAAGAAAAAAATGAAAAATACAGAAGAATAAATAAAACATAAACATATTATATATCATATATAAAAATAGTGACATCATAATGGCCACCTTTGAAGGTGTTAAATGAGTATTGAACAATCCTCGTTTCGGGAGGTAGAATTTCACCATCCACGGAAACCGTATGTTCTTTAACCATTTGATGTAGTTGTGTGAGAGTGTAGCTAGAATAAATCTTATAAAAACATCCTAGTATATTTAAGATACTGGTGTTGTTACAAAAGAAGTAAATAAAAAGAGTTTATGGGGTTGGAGAATCAAAATAAAACAAATGAACATGAGAGAGTGAATTACCTTTAAAAGTGTAACTCCTTTTGATTTGAGCCTAAAGGCATCCTTTGAAAGGATTCTGCCCAAAGGTAATCCTCTAGGATGAGTAGAGGGATGTGGAGAGAGTAAATGGGCAGGGGTTGGCCGAGTCAAATGCTTGAGGAGTGTGTTAAATGAGGTAGAGGTGGGGGCCTTTTATAAGAGGAGAGGAGGGTCACTTTTGGAAAGTAAAGAAATATTACTATATTTGAAAATGTGTTTCGGTTTCAAAAGGTCCCACATTGATATAATTCGTGGATAAGGTGATAAGGCTTCGAAATCCACTCATACAATAAGATTTGGACATGTTTAGTTCATATATTTTACATTATCTTTACATTTTATTTAAATCGTCAAATAATGATGTCATCGCTGCATCATTATTATGTCATAAATAATTTAATTTATTTAATGTCTAAAAATTATAAAAAAATTATATGATGTAGGAAATCGTTTTATCATTCCAATGAATATTTATAATAAAAAAGATGACTTGTATAAACTCACTTAAAAATTGTTTTAGTAAAACATATCATGTTTGTGTCAATTTTACTTTTACATTAAATAAAATGTTATTTATGTCATTTCCCAACCAAAGTGGATCCATGGGGTCCCCAAGTTGACCCATGGCTTATCTTGGTCGGCCATGATACAACCAATTAGGGTAAGACATGTTTCAAGCTCATCTCATTTTATTAACGCATTATTTTTACCTTAAACCACACTAATTACCACTAATCGCGATTAAAAACTTAATAAGTTACTATTCACCAAAAAATTATTTTAATGTCATTAAACCACATTTTACTTCTTAATGACAACCATGTATGTCGGATTTTTGAAAATCAAAACACAATGACGGAATAATTTCATTTAAACGGAAAATCAGTTTTTATAGGTAC
The DNA here is from genome assembly GCA_963277665.1 of Viscum album. Classification (NCBI taxonomy): domain Eukaryota; kingdom Viridiplantae; phylum Streptophyta; class Magnoliopsida; order Santalales; family Viscaceae; genus Viscum; species Viscum album. The sequence goes on from OY728156.1 coordinate 409,062,736, forward strand.
CACTTAGTGGTTTCACTATTCATCAAAAATTGAATTTTTTCAGAAAAATCACAAAAATTCACCCTAAGCTATATTTGATATTCTGAATTCAAAAATGAAGTCCGTTTTACAAAATTCAAAACATATAAGTCACATTAATTAATTTAATAATTAATTCCCGCTGTCATGACAAATAGCGTGTTTTATGAAACAATAAGTATCAAAAGATTGACGCTAGTTTAAGTCTGATTTCAAAGTGAAAATGATTCCAACGACCACTATTGGATTAAATGGTAAAAATATTTTCTAATTTCACTTTAAAACCAATTCAAAATATAATCTAATCATATAAATAAATTATATTAAAAAGTGGTTTTGAATTAAAATACAACATTTTACACTATTCATTAAAAAAAGAACTTTATCGGAAAGATACCAAAAATTTACACAAAGTAAATTTTGATGTCCCGATTATTAATAAGAGTTTTATTTGGTCCAATAGAATGTTTAAGAGTGAACAAAACTATATTTAATGACGGTTCTCCATCAAAAGGTGATAAGTGAACCTTTAGTGAAAACTAGGGCATATACGCCTAAAATTGAATTCTTTCCGTATTTTAAGCCTTTATCTTTTATTGTATAAATGTAAAAATATTTAAGAACATATATAATCATATTTTAGTTATTTCTATCCATTCCCGCCATTACAACGACTACATGTTAACTACCATTTAGAATAATAATATTTTATTATTATAGTACAACGTAAGATTCCCAAGAAACTCGTTGTTGCGTGTTGGGTACGCCATCGAGCATAGCGTCCCCTTTAAAGTCATATTACTATTTTATTCACAAATATGGATAAATATGAAAATGTCATATTCCTTATTTACCTAGGGTGTTACATCCTTCCCCCCTTTTGGGAATTGCGTCCTCGCAATTTTAAAATTGCGCTTGGAAACAACCTTGAACGTCCCACATCGGAGAAGAGTTGGTAAAAAAACACTTTAAAATAAAGAAAGATAAGTACAAAGGTCACCCGAGTTAACCCATACTAGGATTCCAAGTATGAAAATATGGACATGGAGGAAAAAACAAAGGGTCATGTTCTGATGGAGAGTGATAGAAAACATGTTTAGGAGAAAGTTAACCACGAGAAAATCACAAACTTGTGATGGGTTAAACGGTATTCGATTCCCCAGTAGGAAAAGTTAATAGACAACATTTTTTTAAGTTACTTTTTATTGAGGAATTTATTCATAAGGAAGCATAATCACTTATCATGTTGACCTTCAACTTTTACTATATTCCTTAGTCAAACTCATATTTTTTCAAAAAGACGAGTATTTAGGGAGACTTGTTCGCATTAAGAGTACTATAATCAACTTCTAGAGAATCACCTAATCCACAAAAGAGAACTATATACATCCCATGTTTTTAGGCTTTAACCAAAACCAAAACCAAAAAGGTTAGTACAAGATCAGATAATCCAGAAAAGGATAACCACTTATAAAAAGAAAATCTATTCTTAATCTCCAAAATTTGTCCAACAAAACCGAAAGTTCAACGAGGACCATCCGATAAACAATTTGTCCATAAAATTCTTCAAAGTAAACCAATATAAGATTGAAACCCAAATATTTGAAGGATTTAGTCACATAGTCTTCCAAGATAAATCGTAACATTTATCTCCAAACAACATCAGTTGCTCCTAAAGTCTCACATTGAAAAGTAATTATCCTAATCACATATCCTCCAAAATCAACTTACTCTTAATTCATAAAATCATATAACTAAAAAGAATCAGTCAAACTAACCAGGGGCTTCACGTAGTCCAGTGGTAGGCGATAAATACCAGTCGCACTTTGGTTGTGGGTTCGATTCCCGCAACATTGTCCGACGCGACGGGTTGTCACACGGTCTGCGTGTTGTCCTTTTTCCAAAACTATATAATTCTCAAATCATTACCCAAAAAGGGATAAAATCATCAAAAATAACCATAACATAATTTAACCTCAATTTTATCTCATGCCTTTCAATTCAATCATAACATATGGTAACCCATAATTACATCAAAAGTAAGGATCATATAAACCCAAATGGTTCTTTATAACTATTTCCACAAAAGAAAAGATAACTATTACTTGAATAAAATTTTCCTATATTAAACATCAGGGTTACACATAATATAAAAAGTCTTCTAATGTATCCCCATCATCAAAAGAGACTTAATACTCTTAAGAATTTCACCCTAACTCTTGAAGCCCTCATATGTTGACATCTTACTCATTCAACATTCTTCATGATCCATTATCCATTCCTTTCCAACTTATTCCGAAATACCTCTTTCCTACAAAAAAAAATCATGAATCATATCCTAAGATTCCAAAATAAGAAAACAATAGTCATGAAATAGTACATACCTTTGATTGGTCATTGTCGGTTTCTTCATCCTCAATTGGAATGGCATTAGGCATTGGTAAACGAATATTGGTACGCTCTTGGTGACCCCATTCACAAAACTTCTTCATAGGACATGTGTTTGCATAATGACCATGCACACCACATTTAAAACATTCAATTGATCCCTCAGAAAGAACTTCTTTCCCTTTCCTCGAGTCATCTGGATGCTTCCTTTTCCCATGGCAGGTTCTTGATTTATGACCTTCATTTCCACATCTATAGCATATTTCTGTCCCTTTGAAACATTTTCCTAGGTGTTTCTTTCCACATCATTGACAAATAGGTTTTTGAACAAACTTACCTTTATGATTTTTACCTGTACTTCCGTAGGGATTTGTTTCTTGCATATATGATGCCTTAGAGAAATCTCCACGGTTTAGGTGGTCAATCATGACTCCAGATAGTTGGTTGAGGATAATCAAAAGAGTTCTCATTGCAGCTCCCATATCATTCAGTTGCTTGCTCAAAAAACTGTCACAGTTTCCTTCACATCCACTGTTACTTTGGTGCCTGCTAGATCCAGCCATTTACTAAAACCAAAAAGGTCAGTGTGAGTATATCAACAAAACCATCATGTACTAATGAGTAAGATAGACAATAAAATATACTTACTCATTCACTTTATCTAAAATTAGGACTCTTTCTGAAATCCTAACCATTATGGTAATTGTCAATTATGCTTAAAGAATACCATAACCTCTAAAGTTATCTAAACCAACCTCTGATACCAACTATAAGGCCCCAGCCTTAAACCTTACTTAATATTGAGTTATTACAAGATTACACTTTGAGGATCTTTTCAGGTTTAGAGTTTTAGAGAATTAGATCATGAAACTTGCATTACATTCCACATTTAAACAAAGTGGTTACATAAAAGACAATATTCATTCTTCCCATCAACAGAAACCTATTTAGAATAAAACACACATTCTTTCTTGACACATCCTTGACACTATCATCACATCATGTACCATTCCCTTGACCTGTGAAAAACATTTCAAAAACTTGGGATGAGCATAAAAAGCTCAGTAAGGGTTATAAAAATATGGAAAGGAAACATGAGTTCACAAATACATAAGAATGAAATCATACTTTACCCATAAAACATAGGCATATCAAATCATGAATAAATCATAGAAAACATAAGACATAAAGGTAACTTGAGGCATTCATAAAATTCTTACACAGGGAGTAACCCTCTTGGTTACGTTTGGAATACCCATCACAGTATATTCTTTAAATCTCTTCGGAGAAACCTTAACGTTTCACTCCTTCGCGTTACCCAATGCATTGGAGAGCTATATCGGGCTCACCCGCGCTTAGTTTATCACGGAACCACCCGTTTTCATAACAATGCCCAAGAACCATAACATAAATGTATCACATAAAACATGCATAAAGGAAACATAACATTTCCACATTTCAATCACAATATAACATTTCAGTATATTGAAATAATGAATCCGTTCAAAAAGAAACCATTTCCAAAACCATTTAAAACATTTAATAAAGAGATTTTTGAATCAAAGTGTCCCATACCACCTTGAAGCTTTTAACATTTTAAACCATTAATATCCATATAAATAAATCCTTAAAACCATTTTGAAAACATGGATATTAATAAGAACAAATAATTAAAACATTTAAAACGCTATTTTGGTTAAAGGGGTTTTACCAAAATTAGAGACACTTGAATACAATAATCGAGGAATAACATTTAGTCATAACTTTATAATATCATAAGAATAAAAGTATTCATGATATAATACTCCAAAGGACAGTATATAAACCATATAAGAGTGAATTGGTGCATAACAACAATGAACCCTCAATAGAAATGTCAAATGTGACGAAATCCCTTAAAAAGAAGGTATCCATAAATTAGGGACAAATAAATCTCAAAAATATGTGTGAAAAATATATATACACCCAATATAAGTGGATATTAAGTGTAAAACAATAAAAGGTCATTCACACATATTCAATGGATGACATATTCAATGACTAGAAGTTGAACCCAAAGAAATCGAAATTGGGTTAAAAAGTTCCCTTGACAGCCTAACGGCATCACATCAAAATGAGTTGATGAGAGATAAAAAGTGTATCTCATCACATGGACATAAAATTTACATCAATAAGTATATATGAGAACATATCCCAACATAACAATATGTAAATTAAAAGACCCAACAAAAGAAGTCTTTTAAAAAAGAGGAGGGTGAAAGGTTCCCTTACCGACTTGGGTATCTTTCAAAACATACACCCCATGAAAGAAGGACAATAGATCATTGATGTAAATACTCATAAATGAAAGTATATTACAAAAATAGTAGAATAATGGGCAGTACATACACCACTCAATGGAATTTGTGGCAAATGTATCATAAATCTCACGGGAATAAAAGTGAGATGAAAAATCCCTTACGAAAACTCGGCAGCCTAACGGCGCCACATAAAACTTCCGAATATGGATTGATGAGATCAAATAGGGTATCTCAACACATTACAATATAATGTACAGAAAGAGTAATATAAAATAACATCCGCCAACATTACAAATAGGAGCTTAAAAGAAGTGACATAAAGGAGAGTACTTAAAAAGAAAGAGAGAGGTTAGATCTCTTACGAAAGTTCGGCAGCCTAACGGCGCCAATCAAAACTTCCAAAATGGATTGACGAGAGAGAATAGGGTCTCTCATCACATGAACATAAAAATTACAGTAGGAGTAATATAAAAGAACATCCCAATCATAAGAAAGATGAGCTTAAAAGAAATGACATAAAAGAGTGTACTTTAAAAGAAAGAGATTTGTAGGATCCCTTACCTCGGGTCCGACTTGACTCGATCGTTCTTTAACGTCCTGAATAATAAACTTGAGTTAATTTACACTTTATTAAGAACCTTTTTCTAGTTCATTATTTCTATTAGATCACTTATTTCCATGTTATAAACATTATGTAAACATTTAAGTTAATAATGTTTGTTTTGTCGATATTTGGTTCTTAAGTCGAAAGTGGACTTCTTACCATTACATGTTGTTCGTGTGGTCAAATATTTATTATATCCAGAATAATATTCAATATTTGGATATCATATATGTCATATATATCCAGTACATTCATGCATTTATAACATTACATAATCATTTAGAGGTAAGAAATGAAATGCACCGTTCATGGAGACGGTAAGCCGTACGTACGCATGAACGCTACATTCATTTCTATTTCATATTTTATAGAATGAAATAATAATGATATAATGGTATATTATAATTACAGTATAATATCATATATAATATCATAGTTCCATCCTTTATACGTCCCACATATGGTATTTAACGAATCAAATCACTTTGAGGGGGTGGTAGTCCGCACTTCCTTAAATGAAGATATCGCGTATACCCATAATGGAAGCCATAAAGGTAAGACAAAAATGAAAAATACAGAAGTGTAAATAAAACATAAACATATTATATATCATATATAAAAATAGTGACATCATAATGGCCACCTTTGAAGGTGTTAAATTAGTATTGAACAATCATCGTTTCGGGAGGCAGAATTTCACCATCCACGGAAACCGTATGTTCTTTAACCATTTGATGTAGTTTTGTGAGAGTTTAGCTCGAATAAATCTTATAAAAACATCCTAGTATATTGAAGATACTGGGGTTGTTACAAAATAAGTAAATAAAAAGAGTTTATGGGGTTGGAGAATCAAAATAAAACAAATGAACATGAGAGAGTGAATTACCTTTAAAAGTGTAACTCCTTTTGATTTGATCCTAAAGGCTTCCTTTGAAAGGATTATGCCCAAAGGGAATCCTCTAGGATGAGTAGAGGGATGTGGAGAGATTAAATGGGCAGGGTTTGGCCGAGCCAAAGGCTTGAGGAGTGTGTTAAATGAGGTATAGGTGGGGGCCTTTTATAAGAGGAGAGGAGGGGCACTTTTAGAAAGTAAAGAAATATTACTATATTTGAAAATGTGTTTCGGTTTGAAAAGGTCCCACATTGATATAATTCGTGTATAAGGTGATAAGGCTTCTAAATACACTCATCCAATAAGTTTTGGACATGTGTAGTTCATAGATTTTACATTATCTTTCCATTTTATTTAAATCGTCAAATAATGATGTCATCGCTGCATCATTATTATGTCATAAATAATTTTATTTATTTAATGTCTAAAAATTATAAAAAAATTCTATGATGTAGGAAATATTTTTATCTTTCCAATTAATATTTATAATCAAAAATATGACTTGTATAACCTCACTTAAAAATTGTTTTAGTAAAACATATCATGTTTGTGTCAATTTTACTTTTACATTAAATAAAATGTTATTTATGTCATTTCCCAACCAAAGTGGATCCATGGGGTCCCCAAGTTGACCCATGGCTTATCTTGGTCGGCCATGATACAACCAATGAGGGTAAGACATGTGTCAATCTCATCTCATTTTATTAAAGCATTATTTTTACCTTAAACCACACTAATTACCACTAATCGCGATTAAAAACTTAATAAGTTACTATTCACCAAAAAATTATTTTAATCTCATTGAACCACATTTTACTTCTTAATGAAAACCATGTATGTTGGATTTTTGAAAATCAAAACACAATGACGGAATATTTTCATTTAAACGGAAAATCAGTTTTTATAAGTACCACTTAGTGGTTTCACTATTCATCAAAAATTGAAGTTTTTCAGAAAAATCCCAAAAATTCACCCTAAGCTATATTTGATATTCTTAATTCAAAAATGAAGTCCGTTTTACAAAATTCAAAACATATAAGTCACATTAATTAATTTAATAATTAATTCCCGCTGTCATGACAAATAGCGTGTTTTATGAAACAATAAGTATCAAAAGATTGACACTAGTTTAAGTCTGATTTCAAAGTGAAATTGATTCCAACGACCACTATTGGATTAAATGGTAAAAATATTTTCTAATTTCACTTTAAAACCAATTCAAAATATAATCTAATCATATAAATAAATTAGATTAAAAAGTGGTTTTGAATTAAAATACAACATTTTACACTATTCATTAAAAAAAAGAACTTTATCGGAAAGATACCAAAAATTTACACAAAGTAAATTTTGATGTCCCGATTCTTAATAAGAGTATTATTTGGTCCAATAGAATTTTTAAGAGTGAACAAAACTATATTTAATGACGATTCTCCATCAAAAGGTGATAAGTGAACCTTTAGTGAAAACTAGGGCATATACGCCTAAAATTGAATTCTTTCCGTATTTTAAGCCTTTATCTTTTATTTTATAAATGTAAATATATTTAAGAACATATATAATCATATTTTAGTTATTTCTATCCATTCCCGCCATTACAACGGCTACATGTTAACTACCATTTAGAATAATATTATTTTATTATTAGAGTACAACGTAAGATTCCCAAGAAACTCGTTGTTGCGTGTTGGGTACGCCATCGAGCATAGCGTCCCCTTTAAAGTCATATTAATATTTTATTCACAAATATGGATAAATATGAAAATGTCATATTCCTTATTTACCTGGGGTGTTACATCCTTCCCCCCTTTTGAGAATTGCGTCCTCGCAATTTTAAAATTGCGCTTGAAAACAACCTTGAACGTCCCACATCGGAGAAGAGTTGGTAAAAAAAACACTTTAAAATAAAGAAATATAAGTACAAAGGTCACCCGAGTTAACCCATACTAGGATTCCAAGTATGAAAATATGGACATGGAGGAAAAAACAAAGGGCCATGTTCTGATGGAGAGTGATAGAAAACATGTTTAGGAGAAAGTTAACCACGAGAAAATCAAAAACTTGTGATGGGTTAAACGGTATTCGATTCCCCAGTAGGAAAAGTTAATAGACAACATTTTTGTTTTAAGTTACTTTTTATTGAGGAATTTATTCATAAGGAAGCATAATCACTTATCATGTTGACTTTCAACTTTTACTAGATTCCTTAGTAAAACTCATATTTTTTCCAAAGACGAGTATTTAGGGAGACTTGTTCGCATTAAGAGTACTATAATCAACTTCTAGAGAATCTCCTAATCCCCAAAAGAGAACTATATACATCCCATGTTTTTAGGCTTTAACCAAAACCAAAACCAAAAAGGTTAGTACAAGATCAGATAATCCAGAAAAGGATAACCCCTTATAAAAAGAAAATCTATTCTTAATCTCCAAAATTTGTCCAACAAAACCCAAAGTTCAACGAGGACCATCCGATAAACAATTTGTCCATAAAATTCTTCAAAGTAAACCAATATATGATTGAAACCAAAATATTTGAAGGATTTAGTCACATAGTCTTCCAAGTTAAATCGTAACATTTATCTCCAAACAACATCAGTTGCTCCTAAAGTCTCACATTGAAAAGTAATTATCCTAATCACATATCCTCCAAAATCAACATACTCTTAATTCATAAAATCATATAACTAAAAAGAATCAGTCAAACTAACCAGGGGCTTCACGTAGTCCATTGGTAGGAGATAAATACCATTCGCACTTTGGTTGTGGGTTCGATTCCCGCAGCATTGTCCGACGCGACGGGTTGTCACACGGTCTGCGTGTTGTCCTTTTTCCAAAACTATATAATTCTCAAATCATTACCCAAAAAGGGATAAAATCATCAAAAATAACCATAACATAATTTAACCTCAATTTTATCTCATGCCTTTCAATTCAATCATAACATATGGTAACCCATAATTACATCAAAAGTAAGGATCATATAAACCCAAATGGTTCTTTATAACTATGTCTACAAAAGAAAAGATAACTATTACTTGAATAAAATTTTCCTATATTAAACATCAGGGTTACACATAATATAAAAAGTCTTCTAATGTATCCCCATCATCAAAAAAGACTTAATACTCTTATGAATTTCACCCTAACTCTTGAAGCCCTCATATGTTGACATCTTACTCATTCAACATTCTTCATGATCCATTATCCATTCCTTTCCAACTTATTCCGAAATACCTCTTTCCTACAAACAAAATCATGAATCATATCCTAAGATTCCAAAATAAGAAAACAATAGTCATGAAATAGTACATACCTTTGATTGGTCATTGTCAGTTTCTTCATCCTCAATTGGAATGGCATTAGGTATTGGTAAACGAATATTGGTACACTCTTGGTGACCCCATTCACGAAACTTCTTCATAGGACATGTGTTTGCATAATGACCATGCACACCACATTTAAAACATTCAATTGATCCCTCAGAAAGAACTTCTTTCCCTTTCCTCGAGTCAACTGGATGCTTCCTTTTTCCATGGCAGGTTCTTGATTTATGACCTTCATTTCCACATCTATAGCATATTTCTGTCCCTTTGAAACATTTTCCTAGGTGTTTCTTTCCACATCATTGACACATAGGTTTTTGAACACACTTACCTTTATGATTATTACCTGTACTTCCGTAGGGATTTGTTTCTTGCATATATGATGCCTTAGAGAAATCTCCACGGTTTAGGTGGTCAATCATGACTCCAGATAGTTGGTTGAGGATAATCAAAAGAGTTCTCATTGCAGCTCCCATATCATCCAGTTGCTTGCTCAAAAAACTGTCACAGTTTCCTTCACATCCACTGTTACTTTGGTGCCTGCTAGATCCATCCATTTACTAAAACCAAAAAAGTCAGTGTGAGTATATCAACAAAACCATCACGTACTAATGAGTAAGATAGACAATAAAATATACTTACTCATTCACTTTATCTAAAACTAGGACTCTTTCTGAAATCCTAACCATTATGGTAATTGTCAATTATGCTTAAAGAATACCATAACCTCTAAAGTTATCTAAACCGACCTCTGATACCAACTATAAGGCCCCAGCCTTAAACCTTACTTAATATTGAGTTATTACAAGATTACACATTGAGGATCTTTTCAGGTTTAGAGTTTTAGAGAATTAGATCATGAAACTTGCATTACATTCCACATTTAAACAAAGTGGTTACATAAAAGACAATATTCATTCTTCCCATCAACAGAAACCTATTTAGAATAAAACACGGATTCTTTCTTGACACATCCTTGACACTATCATCACATCATGTACCTTTCCCTTGACCTGTGAAAAACATTTCAAAAACTTGGGATGAGCATAAAAAGCTCAGTAAGGGTTATAAAAATATGGAAAGGAAACATGAGTTCACAAATACATAAGAATGAAATCATACTTTACCCATAAAACATAGGCATATCAAATCATGAATAAATCATAGAAAACATAAGACATAAAGGTAACCTGAGGCATTCATAACATTCTTACATAGGGAGTAACCCTCTTGGTTACGTTTGGAATACCCATCATAGTATATTCCCTAAATCTCTTTGGAGAAACCTTAACGTTTCACTCCTTCGCGTTACCCAATGCATTGGAGAGCTATATCGGGCTCACCCGCCCTTAGTTTATCACGGAACCACCCATTTTCATAACAATGCCCAAGAACCATAACATAAATGTATCACATAAAACATGCATAAAGGAAACATAACATTTCCACATTTCAATCACAATATAACCTTTCAGTATATTTAAATAATGAATCTGTTTAAAAAGAAACCATTTCCAAAACCATTTAAAACATTTAATAAAGAGATTTTTGAATCAAAGTGTCCCATACCACCTTGAATATTTTAACATTTTAAGCCATTAATATCCATATAAATAAATCCTTAAAACCATTTTGAAAACATGGATATTAATAAGATCAAATAATTAAAACATTTAAAACGATATTTTGGTTAAAGGGGTTTTACCAAAATTAGAGACACTTGAATACAATAATCGAGGAATAACATTTAGTCAGAACTTTATAATATCATGAGAATAAAAGGATTCATGATATAATACTCCAAAGGACTGTATATACACCATATAAGAGTGAATTGGTTCATAACAACAATGAACCCTCAATAGAAATGTCAAATGTGACGAAATCCCTTAAAAAGAAGGTATCCTTAAATTAAGGACAAATAAATCTCAAAAATAAGTGTGACAAATATATATAAACCCAATATAAGTGGATATTAAGTGTAAAACAATAAAAGTTCATTCACACATATTCAATGGATGGCATATTCAATGACTACAAGTTGAACCCAAAGAAATCGAAATTGGGTTAAAAAGTTCCCTTGACAGCCTAACGACATCACATCAAAATGAGTTGATGAGAGATAAAAAGTGTATCTCATCACTTGGACATAAAATTTACATCAATAAGGATATATGAGAACATATCCCAACATAACAATATGTAAATTAAAAGACCCAACAAAAGAAGTCTTTTAAAAAAGAGGAGGGTGAAAGGTTCCCTTACCGACTTGGTTATCTTTCAAAACATACACCCCATGAAAGAAGAACAATAGATAATTGATGTAAATACTCATAAATGAAAGTATATTACACAAATAGTAGAATAATGGGCAGTACATACACCACTCAATGGAATTTGTGGCAAATGTATCATAAATCTCACGGGAATAAAAGTGAGATGAAAAATCCCTTACGAAAACTCGGCAGCCTAACGGCGCCACATAAAACTTCCGAATATGGATTGATGAGATCAAATAAGGTATCTCAACACATTACAATATAATGTACAGCAAGAGGAATATAAAATAACATCCCCCAACATTAAAAATAGGAGCTTAAAAGAAGTGACATAAAGGAGATTACTTAAAAAGAAAGAGAGAGGTTAGATCTCTTACGAAAGTTCGGCAGCCTAACGGCGCCAATCGAAACTTCCAAAATGGATTGATGAGAGAGAATAGGGTCTCTCATCACATGAACATAAAAATTACAGTAGGATTAATATAAAAGAACATTCCAATCATAAGAAAGATGAGCTTAAAAGAAATGACATAAAAGAGTGTACTTTAAAAGAAAGAGAGTTGTAGGATCCCTTACCTCGGGTCCGACTTGACTCGATCGTTCTTTAACGTCCTGAATAATAAACTTGAGTTAATTTAAACTTTATTAAGAACCTTTTTCTAGTTCATTATTCCTATTAGATCACTTATTTCCATGTTATAAACATTATGTAAACATTTAAGTTAATAATGTTTGTTTTGTCGATATTTGGTTCTTAAGTCGAAAGTGGACTTCTTACCATTACATTTTGTTCGTGTGGTCAAATATTTATTATATCCAGAATAATATTCATGATTTGGATATCATATATGTCATATATATCCAGTACATGCATGCATTTATAACATTACATAATCATTTAGAGGTAAGAAATGAAATGCACCGTTCATGGAGACGGTAAGCCGTACGTACGCATGAACGCTACTTTCATTTCTATTTAATATTTTATAGAATGGAATAATAATGATATAAAGGTATATTATAATTACAGTATAATATCATATATAATATCATAGTTCCATCCTTTATACGTCCCACATATGGTATTTAACGAATCAAATCACTTTGAGGGGGCGGTAGTCCGCACTTCCTTAAATGAAGATATCGCGTATACCCATAATGGAAGCCATAAAGGTAAGACAAAAATGAAAAATACAGAAGCGTAAATAAAACATAAACATATTATATATCATATATAAAAATAGTGACATCATAATGGACACCTTTGAAGGTGTTAAATGAGTATTGAACAATCATCGTTTCGGGCGGTAGAATTTCACCATCCACGGAAACCGTATGTTCTTTAACCATTTCATGTAGTTGTGTGAGAGTGTAGCTCGAATAAATCTTATAAAAACATCCTAGTATATTGAAGATACTGGGTTTGTTACAAAAGAAGTAAATAAAAAGAGTTTAGGGGGTTGGAGAATCAAAATAAAACAAATGAACATGAGAGAGTGAATTACATTTAAAAGTGTAACTCCTTTTGATTTGAGCCTAAAGGCTTCCTTTGAAAGGATTATGCTCAAAGGGAATCCTCTAGGATGAGGAGAGGGATGTGGAGAGAGTAAATGGGCAGGGTTTGGCCGTGCCAAAGGCTTGAGGAGTGTGTTAAATGAGGTAGAGTTGGGGGCCTTTTATAAGAGGAGAGGAGGGGCACTTTTGGAAAGTAAAGAAATATTACTATATTTGAAAATGTGTTTCGGTTTCAAAAGGTCCCACATTGATATAATTCGTGGATAAGGTGATAAGTCTTCTAAATCCACTCATTCAATAAGTTTTGGACATGTGTAGTTCATAGATTTTACATTATCTTTCCATTTTATTTAAATCGTCAAATAATGATGTCATTGCTCCATCATTATTATGTCATAAATAATTTAATTTATTTAATGTATAAAAATTATAAAAAAATCCTACGATGTAGGAAATCTTTTTATCTTTTCAATGAATATTTATAATCAAAAATATGACTTGTATAACCTCACTTAAAAATTGTTTTAGTAAAAAATATCATGTTTGTGTCAATTTTACTTTTACATTAAATAAAATGTTATTTATGTCATTTCCCAACCAAAGTGGATCCATGGGGTCCCCAAGTTGATCCATGGATTATCTTGGTCGGCCATGATACAAACAATGAGGGTAAGACATGTGTCAAGCTCATATAATTTTATTAAAGCATTATTTTTACCTTAAACCACACTAATTACCACTAATCGCGATTAAAAAAATAATAAGTTACTATTCACCAAAAAATTATTTTAATCTCATTGAACCACATTTTACTTCTTAATGACAACCATGTATGTCGGATTTTTGAAAATCAAAACACAATGACGGAATAATTTTATTTAAACGGAAAATCAGTTTTTATAAGTACCACTTAGTGGTTTCACTATTCATCAAAAATTAAAGTTTTTCAGAAAAATCCCAAAAATTCACCCTAAGCTATATTTGATATTCTGAATTCAAAAATTAAGTCCATTTTACAAAATTCAAAACATATAAGTCACATTAATTTATTTAATAATTAATTCCCGTTGTCATGACAAATAGCGTGTTTTATGAAACAATAAGTATCAAAAGATTGACACTAGTTTAAGTCTGATTTCAAAGTGAAAATGATTCCAACGACCACTATTGGATTAAATGGTAAAAATATTTTCTAATTTCACTTTAAAACCAATTCAAAATATAATCTAATCATATAAATAAATTAGATTAAAAAGTGGTTTTGAATTAAAATACAACATTTTACACTATTCATTAAAAAAAAGAACTTTATCGGAAAGATACCAAAAATTTACACAAATTAAATTTTGATGTCCCGATTCTTAATAAGAGTTTTATTTGGTCCAATAGAATGTTTAAGAGTGAACAAAACTATATTTAATGACGTTTCTCCATCAAAAGGTGATAAATGAACCTTTAGTGAAAACTAGGGCATATACGCCTAAAATTGAATTCTTTCCGTATTTTAAGCCTTTATCTTTTATTGTATAAATGTAAAAATATTTAAGAACATATATAATCATATTTTAGTTATTTCTATCCATTCCCGCCATTACAACGGCTACATGTTAACTACCATTTAGAATAATATTATTTTATTATTAGAGTCCAACGTAAGATTCCCAAGAAACTCGTTGTTGCGTGTTGGGTACGCCATCGAGCATAGCATCCCCTTTAATGTCATATTAATATTTTATTCACAAATATGGATAAATATGAAAATGTCATATTCCTTATTTACCTAGGGTGTTACATCCTTCCCCCCTTTTGGGAATTGCGTCCTCGCAATTTTAAAATTGCGCTTGGAAACAACCTTGAACGTCCCACATCGGAGAAGAGTTGGTAAAAAAACACTTTAAAATAAAGAAAGATAAGTACAAAGGTCACCCGAGTTAACCCATACTAGGATTCCAAGTATGAAAATATGGACATGGAGGAAAAAACAAAGGGTCATGCTCTGATGGAGAGTGATAGAAAACATGTTTAGGAGAAAGTTAACCACGAGAAAATCACAAACTTGTGATGGGTTAAACGGTATTCGATTCCCCAGTAGGAAAAGTTAATAGACAACATTTTTGTTTTAAGTTACTTTTTATTGAGGAATTTATTCATAAGGAAGCATAATCACTTATCATGTTGACTTTCAACTTTTACTAGATTCCTTAGTCAAACTCATATTTTTTTCCAAAAGACGAGTATTTAGGGAGACTTGTTCACATTAAGAGTAATATAATCAACTTCTAGAGAATCACCTAATCCCAAAAAGAGAACTATATACATCCCATGTTTTTAGGCTTTAACCAAAACCAAAACCAAAAAGGTTAGTACAAGATCAGATAATCCAGAAAAGGATAACCCCTTATAAAAATAAAATCTATTCTTAATCTCCAAAATTTGTCCAACAAAACCCAAAGTTCAACGAGGACCATCCGATAAACAATTTGTCCATAAAATTCTTCAAAGTAAACCAATATAAGATTGAAACCCAAATATTTGAAGGATTTAGTCACATAGTCTTCCAAGTTAAATCGTAACATTTATCTCCAAACAACATCAGTTGCTCCTAAAGTCTCACATTGAAAAGTAATTATCCTAATCGCATATCCTCCAAAATCAACTTACTCTTAATTCATAAAATCATATAACTAAAAAGAATCAGTCAATATACCAGGGGCTTCACGTAGTCCAGTGGTAGGCGATAAATACCAGTCGCACTTTGGTTGTGGGTTCGATTCCCGCAGCATTGTCCGACGCGACGGGTTGTCACACGGTCTGCGTGTTGTCCTTTTTCCAAAACTATATAATTCTAAAATCATTACCCAAAAAGGGATAAAATCATCAAAAATAACCATAACATAATTTAACCTCAATTTTATCTCATGCCTTTCACTTCAATCATAACATATGGTTACCCATAATTACTTCAAAAGTAAGGATCATATAAACCCAAATGGTTCTTTATAACTATGTCCACAAAAGAAAATATAACTATTACTTGAATAAAATTTGCCTATATTAAACATCAGGGTTACACATAATATAAAAAGTCTTCTAATGTATCCCCATCATCAAAAGAGACTTAATACTCTTAAGAATTTCACCCTAACTCTTGAAGCCCTCATATGTTGACATCTTACTCATTCAACATTCTTCATGATCCATTATCCATTCCTTTCCAACTTATTCCGAAATAACTCTTTCCTACAAACAAAATCATGAATCATATCCTAAGATTCCAAAATAAGAAAACAATAGTCATGAAATAGTACATACCTTTGATTGGTCATTGTCAGTTTCTTCATCCTCAATTGGAATGGCATTAGGTATTGGTAAACGAATATTGGTACGCTCTTGGTGACCCCATTCACGAAACTTCTTCATAGGACATGTGTTTCCATAATGACCATGCACACCACATTTAAAACATTCAATTGATCCCTCAGAAAGAACTTCTTTCCCTTTCCTCGAGTCAACTGGATGCTTCCTTTTTCCATGGAAGGTTCTTGCTTTATGACCTTCATTTCCACATCTATAGCATATTTCTGTCCCTTTGAAACATTTTCCTAGGTGTTTATTTCCACATCTTTGACACATAGGTTTTTGAACACACTTACCTTTATGATTATTACCTGTACTTCCGTAGAGATTTGTTTCTTGCATATATGATGCCTTAGAGAAATCTCCACGGTTTAGGTGGTCAATCATGACTCCAGATAGTTGGTTGAGGATAATCAAAAGAGTTCTCATTGCAGCTCCCATATCATTCAGTTGCTTGCTCAAAAAACTGTCACAGTTTCCTTCACATCCACTGTTACTTTGGTGCCTGCTAGATCCATCCATTTACTAAAACGAAAAAAGTCTGTGTGAGTATATCAACAAAACCATCATGTACTAATGAGTAAGATAGACAATAAGATAAACTTACTCATTCACTTTATCTAAAACTAAGACTCTTTCTGAAATCATAACCATTATGGTAATTGTCAATTATGCTTAAAGAATACCCTAACCTCTAAAGTTATCTAAACCGACCTCTGATACCAACTATAAGGCCCCAGCCTTAAACCTTACTTAATCTTGAGTTATTACAAGATTACACATTGAGGATCTTTTCAGGTTTAGAGTTTTAGAGAATTAGATCATGAAACTTGCATTACATTCCACATTTAAACAAAGTGGTTACATAAAAGACAATATTCATTCTTCCCATCAACAGAAACCTATTTAGAATAAAACACGGATTCTTTCTTGACACATCCTTGACACTATCATCAAATCATGTACCTTTCCCTTGACCTGTGAAAAAAATTTCAAAAACTTGGGATGAGCATAAAAAGCTCAGTAAGGGTTATAAAAATATGGAAAGGAAACATGAGTTCACAAATACATAAGAATGAAATCATACTTTACCCATAAAACATAGGCATATCAAATCATGAATAAATCATAGAAAACATAAGACATAAAGGTAACTTGAGGCATTCATAACATTCTTACATAGGGAGTAACCCTCTTGGTTACGTTTGGAATACCCATCACAGTATATTCCCTAAATCTCTTCGGAGAAACCTTAACGTTTCACTCCTTCGCGTTACCCAATGCATTGGAGAGCTATATCGGGCTCACCCGCCCTTAGTTTATCACGGAACCACCCGTTTTCATAACAATGCCCAAGAACCATAACATAAATGTATCACATAAAACATTCATAAAGTAAACATAACATTTCCACATTTCAATCACAATATAACATTTCAGTATATTGAAATAATGAATCCGTTTAAAAAGAAACCATTTCCAAAACCATTTAAAACATTTAATAAAGAGATTTTTGAATCAAAGTGTCCCATACCACCTTGAAGCTTTTAACATTTTAAAACATTAATATCCATATAAATAAATCCTTAAAACCATTTTGAAAACATGGATATTAATAAGAACAAATAATTAAAACATTTAAAACGATATTTTGGTAAAAGGGGTTTTACCAAAATTAGAGACACTGGAATACAATAATCGAGGAATAACATTTAGTCATAACTTTATAATCTCATGAGAATAAAAGGATTAATGATATAATACTCCAAAGGACAGTATATACACCATATAAGAGTGAATTGGTGCATAACAACAATTAACCCTCAATAGAAATGTCAAATGTGACGAAATCCCTTAAAAAGAAGGTATCCTTAAATTAAGGACAAATAAATCTCAAAAATATGTGTGACAAATATATATACACCCAATATAAGTGTATATTAAGTGTAAAACAATAAAATGTCATTCACACATATTCAATGGATGACATATTCAATGACTACAAGTTGAACCCAAAGAAATTGAAATTGGGTTAAAAAGTTCCCTTGACAGCCTAACGACATCACATCAAAATGAGTTGATGAGAGATAAAAAGTGTATCTCATCACTTGGAAATAAAATTTACATCAATAAGGATATATGATAACATATCCCAACATAACAATATGTAAATTAAAAGACCCAACAAAAGAAGTCTTTTAAAAAAGAGGAGGGTGAAAGGTTCCCTTACCGACTTGGGTGTCTTTCAAAACATACACCCCATGAAAGAAGGACAATAGATCATTGATGTAAATACTCATAAATAAAATTATATTACACAAATAGTAGAATAATGGGCAGTACATACACCACTCAATGGAATTTTTGGAAAATGTATCATAAATCTCACGGGAATAAAAGTGAGATGAAAAATCCCTTACGAAAACTCGGCAGCCTAACAGCGCCACATAAAACTTCCGAATATGGATTGATGAGATCAAATAGGGTTTCTCAACACATTACAATATAATGTAAAGCAAGATGAATATAAAATAACATCCCCCAACATTACAAATAGGAGCTTAAAAGAAGTGACATAAAGGAGAGTACTTAAAAAGAAAGAGAGATGTTAGATCTCTTACGAAAGTTCGGCAGCCTAACGGCGCCAATCGAAACTTCCAAAATGGATTGATGAGAGAGAATAGGGTCTCTCATCACATGAACATAAAAATTACAGTAGGAGTAATATAAAAGAACATCCCAATCATAAGAAAGATGAGCATAAAAGAAATGACATAAAAGAGTGTACTTTAAAAGAAAGAGAGTTGTAGGATCCCTTACCTCGGGTCCGACTTGACTCGATCGTTCTTTAACGTCCTGAATAATAAACTTGAGTTAATTTACACTTTATTAAGAACCTTTTTCTAGTTCATTATTCCTATTAGATCACTTATTTCCATGTTATAAACATTATGTAAACATTTAAGTTAATAATGTTTGTTTTGTCGATATTTGGTTCTTAAGTCGAAAGTGGACTTCTTACCATTACATGTTGTTCGTGTGGTCAAATATTTATTATATCCAGAATAATAATCATGATTTGGATATCATATATGTCATATATATCCAGTACATGCATGCATTTATAACATTACATATTCATTTAGAGGTAAGAAATGAAATGCACCGTTGATGGAGACGGTATGCCGTACGTACGCATGAACGCTACTTTCATTTCTATTGAATATTTTATAGAATGGAATAATAATGATATAAAGGTATATTATAATTACATTATAATATCATATATAATATCATAGTTCCATCCTTTATACGTCCCACATATGGTATTTAACGAATCAAATCACTTTGAGGGGGCGGTAGTCCGCACTTCCTTAAATGAAGATATCGCGTATACCCATAATGGAAGCCATAAAGGTAAGAAAAAAATGAAAAATAAATAAGCGTAAATAAAACATAAACATATTATATATCATATATAAAAATAGTGACATCATAATGGCCACCTTTGAAGGTGTTAAATGAGTATTGAACAATCATCGTTTCGGGAGGCAGAATTTCACCATCCACGGAAACCGTATGTTCTTTAACCATTTGATGTAGTTGTGTGAGAGTGTAGCTCGAATAAATCTTATAAAAACATCCTAGTATATTTAATATACTGGGGTTGTTACAAAATAAGTAAATAAAAAGAGTTTATGGGGTTGGAGAATCAAAATAAAACAAATGAACATGAGAGAGTGAATTACCTTTAAAAGTGTAACTCCTTTTGATTTGAGCCTAAAGGCGTCCTTTGAAAGGATTCTTCCCAAAGGGAATCCTCTAGGATGAGGAGAGGGATGTGGAGAGATTAAATGGGCAGGGGTTGGCCAAGCCAAAGGCTTGAGGAGTGTGTTAAATGAGGTATAGGTGGGGGCCTTTTATAAGAGGAGAGGAGGGGCACTTTTGGAAAGTAAAGAAATATTACTATATTTGAAAATGTGTTTCGGTTTCAAAAGGTCCCACATTGATATAATTCGTGGATAAGGTGATAAGGCTTCGAAATCCACTCATCCAATAAGTTTTGGACATGTGTAGTTCATATATTTTACATTATCCTTCCATTTTATTTAAATCGTCAAATAATGATGTCATCGCTGCATCATTATTATGTCATAAATAATTTAATTTATTTAAGGTCTAAAAATTATAAAAAAATTCTATGATGTAGGAAATATTTTTATCTTTTCAATTAATATTTATAATCAAAAATATGACTTGTATAACCTCACTTAAAAATTGTTTTAGTAAAACATATCATGTTTGTGTCAATTTTACTTTTACATTAAATAAAATGTTATTTATGTCATTTCACAACCAAAGTGGATCCATGGGGTCCCCAAGTTGACCCATGGCTTATCTTGGTCGGCCATGATACAACCAATGAGGGTAAGACATGTGTCAAGCTCATCTCATTTTATTAAAGCATTATTTTTACCTTAAACCACACTAATTACCACTAATCGCGATTAAAAACATAATAAGTTACTATTCACCAAAAAATTATTTTAATCTCATTGAACCACATTTTAATTCTTAATGACAACCATGTATGTCGGATTTTTGAAAATCAAAACACAATGACGGAATAATTTCATTTAAACGGAAAATCAGTTTTTATAAGTACCACTTAGTGGTTTCACTATTCATCAAAAATTAAAGTTTTTCAGAAAAATCCCAAAAATTCACCCTAAGCTATATTTGATATTCTGAATTCAAAAATGAAGTCAGTTTTTCAAAATTCAAAACATATAAGTCACATTAATTAATTTAATAATTAATTCCCGCTGTCATGACAAATAGCGTGTTTTATGAAACAATAAGTATCAAAAGATTGACACTAGTTTAAGTCTGATTTCAAGGTGAAATTGATTGCAACGACCACTATTGGATTAAATGGTAAAAATATTTTCTAATTTCACTTTAAAACCAATTCAAAATATAATCTAATCATATAAATAAATTATATTAAAAAGTGGTTTTGAATTAAAATACAACATTTTACACTATTCATTAAAAAAAGAACTTTATCGGAAAGATACCAAAAATTTACACAAAGTAAATTTTGATGTCCCGACTCTTAATAAGAGTTTTATTTGGTCCAATAGAATGTTTAAGAGTGAACACAACTATATTTAATGATGTTTCTCCATCAAAAGGTGATAAATGAACCTTTAGTGAAAACTAGGGCATATACGCCTAAAATTGAATTCTTTCTGTATTTTAAGCCTTTATCTTTTATTGTATAAATGTAAAAATATTTAAGAACATACATAATCATATTTTAGTTATTTATATCCATTCCCGCCATTACAACGGCTACATGTTAACTACCATTTAGAATAATATTATTTTATTATTAGAGTCCAACGTAAGATTCCCAAGAAACTCGTTGTTGCGTGTTGGGTACGCCATCGAGCATAGCGTCCCCTTTAAAGTCATATTAATATTTTATTCACTAATATGGATAAATATGAAAATGTCATATTCCTTATTTACCTGGGGTGTTACATCCTTCCCCCCTTTTGGGAATTGCGTCCTCGCAATTTTAAAATTGCGCTTGGAAACAACCTTGAACGTCCCACATCGGAGAAGAGTTGGTAAAAAACACTTTAAAATAAAGAAAGATAAGTACAAAGTTCACCCGAGTTAACCCATACTAGGATTCCAAGTATGAAAATATGGAAATGGAGGAAAAAACAAAGGGTCATGTTCTGATGGAGAGTGATAGAAAACATGTTTAGGAGAAAGTTAACCACGAGAAAATCACAAACTTGTGATGGGTGAAACGGTATTCGATTCCCCAGTAGGAAAAGTTAATAGACAAAATTTTTGTTTTAAGTTACTTTTTATTGAGGAATTTATTCATAAGGAAGCATAATCACTTATCATGTTGACTTTCAACTTTTACTAGATTCCTTAGTCAAACTCATATTTTTTCCAAAAGACGAGTATTTAGGGGGACTTGTTCACATTAAGAGTACTATAATCAACTTCTAGAGAATCACCTAATCCCCAAAGGAGAACTATATACATCCCATGTTTTTAGGCTTTAACCAAAACCAAAACCAAAAAGTTTAGTACAAGATTAGATATTCCAGAAAAGGATAACCCCTTATAAAAAGAAAATCTATTCTTAATCTCCAAAATTTGTCCAACAAAACCCAAAGTTCAACGAGGACCATCCGATAAACAATTTGTCCATAAAATTCTTCAAAGTAAACCAATATAAGATTGAAACCCTAATATTTGAAGGATTTAGTCACATAGTCTTCCAAGTTAAATCGTAACATTTATCTCCAAACAACATCAGTTGCTCCTAAAGTCTCACATTGAAAAGTAATTATCCTAATCACATATCCTCCAAAATCAACTTACTCTTAATTCATAAAATCATATAACTAAAAAGAATCAGTCAAACTAACCAGGGGCTTCACGTAGTCCAGTGGTAGGCGATAAATACCAGTCGCACTTTGGTTGTGGGTTCGATTCCCACAGCATTGTCCGACGCGACGGGTCGTCACACAGTCTGCGTGTTGTCCTTTTTCCAAAACTATATAATTCTCAAATCATTACCCAAAAAGGGATAAAATCATCAAAAAAACCATAACATAATTTAACCTCAATTTTATCTCATGCCTTTCACTTCAATCATAACATATGGTAACCCATAATTACTTCAAAAGTAAGGATCATATAAACCCAAATGGTTCTTTATAACTATGTCCACAAAAGAAAAGATAACTATTACTTGAATAAAATTTGCCTATATTAAACATCAGGGTTACACATAATATAAAAAGTCTTCTAATGTATCCCCATCATCAAAAGAGACTTAATACTCTTAAGAATTTCACCCTAACTCTTGAAGCCCTCATATGTTGACATCTTACTCATTCAACATTATTCATGATCCATTATCCATTCCTTTCCAACTTATTCCGAAATACCTCTTTCCTACAAACAAAATCATGAATCATATCCTAAGATTGAAAAATAAGAAAACAATAGTCATGAAATAGTACATACCTTTGATTGGTCATTGTCAGTTTCTTCATCCTCAATTGGAATGGCATTAGGTATTGGTAAACGAATATTGGTACGCTCTTTGTGACCCCATTCACGAAACTTCTTCATAGGACATGTGTTTACATAATGACCATGCACACCACATTTAGAACATTCAATTGATCCCTAAGAAAGAACTTCTTTCCCTTTCCTCGAGTCAACTGGATGCTTCTTTTTTCCATGGCAGGTTCTTGCTTTATGACCTTCATTTCCACATCTATAGCATATTTCTGTCCCTTTGAAACATTTTCCTAGGTGTTTCTTTCCACATCTTTGACACATAGATTTTTGAACACACTTACCTTTATGATTATTACCTGTACTTCCGTAGGGATTTGTTTCTTGCATATATGATGCCTTAGAGAAATCTCCACGGTTTAGGTGGTCAATCATGACTCCAGATAGTTGGTTGAGGATAATCAAAAGATTTCTCATTGCAGCTCCCATATCATTCAGTTGCTTGCTCAAAAAACTATCACAGTTTCCTTCACATCCACTGTTACTTTGGTGCCTGCTAGATACAACCATTTACTAAAACCAAAAAGGTCAGTGTGAGTATATCAACAAAACCATCATGTACTAATGAGTAAGATAGAAAATAAGATATACTTACTCATTCACTTTATCTAAAACTAAGACTCTTTCTGAAATCCTAACCATTATGGTAATTGTCAATTATGCTTAAAGAATACCCTAACCTCTAAAGTTATCTAAACCGACCTCTGATACCAACTATAAGGCCCCAGCCTTAAACCTTACTTAATCTTGAGTTATTACAAGATTACACATTGAGGATCTTTTCAGGTTTAGAGTTTTAGAGAATTAGATCATGAAACTTGCATTACATTCCACATTTAAACAAAGTGGTTACATAAAAGACAATATTCATTCTTCCCATCAACAGAAACCTATTTAGAATAAAACACGGATTCTTTCTTGACACATCCTTGACACTATCATCACA
Organism: Viscum album; assembly: GCA_963277665.1. Classification (NCBI taxonomy): domain Eukaryota; kingdom Viridiplantae; phylum Streptophyta; class Magnoliopsida; order Santalales; family Viscaceae; genus Viscum; species Viscum album. The sequence goes on from OY728156.1 coordinate 409,087,486, forward strand.
TCATGTACCTTTCCCTTGACCTGTGAAAAACATTTCAAAAACTTGGGATGAGCATAAAAAGCTCAGTAAGGGTTATAAAAATATGGAAAGGAAACATGAGTTCACAAATACATAAGAATGAAATCATACTTTACCCATAAAACATAGGCATATCAAATCATTAATAAATCATAGAAAACATAAGACATAAAGGTAACTTGAGGCATTCATAACATTCTTACATAGGGAGTAACCCTCTTGGTTACCTTTGGAATACCCATCACAGTATATTCCCTAAATCTCTTCGGAGAAACCTTAACGTTTCACTCCTTCGCGTTACCCAATGCATTGGAGAGCTATATCGGGCTCACCCGCCCTTAGTTTATCACGGAACCACCCGTTTTCATAACAATGCCCAAGAACCATAACATAAATGTATCACATAAAACATGCATAAAGGAAACATAACATTTCCACATTTCAATCACAATATAACATTTCAGTATATTGAAATAATGAATCTGTTTAAAAAGAAACCATTTACAAAACCATTTAAAACATTTAATAAAGAGATTTTTTAATCAAAGTGTCCCATACCACCTTGAAGATTTTAACATTTTAAACCATTAATATCCATATAAATAAATCCTTAAAACCATTTTTAAAACATGGATATTAATAAGAACAAATAATTAAAACATTTAAAACGATATTTTGGTTAAAGGGGTTTTACCAAAATTAGAGACACTTGAATACAATAATCGAGAAATAACATTTAGTCAGAACTTTATAATATCATGAGAATAAAAGGATTCATGATATAATACTCCAAAGGACAGTATATACACCATATAAGAGTGAATTGGTGCATAACAACAATGAACCCTCAATAGAAATGTCAAATGTGACGAAATCCCTTAAAAAGAAGGTATCCTTAAATTAAGGACAAATAAATCTCAAAAATATGTGTGACAAATATATATACACCCAATATAAGTGGATATTAATTGTAAAACAATAAAAAGTCATTCACACATATTCAATGGATGACATATTCAATGACTACAAGTGAAACCCAAAGAAATCGAAATTGGGTTAAAAAGTTCCCTTGACAGCCTAACGGCATCACATCAAAATGAGTTGATGAGAGATAAAAAGTGTATCTCATCACTTGGACATAAAATTTACATCAATAAGGATATATGAGAACATATCCCAACATAACAATATGTAAATTAAAAGACCCAACAAAATAAGTCTTTTAAAAAAGAGGAGGGTGAAAGGTTCCCTTACCGACTTGGGTATCTTTCAAAACATACACCCCATGAAAGAAGGACAATAGATCATTGATGTAAATACTCATAAATGAAAGTATATTACACAAATAGTAGAATAATGGGCAGTACATACACCACTCAATGGAATTTGTGGCAAATGTATCATAAATCTCACGGGAATAAAAGTGAGATGAAAAATCCCTTACGAAAACTCGGCAGCCTAACGGCGCCACATAAAACTTCCGAATATGGATTGATGAGATCAAATATGGTATCTCAACACATTACAATATAATGTACAGAAAGAGGAATATAAAATAACATCCCCCAACATTACAAATAGGAGTTTAAAAGAAGTGACATAAAGGAGAGTACTTAAAAAGAATGAGAGAGGTTAGATCTCTTACGAAAGTTCGGCAGCCTAACGGCGCCAATCGAATCTTCCAAAATGGATTGATGAGAGATAATAGGGTCTCTCATCACATGAACATAAAAATTACAGTAGGAGTAATATAAAAGAACATCCCAATCATAAGAAAGATGAGCTTAAAAGAAATGACATAAAAGAGTGTACTTTAAAAGAAAGAGAGTTGTAGGATCCCTTACCTCGGGTCCGACTTGACTTGATCGTTCTTTAACGTCCTGAATAATAAACTTGAGTTAATTTACACTTTATTAAGAACCTTTTTCTAGTTCATTATTCCTATTAGATCACTTATTTCCATGTTATAAACATTATGTAAACATTTATGTTAATAATGTTTGTTTTGTCGATATTTGGTTCTTAAGTCGAAAGTGGACTTCTTACCATTACATGTTGTTCGTGTGGTCAAATATTTATTATATCCAGAATAATATTCATGATTTGGATATCATATATGTCATATATATCCAGTAAATTCATGCATTTATAACATTACATAATCATTTAGAGGTAAGAAATGAAATGCACCGTTGATGGAGACGGTATGCCGTACGTACGCATGAACGCTACTTTCATTTCTATTTCATATTTTATAGAATGGAATAATAATGATATAAAGGTATATTATAATTACAGTATAATATCATATATAATATCATAGTTCCATCCTTTATACGTCCCACATATGGTATTTAACGAATCAAATCACTTTGATGGGGCGGTAGTCCGCACTTCCTTAAATGAAGATATCGCGTATACCCATAATGGAAGCCATAAAGGTAAGACAAAAATGAAAAATAAAGAAGCGTAAATAAAACATAAACATATTATATATCATATATAAAAATAGTGACATCATAATGTCCACCTTTGAAGGTGTTAAATGAGTATTGAACAATCATCGTTTCGGGAGGCAGAATTTCACCATCCACGGAAACCGTATGTTCTTTAACCATTTGATGTAGTTGTGTGAGAGTGTAGCTCGAATAAATCTTATAAAAACATCCTAGTATATTGAAGATACTGGGGTTGTTACAAAATAAGTAAATAAAAAGATTTTATGGGGTTGGAGAATCAAAATAAAACAAATGAACATGAGAGAGTGAATTACCTTTAAAAGTGTAACTCCTTTTGATTTGAGCCTAAAGGCTTCCTTTGAAAGGATTCTTCCAAAAGGGAATCCTCTAGGATGAGGAGATGGATGTGGAGAGATTAAATGGGCAGGGGTTGGCCGAGCCAAAGGCTTGAGGAGTGTGTTAAATGAGGTATAGGTGGGGGCCTTTTATAAGAGGAGAGGAGGGGCACTTTTAGAAAGTAAAGAAATATTACTATATTTGAAAATGTGTTTCGGTTTCAAAAGGTCCCACATTGATATAATTCGTGGATAAGGTGATAAGGCTTCGAAATCCACTCATAAAATAAGTTTTGGACATGTGTAGTTCATATATATTACATTATCTTTCCATTTTATTTAAATCGTCAAATAATGATGTTATCGCTGCATCATTATTATGTCATAAATAATTAAATTTATTTAATGTCTAAAAATTATAACAAAATTATATGATGTAGGAAATCTTTTTATCTTTCCAATGAATATTTATAATCAAAAATATGACTTGTATAACCTCACTTAAAAATTGTTTTAGTAAAACATATCATGTTTGTGTCAATTTTACTTTTACATTAAATAAAATGTTATTTATGTCATTTCCCAACCAAAGTGGATCCATGGGGTCCCCAAGTTGACTCATGGATTATCTTGGTCGGCCATGATACAACCAATGAGGGTAAGACATGTGTCAAGCTCATCTCATTTTATTAAAGCATTATTTTTACCTTAAACCACACTAATTACCACTAATCGCGATTAAAAACTTAATAAGTTACTATTCACCAAAAAATTATTTTAATCTCATTGAACCACATTTTACTTCTTAATGACAACCATGTATGTCGGATTTTTGAAAATCAAAACACAATGACGGAATAATTTCATTTAAATGGAAAATCAGTTTTTATAAGTACCACTTAGTGGTTTCACTATTCATCAAAAATTGAAGTTTTTCAGAAAAATCCCAAAAATTCACCCTAAGCTATATTTGATATTCTGAATTCAAAAATGAAGTCCGTTTTAAAAAATTCAAAACATATAAGTCACATTAATTAATTTAATAATTAATTCCCGCTGTCATGACAAATAGCGTGTTTTATGAAACAATAAGTATCAAAAGATTGACACTAGTTTAAGTCTGATTTCAAAGTGAAATTGATTCCAACGACCACTATTGGATTAAATGGTAAAAATATTTTCTAATTTCAGTTTAAAACCAATTCAAAATATAATCTAATCATATAAATAAATTAGATTAAAAAGTGGTTTTGAATTAAAATACAACATTTTACACTATTCATTAAAAAAAAGAACTTTATCGGAAAGATACCAAAAATTTACACAAAGTAAATTTTGATGTCCCGATTCTTAATAAGAGTTTTATTTGGTCCAATAGAATGTTTAAGAGTGAACAAAACTATATTTAATGACGGTTCTCCATCAAAAGGTGATAAGTGAACCTTTAGTGAAAACTAGGGCATATACGCCTAAAATTGAATTCTTTCCGTATTTTAAGCCTTTATCTTTTATTGTATAAATGTAAAAATATTTAAGAACATATATAATAATATTTTAGTTATTTCTATCCATTCCCGCCATTACAACGGCTACATGTTAACTACCATTTAGAATAATATTATTTTATTATTAGAGTACAACGTAAGATTCCCAAGAAACTCGTTGTTGCGTGTTGGGTACGCCATTGAGCATAGCGTCCCCTTTAAAGTAATATTAATATTTTATTCAAAAATATGGATAAATATGAAAATGTCATATTCCTTATTTACCTGGGGTGTTACATCCTTCCCCCCTTTTGGGAATTGTGTCCTCGCAATTTTAAAATTGCGCTTGGAAACAACCTTGAACGTCCCACATCGGAGAAGAGTTGGTAAAAAAACACTTTAAAATAAAGAAAGATAAGTACAAAGGTCACCCGAGTTAACCCATACTAGGATTCCAAGTATGAAAATATGGACATGGAGGAAAAAACAAAGGGTCATGTTCTGATGGAGAGTGATAGAAAACATGTTTAGGAGAAAGTTAACCACGAGAAAATCACAAACTTGTGATGGGTTAAACGGTATTCGATTCCCCAGTAGGAAAAGTTAATAGACAACATTTTTGTTTTAAGTTACATTTTATTGAGGAATTTATTCATAAGGAAGCATAATCACTTATCATGTTGCCTTTCAACTTTTACTAGATTCCTTAGTCAAACTCATATTTTTTCCAAAAGACGAGTATTTAGGGAGACTTGTTCGCATTAAGGGTACTATAATCAACTTCTAGAGAATCACCTAATCCCCAAAAGAGAACTATATACATCCCATGTTTTTAGGCTTTAACCAAAACCAAAACAAAAAATGTTAGTACAAGATCAGATAATCCAGAAAAGGATAACCCCTTATAAAAAGAAAATCTATTCTTAATCTCCAAAATTTGTCCAACAAAACCCAAAGTTCAACGAGGACCATCCGATAAACAATTTGTCCATAAAATTCTTCAAATTAAACCAATATAATATTGAAACCCATATATTTGAAGGATTTAGTCACATAGTCTTCCAAGTTAAATCGTAACATTTATCTCCAAACAACATCAGTTGCTCCTAAAGTCTCACATTGAAAAGTAATTATCCTTATCACATATCCTCCAAAATCAACTTACTCTTAATTCATAAAATCATATAACTAAAAAGAATCAGTCAAACTAACCAGGGGCTTCACGTAGTCTAGTGGTAGGCGATAAATACCAGTCACACTTTGGTTGTGGGTTCGATTCCCGTAGCATTGTCCGACGCGACGGGTTGTCACACGGTCTGCGTGTTGTCCTTTTTCCAAAACTATATAATTCTCAAATAATTACCCAAAAAGGGATAAAATCATCAAAAATAACCATAACATAATTTAACCTCAATTTTATCTCATTCCTTTCACTTCAATCATAACATATGGTAACCCATAATTACTTCAAAAGTAAGGATCATATAAACCCAAATGGTTCTTTATAACTATGTCCACAAAAGAAAAGATAACTATTACTTGAATAAAATTTGCCTATATTAAACATCAGGGTTACACATAATATAAAAAGTCTTCTAATGTATCCCCATCATCAAAAGAGACTTAATACTCTTAAGAATTTCACCCTAACTCATGAAGCCCTCATATGTTGACATCTTACTCATTCAACATTCTTCATGATCCATTATCCATTCCTTTCCAACTTATTCCGAAATACCTCTTTCCTACAAACAAAATCATGAATCATATCCTAAGATTCCAAAATAAGAAAACAATAGTCATGAAATAGTACATACCGTTGATTGGTCATTGTCAGTTTCTTCATCCTCAATTGGAATGGCATTAGGTATTGGTAAACGAATATTGGTACGCTCTTGGTGACCCCATTCACGAAACTTCTTCATAGGACATGTGTTTTCATAATGACCATGCACACCACATTTAAAACATTCAATTGATCCCTCATAAAGAACTTCTTTCCCTTTCCTCGAGTCAACTGGATGCTTCCTTTTTCCATGGCAGGTTCATGCTTTATGACCTTCATTTCCACATCTATAGCATATTTCTGTCCCTTTGAAACATTTTCCAAGGTCTTTCTTTCCACATCTTTGACACATAGGTTTTTGAACACACTTACCTTTATGATTATTACCTATACTTCCGTAGGGATTTGTTTCTTGCATATATGATGCCTTAGAGAAATCTCCACGGTTTAGGTGGTCAATAATGACTCCGGATAGTTGGTTGAGGATAATAAAAAGAGTTCTCATTGCATCTCCCATATCATTCAGTTGCTTGCTCAAAAAACTGTCACAGTTTCCTTCACATCCACTGTTACTTTGGTGCCTGCTAGATCCAGCCATTTACTAAAACCAAAAAGGTCAGTGTGAGTATATCAACAAAACCATCATGTACTAATGAGTAAGATAGACAATAAGATATACTTACTCATTCACTTTATCTAAAACTAAGACTCTTTCTGAAATCCTAACCATTATGGTAATTGTCAATTATGCTTAAAGAATACCCTAACCTCTAAAGTTATCTAAACCGACCTCTGATACCAACTATAAGGCCCCAGCCTTAAACCTTACTTAATCTTGAGTTATTACAAGATTACACATTGAGGATCTTTTCAGGTTTAGAGTTTTAGAGAATTAGATCATGAAACTTGAATTACATTCCACATTTAAACAAAGTGGTTACATAAAAGACAATATTCATTCTTCCCATCAACAGAAACCTATTTAGAATAAAACACGGATTCTTTCTTGACACATCCTTGACACTATCATCACATCATGTACCTTTCCCTTGACCTGTGAAAAACATTTCAAAAACTTGGGATGAGCATAAAAAGCTCAGTAAGGGTTATAAAAATATGGAAAGGAAACATGAGTTCACAAATACATAAGAATGAAATCATACTTTACCCATAAAACATAGGCATATAAAATCATGAATAAATCATAGAAAACATAAGACATAAAGGTAACTTGAGGCATTCATAACATTCTTACATAGGGAGTAACCCTATTGGTGACGTTTGGAATACCCATCACAGTATATTCCCTAAATCTCTTCAGAGAAACCTTAACGTTTCACTCCTTCGCGTTACCCAATGCATTGGAGAGCTATATCGGGCTCACCCGCCCTTAGTTTATCACGGAACCACCCGTTTTCATAACAATGCCCAAGAACCATAACATAAATGTATCACATAAAACATTCATAAAGGAAACATAACATTTCCACATTTCAATCACTATATAACATTTCAGTATATTGAAATAATGAATCCGTTTAAAAATAAACCATTTCCAAAACCATTTAAAACATTTAATAAAGAGATTTTTGAATCAAAGTGTCCCATACCACCATGAAGCTTTTAACATTTTAAACCATTAATATCCATATAAATAAATCCTTAAAACCATTTTGAAAACATGGATATTAATAATAACAAATAATTAAAACATTTAAAACGATATTTTGGTTAAAGGGGTTTTACCAAAATTAGAGACACTTGAATACAATAATCGAGGAATAACATTTAGTCAGAACTTTATAATATCATGAGAATAAATGGATTCATGATATAATACTCTAAAGGACAGTATATACACCATATAAGAGTGAATTGGTGCATAACAACAATGAACCCTCAATAGAAATGTCAAATGTGACGAAATCCCTTAAAAAGAAGGTATCCTTAAATTAAGGACAAATAAATCTCAAAAATATGTGTGACAAATATATATACACCCAATATAAGTGGATATTAAGTGTAAAACAATAAAAGTTCATTCAAACATATTCAATGGATGACATATTCAATGACTACAAGTTGAACCCAAAGAAATCTAAATTGGGTTAAAAAGTTCCCTTGACAGCCTAACGGCATCACATCAAAATGAGTTGATGAGAGATAAAAAGTGTATCTCATCACTTGGACATAAAATTTACATCAATAAGGATATATGAGAACATATCCCAACATAACAAAATGTAAATTAAAAGACCCAACAAAAGAAGTCTTTTAAAAAAGAGGAGGGTGAAAGGTTCCCTTACCGACTTGGGTATCTTTCAAAACATACACCCCATGAAAGAAGGACAATAGATCATTGATGTAAATACTCATAAATGAAAGTATATTACACAAATAGTAGAATAATGGGCAGTACATACACCACTCAATGGAATTTGTGGCAAATGTATCATAAATCTCACGGGAATAAAAGTGAGATGAAAAATCCCTTACGAAAACTCGGCAGCCTAACGGCGCCACATAAAACTTCCGAATATGGATTGATGAGATCAAATAGGGTATCTCAACACATTACAATATAATGTACAGCAAGAGGAATATAAAATAACATCCCCCAACATTACAAATAGGATCTTAAAAGAAGTGACATAAAGGAGAGTACTTAAAAATAAAGAGAGAGGTTAAATCTCTTACGAAAGTTCAGCAGCCTAACGGCGCCAATCGAAACTTCCAAAATGGATTGATGAGAGAGAATAGGGTCTCTCATCACATGAATATAAAAATTACAGTATGAGTAATATAAAAGAACATCCCAATCATAAGAAAGACGAGCTTAAAAGAAATGACATAAAAGAGTGTACTTTAAAAGAAAGAGAGTTGTAGGATCCCTTACCTCGGGTCCGACTTGACTCGATCGTTCATTAAAGTCCTGAATAATAAACTTGAGTTAATTTCCACTTTATTAAGAACATTTTTATAGTTCATTATTCCTATTAGATCACTTATTTCCATGTTATAAACATTATGTAAACATTTAAGTTAATAATGTTTGTTTTGTCGATATTTGGTTCTTAAGTCGAAAGTGGACTTCTTACCATTACATGTTGTTCGTGTGGTCAAATATTTATTATATCCAGAATAATATTCATGATTTTGATATCATATATGTCATATATATCCAGTACGTTCATGCATTTATAACATTACATAATCATTTAGAGGTTAGAAATGAAATGCACCGTTCATGGAGACGGTAAGCCGTACGTACACATGAACGCTACTTTCATTTCTATTTCATATTTTATAGAATGGAATAATAATTATATAAAGGTATATTATAATTACAGTATAATATCATATATAATATCATAGTTCCATCATTTATACGTCCCACATATGGTATTTAACGAATCAAATCACTTTGAGGGGGCGGTAGTCCGCACTTCCTTAAATGAAGATATCACGTATACCCATAATGGAAGCCATAAAGGTAAGACAAAAATGAAAAATAAAGAAGCTTAAATAAAAAATAAACATATTATATATCATATATAAAAATAGTGACATCATAATGGCCACCTTTGAAGGTGTTAAATGAGTATTGAACAATCATCGTTTCGGGAGGCAGAATTTCACCATCCACGGAAACCGTATGTTCTTTAACCATTTGATGTAGTTGTGTGAGAGTGTAGCTCGAATAAATATTATAAAAACATCCTAGTATATTGAAGATACTGGGGTTGTTACAAAAGAAGTAAATAAAAAGAGTTTATGGGGTTGGAGAATCAAAATAAAACAAATGAACATGAGAGAGTGAATTACCTTTAAAAGTGTAACTCTTTTTGATTTGAGCCTAAAGGCTTCCTTTGAAAGGATTCTGCCCAAAGGGAATCCTCTAGGATGAGGAGAGGGATGTGGAGAGAGTAAATGGGCAGGGGTTGGCCGAGACAAAGGCTTGAGGAGTGTGTTAAATGAGGTATAGGTGGAGGCCTTTTATAAGAGGAGAGGAGGGGCACTTTTGAAAAGTAAAGAAATATTACTATATTTGAAAATGTGTTTCGGTTTCAAAAGGTCCCACATTGATATAATTCGTGGATAATGTGATAAGGCTTCGAAATCCACTCATCCAATAAGTTTTGGACATGTGTAGTTCATAGATTTTACATTATCTTTCCATTTTATTTAAATCGTCAAATAATGATGTCATCGCTGCATCATTGTTATGTCATAAATAATTTAATTTATTTAATTTCTAAAAATTATAAAAAAATTCTATGATGTAGGAAATATTTTTATCTTTCCAATTAATATTTATAATCAAAAATATGACTTGTATAACCTCACTTAAAAATCGTTTTAGTAAAACATATCATGTTTGTGTCAATTTTACTTTTACATTAAATAAAATGTTATTTATGTCATTTCCCAACCAAAGTGGATCCATGGGGTCCCCAAGTTGACCCATGTCTTATCTTGGTCGGCCATGATAGAACCAATGAGGGTAAGACATGTGTCAAGCTCATCTCATTTTATTAAAGTATTATTTTTACCTTAAACCACACTAATTACCACTAATCGCGATTAAAAACTTAATAAGTTACTATTCACCAAAAAATTATTTTAATCTCATTGAACCACATTTTACTTCTTAATGACAACCATTTATGTCGGATTTTTGAAAATCAAAACACAATGACGGAATAATTTCATTTAAACGGAAAATCAGTTTTTATAAGTACCACTTAGTGGTTTCACTATTCATCAAAAATTGAAGTTTTTCAGAAAAATCCCAAAAATTCACCCTAAGCTATATTTGATATTCTGAATTCAAAAATGAAGTCCGTTTTAAAAAATTCAAAACATATAAGTCACATTAATTAATTTAATAATTAATTCCCGTTGTCATGACAAATAGCGTGTTTTATAAAACAATAAGTATCAAAAGATTGACACTAGTTTAAGTCTGATTTCAAAGTGAAATTGATTCCAACGACCACTATTGGATTAAATGGTAAAAATATTTTCTAATTTCACTTTAAAACCAATTCAAAATATAATCTAATCATATAAATAAATTATATTAAAAAGTGATTTTGAATTAAAATACAACATTTTACACTATTCATTAAAAAAATGAACTTTATCGGAAAGATACCAAAAATTTACACAAAGTAAATTTTGATGTCCCGATTCTTAATAAGAGTTTTATTTGGTCCAATAGAATGTTTAAGAGTGAACAAAACTATATTTAATGACGGTTCTCCATCAAAAGGTGATACGTGAGCCTTTAGTGAAAACTAGGGCATATACGCCTAAAATTGAATTCTTTCCGTATTTTAAGCCTTTATCTTTTATTGTATAAATGTAAAAAATTTTAAGAACATATATAATCATATTTTAGTTATTTCTATCCATTCCCGCCATTACAACGACTACATGTTAACTACCATTTAGAATAATATTATTTTATTATTAGAGTACAACGTAAGATTCCCAAGAAACTCGTTGTTGCGTGTTGGGTACGCCATCGAGCATAGCGTCCCCTTTAAAGTCATATTAATATTTTATTCACAAATATGGATAAATATGAAAATGTCATATTCCTTATTTACCTGGGGTGTTACATCAGCCCCTGGGGACGGGTCATGAAAAAGTTGTTCATTCATATTTTTACAATAGTTGGATCCATGCCATTTCCTTCTAACACCTTTAAAAATATTTCTGATAGAATAAAATAAAAGGCCAAATACCATAAAATGATGACATACCTTAGAAATTGGGTTTTATATTTGGTATCTATCTAGATCTCTTCTATCATTTCTTAGTATGGAAATCTATTCCACCCAAAATCTAAATAATTTTATTTAGTATATTATTTTTCAATTTACCGTACCCTATAAATTCAATAATTGGAAGAAAATGGATTCCCCCATATCAAATTAATATCTAATGTATCTATTAGAGTCTATAAGGCCATTTTTATACTGACAATTCATTTTCAATCCTCGTAACCCAATATTGGTTTTTCGTAATCTCATAGTTTTCATTATAATATCTTATCAATCATAATTAGAAATATTAACTTATCTAAACAATTTATAATGATTTTGTGTTCCAAAATCTTATCTAACACCATACTCATCAAATTCTCTAATAAATTTATTATTATTGAAGTATGTTCTTCTATAACTGATGAGAAATTGTTGTAATCCATTATGTGAAAATTATATATGTTTTTGAAAAATCATGATAACATTTACATGGGTCTTTTTATCATTTCATCCATTTACCAACTTTTCATATAATATGCCTAAAAATGTTGTGTTTTAATTTTATGGAATTAAAAAATTTATGAATAATGTTAACAATTATTATGAAAAAACACCAATTTTTAAATAATGTGTTAAGAAATATCATTCCACATTCACATATTCATAGTGTTTTTTCATCTATACAATTTTATAAAAAACAATCTTCATCCTTTTAGAGGGAGTTCTATAATAACATACCAAAGCCTCTTCAAAATGATAATATTTGACCCATGTATTCCTCTATTACATGATGAATGAAAAAAACATTGTATGGTATTCATCCATGAATCAAGGACACATATATGAATAACTCAATCACTAAAACTCATGTAAATTAGGAGATCTTACCAAAAACAGATATAGTCTTCTAAAAAAATATACTCCACGATTATTATCTAAAATAAAATTAATTTTTCTTATGTATAAATATTTCAAAAAAAATTATATAAAAAATGATAATTTTTATCAATATGAAAAAACTTATCATCAAGAAAATCATCTTTAATTTCTACATTGAATTTTTTATTCATGTTTCATAATTTCACCCATGAAAATGATCAAATAATATCATCGAACCCATTATTATCATTTATATTAATGTAAAAAATTTAAAATATAAAATATAAATAATTAGTTATTATTTAATATCCTCCGCATTTATTAAGTATTTTTGTGTAACATGATCTATGTGTATAAATATCATATAAAGAATAAGATATTTTCTTAACATATTAATTTTTAAACCAACCTTGAATAAAACCATATATGTTTCTATGTAATTTAATTTTTATTATATCATGTTCTAGCCAAGATAATTTATTATTTTGAATGTTTTATGAACTCTTTGGTCCATATATTCCCCCATTATAATGAGCATAGTCACATATTACCTGAAAAGTAGTTTTCAATTATGTTGGATATATATTGGAGAGACTTCCAAGTTTATAGTTAGCTATTGGAAGGGTTATTAAAAATATTTTTCAAAATAAATTAGAAATTAATTTTATAATATATGAGAAAGTGGATAAGAAAAAATTGAAAAATGATTCAAAAATATTTAGAAGAAATCCACATTTTCTAGAAATATCTTCATACATTATACTATTATGGAATATTACACCTCTTTAATCCAAATGATCATTATCAAGTCATAGTAAATATATTATTTGGATATAACATCTTAAAATATTATTTCTAAATTTACCATGAAGTTACACTACTCTTAATTAAACACCGATAATTTCCCTTAAGAATGTTCAACTACCATATCAAGGTTTATTAAATATAAATTAATTGATCTTTTGTATCAGATATTTCATATATAAAAATATCTAATAAATCTTTTAATATCAAATGAGAAATATTTTTATTTATAATTTATAAGGTTGTGGGTTGATTAAACATCCTAAATATCACTTGATAGTTGGATAAAATATCATATATACATGTAAAAGTAGGGTTTTTATTATATTTAATGTCTAAGGTAAATATATTATAACCTAAGAAAATTTCATTTATAATAGTCTATTTTTTCAAAATATAGTCCAATAATGGATAAAAAATGTATTTGAAAGTTATCTATAAATTTTGAATTAATAATATTCCTATAATTATTGTATACTCTCCGTTCAGGGATTGTATGAGTATAGGTAAAATCAGTATCATTGTTATTTATTTCTATTGTCTAAATTATTTTTGGTATCATTAAAATGGACTATCACATCTATTATATAATAACAAATAATTATAATATCAATGAATTTTAAAAAAATAATTTAATAAACAAATTTTAGGGGAAAATTAAATCTTTATTGTAATTGGTGAATGGGATTTCATTCATCCTCTAATTTTACATTGTGAGTAGAAATTGGAAGCTTAATACATCATAATTTAATTATACTCTTGGTTATCACACTATTATTTTCCCTAATAAAAATTGAAATTTATACCCACTATTTTCTAGTCAATTATGAATGTAAAATGACTACAAGTGAATCATATTCTCCCTTAAATGAGACTCTTAATTTTTGTAGGAGGTGATTCAGCTCCAACATAGGTTATTTAAAAATTAATGGTCCAGATCGGGATATGATACCCTAAATAATATATCCACCCACAATGAATCATATATTTCATAATATTTAATGTTATTTTATATATTATTTATATTTTCCATTTTATGATTAACATTCATTATCATTTATCCCTATGAATTAATTTCAAATAGTTCTGAGAAACAATTACAAAAGAATATTACAACAAAACCCTAAAATTATTCTCCATTTTTAGTGAATTTCATGAAGTAAAATTAAAAAAAAATCTCTTAAAAATTAGAAGAAAAAATTGGGCAATTTTTACATTTGATTAAATTATTTCCTTCTTATTCAAAATATATCATATATATGATTGAAAAATCATATATATCTTTGATATCATGAATTAAAAACTAAAATAGGAATATAAACACTTCTTCATTCACAAGAAGATACTATATGAATATTCTTGTATTATGCATGTATTTTTCAATGAATTGATTCCATATTCTAGTTAGTTTCAAAATTTAAATTTATATTTTATTGGAAATGGATATATAAATCAAAATACCACTTAACTTATATGGAAACATGTATTACCAAAATTAAATTAATTAATCATGCCTGATATTAAAAAAGAAACATGGTTTTGAAGAATAGAAGTTATTTTCCTTAGCACAACAAGTTTTCATTCCACGCATAATAAAATTACTCCAAAAAATTAAAATAAACAATTTTTTAATAGAAGTTCATTTAAAAAATTAATATATTGATATTCATGATATTTATTTATGGAATGGTGTATTGATATGAAATTGAATTAAAAATCTATGTAGTTTTTATATTATTCTTATACTTTTCCTTTGAATATTAGGCGGTTCATATAGTTTGTCCCCCAAAAGATTATAAATACCATATAAAATATTACATTTTGAATTATATAATTTGTTTATTTAATATTCCACTGATTATTCAATCGCATTATCCACTTTCTTGTTATTTTTCTCTCTCACAATTGATAGAATATTGATTTTTAACTTTTGTAATAGTGTCCTCAAAATATTTTTTAGTTCTTAAAGTCACATATTCAATCTATTCTTAAGGGGATTTATTAATATAATCCAAAATTATACCAAGAAATATTTATTTTAAATATTCTCTATTATGAAAAGCAGCACCTATATATATATTTTTAAATATTTTAATGAATGAAAAAATATATCTTATTTTTTATTCCAATGACCACATTAAATATTATTATTTTTTCTAATAATTACTTAAATGTTGTATTTTATTTTTGTGTGGATTGATTGATAATTAATATATGTAAGATTTATTGTCTTAAATTATGTATAAAATGTCTTGGTATAATATGTTTTTGTTTGTTCCTAGTGGTCATTGTTTATTTTTAATGTTCCATCAAACACCATATTTCTTCATCTCAATGTTTTTTATTATGATGTTATAATTATCATGAGTTTTACATGTTCTTTTTATAGTAATTATATACAAACAATATATCCCATATGTCTTAAATTTATATATATATATATATAGACACACACACATCCAATTTTGAAATAATGAAATGACTTTATTGGTACAAAATTAGGTGTGGTTTCGAAACATAATCAAATCCTATGAATACTAGATGGAAAATATGGATTGATGTACTTGA
Source organism: Viscum album (assembly GCA_963277665.1). NCBI lineage: Eukaryota > Viridiplantae > Streptophyta > Magnoliopsida > Santalales > Viscaceae > Viscum > Viscum album. Next base: position 409,103,593 of record OY728156.1, read on the forward strand.
CAGAGGAATCCCACTATGGGATGATTACCCATTTAAAAAGGGTAATAGTGATATATATATATTTATAAAATTTAATATTATAATAAAAATCCTTAATACATATATTTACAATAGTTATTTTTGGTCTCATTTTCTCCATTCATAAATTATTTTATTTAAATCAATCATTAGTTTTTTATACATGTAAGACATCATCTACGATAAAAAATCAATAATTTAATCAAATTGAATTTTGATAATTTATTTTAAATGGAAATATTTTTTAAAAATTAATATACATGTGTTAGAAAATTAAATGTCATATTATAATTGAAATAAAATAAAAAATGTCACATCCTTCACCCCGACCCCAATAGTACCCCTCATAGGATAAACATGAAGATGAGAGTGACCATCGATGCCCACACCCAATAGTACATGGATAAGAGACCATGATTTAGGGCATAACATGTATAAATGAGAGGCATTACACTAAATGATTAAATTATTGGAAAAGTGGAAAGATCCACCAATCAAATACATTATAATAAAATTTAAACTAACCCAATACATGAATATAATTCCATTAAATGAAGAAACAAAAAAGAAATAATATGAAAACATCTAGGTGGTGACTATGATTCCTATATCCCTTAAGAAACACCACACGTTAGTAATTCCTAGAATAATCATTAATTATTTCATGTATTCCTAAAAAAGTATTTTTGTATATATGGGGTTATTATAATGGTATTCTCGGTTAGATGATCCCTGGAACCTCTCATAAAAATGTTAAATTTCATATTAAATCCCGGTGAATAATATGAGGAAACCAATTCTTTACTGAAGAAGTTGAACAAAATCCCATTTTCCACAAGTAAGTCTCACTAAATAATTCAATGAAGTATGAGTTTATAAATCAGATGAATCTTAATAATTGTGGTTCCATAAATACACTTCCTAACTATTTTTTTCTTCCATACCCAACACCATACATTATATGATTCAATGCCTTCCATAAGTCATTTTTTCTATCCAATAAAACTTATCAATGACACATCATAATTTTATCTTACACCCATTCATTAATATCTCAACCCCATCCACATATCATCTCAAAATTGAGTTATAAATTTAAAAGTTTTAATATCACATGTATAATTAACTATAAATCAATAAATAACAACCCATTATTAAGCATACATATGGTATTAAAAATCACTATATTCAAAATAAATTAACATGATATATCCTCAAGATGCTATATACCATATATAGATGCATGGTAAAATTTAGATCCATCATAAAACATATGAGCACATACCAGATACCATATGTTAATGCATCCAAGATATTCCTACACATCATGTTATACCTAATGGGATAGAGGGTAAGATGGATTATTCAACCATGTATTGACTCAACAACTTATATATTAGGTAAATGTAAAATCCAAATTATTATTTGAATTATTTTCTTCATGCATAAATATTTTTTCTATAATATTATATATTTAAAAAAAGTAATGAACCAATTTAGGTCAAACTCAAACCGATCACCTGGGAAGGCATGTGACAAGGATTGAGAGGCATTTCAAATCCTCCTAGGATAGAAACTAATCCCATGGATAAAAAAATTAGTTAGTAATTATTTATCCTACGTGATGTCTAATAATGAAGAAAATATAAACTAGAATAGTAAAAGTAAACAAACAAGTGGAAAATAATAATACTATTACAAGTACCTCCATGTGACCTCATGGGTCACCTCCAACCATAGGATCACACTCTCTGCACAAGAGAACTAGAGTTGGGAGAAACAATATAAGATAAAAGAGAAGATAAAACTATAGGCATGAGCATTAAAACATAGTTTTTTCTAATATAAACTATTCTTTATTCCTTTCCTTTAAAAAGGAAACCAAGATATACTAGTTTAAAAATACAACCGTATAAAAATATGGTTTTCCAATATTTTGAAATTCATAAAAATGGATTCCATTTTTATGAAAAAAAATATTTCATTTCTATCACATTTCCAAACTATTTTTCATGTGTGGATAGTCATTTCAAAATTAAAGGAAACAAATTTAGATTAAAACATTGTTTTTATAATGAAGGAAACATGTATGAAAGAAAAAATTGAAATCACAAAACAAGAACCATGGGAAATCCTTATGTTTCTATCATTAGTGGAGTCCTTAGATCCTCAAACATCTGTGATAAATCCACACCCAATGCTACAGTGTACTCATGATTGAGCCACTAGAGGGGAATACATCTGAAGGTATAGTGGTCTTCAATGATCATAAAATGTTTAATTATTGTTGTATAATCAATTTTGATTGGGAAAACCAAGCCTCATCCCTATCGATCTATATAATATAGTAGAACTAGTTTTCCACCACTAGGTACCTAGGGTTCTCGGGTGCTTAAAAAATTGATATATCAATTAAAAATAAATTTCTAAACAATCACTACTATAATAATCCAATAAAAACATGACATTTAACCTTTAAAAATGATAAATCACAATTTAACCTCAAACTCACACCAAAACCCATGAAATTTTCTAAACATACTAAAATATGAAATTTATTCTTCTCTTTTTTAAACCACACACGAATCCACATTCATTCAATTAAACCCTAAAAAATTTACGCACACCGTACAACATTGGAAATAAACATTATAAACACAAATACATTTAAGAAACAGCATTTAATGATAAATAATTTAGGACCAATTACGCATGAAAAATATATTACATTTTCCAAATCAAGGTTAATAGCATATTTCAACATGAAAACTCCTAGTTGGAAGCTAAGATAAATTATGTAAAACAATTGAAAAATCATTTATAGGAACTAAAACTATCTCTCGTATAATATACATACTACATAAATATAAAACATATTTTTATAATAATAAAACAATTATAGATTTCAAATTAATGTGTTTGGAAAAGGGAACCTACCTCAAACTCAAGGCATACTGCTTTTGATGATGACTACTCAAATCTTCCCTTTCCACTTGCACACATATACAAATATTCATATATACATATATATATAGACACATATCCCCTATGTACATATTTTTATGTCCCAATATGTAAAAGGGTATCCTTATATATACGCTTATCCTTGGATATACCTCTTTATACATAAATGAATATGCATTTTTCACATACACACAAGCACACCAAGCCCCTACACACACACACATAGATATATATATATATATATATATATATATATATTCATACCACAATGTGTGAAAATATATATAATGATGGAGCATACATACATACATACATATATTCCTACCTATGAGCACCCATGTAAGTCTCTTTTGACAACGATAACACAACACCACCACAAAAAGGTCCAACGAACTCTAGAAAAATAAATGAATCCTAAAAATCCAAAAACCCTAATTTAAAATTGACAGAAATATATAAAATGGAACAGAACCAACCTGAAAACCATAGTAATACCACTTTCTTTTTCAACCATGGAAAGACCAATCCTTAAGAGGACCGACAAAACATAAACATCAAGAATCTACCAAAATAAAACCCCCCGCATGAGTTAGGGTATGGCCAAGGAAGGAACCCCACCAAAAGAGAAGAAAACCAAAAAAATCAGAAGATACAATGAATTTGATAAGAATAAAAACTTATATAGAGAGGTCACAAAAGAGATTAGCTCCAAAATCAGATGCTAGAATGAGAGGGGAGGAGGTGGTTGTGTGATGTGGGAAGACTCCTTTGGCTTGGGAGTCACACAAGATAGGGGTTGTTTGGGGGTAAAACACCGTTACATGGTTTTTAATAAAACCTAATAATATTATTAACAATAACAATAATATTTTTGTTTTTGTTTCTATAGTTATAAGAAAACTATTTTCATTTCATTTATTTTTTTTTAATTTTTTTAACTATAGGAAGAATGACTATTTTTGTCACATGGTTTGCTTGAACGTGCACCAGATTTTTGGTTTCCACTTTCCCAAGGGAGAGGGAACACGTAGGGTATTACGGTAGGGAAAAAGACTTTTCTCCTAGTCGTGTTCCCTAAAAAATTCCATTGTCTCGGACTCATGGTTTGCAATGGGCCGACACACAGTTTCCCCTAACCGTATACTGAGGCAGAAAACTCTAGAATTAAAAACTATAACTTGAAAATCGACCTAAATCTCAAACCGAAGAATTAACACCAATAAAAAAACAAAAATATAAAGAAAAAATGGCAGGGGTGGGAAAATTATACCCAATACAAACACATTATTCCCTCCAAAAGTCACCCACAGAAATAAGGAGAAAATCATGATCCCAAAACTAAACAAAGAAAAATGAAACCACGAGGCTCAGTGTGACCTTTAAACACCACAAGTCACACCTGAATATCTCTAGATAAAACCATAATAATATGATCCATAAAGATAAAATAAATGTATCCTAACCACACAAATTCAACTAGCACTGACCAACTCTTGAATACTCCACAACAAGGTCCATGGTTGGCCTCCCCACAATTTAGTAATTGACTATCTTAGACTAACCAGTACAAACCAACATGGGAAAACCAACACATAACAATCTAGGAACTCCCAAATAAATTAACCCCAAATACATGTGAAACTTAAAGAAATAAACTCCAAACCCAGAGGTGAACCAAACCAAAAGACATCATTTCCATGACACATGGACCTCCAAACGATCATAAACCAAAACCATAACTGATCAAAGAGGGATAAAAACACAAGGAAAATGATTATACATTTTCATTAAATAATGAAAAACCACTTTTATTACCCAAAAACACTATAAATACTTCTTATACCAAAATTGGAACTGAAAAAAATAATGGTAACTACAACAATGAAATATACAATGAGAACCTAAACCATCTCCACACTGATGTTGGAGACAAAAACTAAACCAATGTTACCCACACACCTATAAATTACTGAATATGTGAAAGACTCACTCTAAGGCATATGTAAAGAGCCCAAATATCTGAAGTATCAACAATCTCACAACTAAGAGGTGACATCTTCCAACTGATACTTTTTATTCTGCGAATGATGCTTTCAGAACATATCCATGTAACCCATATTGTAACATTTTAAGAAAGCCTTCCGAAAATAACAACTTCACAAATGCCAATTCCCATACCAACCACACAAAAACAAAATGAGAGTGTGGTCCAATGAATTATATAAATAAAAGAAAAATATGGACTCCTCAAGAAAAAATTGCTTTGTAACACACCTCTATCCAGATGGGGAACCTTCAAGAGCTCTAAGAGAAACTAAAATCCCAACCACTTGCACTTCAGGAACCAAATCAGACAATAATGAATAACTCAAAAACATCTGAAACTGAACATTTGAATATTATAAAATTTATTACTTATTATCTATTTGAATACCACCAAAATATAATAGTATCTCTCATTTTCTCCGATGATGCTACCTACAATAAAAAATAAACCAGTTTCTTAAACAGGTCCACAAAGGACGTCATTGTCCGCATACATTGACGAACATTCATGATAACCATAAATTTTTTTTCTCTAACCTCATCATGTACAAAACATTGAATTGAAGTAGTTTTGAATATCACCCAAGACACTCCAACTTGCAATGATAATGAAACAATCACCTTCCATTTGTCCAGTCCAAGTCCTTCAACCATACTGAATGCAACATGCACTCTAACAATATTTAAGGTTCTGAAAAACATGAAAACACATTCGAAATAATCAAGACACTCCAAAACCATAATATAATTATATGACTAAAAATAATAATAAATTATTGATAAGATCTTGACTCCACCACTCCACTAAGAGTCAATGTAAGGCCAATAACGGAAAAAGACAGCATTAAATTTTTCTGAGTCGTTCTAGGCGTCATATCTTCAACTTTGAAAAGAATAAAACCAAAATCTGATATCATAAACCAACACATTAAAAAATTAAATCCTAATCAGATATTAGTGGAAATAAGATGACAAAAACATCATAAAACAAGCCAAAACATCTCTTTTAGAACCCACCATTTCAAAATTCACCCATTTTCAAATTTAGTTTCCCCTTTAAAAATCATTATAATTTTCCATGTCCAAAATTATTTCAAAAAATACAATTTCTAATTAAAAATTATACATCGTTTATCCCCTTAAACCACAAATATTTTTAGAAAAGAATCCCCTTCTTAACAAAAACCACATTTCTTTTGAAGTAAAACTTTTGGAAAACCAAGTAAAACCTTTGATTTTAAATACTCACCAATGACATCATAGGAAATTTCACATATGTTTCCATCACACATCTACTTATACCATCCACACATACATACCAACATTCACATTCTACACACATATACACATGTGAAGGAACATAAGAAATACAAAGTTTAATACATACCATTTTATTATCAAATTAAGTATTTACCAAATTCCCAATTCACTTTTCATCCACATTTTCCCGAGCATTTCAAATTTTCTAAAAAAATTCTCTCTCAAAACCCATTATTTCGATTTGGAAACCATTTGATGAAATAATATTATTTTTTAAATCCACTCACACAAACCCAAATTAGTCTGATGCATCACTAATACCAAAATAACTGAAATAGGGAACTAGTGGTCATGCATAACCCAACCATATGGTTTAGAAGACCATGAAATGATTATGAACCAACCACTAGTTTCATATTGAACCATGAACATGAGTTATAAATGGTTCTCTATGTAGTGTAATAAAAATGGGTATCACCAACTCACTTCCACTCTCATCAGAAAACATGCACAAGATTGTTAAACTAAACAAACACTGAAAAAATAACCCAAAACCCAAAATAAATACATAAATCCAACTACCTATGGCAAGTCAGGTCTTCTCACAAGTTGTGTTGATTAGGAAAAAACTAATAACCTACCTCCTAAAGTTTAACAAACCTATATCAGATATACTAAACAACCCAAATTATAAGGGCCCCCTGTAATAAAATATTTCGATCAAACAACCAGGGTCTGCCCCGAATAGGTCACCCGAGCTAGCCCACGACAAGTCTTGAGTGGATATCATGGTCCTCCCAGTATGGAAACTAGTGCTAGACATAAAAAATAAAGTTATTGGGAATGATTTATCCCACCAGACAATAGCTAACCAATGAAATAAAAATTGAACCATTAAAACTAAACTGTAAAAAGAAAAGAGAATAACTATTGCACATCCCTCCATGTGACCTCATGGGACACCTCCTACCATAAGATTACACTCACTCTTTGAGTGAACTAGTCTTATGAGAAACACTAGTTGCTAAAAATAAATATAAAACTATATACATGAGTATTAAAACATAGTCATCATTCCAAATTAAAACACTCACTATGCATAAAATTAAAAATAAAACCATTACATTCGAGTTTGAAAATACAACCATATAAATATAAAATTTTCCATTCTTCTCAAATTCAAGTAAAAAGCTTCCAATTTAAAAAAACATTTCATTTTGATAAAATTTTAAAAATAGTTTTCAAGAATTAATCATCATTTCAAAATGAAATAAAAACAATTTAGATTAAATCATGGTTTTCATAAAGGATTAAACAAGTATGAATGTAGCGGAAATGGAAATCACAACACAAGTACTCAGGGAAATTGATAAGTATCTTAGGTTAGTGGAGTCCTACGATCCTCATATCTCAGTGATAAATAAATACCAAACACCATAGTGTCTTCAGTAATGATCTACTAGAGGGGAACACATTCCATGGTTTTGTGGTCTCTAATAATTATCAAATTTTTAATTATTGTTGAAGCATTAATTTGGATTGAGGAACCAGGCCTCATCCCTTCTGATACTCCTAACATATTAGACCTAGTCTTCCCCCATGGTACCTAGGGTTCCCATGTGCTTAACCCAATTTTAATATCAAATAAAACTCCCTTTCCAAACAATCACTAAAACAACACTCTAATAAACAATAGAAAGTGAACCATTCAAAATGGAAAATCACCATTTAACCCTAAACTCACTTCGAAACACTTTCTATTTTCTAAACATACCAAAACATTAAATTTTACCTTTTTTTCTAAACCACATAGAAATCCACTTTTATTCAAGTAAACTCTCATAACTATTTAACACACCTGAAACATACATGGAAATAACAATTTCACACTTAAAACCATTTATGAAACCACTTTTAAATAAATATCATTTAGGACCAAATATGCATTAAAAGAACATTACATTTTTCAAAATAAGAAAAGATCATATTTCAACATGAAAAACCCACATTGGAAGCTCAGAAAAATTATGTAAAAAATGGAAAATCATATACAAAAGCCAAGAAAATATTGTATATAATATACATACTACATAAATATAAAACATAATTTTTAAAACAATCAGTTTATTATGGAATTAAAATAAAAGGGTTTGGCATACGGATCTTACCTGAAGCACAAGGCACACTGCTTCTGATGACAAAAGGTTGAATATTCCCTTTCTTCAAGCATGTATAAGTAGTTTAAAAATTTATAAGCACAAATAGACCTTATATACATATTTACTTGACCAAATATGTACAAGGGGATCCTTACATATATTATTATACAACCATATACCATTTTATACTTACACACATATTCATTTTTTCACATATACACATAACCATACCTAGACCGAATTTCTTATATATATTCATAAGACCATGTGTATATATATATATATAATGGTGGAACATATATGTATATATATTCATACCTATGAAGACCCATGTAGGACTTTTTGACAATGACAACCCGAAACCATCGCAATGTGGTCCAAATAACTCTAGAAAAATACTAAATGATCAAAAATCACAAAATCATAAATTAAAAATTAAGAAAATAATTAAAATGGAACAAAAACTACGCAAAAACCATGGATAACCAACTACCTTTGTGTACCGTGGTAAAAACGATCCTCAACAGTGAAAATAGACTCTAAACATTAAGCAATGACAAAAAAAACCCCAAAACAAGTTAGGGTTTTTCCAAGGAATATATACCTCTTATAAGAGAAGAGAAAATTGAAATCAGAATATAAAATTCAAGAGGATAATAATAAACCCCTACCTAGATAGATGACACAAGATACTGGCTCAAAAATCTGATGTTGGAAGGATATGGGTGGAGGAGATGCATGCAATGGGAGCCCCCATTAGATGGGGTGTCACGTGAGTCAAGGTAAAAGAGGGGGAGGAAGACCTATAAGGGTTTTTTTATAAAACCTAATAATAATAACAATAAAAATATTATTATTATTCTAATTATTATTATTAATAAAACAACTCTTTTTTAATTCAGTTTTTTAACTCTGGGAAGACCATACTATTTCTTAGCACTGTCTGCCAGACCGTGAGCTAACTGTGCATTTTCTTCTATCCCAATGGAGTGGGACCACAAGTTCTCCTTGATAGGGCTGAATTATTTTGTGCCTATACATGTGACTAGGAAAACCTCACTATCTAGGCCACATGTTTTCACTAGGCTGGCAAAAAAGTTCCTTTAACGATGCACCAACCCTACACCTAAGAAGGAAACATGAAAATTCAAATCCCTCTCTTGTAAATCAATTAAGACCATAACCAAAAGACCAAACACCAATAAATAAACAAAAATAAAAGTAATCCATGGAATTTGTGTGGAAAAAAATATAGGTCATCTAAATTTTTTTATTTAATTACTAAATATTGTAATATTAATAAAAAATTAGACCAATTAAAATTAAAAACATTAAAACAAGAAAAAATATAAAATAGAAAAGATAAAATTAGATATAATGGATCATCCCAATCTACAAGAATCATTGCCCCCACAACCAACACTATAAATGAATCAAAATATTAAAAATCAATCAACATCATAGAAAATGGAAATATATAACTTTGAGTGAAATTTAGTTGAATATTGAGTGAAAGAATTAAGTTTTGTATATATATATATATATGAGGTAATGTGACCACTGTAATAGTAATGTGACAATCAGAATAGTAAACTGACCATTTGGAAGATTAACCTGACCATTGGGAATAGTAGCCTGACTTTTGGAATAGTGATTCTACCTCAAAATAATAAATTTTGATATAAATTTTATTTATCATTATTATTTTAAGTAAATATAAATATTATAGTTCCAAAAAATATTATGATTAAAATAATCAATGAAAATATAATTATATTCTTAATAAATTGTCTTTTAAAGTATTTTATTAAAGTTATAATTTTTTATATTTAAAAAAATCACCTATTTTTGAAATTAATTTTAATAAAATGAATAATTTTTTTAAAATCATCATGATTCTTTTTTCGATGGTTATTTTTTACTATTTTTATGAAATTTTTTAAATTTTTGAGTTAATAGTAATAAACAGTTCTTGACATAACCACTACATCATAAATTACATAAATAACGAATTAATAATGACATAATAATTTTTATAAGTTAAATGTTTTCCATTATATATTTTATTTATAAAAATTATTCATTAAATTATAATAAACTTAATTTCCAAACATAAAAAGTACTTTCCAAAATGTAAAGTCATGTGATATTCCTTAAAATAACCATTTACCTTTTTTATCCTTTCTTTTTAATAAAAAAGGAATTTTAATTATTAAAGATATTTAAAGTCTTAGAAACAATATATTATATTCATATATGACTTAAAATTTATAAAATTTATTAATATATTTTTTTGTCTTTGATATATTATTTTATTTAATATTTTATTCTAAAAATACCCCTCTCCTCATGTATAAATAACCTCACTTCCTCCCATCGGAAAACCACTCATACCCCACTTGACAAAGTCTAAATTCAATAAAAATAATCCATTAAAATACCTTTATAACACCCAAAGACATTCTTGAGTAAAAAAACTACAAATATTAAGGGATTTTAAGTGAAATTTAAGAGAAGTTACATCTTGGATTAAGTAAGTTTCGATCAACTCTTCATCTTTTTTATCTATAATTCTTATTTTACTTGTTTTTTCACCACCCCATTCACACCAAATATTTATAATATTTTTTATTCTATAATTTAATTTTATATTAATTACATTAACCTACTATAATTATCATATTTACTATATATATATATATATATATATCAAAAATCTCTTTTCCTCTATTTCGGCAATGTCATGTCAAAGGTCAGTTAACCACCTATGGAGGTATTTCCAAGTCAATGATTATTACCAACATCATGGATGGATTTTATGATATATATATAATATATATAAATATAATTATATGTAATATATTTTTTTGGAATTGATTATACTAATATATTAACTATGTTTAAAAAATAGAGAAATTAAAGAAAAACAAGAAACCTTTAAGTAAAACATGATATGAAAATGACAATCCTATAATAAATAAAATTAACAAATATAATCAAATGACTAAAATTTATAAATTGTGTTAAAAATTAAAATAACACACTTGTGAATCAAATTTTTAATAAATCTGTGTCTATTATTCCTGAGTCAATAAAGTGACGAAATAAATTGATAATAAAGGTAAGGGAATGATCGAACCCAAACCCTTTTCATTGCGTTATCCAAATTTCTAGAAAATATTAGTATTGACATTCCTATATTTTTACTTAAGTATCATTTCCATATTCTCCCATATTTTTTTTGGATATACATGTTTCCTACATGATTTTTCTGATAAATTCAAACACTTTCCAAAAGAACTATTCTTTTTATGATAAATTATTCAATCTACTTGAGTTGTTTATTTTTTTCTAAAAAATAATGATTCATATATCAAATATGTTTTTAAATTTTTCATTTGGTAACCCCTTGTTTATTCTTGAAATCATTATTGATGAAATCTTTATGAAACCAATTTTTTTATTTGGGTAAATTCATGACTTTGATTGTAATATATTGTATGTTATATTCATTATTTCTTAAATATTATGAGGTGTTCGGTGGGCCCAAAATTATATATCCCTCTAATTAATTGGATAATGTGACATGTCTCATTAGAAAATTAGTATTATGTGCGAACAAGATTCTATATGTTTTAATAATTATAATGTTATTATTATGCACATATGTTAAGGATGAACACAATGATTTCTTTTTTCATAACTATGTGTGGTATTTGACTACTATGACATGATGTTTAATTTTTTTGACCTTCCACATTCCTTTCCTTTATGAAATGATTTCCTCATGATGTTTTTGAGGATATTATACTTGTGTTATGATGATGATTATTATTATTAGGCTCACTCATGTTGTATTGATTCATTCCACTTATTCATCCTCTTACTGCGATTTTATATCACCCCATTTTTTGATGTATATCCTTAGGTGAATATAAGTACTAAGGATAATGTGATATTTATAAGGATAAATAATAATATTTTAAATAAATGTTTATGTTTTATTATGTATAAGTGATGTATAGTTCTAATTTTTCCCATTATGTGATATATAATAACGTTATTATGTTTTTTATCTTAAAAATGAAGTAATAGACCTATTATAATAGTAATGTGACTATATTTAGTATTTTAGAATGGTTTAGTTAATATGAGAATTAGTATTTTAAAATCTTAGAGGCAACCCTTAGGATAAGTCTAATTATATGAAAACATTCGAGAAGTATTTATTTAGAAAATGGAAAAACATTAAGATCCCATAAGATATGAATTTAATATTAATTTTCTAAAATAATAAATTATTCATGATTTGATAAATTATTTTTTATTTTATTTTATTTTATAAAATAGTGGTAATAAAGAGAATCATGACCAATAACACGTGTGAAGAATAATTCAATGATAGTCTGAATGAAATCCATAATTCCATGGGAGGTGGACTTAAAAACATTATTAAAATGATTACCTAGATATATTTTGTTAGGAACAATAATCAATGCCACATGGAACATCCCACTGCACTAAAGTAGGATCAACTAGATAGTGTGTCCATTATGAGTCAATGATCACCAAAATTTAGTGGATCTTCTGATCCACCTAATGTGGAATAGTGGGTTAACTCAATGGAGAAGATCATTTTTGTGATCAACTAATATAATAATGATAAATTGACTCTATAATTATATGATTTAGATGGAGAATCCAATCAATTATGGGTGCTGATAAAGAACACAAAGCTGAAGGTTGAAATGGAAGAGTTTGAGTGGGAAGAATTTATGACAATATTTCTTTATAAGTATTTCCCTTGAAAAATTTGATAAAATATAGATATATAATTCCAAGATATTATTCAACATTAATATGAATCTATCATGTATTATGAGGAAAAATTCACTTGGATTTAAATATACCCCTTAGGTTTTTTATCCACAATGATAGAAAAATAAATATATTATTTAGTGGTTTAAAACCAAACCATAAAATGGAAATAAATATCTAAGATTTTGGGAGTTATGAATCATTGGTTCAATGTGATCTCAAAGTAAATATAGTGTATGAAATATAGTCCAATTGTTATAAAGATAATAGGGGACTAATAGTGTTTCAAGCTAGTGGGTCAAATAAAAAATGAGTAAAGAGGATTCAACTACCCACATGTAAAAAATGTGGAAATAAACATCATGTGAATTTTGTAAAAGGGATGGGGAAATTACTAACGTGTGGGAGAGAATTACATTAAACTCATGAATGTTAATATGTTATGAAGAATATGACCAACATGATGGACTAAATTAAAGTACCTTTAAATGCACCACCCATGGTTCAATTTTTTAACTATAGGGATCAAGGGAACTATGCAATCCAGTGAAGTAAACCATGGGTCATTGAAAGAAACAAGTGTAAACAACAACCAAAGCTAAATGAGAAAAATAAATCTTATTCCATTACTACTGCTGAAGTGGAGTGTGAAAATGAATTTTTACAAGGTATATATCTGATTCAATCAATAATGTATTTTTCTGTTATATTCTAGTATTAGGAATTATTTTATATTTTGTAAGTTTATGAGAACTTTTGATTTGAATCCTAGAAAACTTGAATAATATATATATATATATATATATAAACACCAAATAGTTCAATCATTACAACCCAAGTGTTGGACTCTTCTCCTATAAGAATCTATTGGAATATTTTTCGACAGAGTCCTAGAATACATCCCTTGGGGAAACTAAACCCTATATTGGGAATGGATTGACTATCATTATATTGACCACATATCGACTATTAGGAAAAGGAAATATATTTTCATATTCCAAACTATACAATGATCCTCTATAATTTCAAGGATGATCATAAGTCTCATTTGTAAAATCCATCAACACTGTGAGTGTTGATACCCAATACAGAAGAAGACCTTTCCTAAAAGTTTGAGTAAAAGAAAGCTACGAACCTAGAGGAAATTCACATTGTAAGGTAATAAACTTATGTATTTCCCAAATAGTTACCCAGAATTCCCCCCAAATCATGAGGTATTAACATATACCCAGTTGCACTCTTATCTCTAGGTTCACATATTGGATTCCCCCATTGAATTTTTAAGAGTTAAAGAAGTAACTACAATAGAATTTGGAAAAAGGATTCATATGACCTAGTGTATCACCCGAGGGTGTGGCAAAGCTCTTTGTAAAGAAAAATCATGTATCTATGGGTCTATGTATCAATTATTGAGAACTCAACATGATCACCATAATGAACAAGGATCACCTACCAATGATTGATGACTTGTTTGATCTAATATAATGAGATAAAAACTTCACAAATGTGGATATTCATTCTAGATTTAATCATCTAAATGTGAATAAGTAGTATATTCAGAAAAAAAAATTCTATGAATAGTATGGTAACTATTTGTTCATAATAATTACCTTCATACTTTCTAATTCAACTAAAATGTTTAGGGATTTTATGAATAGTGTCTTTAGAGACATTACAAGAAAATTTATGGCAGTATTTTTCAATGATATTCTCATCTACTCCAAGAGTAATGAGGAACATGAAGAGAATTTAAGGATTGTTCTAAAAACATTAATGAAGGAGAAAATGAACTCTAATATTATCAAGTGTTACTTCGGAATACATAATGTTTCATTCTTCGGTCACGTAATCACATGTGGGGGAATTTTGAAAGACCCTTAAAAAACAATGGCAATTGAGGAATGGTACAAGCCAATGAGTTTCAAAGAAGACCATAGTTTTATTGGAATATTTGGGTATGACTAGAATTTGATTATTAATTTCCCATGATTCTCTAGAATTATAAATAAGTTAACACATAAAGTGTAAATGTATGTAGGGAAAGATGAATGCTAGGAAAGCATTAAGGATCTCAAAAAAATACTAATCACTAGGCATGTACTCACACTACCATCATGTGGATAATATTTTTGGAGATTCGATGATTCTTGAAAAAACTTATTAGGGTGTGTACTCATGATGAATGAAAAAGTGATACCCTATCCCATTGCTAGTTGAAGATCCAGGAGAATAACAAACCAATTAATGATTTAGAGTTAACATCTATGATCTTCACCTTGATGATTTTGTGGAAATATCCCAATAGTGATAAGTGTGACATATATATTTATCATAAGATCCTAATTTACATATTAACATAGAAGGATGTTAACATGCATCAAAGAATATGGTTAGATTAAGTCAGGGACCATGATTTATCTATTAACAACCATCCAATAAAGAAAAACAATGTAGATGATTCTATGAGAAAAAAATAAGATACTACTTTATCCATGATATATATTGAGAAAGAACCTATCTTCATGGATATGAATAGTATAGATCCTGAAATAATAATGGTAAGGAATTCATCCTACCTTTCCCAAATTATCACACCACAGCTCTGGTGCCCATCACAACCATATCATACACGCTAACCTACAACCAAGACAACCACAGCCCCGCATCTCACCCATTACACAACATCCCACCAAACACCCCTTCACATAACTAAACCCCAACCAGCACCCACAAAATTCATTATTTCATTTAAATTATTTGGGGTGATCATACAAGGGTTCCAGGTATCCATTTAATCATCCAACTTTACATGATTAACCAATTTCAACATTCTATGAATTCCATCCACGAAACAATCCAAAAAATTAGGGAAACATTTAATTGCGTAAGAAAAGGCCCCCAACTACTGTGTTTTTTAGTAGGAAAAAGCCCATTCAATTCGCAACATAATCAAAGGATAAGCATTGATGGAAATAAAACAATAATACCAACAAAAATTTTCCCAAAACCATTCTTTAACCAGTTATAATCATTATTTAGCAGTTCAACCGTATCTCACAAAAACAAGAGGATACCCACACCGAATGATGCATAAAAGAGAGAGATACGAAGGTATGATCCCTACCTCAAAGGTTTTTGACGAAACCACGATGGTCGCAGAATGCTCAAGAAACCTGCGTCGATTCTCCCAAATCCCAACTTAAATCTCTCCTCCTAGCATGATCAAGACCAAAACCCACCATAATTGTCATCCACAGACTTATATCTACCTATAACGGGCTTAGATCTAAGAATGCGAGGGAAAAAGAGGATTATATCCAAGTGGATCTAAGAAACCAAACAAGAACGATGAAGAAAGATCACATACCTCAAAAAACCTGCTTCGATTCTCCAAGAGAAGCCTTCAGATTGCTTTTAAAATTCTCAGGAGAGGTTCTCCTATCCTCAAGGAAGGGTAATCCTGAGTTATAGCCACTTAGGGGTTTAAACAAACCATTTATAGGCAAAACGAGTTAGATCCACAATTTTAGGATCTAAGATTAAGTGCCTACACAGTTAGTCCGCACGGTTTGACAAACTGTGCGCTAGTCGTGTGTTTGCTACTGCCCCGCCAAACCCTCCTCACACAATTAGTCCACATAGTTAACCAAACCAGGCACTAACCATGTGTTAGCCACTACCTCTAACACCAACCTTGCACGGTTTGGCCGCATGGTTTAGACATACCGTGTGCAGCCCGTGAGAAATCTACTGCCCTTTAGTTTTCATTAAAAGTACACCCAAATGCACCCCAAAGTCACCCTGACCTTGTAGAACACCTCTAACACCTCATTTTCACAAAGTAATAGACTGGAGAGGTCTTGGAAATTACATCAGATACCTCTCAAAACATTCTCATCCTCGAGAATCCAAAACCCATCTAAAGAAAGCATAGGGGTCCGAACAAATCCCCCTCAAAAGATACCTCTTAGGAGCAAACCTCTTTGTTACCGAGGAGAACCCCCTTCCTCACATATCTCCTAAAGAATCACAAATATACTGCTCCCCTCCCCCATGCAGCCATGCAAGGCAAAAGATTAAACCATCTAGTCATGTGGGTGAGGGGTTTTCCTTCCTCCACGTTAAAATACTATCCACTTTGGGCAGCACTGACTCGCCCGCACGGGTTTAGGCACATCCACTTTAATGTGTCTTAACTAGGGATCAGGTCCTCCCCTCTTCACATTTCATAGTTATCCAGGTCAAGCATTACATCATAAACAGTTATGAATCAAAATAGGATAAAACTCAAAACAACTTTGGGTACTGGGAACACGTCTGTGCTTCCCATTCCCAGGTACTCTCCTCATGCCCACCATGCCTCTATAGCACACAAACCAAAGGAATGGTTCATCTAGGAAGCACCTTCTCTTCATGACCTTCGATCTTCATGGGTCGCTCCACAAACGTTGCATCGTCCCTGATATCTATCTCTCCACAGTCGAGGACGTGTGAATCGTCGTTCAGGTAACGATGGAGCTGAGACACATGGAAGACGTTTTGCACCCTTTGCAGCGGTGGCAGAAATGCCAGTTGATAAGCCACCTCGCCGACCCGCCGCAACACCTCAAAGGGGCCGACGAACCTAGGAGAAAGCTTTCTTCCCTTTACGAATCATTGTTGCCCGCACCGAAGGGAGACCTTCAAGAGAACGTGGTCCCCGACCTCGAACTCCAAGGGTCTCCTCCTATTATCATCGTATGAATTCTTCTGGTTCTAAGATGACTTCATCCTCTCTCGTATAACGTGAACCTTCTCCGTCGTGCTCTGCACCACCTTTTGTCCAAGAACACCTACTTCTCCAACCTCTGTCTAGTATAGGGTGAGCATCGCGACCTCCCGTACAAAGCTTCGAAAGGAGCCATGCCAATGTTAGAGTGATAGATGTTGTTGTAAGAGAACTCTATCAGAGGCAAGTTTTGTACCCATGATCCTCCATGGCCCAAAACACATGCTCATATCATATCTTCCAATTTCTGGATGGTGAGCTCTATTTTCCCATCTATATGGGGGTGGAAAGCAGTGCTGAGGAATAGTCGGGTGCCAAAATCATGCTGCAATCCTCTCTAGACCCATGCGGTAAAACGTTTATCCCAATCGAAGATTATAGATCTCAGAACTCCGTGCAACCGCACCACCCCATTCATGCACCTCTGAGCTAGGTCCTCAAATGTACTTCACTCCTTGATTTCTAGGAAGTGGGCTGATTTTGTCAGCCCATACACCACTACCCAGATGGGATCACAACCCCCTTGAACTCTGGGCATCCTCATGACAAAATCCATCGAGATGTCATCCCACTTCCACTCGGAGACATTTAAAGGTTGTAACAGACCTCCTGGGACACAATGTTCGACCTTCACCTACTGACACCTGAAGCACATTTCTATGAACTCTGCTACTGCCCGTTTAACTCACCAAGAACTCGCTCGCGCATTGCCTCTCGAACAAACAACTTTTCCCAAAAAAGCATCTGATTCAGACCATCCTCTGACCATCCTTATGGAACATTGCCCTGGCTAGCCTGATCGCGCATCACTTCACTCTCTATATCTCCCCAATGAGACTCCTCCACCTGCCGTAGTATGGAGGACTGCACTGTCATCTGGAATAGACAACCTCTACCAACATCTTCCCATACATTGAGGTGTAGTGTAGCCAATTCTTCCATCACCTTCCAGACATCAACTGACTTTCTAACCGTGTCCTTTCTCCTACTCAATGTGTCCACCACCACATTTCCTTTGCCTTCGGTTTAAAAGATTTTGAAGTCGTAGTCCTGAAGGAACTCCATCCACCTTCGCTACTGCAAATTCATGTCCCACTGTGAGAATATATACTTCAAAATCTTGTGATCAGTGAAGACCACGAAGCACTCCCCAATGAGGTAATGCCGCCAAAACATCAATGCGAACACAACTGCTGCAAGCTCTAGATCGTGGGTGGAATAGTTACGTTCATGGGTACATAACTACCTAGACTCATAGGAGATCACCCTTGTTGTTGCATCAGCACTCACCCCAAGCCTTGGCCTGAGGCATCACAGAATACCTCGAACGTTACTCCCTCCTCTGGTAATCTCATCACTGGGGCACTAACCAACTTTTCCTTTAGATAACTAAAGGCTACCCCACACTGCCAATCCCACATGAAAGCTCAATCCTCCTTTGTAAAGGTTTTCAAAGGTGTTATAACTTGGGAGAAGTTGGGCATGAACCTCCAGTAGTAGCCTGCTATTCTAAGGAAACTATGAACTTCTTCGACATTATTGGGCGCTTCCCAAGAAACAATTGCCTTGACCTTTGATGGGTACACCTCTATTCCCATCTCGGACACCACGTGTCCAAGGAAGTGTACTTCTCGAGTCCAAATCTTGCATTTGGACAACTTCACATAAAGTTGGGGCTGTCGGAGGACCTCTAAAACTGTTCTCAGGTGCCCATCATGATCCTCCTCTGATATTGAGTAGATCAGGATTTTGTTGATGAAGATGACGATGAACTAGTCTAGGTATTTCTGAAAGACAGAGTTCATGAGTCCCATGAACACAGCCGGTGCATTTGTAACACCGAACGGCATGACGACAAACTCAAAGTTCCCATATCTGCACCTAAAGGCCATCTTTGAGATGTCACCCTCCTTCACCCTCAACTGGTGATATCCAGACTGCAGATCGATCTTACAGAACCATCCTTCTCCCCTTAGCTGGTCAAAGAGATCATATATCCTTGGTAGGGGGTAACAGTTCTTGATGGTTACCTATTTCAGTCTCCGGTAGTCTATGAATAGCCTTAGACCACCATCTGCCCTCTTTACGAATAAGACTGGAGCACGCCATGGTGATGCACTCGGTCAAACAAAACCCTTCTTCATCAGATTGTCAATCTGAATCCGCAACTCTCGTAGCTCCGAAGGTGCCATCTGATAGAGGTCCATCAAAATCAGATGGGCACTAGGTTGTATGTCTCTTCCGAACTCAATGTCCCATTGAGGGGGTAGAGTTATCACCTCCTCGGGGAAGACGCCCATGAACTCGCTGACGATCTTGGAGACTTCTACCATTTCTGTATCTGTCGACCCAACTAATAGCCTGATTAACGCATAAATAAAGGGATCCCCTCGTTGGATTCCCTCCAGGCAACCCCACTCACTGATGAAAGTCACACGTCGATCGCCCACGCCTGGAAACACGACCCTTCTTTGGACACAATCGATGACGGCACACACCGAGAACAACCAGTCGATGCATAGAATGATGTTGTATGGCTGTATTTGCAGTAAAAGGAGATCTCTACTAGATTGGTGTGGACCAAACATCAACCTACATCCCCAGAAAACATGAGAAAAGCTGGTCTGACCTCCTACTAGCGTACTCAAAACCCGGGGTATGGAAAGTGTGTTTATGTCTAGGCCTAAGGCACATGCTAGACTGGGTGCAATAAAGGAGTGTGAAGCTTATGAATCAAACAAGGCATAGGCAAGGGTACTAAACAAGCAGATTGTACCTCGAAATGGCTTCTAGACCTACTGGAACTACTGCCTCTGAGGCGTGCAACTTCCCACACAAAACTCCTCTTCCCCTCAGCTATCGGCCACCTCCACGACCATGCCTTGGTCGAGGTCCTTGAGGAGTTCCCTAAGGTCGGCCTCCTCCTACAACGCCTGCCCTCGGAGGAGCAGGAGCTCGCTGCCCCTACTGCTTCTGCTAGAAGGGATTGGCTGGAAACTGTTGTGGCTGAGGCGGGTGCTGTATTGGTCCACCTCCACTATACTGTACTCGGTCCGGGCACTGGTTCCGAGGGCACCCATGGCTGCCACAGATGAAACACCTCGGTCCCGGGCCCGAAGGAAAAGGGAGAGGACCAAGAGATTAGAACTGAAACTGCTGAGGCCTGCTCCATGTTGGTCGGAACCTAAAGGGCCCTGATGCTAGAGGCCTACTGCTGACAGCTTTCCCCTTCACTGATCCCAACTATATTTCCTCTCACAACACACCTCCCAACGTTTGAATCCTCTCCAGAACTTCATACTTCCTCTAGACCTCCATATATGTCAGTAGGGTGAAGGGGGTAACAAAATACTAAAGAAGACGTCGAAGTGCCTCCTCCAAACGTCTCACCCAAGACTCCTCGTCTGGAAAAAGGTTCGGAGCAAAACGGAGGAGATTCTTGAACTTGATCCCCAACTCTCTCACCAAAATGCTCCCATATTGGAGGGAGAGTAGCTTCTACCTCTTCTCAACCTTCATTGTGGAATAGAGGAATTCCGCCCGGAACTCCCTCTAGAAATCTTCCCACGTAACCTCAGTCTCCCTCTTCTCCCCGAGACAGAGCATACACCATTGACGCGCCGCTCCCCGCATCAGGATCACAGCCAGAGGAACCCAGTACTCCGCCTGAGCCTAGATCAAGCAGAAAGCTATCACCAGATCCTCTAGCCAGCTCTCTGTCTCCATGTCAGAGATGATTCCCTCGTACTACCCGAGGGTCTGCCGCTGAATGGCACGAAGTGTCTTCTGCCACTGATCACCCTCCTCCTCTCGGTCATACCTCTATCGATCAGCCAAGTCAACCCCCTAAGCCTCGATCACCCGTACAACTCGTGGGCATCTCCCAGGTTCCATAACTTCAACGTAAAAAAGTAATGCCTAAGCCTGAGTAGTGTAGAATATTGTTCTTAAATTATCTTAGACTCCTTATTCATTTTAAATCCCCAAATTCCCCAGAAACATAAGAACACAAGTCATTATGATTCATGTAGCTTTCCTAGGGTCTCTACCCCTCAATCAGTGTAGCCTCACATGGTCGTTCGGTAGGTCCAGAGTCCTTGCATCGGATCACGGGGGGCCCTAAAATCCTATGACCTACCCGGTCTTCCCTGGCCTATTTCACGCTCCAAGATCACCCAACACTATTTCCCTACCATCCCATGCAATCCTCACTGTGTCTAACCTTAGACTCTATCCTATCTCTAAACCTCCTACCTCTGATACCATTCTGTCATGACCCCCTCCCACCAAAGATGCCCCTCCTGAGCTAGCAATGGTGAAAGGGAGATAATGACCCCCGAGTCCTGCCTTTAGTAGGCCCCGGAGTGGAGACTAGCACCAAGGGTATGATTTTTCACAAATATTGGAGTCATTACCATTTTTATTATTTAACATCGGAAATAGGATGAGTCGAACACAAAAAATAAAAGGAACAAGTAAATGAAAATAAACCCAAATCCAACCCATATGCATGTTTTATAAAAAACTGAAACAAAAGTATAGGTACAAGAAAAGCTCCCAAGTACGATACCAAAAAGAAAGTAAAAACTGAAACCAGAAAAACTCCAACGCCGAACTAGCAAGGTCATGCACGATCCCTGAAGTCCTCTTGAATACATGAAAGTAGATGTAGGGTGAGAATACAAGTATACTCATTAAGAAAACCTAAAGATCTAGTGCACAGGTGGGGAGACATCCTAATGCCCCGTGAGAAAACAGAAAGAACCAAAGCCTAGAAAGGAATCTATCCACCAAAACATAAAAGTCACACTCACCAAATATCACATGTCAATAGAGTAGTATAGTAATATTATCAAAGTATGGGTACCCCGCACCACCCCCACGGAATACTGGTCAAGCCCTCACACCTAACGCTCAGATGCTTCCCACTCTTCCTGATCTAGTGCCGCAACCTGGACATACGAAGCTCGAGCTAGTGCCACAACCTGGCCATACAAAACTCATAGTATCCCTCCAACACTCAATCCTCATCCATAACCACATCTCATCCCAAAGACACCTGGGAACCAAATCACATCCTCATCCCAAAGACTCTTGGGAACACATCACATCCTCATCCCAAAGACTCTTGGGAAATATCTGTCATAACCTGCATGAAGGATCTTGGCCTATATAACCTGGAAGAGGGAGCACATGGAAGAATAGTAACCAACCATCCTTTGGATGTTGGGAATATCACCCCCCTTCCCACGGGTGTTCGACACGTAGTGCTCAACATGGGTGGGGTGTGTAATGAAACATAAAACGTACAGATTTATATAATTATATCAACCACTCAGCCCATCCTAAGGATTCTACACAAAGAGCTGAGCACATGCCTCGACACTGCTACCACGAATGTATGAACGCAATAAACAACCCCAAACCCCATTATGCTTTTCATGTTTCAACAGTTTTAGGATATCAGTTCCTTAAATACTGAGCAACTAACAACAACCAAACCAGATCAAATGTTCGTAAAACAAATCCCTACCAACCACAAATAAAGTTAGGGAAAACACAAGAAACTCAATACCGTTTTATTTTTTCATCCAATCAATTCCATTGATTTTCCGTATTTAATCAACTAACAAGCCCCACAATTTATTAGTTAACTCTTCCACATTTATCCATATGCACAAGCCATCCCTGTAGCCCTGATTCCAACCACCATAACTAGAAATACATCCGAAACAATACCCGTACCACATCATCATCCCTTTGATACCATTTACCACAGCTTCGCTGCCCATCACAACCATATCATACATGCCAACCCACAACCAAGCCAACCGTAGCCCCGCTACTCACCTGTTCCACAACATCCCATGAAACACCCCTTCACAAAACTAAACCCCAACCAGCACCCTCAAAAATTATTCTTTCATTTAGTTTAATCTGGGTAATCATACAAGGGTTCCAGGTATTCATTTAATCATCCAAATTTACATTATTAACTAATTTACACATTCTATAAATTCAATCCATGAAACAATCCAAAAAAATAGGGAAACATTTAATTGCACAAGCATAGTCCCCCAATGACTATTATTTTTAGTAGGCATAATCCCATTCAATTCACAACATAATCAAAGGATAAACATTGATGGAAATAAAACAATAATACCAACAAAAATTTCCCCAAACCTGTTCATTAACTAGTTATTATCTTTATTTACCGGTTCAACCATATCTCATGAAAACAAGAGGATACCCACCTCGCAAGATGCACAAAAGAGAGAGAGATGAAGGTAAGATACCTACCTCAAATTTTTTTTGAAGAAACCATGATGGTCGAAGAATGCTCAAGAATCCCGGGTCGATTCTCCAAAAAACCACCATAGATTTATCCTCCTAGAAAGACCAAGACCAAAAATCACCACAATTGGCATCTACACACTTCGATATACCCATAACAGGTGTAGATCTAAGAAACCGAGGGAAGAGGGGGAGTAGATCCAAGTGGATCTAAGAAATCGAATAAGAACGATCAAGAAAGATCACATACCGCAAGAAACCGACTTTGATTCACCAAGATAATCCTTCATATCGATTCCAAAATGCATGGGAGAGGTTCTCCTATCCTAAAGGAAGGTTAATACTGATTTATGGCCACTTAGGGGCTTAAATGAACCATTTAGAGGCAAAACGATTTAGATCCACAATTTTAGGATATAAGATTAAGTGCCCGCACGGTTAGTCCGCACAGTTTGAGAAATCGTGCCCTAATGGTGCGTTAGATACTGCCTCTCCAAACACTCCTCACACAGTTAGTCTTCACGGTTAGCCAAACCGTGCGTTAACCGTGCATTTTCCACTACCTCTAACACCAACCTCACACGGTTTGGCCGTATGGTTTAGAAAAACCATGCGCAGACCGTGTGAAAGCTATTGCCCTTTAGTATTCCTTAAAAGTACACCCAAACGCACCCCAAAGTTGCCTTGACCTTCTAGAACACCTCTAACACCTCATTTTCACAAATTAATGGACTGGAGAGGTCCGGGCAATTACAACTTACTACTTTTGTATCTTTTGAATCATAAGCCACATTAATGAAATAAATTCAAATAAAAATTTAAATACCATGAAGATAAATAAATTAATGATATTCAATACCAAAATGATATGTATATACCTCACACAAAATAATAAGTGGGGAACATGGTGTTTGTCTCAAACATGTAAAAGTGAGATGAGAAACATTTACGTTAAGTTTTACTTCGTTCATATGTGTATGAAAATCCAATAAAATAAATATAGGATTATTATAAAAACATTAAAAAATACATAACTATATATGTAATACCATATATGATTTAATTATAGTCTTTTACCCACTTTTTATTAACAAATAATTGTTAAAATCATTATTTTTTGTTATAAATACTTCTTTATTCATATTTGTTTTAGTTTCATACTTTTTTGTAAATTTAATTTGGTCAATGTTAAATAATATATAAAAATTTAACAATATTATAGATATCTTTAATATTAATTATATATTTGTTTAGATTAATCTATAAAATTTTGATACATAAAAAGATTACACTATTCATGGAGATAGAGGGTCGTATGTACAATGAATGTTGTTTCCATTTTTATTGATGGATGGAATGAAAGGAAAATAAATAGAAATTAATATTTATAGAATAATTATTATGCTATATATATATCAATATGTTAATAAAATATATTTTTATCACCATACATTAAAAAAACGAAATAATTTCACATCTCTATGTGGAGGCGGTAGTCCACATATATATATACGTGACATTATTGTTTTCCAGTAGATTGAAAGGTAAGAATATATATGTGATATTATATTTCCATAATTTTTTAGATCAAAAATATAATATAAATCCATTAATTATAATCTTACTACCTTCCATGTGAATTGTCAGTTGAAAATGAATCATAGAGCTTCATGAGGAGGCAGTCTGTCATACACAAGAGCGACATTATTGTATCCCCCATCAAATTGAAAGTAAGAAGGTATAAGTTATATTGAAATTAAATAATAATCTTAATATTGATAATATCATATAAATATGTTAAATACATCATTATATCATTCCTTTAGAGGTGGTGATGGAAAATGAATTACAGCAATTCATGAAGTGGTAGTCTACCATACACATGATCTATGGTTTTGTTTCCCATGTCATGGAATAAGAGAAGTATATAGTTAATAAAATTAAACTAATAACATATATTTATATATGAGATATTAGTTCTATTTTATTATCAAATATGATCATTATTATAAGTATGTGTAGGATAAAATAATATAAATACACATGTTATGGATTTTACCTCTTCTTTGGATAAACATTTTACTTTTATAAACACATACTTCATATATTGGGTTAATGACAAAAAACTCCTCTAGGATTTTTATAGTGGAGTACTTATGTTTTTTGGTAATTTATTTTTTAATAAAAATGGGTGTTTAAATAAGGAGAGGATAGGAGAGTGGGTGGAATTTTATAGTTGGGGTGGGTCCACTCGTGGAATTTTTTAAATGAATAATGTTTACCCACGTTTTTACATGAAAAAAGTCTAAAATATGGTTCATTATTGAACCTTTGAGGTGATACAGTCTAAATATATTCATATAATTCGTTTTGGATAATTTTAAGGTCATTTTAACCCTTAACTTTATAGTATAACCCCCGGTAAACTCATTTCCACCATATCCACTGTAATTAATTTTTAGTTTTTGACTCTTAATATGGTTAAAATTAAGTTAGTATTATTATATAATATTAATTATTATTATTAAAAACATGTAATCCATTATTTCAAAATAAATCAAATATTTGTAAAAATTCAATTTTAAAATAATACTGTAAATAGGTTGAAAAATGATCCTTCCAAAGTAAACATTCAAAAGATTAAAAGGTTTTTATATTTTAATTCACTATGAAAATTCCTATAATGAACTAAATTAAAAAAAATTGTAATGAAATTTAAATAATTTAAATCTAAAACCAATTTTAAATATAATTTTAAATTATAAATAATTTAAATGAAAATGATTTTTTCAATATAAAACTAATATTTTCAATTATTAATCTAAAAATTAATATTTTCATAAAATTATAAAAAAATATAGAAAATCTAATTTCAATACATTGATTTTAAAAAATAGATAATAATTTTTTAAATTTATTTTATTAGAGTGGAAAAAATAAATTTTAAACTATATTTTCAAAGTATATCTAGTCCACCAATTAGAAAAATACAATTTTCAGAAAGCGTTTATTTCCTTTTCAAATGGTTATTATTTATTTTAAACAAAATATATCAATTAAATTTATTTTATATATGTGTAAACTATATTATAATACAAATTTAAATATTATTATTTATAATATATAATATAAAATCTATATTATATGGGTTATATTTAAATAACAATATTTTAATAGAGTATCAGATTTCATTTAAACTCATTATTGCATGCACTGAAAACTATCAAAGATATTATATGAAAATAAATATGTTGTAATTTCATAAAATTTTATATCCTCTTATATGATTGGTTTTAGGTTCTATAAAAAATATCAAACATGATTTCCCACTTTTAAAATTTTGTGTTGTTACAATTTATGTCAACTACATAAACATATCGTGCGTTAAAAATTGATATTTTAGTTCTAAATTTCAATAAATTCACTTCATTCATTAATTAATATAAATATATCATTTAAATTTAATGAATAATTATAATATTCAACTCTTATTTTCATAAATGTTTTTACAAATTGTTTTAGAATTTTCTTTTTCATGGCATTTTATGACGTTACCTAAGTGTTCAAAATAAATATGCACTTGTAGTGAATTATTAAAACTGTTGAAAGATGTGAATCCACCAAGAAACAAAAATAATTATAATTACCCATTATCTTACCATTGATCTAAAATAGATTTATCATAAACACCATTACTTACAAACCATTCAACTCCACCATCATAGAAATCAATACACTTCAACGTTCATTGAGAACAATGCCACATATCACCAATTTGTTCTTCCATACTAGGATTCACAATGATACACAATAAGGGCCCTTATATAAAAAATTATTCTCACATGTGTGAAAACTATGTTTTGGCACATTCAATTAAATGGGAATACAAATACATATTATAATTAGAAAAATTATAAAAAACAATCTTGGATTTCAAATATCACAAAACATTTAATTACAGAAGATAAATTTTTTATCTACTGACATTAATTAACCGATTCATTTTGGGAAGATTTAAACAGTCAAGTATCCTTAAAACATTATATATAATAGATAAAATTATCTAATATAAATAACTCCTATCACATTAATAAGTAAAATAAATAATAATATACTTAATTAAAAATCCTCATTTATTATTTTACTCAGCTCAAAATCATTGTGTAACGAACCTTCCTTATAATTACACATTCTATTGACTTAAAACTAGAATTAACATTATTATATTTGAAAATAACTTTTAGGTTTATAGTTTTATACAGTTATTACATAACCCTTATATCACAAAACTATATTTTACAATGTTGAAAGACATATTAAGTGTCCATTTTTTCAAAAAAACAAAACTTGAAAGAAGAACCATGTTTTTCTTAGGACAAATCTTCACAATTTTTATTCTATCAATACCTATAGAAATTTTTATTTTTTTATAAATAAACTTGTGATCAATGTAAATATTTTCTTACCCAAGAAATAAACTTCTATAACCAAATATTCTAACATAAAATACAATATGAAATACTAAAAAATCATCAATTTTTCTTCAGTATCACTATATCCCATGAATTATTTTTCATGAATTTATAATTTTCACCATATATTTTCCTTTGAATATAATCTCATTTATTACCTTTTAAAAATCATAATATTTCTATAAAACCCATAGAAAGAATAGATAATTAATATAGGCAACTTGAGGCATCATTTTCATATAAATATTATAAATGGGATAAACTTAATGGTTACAAGTAGAATAACCATCATAGTTAAATATAAAATAACCCTCATGGTTACAATTTTGAATAAGATACTATTTATATTCCAATAATATCTTAAGATAATCCCAACCAGTTATCCTTTTCCCCTTACCAAATGCGTTGGAGAGCTATATCGTTCTCACGATCCCTCATTTTTTAATAGAACCACCAGTCAACATAAATAATTCCCAAGAACCATATAATAAAACCTAAAATATTACTTCATAAAAAAATTATTTTCACCCATAAGAAAACATTTTATGATGTTGATATATCTGTTTCCTTAAAACAAAATTTCTAAAGATAAAATTACCATATTAATGGGGAAGTGGGTTTTCATTGAAGAAAATAAAGAATAATATAGAGGAATACAAAAATAAAATATTGGTTACAATGGTAAAAATATTCATTGCCTCCTTATATATTAAAATAATACATTTCTTTTTTTCTTTTTTAATGAAAGTCAAAACATATCATCAAAATATTCCTTTTAAAAAATATTGAAGGAAATTCAAAAGTGTCTTAAATTTTTTTTATAATTATTTTATGTATATATAAATATATCCATAATATAATTTTTATAATATGGAATTGGAGAAAAATTATTTTTAAAATTAATATTTAAAAATTTTAAATGGGGATATAATGTTAATGTGTCCCTTAACTCCAGTTTAACTTGTTACATGTTTACTTTTTTCTTCCTATTTTTTAGAAAGCCTCTTCTGATTTACACAAAAATAATTTATTGTTCGGTTGTATTGTCAATCCAAATCATATAAGATGTGAATAGGGATTTAAGGTATGTATTTGGGTAGATCATGTCCTATCCAAATGGTTTATAATGTAAGAAGTAATGATAAGAATAGATTCTATTTTATAAGAGAGGGTAAGGTACTTTTGGAATATCATTAAGTATAAAATTATTTTAAAATTATTTTAAAATAAATATGGATAAAAATAGATATGATTATAAAATAATATGAGGACTTAATTGAAATAATCACATTCAATTAAATTTGGAATTATTTTGACTATATTGTTACCCTTTACGTTTTATTTTAACCCCCTCAACCATTTTCAAACTTATAATGTCAATAATGTTTTCCTTTTTGAGGTTCAAGATAGTCACTATTACTAGATATAAATACCATAATTGTACCATGTACGATATTATAAATCATATCCCTTTCATTTTTATGATGACAACATTATTATGTTTTTTATACTATTTAATAAAACATTATTTTTATAAAATATCAATAATTTTAGTTTAAGAACAATTTAATTACATTGAATTTAATAATATAAAAGTAAAAAAAAATTTAAGTAAAATATTTTAATAAAATTCTAATATGTTATACTCAAATATTAAATTTATTTACAAAATTAATTATTTTCCAATTAGTTGAATAATTACAGCAACAACATTACGTAAGAATTGAAAGTAATAAAATCTTAAAAAAATTTAAAATAAATTACCACGAGGAATATAAATCATTAATATTTTTAAATACTCTTTATATAAACATATCATCTAGTCATCCTAATGTTTAATATATTATTCTTATTAAAAATAAGATCATGAATATTTTTATTTTATTTCTAAATAAAATATTATAAGGGTTATAATTACATCCAAAAGACCAAAAGGCCACATAAATGAATCATGGATGATTATAGTTAAAATGGACTCATATAATAAATTTAATACAGGAGTTAAGGTCATTTTCTAGTTAGTATCTTATTATTATTAAACCATTATTAGCAGATTTACCCTATATCGTGGTAACAAAAATTACTATGGTTGCTATTCCAATTGACCAAAAAATAAAGGGGGACTATTTAATAAATTTATACCCATGCATTACAAATAAGAAATAAATTATTAATATTAAATTCACAAATTTTATAGAATTTAATTACAAATCAAACCATCAAAATGCGATAAAAACATTTTTTGTTTCAGGAAAATACACTTTTAAACGTAAAAATTATTTTCTACTAAAAATAAGTATAAAATTCATTTAAAAACTATAATTGGATTCAAATAAATTAAAAGAAACTAATTAAATTATAAAATTAATCTAAAATAGAACTTCACATTATAAATACATGAAAATTATATATATTAATCAATAAAAATGTGTATATTTTAATATCAATGAAAAACAATTATGAGAAAATACTCAAAAATTTGACCTAATATAATTTTGACATGATGAAATAAAAATTATAATTTATTATTTCAAACTAATATCCAATATTTTGAAAATTAATCTTTTTAATATATCCTTATATCAAAAGAGTTTAATATAACAAATTTATTTTTTATTTAGAAGTTAATTAATATTTTTATATTGAATATGACTACCTAATTCATGAATACTAATAAATATAATAATTATTAATTCTATTATTAAATGTGTTTTTAAATTGTTCATACCTATTTTAAATTCAGTTTTTAAAATTTTAGTCACTTATTAAACAAGTGGGGATATCTTTCCCTCATTGAATTTTAAGATTTATATGTTTCTTATTTAATTAGATAGGTTTTCCAAAAAACATTAACCAAGTGAATAACCATATTCCACCACACATTATCTCCATGTTTATGAATATAAAGAGGGTTTTCCTCATAAAAAAGTCTCTCTTTCAAAATAAAAACTTCAAATCTCAAGATATGGGATGAATTTGAAACATATTTTATTAACATTAAGACTGTAAAGACCCGTATTTTCAATTTAATTTGTTTTTAATTATATGGAATTATCACTAGTCTGTGAAAATTGATAGTGTGTTATTCCGAGGCCCTGTGTGCCTGGAACTAATTTCTAAACACTTTTTAAAGGTACGTTTAGTAAATGCGTGATCAACGTTTTATAACATTTTAACCGATGAAAGGATTAAATATATGAGAGCACCATTGAATCCAAAGCACCAGGAATCACTTAAGGAGGGCTTCACATTGACTGCAATAGGTCTGGAGAAAAGGATATATTTTTGAATTTTAAAATAATAATAAAATAACAAAGTTATTTTATTTCTATTTTTCTTTTCCTTCAATGGACAAGCGGTAGTGGCGGGACCAACGACATGCCAAGCCATTAATTAGCTTGACTCCTCAGTCATTGTAATAGAACCATTGGATTTTGGGAGGTACATTAATTATGTGAACCTCATAAATTCCCAACGATGTTAATCACCATCCCCATATCCAATTTATATGGAGTTATGGGAGGATTATTGGCACATCTTCACCTAGCGATGAAGTTCTGGTAAAATATCATGACACCAACCACTTGGAAGACGAGACCGGTTCCAGCGAGCGGTGACGAGCACCACCTAATAATGAACCGACGGACACTGACTCCTCCTCAAGTGCAGATGTTGTTCAACAAATATTTAGGTAAGGATATATCTTGTTTTAATTTAAATAATTTGTTGAATAATATTCTTCCCTCTTGTTATCAAGCTAACGCAGAGGGTGCAGGCCAAACAAACAAGGCCTGGATCCTCCACTACCTTGTTGATCTGTGCATTCTTCATGGGATTTTTACTCAGGTTGGACAGAACCTGTAACAGAGGGTCAAGCAGTGAGGAGGGAATCTTGGGGAGGCTTTTGGTACCTTCGGTTGGAAAAAGGGCCACTGAAGCTCACCCGGTGACCCGTGGAAGACTGATGGCGCGACACCGTCACGATAGCACCATCGACCCGCACTGGCGGGTGCCTACAGCGGCCGAAAATGGCCTGCTGTGGAAGAGATTGTGGTGCTCCATCACAGACCACTGACAGAGAAGGTCATGGCTTTAGCCACGATGGAGAGCAGCAGACTACACTGGCCGATCGCGGGAAGAGGTGGAATAGTGCGATGTCGCGCGCTGCTGGAGATGGTTTCGACACAAAGCCACATCGTTTGAGGAGGGACCAGCCCCTACGGGTCTCACAGAGACAAGGAGATTCCATGTGGCATGGAAGCTCCATTCCCTAAAAGGATTATCTTTTTGGGAGAAAGGTGGGAAGCATCTCCCTAGAAAAAGATAGGGAGGTCCCCAGCCAGCGGGTCATGCCCCATGGCGGGCCAGGCCACGAGAGCCCAGCGGGCTGAGCCACGTGATCCCAGCAGGCTGTGCCCCTCCATGGGCCGAGCAGTGCTAGCCCAAAAGTCTAGGCCCACTATGGACTAGTCCAACCGGGTGACCCAAGCTGGTGCGGGCCGGGTCAGGTCACTCCGACCGAGTCAGAGTGGACCCAGACCCAACCTGTCCCATTTTCTCTAAAAGAGCCATAACATGTGAATTGTACATTCATTTGATGAACTGTCTATGGCTCTGAGATTCTTGGAGCGATAAAATCCTTTAGATATAATCTACTTGACTTTTGTAGAATGTTAGAGTATGGCTGGGTTGGATCAAACCCGAATCCAACTGGGCCCTTGGTAATAGAAACTCTTATAAGTCACAGACCGGACATCCGATTGACGTTTTGCCTATCGCATTGGAACTCTTACAACCTAGAGGTCCTTTATAATACTTCTTCATAGAACTTCATGGTGTTGGAGGTATGACTGATGTCTTGGGGAGTGAATCCTCATAGAATCAAGTGTGCTTATTACATGAATCTTGTGGATGGATATAACGTGAAGAAAAAACATCGATCATGTGTGGGTCTACGCTTATCGATCCTATGTGGGTTATGATCTATCGATCCAATGTAGGTCAGCACCTAGAGATCCTATGTGGGCTAGCATATATTGATTCTGTGTGGTTCAGCAGCAGAGCCTCTCAACAGAATAAGATGATATAGATTTACGACTAATCAATTGTACTTCTGTAATTAAGTTATATACCTTTTGTGAGAAGATCATTTACCATTGTGGTACTTTTACCTTCATGGTTTCACCTTGGTGGTGTTAAATTTGTGGAAGTTTTACCATTGTGGTGTTACCTTCTTGGTGTTACCTTTGTTGTACTTTTACCTTCATGGTGTTACCTTCGCGGTGTTACCATTGTAATATTCTTCCCTCATGGATCAGTTGTGCTAAAGGATAAAATGTTGGATCCTTATGTTTCATCATGTATGATACAATTATACTTTGTTAACTTAGGTATATGTATGGGAATATACCTAATTCGAGTTTATGAGTGCTTTGTGCTTAGTGAATGCAGTCTTGCTTTGTGTTTTTCCCTTTTTTGAACTCATGGATACCATTGGGGGTCTCATGGTCCCTACTGAGTATTATTATACTAACCCATTCACGTGCTAAGATAAAACCTTGTTGTGTCTTGTGCATATGATAGACAACGTTGATCAAGGCTATGGGAGGCAGGACTAGACAGTGCTCAGAGGTGGACCCATTGAAGTGACATGATATAGTGCCTACTGATCATAAGTTATACCTACCATTCAGGTAGGATCCTCGGTGGATGTTCCAAGAGTTGTTTCTTCTTTAATTTGTTGTATTACTTACCATTTGGGCTTGTATTCTAACCTTTTGCTTTCATTACAATTTTTACTATATTAGTTTACTTCAATGGTTGCTTCTTATTAGGTTCTTGGATTGTGTGTTTGTACAGTTTTAAAGTTAATGCCTTCCCGTTATAAGAACAATCCTTTCTTGTGATAGTTTCCAACCCCTGGCCTATAGAAGGCGGGCTTGGGGTAGTCACATCACAGGCCCCGGGGGACGGGTGGTGACAAAGTGGTATTAGAGGAATCAGTTCTACTGAAGAACTAGGAC
Organism: Viscum album; assembly: GCA_963277665.1. Classification (NCBI taxonomy): domain Eukaryota; kingdom Viridiplantae; phylum Streptophyta; class Magnoliopsida; order Santalales; family Viscaceae; genus Viscum; species Viscum album. The sequence goes on from OY728156.1 coordinate 409,138,418, forward strand.
TCAGATCTTTTCAAGGTGAAAATAATGTTATGTATTATGAGTGTGGTTTTCTGTTTGGGGAATCTAGTATTGGTGCGGTGACCAACGTATCCATACACCAAGACCATGAATTATGATTTTCAACTCAGTGCATGAAAACACAAACTGTATGTGTTTTAAAAAGTTTTTCTTATGATTTCTTTGAATTAGCTCACCAGGTATAACTTATTGACAATGGCACACCTGTTTTCTTTCAGGATTCCACCTTGTTGATAGGAAGATAGAATTCTTTAGAGAGTACACGATGATGACCCACCGAGCGATGAGGCCTCGGTGTAGGTCCCTCTTACGGTGTTAGCACCTTCAGGTAGTGTACTATTAGAACCACTCCCCATTGGGAAGTTGTTCCCACCAGCCCCACCAGCCCCACCAGCCCAGGTTGCATTCCGACACAACGCGTTGTATGAGTTTCAGTGGAAGAGCCCTCCGATGTTCCGAGGCAAGATAGATCCGGAAGTGGCTATGGACTAGCTAGTGGTTGTGGCTAAAGTTTTTCGCATACTTGGGACACCAGTGGATCTGATGGTGATCCTAGCTATCTGTCTCTACCTGGGAGCACCGGGGAGATAGTGGAGTCTGACACTCCATTTACACAACGAGGCGACCCTCACCTGGGTGAACTTATAGGGCCTTTTCAGGGTAGATTTTCTCCTAGCGACCCAACATTGAGTGCGTATACAGAATTTGTTACACTTACAATAGGGAAGCATGACCATGGCACAGTACTCAACGAGGTTCACTGATCTCTCACGCTACTCCAACGACATGGTACGAGTCCCATTCATCAGGGCCCAGACCTTTGAGTAGGGTCTCCAATAGTATATAAGAGCATCTATGATATCACTCAATATTCTGAGGCAGGATGTGGTGCTAGAGAGAGAACTTTTGGTGGAGAGATATCTAGCTGAGCATACATGGACAACGATAGCCACCACCATATGGAAGGTAGCAGATTCATCCACAACATGCAGTAGACGGATGATGCAGGGGCCAAAGTGGGTTAGAACTTCTGGAGGATGACCTTAGGATACAGGGTTGGTGGTGCGTGGCTCACGGGATAGATGATGACATATGAGGAGTAGGCATTACCGGTCGTACAGTGGACAGGGTCACATGGCTCGAGACTGCCCGACCCGCTGTACCAATGACCAATAGAGGGTCGAGGGACCACCTATGTAGAGGCATAGGTTCTAGAGAGGAGTTACATAGGGTGGAGGACATGGTAGAGGAGGTGGATGTGTAGTAAGCGGTGGTCAGCGATTCGACGTTCTACCACCACCACCTCCATGTGGTCCAACCCGACCACAGGGAGCAGGTGGACAGGGACGAGCTCAGCTCTAGGAAGTTGAGGCTAATGACCACAACACTCAGAAGTTGATTCAAGGTGTGATTTTTGTCTACTACACCTTATCTATAGTAATTATAAACACAGGTTCCAGTGACTCTTTCATTGCCACGACACTCATTCGAGGCTCGTAGATTTTGATGGAGTTGTTGGCTCAATCCTTACTACTAAAGAATCCTATAGGAGGGGATTCAATGATTACACACTGATACCGGTAGTGTGAGCTTACTATAGGGGGTGAGAGCTTCAGTTGGTATCTTTTAGTAGTGGTGTCGAGGCCTTACACAATCATATTGGGTATGTACAGGTTATACAATGTCTATGCTCCGATTAACTGTATTAGGTGAAAATTGTGGTATATCCACAAGGATGGGAAATAGTTTTCCATCACCAGTGAGAAGGGGACCTCTGCAGTATAGAATGGAATTTCTTGGAAGAGGTTTAATCCAATCACGCATCAGTTGGCCATCCTTACCCTCGAAGAAGTTGTTGTAGAGTGTCTGAGCTATCCTGTAGTGTTGGACTAGTATGCCGATATCTTTCCGGATGATGTTCCGGGACTACCTCCTTGCAGAGAGGTTAACTTTTACATTGACCTATATCCTGATACGACACTGATATCTACACCAGCATATCATATGGCTCCCGAAAGGCTTCGTGAGTTATGGGTACAGCTGGAGGACTTGTAGAGGAAGTGGTTCCTAAGGCCCAGTGTTTCTCCATGGGCAGCCCTGATTTTGTTTTCCAAGAAGGAAGATGGGAGTTTGAGACTCTATGTGGAATATCAATGCTTGAACTAGGTGACTAGGAAGAAAAATTATCCACTTCTGAAGATTGATGATATCCTCAATCTGCTGAAGGGAGCTCAATGGTTTTCAAAGATAGACCTCATATCAGACTATCATCATCTCAGGATATGAGATAAGGATATGTAGAAGAATTCCTTTAGATGTTATTATGACCACTATGAGTCCTTTTTTATGCCATTATTCATGAACAACACCCATGTAGTATTCATGGAACTCAAGAATAGGACATTTCATCCATACCTAGATTTCTTTATGGTGGTCTTCATTGATGACATCTTGATATACTCGGCATCAGAGGAGGAGCATGTCTGTCATCTTACAGATAGCTCTAGATACACTCTGATAACACCAACATTATGGTAAGCTCTTGAAGACCCAGTTTTAGATATGGGAGTTCCACTTTCTAGGACACGTTATCTCATATACTGGGGTTGCGGTAGATCCGATGATGATAGAGGCAGTGCTTTCTTGGGAGCCACTTTGAAGTTCAAAAGAGATGTGGAGTTTCCTAGGATTGGATGGCTACTACCAGATATTCATACGCGACATTTCCAATATTGCAGCCCCCTTTTTCAGCCTTGATAAAGAAGGTACAACCCTATATATGGATAGAGGTATTACATTAGAGTTTGAAGGACCTGAGGCAGAGACTAAAGAGTTCCCCCATCTTGAGGCTACTAGAAGAGGGCATTTGGTATACAAACTACTGCAATGCATCAGGGACCAGACTTGGATGTGTCCTGATGTTGGAGAAATAAGTTATCACTTATGGTTCACGACAGCTAAGACAATATGAGAATAACTACGCCGCCCATTTCCTAGATTTATAAGACGTGGTCTTCACCTTGAAAATGTGGAGACACTACTTGATGGGTGAAAGGTTTAAAGTTTAATATGATCACCAGAGTCTCAGGTATATCTTCTCACTGAAGGAAATGAACCTGAGACAATGAAGTTGGATAGAGTTCCTTCAGGACAATGACTTTGAGATAGTCTACAATCCGGGGAAGGGGAATGTAGTGGCAGACACAATCAGCAGGAGGTCTGGTTTATAGCTACTGAGTGAGGCGACAAAGCAGCTAGTTTCGTTGTAGATATCCTTTGTGGACAGAGATGGACCATCTTACCTCTAGTTTATGATTGTCACTCCACCACATCTTCAATGATTCCGGGAGGCATAGCTTGGGGACATTGACTATGAGGATCGACATGCTCATATATCATCATGATAGGCACTTAATAGATTTTATTATGGTGGGGATCATGTCATCCTCTTTAGAGGATGCACCGTGGTACCGGTGGCACTATGTGAGGAGGTGTTGAGGGAGTTTTATACATCCCCTATAGAAGTATATCCTAGTGTGGTGAAGATGTACTAGTACCTCCAGCATCAGCACTGGTGGCCAGTGATAAAGAAGGAAATGGTAGATTTTGTTTCACGATACCTCACTTGTCAGCATGTGAAGGCCGAGCATCAGGTTCCAGCAGTAATAACGGATCCACTAGAGGTGTCAGAGGGGAAGTGGGACGGTATCTTCATGGACTTTCTGACAGGGATTCCACGTACGTCTAGGGGACATGATTCCATCTAGGTGATCGTTGACCGACTCACCATATTGGCCCACTTCTTACCAGTTCGAGAGTAGGGATCAATAGAGGGTTTGGGACACCTCTACGTATAGGTGATTGTACAACTTCATATGGTTCCATAGATTATCTTCTCTGACCGTGACACACGTTTTACATCCCAGTTCTGTAAGGGATTACAGGAGATGTTCCAGACTCAACTATATTTGATCACCCCCTTTCATCCTTAGATAGATGGTCAGACGGAGAAGGCCATACACTCACTCAAGGACATGCATCGTGATTTCATCTTAGATTTGGCCACAATTGGGAGGATCACTTTTCTTGGGTGGAGTTATCACACAAAAACAGTTATCACTCCACCATCGGTATGGCACCATTTGAGGCCTTGTACAGTCGACCATGCAAATCACCTTTATGCTAGACAGACCGAGGTGAGTAAGAACATAGGGGACCAGAGTTAGTACGGGCTACCACTGAGAAGGTGTACATCATCTAGGAGTGTATGAAGACTGCACAAAGCATACATAAGTCATTTTCTAATAGGAGATTGAGACATTTGGAGTTCGAGGATGGATACCATGTCTTCTTATGGGTCTCACCTCGATGAGGTTTGTGGAGATTTGGATGAGGTGAAAAGTTATCTATGAGGTTCATCGGACCTTTTCAGGTTCTCGGCAGAGTTAGCGAGGTGACGTATCACAAGGATCTTCTCCTACAGATGCACCGGGTGCCTGAAGTTTTCCATGTGTCATAGCAGATGAGGTGCATGCATGATCCAACACACGTCATCGACTAGGGTGAGATGAACATCGACGATGGGGCGATGTTTATGGAGGATCCAATAGAGATTAAAAATCTATAGGATTAGGTCCTTCTTGGATGATTAATACCTCGAGTGCTTATTCGCTAGCAGCATGGGAATATCCATGAAAGCACATGGGAGCGGGAGGTTCAGATTTGTTCTCAATACCCCCATTTGATTCTTTATCTTATGTTGTTGCTTTTGTATATGAAAATCCCTAATTTTGGGAAAATGTAAAAGACTCGTATTTTCCATGTAGCTTTTTTTAATTATAAATAATTATTATGAGTATGAAAAAATTGATGGTGCATGATTATGAGGCCTGGTGTGCCCGTAATTAATTTATGAACTTTTTTAAGGTAAGTTCAGTAAACATGTGAGTGATGATTTCTAACTTTTAAATTGGTGATCAAATTAAAAAACCAAGAGAACCGTTGAATCCTTAGCAATGGTATTCACTTAAGGAAACCTTCATATTGATTGTAGTAGGTCGAGAGAAAAATATAGATTTTGGAATTTTAAACGAATAACAAAATAACTAAGTTATTTTATTTCTCTTTTTATTTTCCTGGAATGATCAACCAGTAGGGGAGGGATCAATGACATTTCAAGAAATTAATTGTCTAGACTCCTCAATCTTTATAACAACAGTTTTGGAATTTGGGAGGTTAATTCACTAGATGAACCTCATAAATTCCCAACGGCGTTACACACCCACCCCCTCTCATATTTATATAGTGCTCGGGAAAGATTTTTGGCACGACTTCACCAATGTATGAAGTTCTAGTAAATTTTCATGATAATAACCTCTTGGAGGATGGGACCGGTTCCAATGATCGGTGACGAGCGCTACTAAATCTGGAACTGAGGAACACCGACTCCTCCTTAATCATGGGCGTTCTTCAACAAATCCTGAGGTATCGATTTATCTTGTTTTAATTTCAAGAGTTTGTTGAATCCTATTATTTTGTCATATTATAAACCTAATTCAGAGGTTGTGGGACAAACGAAGAAGGCCTAGACCCTCCGTTACCTAGTTGATTTATGCATTCTTTATGGGATTTTTAATCGGATTGGACACAACCCAGAACGGAGGGTCAAGCAGCGAGGAGGGTGTCCCTGAAAGGCCGTTGGTACCATCAGACGGGAAAATGGGCCACCAGAGCTCATACGGTGACCCAAAAAAGACTGTCGGGGTGGTACCAGAGACCAGCATCGGGGGGGGGGGGGGGGTGGTAGTGGCTGACAATAACCATCCATAGAAGAGAAGGTGGGAGTGGAGGTCGCGGCCATAGCTACGGCGGACCACAGCGGCCGACACCGGCCGGTCGTGGGTGGAGGTGGAGCGGCACACCGTCGTGTGCCGTAGAAGATGGCTACTGCATGAAGCTGGGATGGTAGAGTAGGAACATGCCCCTGTGGGTCCCACGTAAATTAGGGGTGCCACATGCGCCGCCACTCCATTACCCGAATGATGTAACCATTTTGGAGATAGGGGGAGCGCTCCCCCCACCAACGCCAGATAGGAAGGGCCCCAGCCAATGGGCCATTACCCTTCATGGTCTCGGCCCTCATGCCCAGTGGTTGTGCCCCTTTGCGGGTCAGGTAGCGTGAGTTCAGAGGGCTGGACCACGCGAGCCCAGTGGGTCACTCCCCTCCGTGGGTTTGGTAGAATTAGACTACCAAGCCAAACCCACCGCCACCCGATCCAACCTAGCTGGTCTGGGCCATTTCAGTCTGAGACTGGTCAGACCTGGACTAGGTCGCGTCGACCTGAACTTGGTCACGTCGTCACAGACCGGGTCAGGTCGGCCCAGACTGTGTCGGGCTGGGTCGGACCAGACCCAGACCCTACCAGACCCGGTTTTTCTAAAAGAGCCATTACTAGTGAACCGGTCGTCTTTTGACAAACCGTCTATGGGACTAAGATCATTTGAGTGAGAAGGTCCTTTTAGTATACTCCAATTCAGTTTTAGTGAAAATTGGAGTACAACCGGGTTGGATCGATCCCGAATCCAACTGGTCCCTCATTACTAAAACACTTATAAGTCACATACTGGGCGTCCGATTGATGTGTTGTTTGTCTTCTTGGTACCCTTAAAACATGGAGGTCCTTTGGGATAATTATTCTTTGAACTTATTTGTGGTTGAGGTAGACTAATGGCTTGAAGATTGGATCCTCCTAGAATCAAGCGTTCTTTGTACGTGAATCTTATAGTTGGTTGTAACGTGAAGAATGAACATTGATCCAATGTGGGTCAGAGATTAGCGATCCTATGTGGGTCAGTATCTATCAATATTGTGTGGGTATGTGCCTAAAGATCATGTGTGGGTCAGTGTCTATCGATCATGTGTGGGTCAGCAACGGAGCTTCTTGAAAGAATAAGATTATCTAGATTTACGACTAATCATATGTACTTCTATACTTGAGTTATATACCTGGTGTGAGCTGATTCTTTAACTTTGTGGTAATTTTACCTTCATGGTGTTACATTTTCGGTACTTTTACCTTCGTGGTGTTACCTTTGTGGTACTTTTACATTCATGGTGTTACCTTCATGGAGTTCCCTTTGTGGTATTCTTCCCTCGTGGATCAGTTGTGATAAGGGATTAAAATTTGGATCCTTATGTTTCCTCATGTATGAGATGAGTATATTTTGATAACATAGTTATATGTATGGGAATACACTTAAGTAGAGTTGATGACTGCTTCGTGCTTTGTGGTTGAGGTCTTGCTTTGTGGTTTTTCCTTTTTGGAACTCTGGAAGACCTTTGGGGGTATCAAGGTCCCTACTGAGTATTATTATACTCACCCCTTCACGGGATACACCCACACCTTGTTGTTTCTTATGCAGATGATAGACATCGTTATCGAGGATGTGGGAGACAAGACTGGTCCATGCTCAGAGGTGGACTGTTTGACCTGATGTGACAGAATGACAACTGATCGTGAGTTGTACCAACCCTTCAGGTATGTTCCTCGGTGGACATTCCAGGGGATGTTTCCTCTTTCAACTGTACTTGTACATTCCAGTTGATCTTGTATTCCAACCATTTACATTCAGTACACATTATAATACAATAGTTTACTTTGTGGTTACTTCTTGTTGTGTTCTTTTATAGTGTGTTTCTATAGGTTTAAAGGAAATTACTTCTTGTTATAGGTATATGCCTTTCCAGTGATAGACTCCAAACCCTGGCCTATGGAAGGTGAGCTTGGGGTAGTCATGGTACAGACCCTGAGGGGCGGTTCATGACAGAGACATGACATATGTTGTGTCTTTGGATAAACATGGAGGAAATTAAACATTAAATGAAACTGATCAAATATTCTTCAATATTTCATATGGTTAAATAAACTATCTACTTAGATTTCATTTTTACCAAAATTAATGACACTTTTCCATATAGGTACTTTAAGAAAAACAAGATAACCAACCTCAAATAGAAAGTTACTTTCTTCAGTTATCCACATAACTTTTCTTCCTACTCTAAGTCATCCCGGTATACTAATGAATCATGTTCACCTATTTAGCCATTTCCTCTACCAACTATGCTTCCATTAGCTACTTTTAACCTTGTTCATCCCAAAAAGTAGAGTTCTATGTCCTCTTCCTATATAATGTCTCTAAAGGTAAAATAACTATACTAGAATAAAACTAACTAATATAACAAAGTTCAAAAAAATAAAGATGTTGATCGCAACTTGATTGGTAATCCAATGAACAAGAACAAAGCCTATGTTCAAAGGCATGAATTTTTTTCTATTATTTTATATCACATTGAGGAAGTATATTTTTATGGAAATTTGATTCAGTACCTAACAACTAATAAAGTGCATTCAAAAAAATTAGAATTAAAACATGGATCACTATTGGATTCAATAGAGAGAATAAATCCATATAAATTGATTATATTATTATGGTATATTTGGGAAATATAATCAAAATACAGAATACATTAAATAGGAAATAAATCCAAAGATTTAGTTTATTAATCTATAATAACCCAAATATCATTATTATCTCAAGATGTATTTGGTAATCCCAATGTAGAATCCATGGATATATTAACCCATTTTTAATCTAGCACTTTAAGAAGATGAAGCATCCCTTTTAGTAATTTCAATTATTATTTAACCTATTGAAAAGTAAATATTATTATAGTAAATTTTAAATTTTCTCTTTTCATTCCATCACACCAGTAATACTCCATTACATCTCTCAAAATCTGAGTACTACAAGGATGAATATAAAATTGGAAACTATGACATTCAATAAAAAATTATTTCCCCAAATGGGAGTCACAAAAAACACATAACCTCTTTAAAAATCCCATTAAAATATTTTTTCAACATTAAATTCAAGAAACCCACCATTTTAACTAATTCTACATTTTTTTATACTTGAAATATTCATTATAAGATTTTTTTTCTAAAAGGATGATTGTAATAACTCTTGAAACAAAATAATGGAAGTTCCTACTTTCAAAAATTCTATTCTAAAATCAGTGAAACCATTACACAATTCTCAATGTTCAAAATGTAAAATTTTTAGTGTAGCATTATTTTTCCGACTCAAATCATCAATTTTTTTTATTTTATAGGATTATAATTAAACATGTTTTAATAATACTTAATATTACATCCATGGTATTTTTTTATGTTCAACTCATTCATAGTAAATATATACTTGAAACATTTATTATTTGTATATATTTCACAATTTATTCTATATAAAAGATATATCAAAACTTTTAAATGAAAAAATCACAGTATTTAATTTCACACCATTTATAGGAGAATTTAGTTAATGGGGTTTCAATTTAAATTAGTAAAAAGTAATTACATGATCATTTTTCATTAGAACACAACTAATTCACATTAATGAATAATTAATATACATTAAAAATTAACCATTTTTAGAGGGAAATTGTAAAAGTGGATAATTAAAAAATCCTTACTTTAGTTCTTGTAAATAATCATCACGCTCTTTTTTGCATGAATTAAATATTGTTTTTGTGTAAATACCCCGACCCTGATAGCCCAAATATGGTGGTTACATTATTATATTGGATCTTGATATGGGTTATCACATCCCAATGAACTATATAGTTTATTAGTATTGGTAAACATAGTAAAATCTTGAGTCTTTAATTACATTATAAAACACAAATCACAAAATATTTTTTTCTAAGAATATCATTATTCCCTATATCATATCCTTACATACAATTCATAGTACACTTTTTGGATTCCTAGGAAAGGAAACAATATAATAGTGAGCTAATATCCTCATTAGTAGTTATATAAAGTGGAAGATATCAAGAATCAATAGGCATAATCAACATTGAATGGTAAATAAAAAAACATATATTCCATTTAAATAATATGACTTTCATGATTAAATAAGGAATAATCAATATATAAAGGTAAATATTTGAACACACACATGTCATTTAATATATAACTTGAATATCCTAATTAGATAATCCATAATAAATATTTTATGGTAGATATATAGAAAAAATATATTTAATAAATAACATGAATATTATGATTAGATAATGAATACTTGATATAGAAAGGTAGATTTTGGAACACACATTCCATTTAAATAATAAATTTACTATCATGATTAGATAAGGCATAATCAATATTGTAAGGTATTAAAACACATTCCATTTAATAAATAATTTGTGAATGAAATGCATCAAGATATAATATCATGGATAATAATAACATAATTATTAATGAAGGAAATTATTAATTATTGGATTTCATTATCTCAGTCATCATATTACCTCTATTTTCACGACCTTTCACATGACAATTTAAGACTGATGGGTATGTATAAATCAAAAACCCCTTTTACATAGGCTAGATAACAAATCTATCTCATGATATGAATGATGCATCAAGGTGATATCTACAATCGAGCCCCACCCATCACTACAATTCCAAATCATTCTTGATATATTGAATAATCTATTTTTTCTCGAATAATGATCCTTCTAATAAAATATATGTATTGATTAAATAATACATAGTCATCTACATTTTCACAGATAATCAAATAACAAAAAATGTAGAAAACCGTATGTATAAATTATATAGAGTTTATGTAATAAGAATATCCAAGATAAATAATGTGGATATTTATGTGAATTTTAACGTCTAATGATCATAGGAAGGTGAATAGTTCAAGGAAATGTTAATGACAATGACAATAAATCAAAAATTCAATGTGAATAATTTTCATGGTAAAAATGATCATAAAACATAAAAATAATGAATAAATATGGCATTAATAGAAAATTTCCATAGTGGACTATCTATAAAATAAAGTGTTTTGTCGTTGATAATAAAAATACCATAAAATTTTCTTCAAATACATTTATAAGGAAAATATCATTTTTTTTCTTTGGATGTTTTTAATAAAATTAAAAGTTAATAAAATATTTTGAAAATAATTTTATTTTTAAATAACCTTTGAAATATATAAAGTTAGCTTTAAAATAATGATTTTTCAAGATGAAAATAAATTACTTACATTCCATACATGATAAAACAATTATTCCTTTTATTTTTTTATAAAATACAAATAGTTCTTGTTTGGAAAACAACTTGAATATTACATTCAATTTTTAAAAAAATTAAAAATTCAGTAAAATCTTATTTAATAAATAATTTGGAACATGTAATACAATAATTCAAACCATTTTAATAAATAATTGTTTTGGAGGAAATATTATATTAGAATGAAAAATGAAATGAAGTTATATTATATTAAATAAATTTTATTAATAATTTTAAGTACCAAAGAGTATAAAAATGGAAATATTAGTTGAAAAATTAAGGAATAAATATAGTTGAATATAATATAAGGTGTATATTATATAATTATAAAATAATTTCATTCAATAGAAATTAAATCATAAATAATCCCTATTAAATTAATATTGGGAAACAAACCATTGCAATGATCGTAACATTTAAGTGAGGATTATCCAATGAATTTATTATGTATATCAAAAGTAAATCCACATAAAAATATGTTAATCCAATAAAATATTTTCAAAAATAATTACATATATGACCTTAAAATATCAAAGAAAATTATGGATTAATGTAACCTAGTGATGATAAATTTAGTTATGAAATTCTTTACCAGATGGTGCCCTTTATGTCAAATCCCATTGGTTGATATAATTAAAATATACACAGAAAACAATATGAATTATTAAGGATTCATGATATTACATTTCAAAGGGTTATTATATAAATCATATAAAATAAATTTGGTTCAAAACATTACAATATGCCTCAAGGAAAGGAAATTGAGACGAAGTCCCTTTACACATCCATTTGGTTGACCACGATTTAACCTAATTTATAAGGGTTTAAATCATGTTATTAATTTATTCCATAAATATATTCATAATTATAATATAATATATAAACATCTTATAATATTCTATCACCTTTTTATAATATTTCATTATATTCATGTTTCATGTATTAATTTCCTTATTTTCTAATGCACGTTTTTTCTTGAATGTTCTAGTTAGTGTGAATAAGATATAGACAAATTATATTAATAATTATAATATTGTTTTTGATTTCATATATTCTAATTCAATTAATTTTTATAAAATTTCATTCTATTTGGGCATGGAAAATTAATTACATCGCTTTGTGGAGATGATAGGCTGTATATACACACGAGTAACGATATTCTTCTCTTAATGAGTGAAAGGGTAAGAAATTTCAATGTATATTAATTTTATATAATAAATATAATTTAATATATGTAACTTATTTAAATATATGTATCCATATTATCTTTCATGTAAATAGAAGTGAAAAATGAATCACCTCGCTTTGTGAGGCAATAGTTTTCCATAAAGACATGCCACGTTATCATAATTTTAAAAAACATGAAAAGTAAGATGTTTTATGTGATAATATATTTAATGAAGAATAATAATATCATAAATATTATATATATTAGGTCCATAATTTTTTACAATCATGATATGTTTTTTTATAAATTATGTTAAATCGATTCATGAGGCAGTTTCCTGTCGTACACACAATTAATGATTTCATTTCACATTTGATGGAGGAGGAGATAGATAAATCTTATGAATTAATTATAATAATATCTATTTATATAGGAGAAAAAAAATTATAATATATATGATGAGACATAATTGAACGTGAAAAAAAAATAATTAAAACAAAAGAGCTTCATTAAGACATTTACCTTATCTTAGAGAAACATCCTTTTCATATACTATTAATAACCCTAGGGTTGGAATTTTTTGAATACCAATAGCTATATAGATTGTATAAGGATTATTGGGAAATATTTTTGTTAGGTTTGGTCAATCTAATGGGCTTGAGAGGTGTGATGAATTGAATGGAGGGAGTGACCTTTAATAAATGGAGGAGACGACACACAAAAAAATTAGAAAATAATAAATTGTACCCACATTTTTCACATTTAAAAATGACCAAAAATGTGAAAATATATTAAATTATAGTTTTTATGGTATAAATGTTTAAATAAAATTATATTTTGATAACTTTAGTCCATTTAAAACCCTTATCTTCTTTGTTTAACCCCGGGTAAACCAGTTTTTACATTTTCCATGCTAAATAATTTTTACTAATTTTACTATTTATAATTGTTAAAAATTCATCTGAAATTATGAGACAAAAAAAATTATGATTATTTAAATATAGGGAATCTATTTTTAAATTTTAATTCATAAAATGAGAATAATTCATTTTAAAATAAAATGAGTAGACTCATCCAAAAAAATATTTTTCCGATGAAGAACTATAAAAACTTTAAAAGGTTTATATATGATAATTACAAATTATAAAGATTATAATGAAATAAATTAGGTAAAAACTAATATAATTTAACTTTTATTACATTTAAATATATTTAAAATATAAATTCTCTTTATAAATAATTGAAATTAAAATGTAGTTTTCAATAAAAATCTGAACTTTTAACTATTTATAAATAATGTATTATTTTTAGAAAAGTCTCAAAATCACACCATATAAAAATTATGAAAATTATATTTAAAAAATATTTTTTTAATAAATATTTTAAAACATGGAGAGATTAATTTTAAATTATGTGTGCAAATCACATCAAAATCTCTTTTTAGAAAATTAAAATTTTTATGAAAACATTTATTTTTTTCCTTAAATTGATTTATTTGTTGTATAATTAATAGATAAAAAATTAGTTTGTTTATACATGTCTAAACCAAATAATATTGATAATTTTTTAAGTTATATTCAGACCTTCCAACTTAATGTCTTGGTTATAATAATCAGATTTTACATAAAAATATTTTAATAAAGTATTATGCCTCTTTTATACCTAGTGTTTCATGAATCAAATTTTATTTAATAGATTGAATTTATTTAAAAAGAAATATATCATTAAGTGTTGGATTATTAAATTCTATTCTAAACTCTGTTTTTCATGTCATATAAGCTATAAAACCTAATTTTATTCGTTCAAAATCTCTAGTTGTTACATTATACCCCCTTAAATAAATTATATCTTCTTAATTTCAGTAATTAAGGGTATGAAATTTGAAAATACGTTTTTTGGAATCCCATATCATAAAAAATAATTAATAAAACATCATCTTGATAAAAAGAGATATAAAACATCAATGGTAATCCAAAATAAAATAATGTTATATTTTATGTATGATAACATTGGTGGTAATGAAGATATGGACATGGAGAAAATGCGTAAATAATTATAGGGAGTAATTGAGATAATTGATCAAAAGAAATTGAATTATAAATAGATATTTAAAGCCCTAAAAACTATAAATATATGATGATTTAAAAGACCATTTTATTTTTCATATATGAAGGTAATATTATAATTTTTTTGTTTTGAGATCCTTGGTCTAAACATGATGAATTATTTTATAATCTAAGAATGTATGGAAAAATAATTATGTGATATATTTATAAATCATTTGTATAATTTCGTCCATTGGTTTTTCATTGATAAATTTCAAATTCGTCAATTACTCTAAGAAGTGAAAATCCATTAAATGAAATTTTTATACTTGAGGTGCTGAAATTAACTTATAAAGGATCGTCATATATATAATAGAATGACATGCCATGCCTCCTGTCTACTCTAAAACCAAAATTGTTAGCATGAGTTATATAATATAATTATTTAACATATAAACCTCAGAAATAACACCATAGGTTCAAAATTAAAATTTATTCATCAAATTATTTATGAAAAAATAATGATATATTAACCAGATCATCTCATAAGCTTGTGGTAGGTGCAACACCCTTATCACCATTCAGTTATGGGTTCATGCCTCGTGGCCTTTCCGGATGTTATGGATTGTCACCTATCATTTAAGTAATCCTTTCAATAAAAATATTTTAATATAATTCCATTAAAATTCCAAGATTTTGATGGTCCATAATTACTTCAATATCAAAGATATGAAAAACATTAAATATTACCAATACCTTTAATCTTATTTCTAAGAAAGTAAATGAATTATCCATAAAATAACTTTTCAATTTAACATATACTAATCATGTGGTTTTTATTTCAATAAATGTCTCTAATAATATACTAAATATTAGCATACTACCATCATGTAAAATGTAAAAATCTGTTTTTAAGAATTTGAACATAAGATCAATTATAAACTCGTAAACCCATGATGGTATCCACAACTATTTTTTTAATAAAGAAAAATATTCTTCCAAAATTTGACATAATACTAGGATGTTACAATATTCATATAACCAAAATTCCATTGATAAAAATGATTCTTAAATATAATTATGAAATCCAAATACATAAATAGTTTAACCATTTTATTTCAACCAAGGACATTCATTGGTCGAAAGGATAACCATTAAAAGAAGTTATTGACTCGAATAATTCCTAGTAGCACAAAATTTTCAAAAAAGAACTATAAATGGATCCCTGTAATTAAATTTATTTACTTCCATCATACTCTTCATTTTTCATGGAAAAGTTCTTCTTTGTTCCCTTCTTATCAAAAAATAAACCATTTTACTGATCATCTGAGAGATTTCCCAAGGTGTCTCTTTCTACATTTCTTACATGAAGGAAATATAACCTTAATTACTGTATGTGATTCAAAAATCAAGCTCATATTAAACTCTATCCTTCGTTTATTTATTGATTATGAAATTTGGTAATGGTATACATTGTTAATCATATTTCAAGATAACTAATTATACATAATGATGATATCGTTCACTGTACAAACAATCCCGCATGGATTGTAATAATCACCACATTTTCCTCTATATTCAATATCAAAACAATTCCTTCTGGTTTTATCCATTATCTAAACTGAAAATGCATTCTCTGACTAAACATAATCATAGTGGGAAACATCATAATCATGAAGAATAACTTTTGGAATTTCAAAATAATGACACTATATTTTAAATATAACACGCCATAAGTTATACCAATATAATTAATTATAATATTTTATTCAAGAACTTCATAATGGTTTGATAATAAAATGTGAATTATCCAAATCATATCTCTTAAGAGTGTCAAACTATGTGCATAGTAAGGCCTGATTCCATGTATTGAATAATTATCTTGTCCAGCCTGTTGTAATTTATTCAGAGTTATTATGCCTAGTTACAATGGTTCCAGAACCATGTCTAATTATATTATCTTTATAGGGTTGAATTTCTTGGTAAAACCATGTAATTTATTCCAAAAAAAAATTGTGATGTTCTTATATACTTATCCTCAAGGTTTATTATAGGTTTTTGTTCCTTAATTTATGTTTTCCATGTTATAGTTCCCATGGTTTCTATTAAAAATAATCTAATACTAACAATAAATACCATTACCCCAGTAGCCGAAATCATATTGTTACTTTATTAAATAGGCACTAGATACAAGTGATCATATCCCAAAAGGCCGAATAGTTTATTAGTCCTCATAAATTAGATACATACATGAGTCATGCATTGAATTTGAAAAACATTTACAACATTTTTTTTAGAATATAATTATTTTCTCTAGTATATCCTTGCATATCATTCAATGGAAACTTCCTAGATTCTTGGGAATCGAAAAAAACAATGGAAAACTTAGATGATTAGTAAGAGTTACGTAAAGTAAGGGATGTCATAAATGAACAAGAATAATCAACATTTCAAGGTAAAAATATAAACACATATTACATTTATGTAATTTTACTATCATAATTAGATTAGTAATAATCAATATGGAATGATAAATATCTAAAAACACACTGGTCATTTAATAAATTACATGAATATCTTGATTAAAAATAAATAATCAATATGGCATGGTAAATATCTAAACAAAAATTCCATATAATAAAATACTTGAAATTGATTATTAGATAAGTCATAATCAATATGGAAAGGTAAATATATTAAAAATAATTTCATTTAATTAATAACTCTACTATAATGATTTGATAAGGTACAACTAATATGGCATGGTAAAAAATGAAAACACATTCCATTTAATCCATAAATTTAGAATGAAATGCATCTAGAGATAATATCATTATCAAAATTAAATGGATATAATAATCGAATTATTAATGATATAAATGTTTAATTTTTGGATTTCATGATCTCATGAATCATGATACCTCTACAGTCAATACCATTCACAATATTGTTTAAAACTAATTGGAATGTATGCACTATAATACCACTTAACTAAGGCTAGACACCCGATTCATCTCATGATACTAGTAATGTATTGAAGGGATATATACAACTAGTCCCCACCAATCACTATATGTCCAAATAATTATTTATATTTATAATTAAATATTTACATCATTAATAATGAACCTTATCATCAAATATCCATATTGAGTAAATAATACATATTTATCAATATTTCATTAGATAATAAAATAATATAAATTCTAGAACAATGTATTTTGAAATTATATATAGTTTTTCAAATAATAATACCCATGATAAATAATATGTATATTTAGGTGAAATTTAATTTCCAATGATCACATGAAAGTGTACATTTAAAGGTAAAGTTAATAACTACATAAATGAATCAAGAAGTTGAATGTCTATATTTCCTTGGTCAAAATGATCATAAAAAGTCAATTTAATGAATAAGTATAGTATCAATACAATATATCCACAATGGATTATATGTAAAATAAAGTGTTTTCTCATTTATTAATAGAAATACCATAAAAATACCTTTAAAAACATTCTTGAGGAATATATCCTTTTATATTTAATGTGTATTTTGAACTAAATGTTCATAAAATATTATTAAAATAATTTACATTGAAAATTATAAAATAATTTATAAAAAAATTGAGTGGTTATGATGGTGGGAAATTTTGTACATTCCTTAATCATTAAAATAAATATTTATTTTCCATTTTTAATAAAATCCAAACATGATTTTTCTTGAAAAAATATATCAAGATTAATTTTAAAAAATATTGAAATAAGTAAAATGTGGATAAAAATTTCTTGAATAAATTATATGTAAAATTATAAAACGTGTTTTGATGAATTTTTTAGAAAACATGGGTTTGGAAGAAAAAATATTTTCAACCGATGGGAGAAATGATGTTGGATTTTATTGAGAAAAATTTATCAATAATTTTAAGTTATAAAGAGTGAAAAAATTGTAATATTAATTGAAAATATATGAATAAAAAAATAATAAAATTAAATGGTTTATTATCTAATGATTTATAAATTTAATTCAATGGAAACTCAAGCATAAATAATCCTCATCAAAATGAGATTTTGAAATATACCCTTATAAAGATCATAACATTGAAGTGAGATTTAACAAATGAATAGATAACGTTTATAAAATGTAAATCAATATAATTGATTTCAAAACAAATATAATATATTAAGAATTCATTAACCACATTATCTTAGAATATCAATAATAATGATGAAGTAATACAACTCAAGGGAAATAAATTATGTTATGAAATTATTTACAACTCGATAAATTTTATTTATAATCCACTTTGATGAAATAATAAAAATTGAAAGTTAAAATACCCTTAATTCTTAAGGAATCATGATATTTCTTATAAAATGGTCAATGTATAAACCATATGAAATAAATTAGTTGGATAAAATTACAATATGACTCAATGAATGAAAATTGAGAAGATATCCCTTACCTGATGCTTCCTTTTTTATTGAACATAATCTTACCACCTATATAATAGGTCTAAGAATAATATTAATTTATACCAATTCAATTTTAATATTTAAAATATAATATATAATCCCTTTATAAAATTTCTCACCTATATTTTATTAATATTTCATTATATTCATTGTTCAAGATGTTAATTTCAATGTTTTTAATGTTTCATTTTAATGAATTTTCTAGTTTTTATTAATAGGATGTGGAAACATAATATCAAGAATTATAATAATCTTATGAATATATTATTTAATCATTATTTTCATTTTTATAATCCTTATTGATGATTGGACATGAAAAATAAATCAAATCACATCGTTGTGATGGTAGGTCGAACTTATGCACAATCGATGATATCATTCCCTTAAAGAGTGAAAGGATAAGAAATAGGATGGTGTATCCATTTTATAGAATCAATATCATGTCATATATATATATATAATATTTACTTATATTTATCTTTTATTTCTTCCATGTAAAGCGTAAGGGGTAGACAAATCACATCTCTTCACGAGGTGGTAGTCCCCCATAAACACGAGCAATGTTATCACATTTTTAAACAACATGGAAATTAAGAAGGAATATGTGATATTATATGTAAATAATTATCATAATATTATAAATATTATATATATTAATTATAAAAATAAGTATATATAATCATGGTATGTTTTAATAGAAAATAAATTACATCTATTCATGAGGTAGTAGTCTCATGTACCCACGATCTGTGATTTTTCCCATTTGAAGGAGGATGATATGGATAAATATTAGTACATAAAAATTATGAAATCTCAGTGTATGTAAGATATACTTTTTATTATATTTTAATTTTTCATATAAATTTTTATTTGTTAAAATAATAAATAAAATGAAATAGATTTATTAAGACCATAAAAGTATCTCAAATAAACAACATTTAGAAGTCTTCTTAAGGACTATAGGGTTAGTATTTTTAGAATACCATATTTAATATAATTTTTATAAGTATATTGGGGAAGTATTATGGTAGGGTAGTTAGGAAAATGTTTTTGAGAGGTGCGAAGAAGTGAAGGGAGGGAGTGAAATTTTATAAGTTGGGGAGAGGGCACACATGTAATTTTTTAACAGAATAAATATAGCCACATTTTCACATGCACTTTTTCTCCAAAAAGGATTTTATTTAAATTTATAGGTTATATGGACTAAATATTGAAATAAAATAGATTTTGTAGAATTTTAGGTCATTTTAACACTTATCTTCTTAGTTTAACCCCGATAAACCCTTTTTCACATAAATCGTGGTAATTAATTTTTATTGCATTTATATTCATAATGGTAAAAAAAAAGTTGAAAATAATAAATAACATAAATTATTTTTATTAATATTATTTAATCAATTTTTAAAATTTAAATTTATACAATTATTATATTTCGGTACAAAATTAAACCTATATATGCATCAAAAAATTGGTTTTCTATAGAAATACATTCAAAATAATAAAAAGTTTTTATGTCAAAATTAAATATTAATTTTATTTAAATTCCCTAAATTAGTTAAATTTTAATATAATTTAACTAATTTTTCATAAAACCAATATATAACATTATTTAACATTGTAAACAAATTAGACGAAAAGGCAGTTCTTATTAAAAATCAGTATTTTTAACTATTCATCATAAAATTAATCTTTTTGGAAAATTCACAAAAATGAAACCAATAAAAATTATGAAATATATATTTATTAAATGATTTTTTTTCAAATAAAAATTCAAAAAATTGTAGAAATTATTTTTAAATAATGTGTATAAAGCGTGACTAAACCCACTTTTAGAAAAATACAGTTTTTTGGAAAACATTTTTTTATATTTAAATTATTATTATTTTATTTACATTAAATATATAATAAATAAATTTTTTTATACATGGGTAAAATATATACTTTAATTAATATAGTTATTACTATTCATACCTTCTAACTTAATGATATTGTTATAGCTATCACATTTAAAAAAATATTTTAATATTGTATTATGATTCATTTAAACCTGGTGTTGTGTGCATCAAAATATATAAAAGAGATTGAATTTATTCGGAATTAATTATATCAATAAATATTAGGGTATTAAATTCATGTATTAGTTTTTTTCATGTTTTATATATTCTATCAAACATAATATTCTTCTTTTAAAATCTCAGCATGCCATGTTTGGAGTAAACATAATCTGTGGTCTAGACTACTGATCAACCTAAGTGATTTGATAATATTAAATTGAAATAGGATTATTATTGAGTGCAATATCAAAATTAAATCCAAATTTTAGATTGGGCCTAACATTCAGTATCTCATTATTAAATAAATCCAGGAATTCATTTTTCACTAGAATATGATTAATTTGAACAATTCCCTTATTTTCAACATTTTGTAAAAGATAATCTTCATTTTTATAAATTAATATTATATCATGTTCTTGATATGTTATCAATATTATGGATTAATTTTTTTTCCCAAACATAAACACTTTAAAAAAACATCTTTTTCTCCCCATTTTTTTTAGCATGGTAACTAGAGAAACATTTCATACCCATGACATTAAAAAATTATACCACGGAAAGATAATATGGTTTCCAAGTAAATTCATACCACAAAATTTAATAATAATATTATTATAATTTATTGTTCCCATTATTCTTCCCCAATGTTGTTTAACCATAAGCTATGGATTCATTTCTTCTAATGAAATTTTAAATTTACTATAAAATTTATCATCTATTAAAGAATGTGAAGAATTAGAATCAAATTATGATATTATCATAATATAAATAAATAGGAAATATACATGAAACTATATAGTTTTTTGGTCTAAAATTTACTATATTAATCAAAAATTATTTAATCACACCCTTCTTCTTATAGTTTTACTTCTTTTAATCATTTATTTCAATCACATAGTCATACAAATAATGAACTATCTCATTAAATTTCAAATACCATATTGTCTCCTTATAGAAATCGGACATACCACTACCGTAATCGTTTTATTACAATAATGAGATATATGCCCCAAAATACCACAAAAGAACCACCTTCTATATTTTATATTTAATTCCACTTGGATATTTTTATTACACCAATCATAAATAGAAAACTTTATATTTTTAGAATTATATTTATTTTTTGGTTTCTTTCCCATTTCTTGCAATATATACCTCTTTTTTACACTTATTTTCATAGAGTAACTGATGATATGTAAAAAAAATTCCACCATCTTAGTACACCAAAAAAATTTCCTATAAATTTTAAATATATTGGAATCCAATTATATTCAATATATCATATTTAATCGTAATTAAAATAAATTAATTTTACTCTCAATATCTTAAATAAAATTTTTTGATTACCTTTAATGTTTGGTGAATTTTTATTTATATGTGACAAAAAATCTTTATCATTCTTCCTCAATTCCACAAATTTCTTTTCCATACTATTTCTAACAGTCATAGAAACATATATCTTAAATAATTTAATTTTAAATTAATCCCATTACATTCCATAAATCTCCTCCCTTTCTCTAGATTTATTATCAATATTCCACCACTGATCGGATTCACCTTCGAGATGGTAAATCACAAGAGTTACCCTTTTAATATCTGAACAACCCGAGACATAAAATAACATTTTAGGGGATTTAATACACCATTCAACTAAAAATGGGTTAGATTATTCATTGAATTAGGGATTGTGTTTTCTCATAAAATTCTCCACTATAGAAATGTTCGCTTGTGACATATCTAGTTTTTCCCTAACATGAATTTGACCACCATTTATACTCTATTTCTAATTATCCATCAAAATAACACATTAATATCATCAAATATTGTCCTTTATAGTTTCTAATTTGGAAGGAAATTTTCCTTTTGATTCCTTCCAACATCAGCTTCCCAGTTTCCTCAATGAAAAAAAAATTATTAATTGATATAGCTTAGAAAACAGAAAAAGAAATCCTAAAATTATATATCAATTAAACATAAAATAAAGTGAAATAATTTAAGGTAATTATATTAATATCATTCTTATACCTAAATTTATATGAACATTTATCTGATAAAAACTATAAGAAAACACCCTTACACATTACCATTTTTTTGGAATTTAATCTCTAATTCGCATTTTTTAGATTCCTGAAAAACTATTAGGTTTATAGTTTTAGAGGGTCAGGTAATAACTCTTAAAAAAACCATATATTAGAAAGTGGAAAATTTTATATAGTATAAATTGTACTCATTAAAGAAAACATTTAAAAATAAATATTTTCCCCTTTCAGTAAATATAATTACAATTTTCATATTGACCTCATAATTGTGGTTACATATCATGTTGAACTCATTTTAATATGTGGAAAGAAAAAAATATCAATAAAGGACATAAAAATAAATAAATAAACCATCAGTCCATTAATACAAATAGAAAATTTCATTATTAAAAATAATCATTGAGATTAGTGTAAACACATTCATGGTCAAGAAATCATCTTCTATACTAAAACATTTTTGTCTAATATTTCATAAGAAATAATAAAGGAAGAGATAAAACCCATACAAGTTTCTGGAAGTTATTGAAATATCATGAATTTTTTTTCACAAAGTTATACACTTCACACTTATGAAGTCGAAAATATTTTTCTTGGAAAATAAAATCATTAAATAACGTTTTAAAATCACAATATTTCCATAAAACCCATTTAAATATTATATAATACATATATGTAAATTAATGAATTATTTTGATGTCAATCTTAAAATGGGATAACATTTAAAGTTAATCATATAATAACATTCACTGTTTCACATAAAATAAAATCACATTTACACATGTAATAACCTATATGATAAATTAAAATAATCTATTAGGATAAGACTAATTATTTAACTCTATTACTTTTCCCAATTAATTTGAAAGGTATGGCAGTCTCACCCTACCTAAGTATATAAGGAAACCACCCATGCTCCTATAAATTCCCAAAGAACCATATGAAAATGCATTAAATTTTACATCCACAATTTTTTTCATCAAAAAAATAATTTTTATATATTTTTTGTATCCATTTCCATAAAAAAACATTTTCTAATAATAAAATGAAATGAATAAAGGGAAGGGTGATTTTCTTTGATGAAAACCAAAAATATTTTGAGGAAGACAAAAAAAATGGTTATAGAGCTTTGAAATTTCATTATCAATATATAAATTAAATTATAAAATTCATTTTATCTTTTCTAATTAATGCAAGAAAATTCCAAAAGATATTCCTTTAAAAAACATTTGAATAAAAGTCAAAAAAATGGGCATTTATAATTATATTATATCCATATAAATACATCTATAAAATAATATAAAAAATATGGAAATTGAAGAAACTTATTTTGAAAATAAATCATTAAAATATTTAAAAATACTTTTAGTGCTAACATATCCCTTACCTTGAGTTTGACCCATATTGTATGTTTTTTATATTCCTCTTCTTTATACATCACCTTAAGGGTTAGAAAAAAAGAATTTGTAGGATTTTTTTTTGTCAATACAAAGACTGTTGAATGTTACTAGGGATGTAAGGGGGGTATTTGGGAATATTTGGGAATAATTTTTTTTTCTTTAAGTGTTATGTAAAGTGAACAAGTGATTCTCTTTTATAACTATTGGGAGGGGATCTTTTGGAATTTAAAATATTATTAATATTAACAAAGTATATTTTTATTTTAAAATGGATCCAAAATGATAATATTAAATGATATGATGAAGATTATTATAAATTATCAGATAAAACTTAAATTTTAAAATATTTTTATTATGTTTTTACCCTTA
This sequence comes from Viscum album, assembly GCA_963277665.1. Taxonomy (NCBI): domain Eukaryota; kingdom Viridiplantae; phylum Streptophyta; class Magnoliopsida; order Santalales; family Viscaceae; genus Viscum; species Viscum album. The sequence goes on from OY728156.1 coordinate 409,163,125, forward strand.
TATTTGCGATTTAACACTCCATCATCCCTTTTCACACTTATGACAACAACAACATTTTTTACTTTTTGACGGTAAACATATTTACTATAATATTGAAAACCAAACACAAATGGGACATGGTTGATATTATAAACCATATCCCTTCACTATGATTAGTTATAATATTTTTACCAATTTGTAATCATTTCTTATAATATTACTTTCATAAAATATCAATAATGTCTATACGAGAACAATTTATTTAAATATAATTTATTAACATCATTAAAATAAATTAAATTGAAATAAAATATTTTTAGAAATACCTAGAATGTTATATTTATCTAAAAAACTTGTGGATCAAATGAATTCTTTCAAATTATATTACATCTCAATTTTTTAATATCATTTATTTTATTTTTCCATTAATTGAATAATTATTGTGCCAATAATGTGTAATAATTTATGGTAATTATATCATCAATAAAAATTAAAATAAATTAATTTGGTTAATAAAAATTAATTTATTAGTAAAAATAATATTTATAATTGAAAAAATCCTTTAGTTATCCCCATTTTAAGAATAGTATATCTATTATAAACAAAAATGTGACACTTTTGACTTTTCATTACATAAAATATTATAAAGGTTATAATAAAATAAAATATAAATAAGGAATCATAATCAAAAAAATTATGATTTGGGATGAAATATAATCACATAATAAAAATAAGCATACTATTAGGATCATTTTATAGTCTTTATCATATTATTTATGTCCATAAATTACATGATTTACCCTTTACCATGGTAAACCAATTTAATTAGGTTTCTATTAATATTTATAAATGATAAAAGGGATATATTTAATAAATATAGACTCATTAATTCCAAATGAGTAATCCATTTTTCAAGATTTAATTCATAGGTGTGGCATATTTTAATTTTAAATTATACCGTCAAAATGTGATGAAAGGTGGGTTTTTAGAAAAATAAAATTTTTAATGTGAAAAGGTTTTCATAACAAAGTCAAGAATAAAATTCATTTTACAAACCTAAATTTGATTATTTTAAAATATCATGAAAATATAAATTTTTTAAAAATAATGAAAAATATAATATTAATTCAAAAATATTTTATAATGAAATACAATTTTCATTAAATATAATAATCTTTCAATATCAATAATTCCATAGAATTATACAAAATTTATCATAATCTAATTTTAAAATTGTTAATTCAAAATTTATTTTGTTTTAAAATTCAAAAAAAATTAATTTTAAAATATGGTTTTTAAATAAAAGCTTATAAGAAAAGAGTTTTATAGACCTATTTATATTTTGATTTAAAAGTTACCAATTATTTTTGAAATTAATTTAACTACCAAATTCATGAAAACTGATACATATGAAATTTATTTATTCTATCGATACATGGATTGTTACACTTTATATTTTGTAGCTAATTTACATAGGTTAATAAGACAATGACCAACATAAAATATAGCAATGTCAAGTAAACTTATCATGAAAATATCATGAGGCATCATCAAACATATCATAAAATACATGTAAATCACAAAACGCATATTATATATTCATTTTTATAATTTATAGATTATTATCTTCATTAGTATGATTCTACCACTTATCATAAAAAGTGTAGGAATGATAATTCCCCATTAACACTTTAAATAAATTATTTTTGAAATCCCCTAACTCGATATGAGGCTTTAAAGAATCACCAAAAAAGAAAGGGGGGATGAGGAATCAATCATCCCAAACATTATGGAATCTATCCTAGAATATCCACATATAAATCCACCATCATTACATACTCAAAAATTTAAATAGTATAATGAAACATCGACGTAAAAAACATATGGAAAAAAGGTGACAATTAAAATTAGGAGGATAGATTACTTAGAATCAAGAGGGTTTCATCTTTTCAAACCAAGAGGTTTAAACCTTCAAGATAAATGTATGTGGATCATAATGTGGGCCTAGGTAAATCTAGGGTTTTAAGGAAAATAATAAAAATCAATCTAATGGAGCCCTGAACACATATTTTTAATGAACTGTTAGTAGTATTACATTATCCATGTTGAATTATACCACGATAGTATTGTCTCTTTTAAATAAGTGTGAGTTTTTAGTCATTTGAAATGACCATATAAACCCAAACCTCTTTCCATTTGAAAAGTGATTTAAACATGATTGACTGGAACTAGAACAAAAACCATGATGTGGTTTATATTGGTTCAATCCCCAGATAACCACCATGGTTGTTAACCATGGGGAAAATGATATCCCCTAATCATTTTACCCTACCATGACCAAGATCACAATGAAGTGATAATATTTTCTCTATTTTAACTCCTCCTCACTTAGATCCCCTCACCTCAATTCTCCACTATACCTATCAACCTTGGATTTTTTGTTATCCACATTCCCTAATAGAAAAAATTCTAGGTACCACACCCCCCAATGAAACTAAACACATGGGTGTAGTGCTCGACACACAAAAAATGAGTATTCCACATAACTCTTAGTAACCTCACACCCTTAACTATGTTAATTTGAATAACTTGGGCCACATAACAATCATACAACCATCTACCGTTATCATATATTCAAACCATGCCTCAACTTAACCACGACCACACCTACTACCATAGTCATTTGAATATACAAAGATCCAAAAACATTACACCCCACATTAGAAACAACTATGAAATCACTGTCAACACCTCCAAAACCCAATAGAAATAAAAATGGAACTATATAAAGAAATATTCCCTGTAATAAAATACATATCAAACAACCGTGATCAAATAGAATAAAAACTAAACAATTTAATGGAAATAAAGCTGGATAAAAACTACCACATTGAGATATAGCTATCAGGGATCCTTCTATAATAATATCATAACCAACACATTTGAAGAATAAGTAAAATAATCACATAAAATCATAAATAAATTCATAAACGATGTTTTGTAAAACATATAATCTTAATAAAAACGAAACATCATAAAAATAGGATGGTGAGTGTTCATATGTGACTCACACTCCCAAGTGTCCTCTTCCATGTCACAGTGACACTATAGGATTTTAATCGATTGAACAAAATGCTCTCACCACAGCTTATTCAGATGGTTATAAATCCCAGTTGTTCATTCCTGAAAGGACATATTATATTTAATATTAAACACCCCCTTGTTAGTGCAAAATGGAATTGTCATGAAGATATTAAGAAATCTATGATACCTGGAAGACATACTAGATTTTTTTTTTCTAAAGACAATTTTCTGATCAATATCCAATAACGGTAACATGTTTTCCTGACATAAAATGACCAATAAATTTAGGATAATTCTTACTTCCATGACCAAACCTATGATACCCATGGTTAAGATATACCATGAAGAACACATGATCTATAAATAAAAACTATTGAGGCTTAATCCTTTTTTAATTATATAAATTTTGTTTATTTTTATGGCCTCTATCCACACATGAATCACGTACACTTTATCAGTCATGATATAGACCAACTCTTGCATAATAATTTATGACTCTCCAACCTCAGTTGAAAAACATATAGATCAGTATTTTCGTCCATAAAATTCATCAAATAGATCCAAAAAATTATAGAGTGATAAATACTATTATATGAAATATTTATTAATTATATGTTCCTTGCACATAATATTTAGATGCCCAAAATTAATGCATAAAACATGTCCCCACTAGTGTAGATAGTTCGATCTGTTTGACTGCTCAACTACCGATGAAAAATAGTGTAAAGGACAACTAAGATATAAAATTTTGATTGAGACATATATATTCAAGGGAGGTGAAACAAGGTTGATGATTATAGATGACCATATTTAGAACCCCGTGAATCCTCATAAATTTTCTAGATACCTCCAAGATTTAACATCTCTCTCACCCAAATCATTTTACTCTACAATGTGTGAAGAATTTATTATGAGGTCCATGATCACCTAGATAGCATCACATCATTTCTTTTATTGTGGATAAATAAAGATGAAGACCATTAAATCATCATCACACCTCCACCAGGGAATATAAAATTTCCGATGAATCCCACCATGAACATGGAGAGTAGAATTAAATGGTTAGTAGATAATTCATTAACAACTAAACTTTGTAAACAATATATTTATAGAATAACAAAAAAAATGAACTCTCATGGCATGATAAATCTGTGTAAAATGTTATATACTTCATTGGTCTAAATGGAAAACTCCAAGAGAACTATATCTTATTTCACTAAGGTAATATAGTGCATCCATTAGAATAACACTTAATGATGATCATACTTAGATCATGCCTCATAGACATCACTACAATCAACTCATAATCTCCAAAACACCAAATACAAATCCTCTAGATACAATTTCTCCACATACTAAAGAGAAAACGACTACCCAGGTATTTCATAAATATACTGTCACGACCCGTCCTTGAGGCCCATGTCATGACTACCCCAAGCCCGACTCCTATAGGCCAGGGGTTGGTGACTAGCACCAAAGGCATAAATCCCGAAAAAAGGGAAAGCGTTGCCTTTATATAAGTAAACAAACACAACAGAGTATGCAAGCTAAAGTAAACACTAAGTAAGATGAGTACAAAAGTAAGTGCTTGAAAGTAAATGGGCCAGTATACAAACCCAATAGAAAGTACAGTAAAACTAAGAAAGGTGAACTTCAACAGCTGAAAATTAAAGAAGCAACCATCGAGACGTCCTCCGGAAACCCCACCTCAAGGGTGGGTACAAAAGGTCTCCTCAGCTCCTCTAATATTTCCGCCCGCTCCGTGTACTTCCCTCCTGATAGTCCACTACCAGTTACCGTCCCACTTTACAAGCCTCAACCACGGTTAGCGCTGTCCGTCGTCTGCAACCAACATAACGTAGTGTGGAAATAACCCATGCACGAGTGAGTATACAATACTCAGTAGGGACCCCGAGACCCCCGAAGGCCTCCTAAAATCCATAAAGGATAAATCACAAAGTAAAGATACAATCACGAAGTATCAACCAACTCTACTTAGGTATATGCCCATACATATACCTAAGTCATCAATTCTAGTTCAACTCCAACACAAGAGACCAAGTACAATCAAGTCCACACATGAAAGCACAACTCAGTCCACACAGGAAAGCAAGACAATCATATCGAAGATAATGATTGAATTTCAAGAATCATCTCACACGGGTATACTACTCACAAAGAGGGGTGAAGTTGATTAGATGTGGCCTCTGAATCATCGCCTCTGCCGAACCCATGTAGGATCCAAGTATAGAAGTCGTCACTATCGAACCCACGTAGGATCCAAGTATAGTAACTCTGACTGCCGAACCCACGTAGGATCCAAGTACAGTCGTCATCGCTGTCAAACTCACAGAGGATCCAAGTACAGTCATCCTCGCTGCCGAACCCACGTAGGATCCAAGTACAGTCGCCATCATCGTCGCAGTCACAGCCAGCTCTAGGGTTCCCGCACAAAGCACGCTCGATTCCGGGAGGGTCCGCTCCCCAAGCCAAGAGGTTCGATACATCAACTATCACTAAGTCCATAGTTGATGTATCACAAAGTTCTGTCTCGTCATTAGGAACTCAACGCGACAGACGACGCGTCAATCGGACGCCCGGTCTGAGAGATATTGGCTTTTCCGTCCTAGGGGCCTGGTTGGTTTTTAAGCTAAAAAAACCTGACCATAATCTATATGCATCCAAACCTCGAGTGTAGTAAGCCAAAATAACCATCTCACTAAGAGGAATTCAACGTAATTGACGGCACGTCATTCAGACGTCCGGTCGTTAAGTTATAAGTATTTCTGCACCAAGGGCCCGATTGGTTTCGGGTTCAAACCAACCTGGCCATACACAAACTTCGGAAAAACCTCAAGTGTAAAATTCGAAAATGGCTGTCTCGATCCAAGGATCCCTACGCAACTGACAATGCATCTATTGGAGGTCTGTAGCCCAAGATATGGGCGTTTAAAAGAACCTAGTCCGAAAATAGGGGGTCCGGGCCCGGTCCGACCTAGACCAATACCACCTGGGTCGGCTCAAACAAGGTTGACTCGACCCGGGTCCGGGTCTAGCCAGATAGGGCACGGCCGGCCCAGCCGGCCGCGACTCGGCGCTGGCCGAGCGGGGCGCAAAGGGGAGCGCTGCCCCCGGTTTTCAAAACGGCGGACCATGTGGGGTCTGCCCTAATTGACTATTGGGTGGGTTACCCCCTGTTTCCTTGATGGTCTGGCCTTTATGGTCGGCCGCCCTTTGATGACTTCCATGACTCTTGATCGACCGGTGCGGCAATATGGCGCCACGCCCCACCGCCGCAGCGCGGCCCGACCACAACCCCTTGAATCTCCGGCGCGGTGCGACGGCGTCGCACCCCTCCATCGCGACCCTCTCCTGGTCGCGGTCTCCATCGACCTCACTGGCGTGGTGTAACGACACCATGCCCCGCCCCCAAAGGCCGCTCTGGCCGCAGTCCTCTTTGTTCCCGTGCGGTGCAACAGCACCACACCGCCTTCGCCACAATGATCAACGTAGATCAACAAGAAAAGGGGAGGATGATCGGTCATGTTTGTGCGGCCCGATATCCTCCCGTTATGACGATAACATGCGGCAAAATTTTAATCAAATAAGGTCGATAAATAAAACATGAATGAAGATAACCCCTACCTCGAAATAAGTTTGTGGTTATCAAGCGCCGCAGATGACGTCATCGGTTCCGTCGTCGTCGGTGTCTCCTCCCTTGTCGCGGAGGGAGACGAGGATGGAGAAACCGAGCCGCCGAGTCGACGTTCTTCGTCGGAGAGTTGGCGTTCTTCGTTGGAGAAGAAGTTCATCAAAAGAGGCTAGATCTCTCTCCCCAATTCTCAACACAACAATCCAACCCACAAATAAAATAAGGCTCCTCTTATTTTATTAAAACATGTCAAGCATTCAAATTAAAAAATTTAAACACATAATTCAATTAATTGATTAAGTGTGTGTTGGCATAAATTAACATGGGAGATTGGGGAGTTACCCAATTAAATAAAAGGGTTTAATGGGGAGTTTAAGGAATGTGAAGGGTTGGGGCTCGTGTGGGCCCCAACTCACATTTATCCTCACATGGGTAGTTAGGATGTTAGTTGGTCCCACCCTAACTCCCCCATGTAGGATAAAACCACCTTAGAATTATAAATAAAATTGTACACAATTTTATTCATTTTTTATTTAATCCAAATTTTTTAACAACTCCTCCAAAGAAAACGCATCTTCAATAAAGGTCCTCTTAAGAAATTAACGGTGTTGCGGTTCCATCGGTTTCCTCAGATTTCAATTCCGAGCACCGGTTCAAAAGATAAAAAAACCCGCTCATTCGTTCACTGAACGTACCCGAGCTAAACATCGGAAGTTGATTCCAGGCACACCGGGCCTCGGAATCAGGTTCCGTCAAAAACTGCGTACTCGTAAAATCCCAAATAATTTAAGAAAAATTTTTCCTTGAAATTTAAGGGTCTTTACATTACTCCCACCTCAGGGATTTCTGTCCCCGTAAAGCTACATCATAACCTAGGGAAACAAATGAGGGTACTGTGCATGCATCTGAGCCTCCCGCTCCCATGTGATCTCTTGGAAGATCCTGTGCTACCACCTGATGCACAATAGAGGAATCAACAATCCACGTAGGGCCCACTCGTGTCAATCCTCGATCTCCACCGGGACCTCCGCAAAAGTCGCCCTGTCATCGATGTCCAGCTCCCCGTGATCATTGATATGTGTCGGGTCGTGCACGTATCTCCTCAGCTGAGATACGTGGAAGAAGTCGTGCATCCAGTGCAACTGAGGTGGAAGATCCAGGCGATAAGCCACCTCGCCTATCCTGCTGAGAACCTGGAATGGTCCGATGAAGTGCAAAGATAAATTGTCACCCCAACCAAATCTCCATAATCCACGTCGAGGTGAGACCTGTAAGAAAACATGGCCACTATCCTCGAACTCTAGTGGTCTCCGACTCCTATCAGCATATGACTTCTATCAGCTCTATGCAGTCCTCATCTTCTCCTGGATGATCTGCACCTTCTCTATCATGGCCTGGACCATCTCTAGTCCTACGAGTGCTGACTCACTAGGGTTGTCCAGCACAGAGGTGATTTTAGAAGTCGGCCATACAATGCCTCGTATGGTGCCATCCCGATGGTGGAGTGGTAGTTGTTGGTGTACGCAAAATTTACTAAGGGTAGGTGATCCTCCCAAATATGACCAAAGTCGAGGACACATGCACATAGCATGTCCTCGAGAGTCTGAATGGTCCTCTCCGTCTGGCCATCCGTCATAGGGTGAAAGGCGGTGCTTAGGCGTAGCTGCGTCCCAAATGCCTCTTGGAACCCCTTCCAATGCCGGGAAGTAAAGAGAGCATCTCGATAGGAGACAATAGACGATGACACACCATTACTTTTTATGATCTCCTGAACGTAGAGATGTCCCAAGATCTCTACTAAACCCTGCTCTTTGATAGGTAAGAAGTGGGCCGACTTGGTGAGTCTTTCCACGATCACCCAGATGTAGTCATGTCCTCTGGAAGTATGTGGAAGTCCTGTCACGAAATACATAGATATCTCATCCCACATCCACTCCGGGTCCTCTAAGGGTTGTACCAAGCCTGCTGGTACCTTGTGCTCTTCCTTCACCTACTGGAAGGTGAGGCATCGTGAAACGAACTCTGCCACAACCTTCATCATACCTGGCCACCAGTGCTGTCATCTGAGATCCTGGTACATCTTCTCTACTCCTGGATGTACCACCAATGGGGAAGTGTGATACTCTCTTAACACCTCTTCCTGTAATGCAACTGGTACCATGGTATTTCCTCTGAAAAGGATAATGTGCTCTCCTCCTATAAAAAAATAATCAGGTTCATGTCCTCTGGATATCAATGCACCTCGCGTCTCATAGTCAACGTCCCCACATTGTGCCTCCCTAACCCACTGAAGTAGTAGAGGAGTGACTGTGAGAGACTGTATAAAGGCTTCCCCATCTCTATCAACAAAGGATATCTGCAAAGCGGATAACTGCTTTGTCACCTCTCCAAGTAGCTTAATGCCCGACCTTCTGCTGAGAGCATCAGCTACTATGTTCCCCTTCCGAGGAGTATAGACTATCTCAAAGTCATAGTCCTAGAGGAACTCAAGACATCACCACTGTCTCAGGTTCAGGTCCTTCTGCGATAAGATGTGCCTGAGACTCTGGTGGTCAGAGTAGACTATAAAGCGCTCACCCATCAGATAGTGCCACCACATCTTCAAAGAGAAGACCACTGCTGCTAACTCTAGGTCATGGGTATCGTAGTTTATCTCGTGCTGCCTCAACTGTCGTGAAACATAGGTTATCATTGCCCGCTCATGCATTAGGACACACCCAAGTCCAGTCCCTGGTGCATCGGAGTAAACTACGTACCCTACCCCCTCCTCCGGTAGCCTCAAGATGGGTGCACTGGTCAATCTCTGCCTCAGCTCCTCGAATCTCTGCTGACATATATCTGACCACACGAAGGGTTTCCCCTTCTTTTTCAAAGCTAAAAGTGGTGATGAAACTCTGTATAAATCTGGCATAAATCTTTGATAGTACCCAGCCAGACCTAGGAAACTCTCCACCTCCGTCACGCTCCTGGGTGGCTCCCAAGCTAGTACTGCTTCAATCTTCATAGGATCCACCAGAACCCCTACCTTAGAGAAGATGTTCCCCAATAAGTGGATGTCTCAAATCCAGAACTGACACTTTGAGAGCTTACCATAAAGCTATTGTTATCGGAGTGTGTCCAGTACAACCCGCAAGTGGTAGGCGTGCTCCTCCTCAGTGGTTGAGTAAATCAGTATGTCTTCGATCAAGACCACGACAAACTGATCAAGGTAACGCTAGAAGATCCTATTCATGAGACTCATGAACACTGACAGAGTGTTGGTTATGCTGAAAGGAATAACCAATAACTCCTAGTCGCCATACCGACACCTGAAGGCCGTCTTCTGCACATCCTCGTCTCGAACTCTGAGCTGATGATAGCCTGACCTGAGGTCTATCTTTGAGAACCATCGTTCTCCCTTGAGCTGATCGAAGATATCATCTATCCTTGAAAGTGGATACTTGTTCTTCATGGTCACCTGGTACAGGCGATGGTAGTGTACACACAGTCGCAAGCTCCCGTCTGCCTTCTTGGCGAACAAAATCGGGGAAAGCCCAGGGTGAAAAACTTGGTCGGATGAATCCCTTTCCCTGCAAGTCATCCAGCTGAACCTGTAGCTCATTAAGCTCAGTGGGAGCTATCCAATATTAAGGAGTAGATATTGGGACTATCCCAGGGTACTGGTCAGTATAGAAGTCTACCTCTCTGCGAGGAGGTAGTCCTGGAACGTCGTCAAGAAAAACGTCTGCATACTGATCCACCACAATAGGGAAACTCGGACTCCACACATCAACTGATCCTAGGATAAGACTAGCCAACTGATGGGTGATCGGCTGTCCTCTCCTCTATTTGAGTCCATCCTACGCTGCAAAGGTTCCCTTCTCACCGGTGAAGGTGAACCTGCTCCCATCTGCGCGGACACACTGCACCTTGCGCCTAATACAGTGGATCTGAGCATGGACTGTAGATAACCAATCCATGACCAAGATGATGTCATAATGCATCGACACCGCTATAAGAAGATCCCAGTTGAAGATCTCGCCTACTTGAGTAAGCTCACACTGTCGGCACCAGTGTGTAATCGTCGAGTCTGCTCCCATATGAGTCTTTAGCTGTAAGGATCGTTCCAACGGATCTGTCAGAATCTCTGAGCTTCAAACAAGGGCAACAGCAATGAAAGAATGACTCTCTCTTGTGTCTATAAGAACTGGATCAAGGGTGGAGTAGACACAGATAGTACCTTGAATCATCTCAGGTGAACCGTGGTTGTAAGCCTCCACTGCCTGAAGCTGAGCCTGCCTCTTTCCGCCAGCTCCCTGTGGTCGGGGTGGACCTCCTAGTGGTGGTGGTGGTAGAGCCCCGAAGCATCTTCCACCACCTACTGCTCGACCAGCTCCTCTGCCTCGTCTGCCTACTCCATGAAGACCACCACGGTCGAACCTCTGCCTCTTCTTGGATGGTCCCTCAACCGTCTGCTGCTCCTCTAAATGGCGGGTCGGGTAGTCATGAGCCATGTGGCCCTGCCTACCGCATGCATAACACTGCCTTCCTCCCATATGACTGGCTCTGTAACGTGTTCCCCACACCTCCGAACTAACATCCTGAGGTTGCACACTTGATTGCCTGGTCCGCTTTGAAATCTACAACATATATCTACTTCCTCTTACAGAAGACTCCACTACGTGTCGCCCTGCGGTAGGCCTCACTGCTAGTGTAGGCTCAGCAAGGAAGCTCTCCACAGGTAAGGCTCGCTTGAGTACTTCTGCCTTCATCAGAATTCTGAGGGAGATCATCGAAGCCCTGATCTCATGCCTCAGTCCCTTCTCGAATGTCCGGGCCCAGAAGAATTGGTCTCGTACTATGTACGTAGAATAGCGCAAGAGGTCGGTAAATCTCATTGAGTACTGGGCTACTGTCATGCTTCCCTTCCGCAGCTATAGTAACTCATGGATGCACACCGAACGGAGGGGGGATGGAACAAAATCCGAGCAGAATAGGCTCTCAAATTCCGTCCAAAGTAGAGATGCCTTGTCATGCACCTTGAGCATTAGGAACCAACATCTACCAGCCGATGCGTGTAGGAGACTCACCGCAAGGATCACCATGAGGTCAGTTGTGGTCCCTAATAATCTGAAGACTCGGACGATAGCCTATAGCCAATCCTCGGTTGCCTGAGGGTCCATCTCTCTGTGGAACCTGGGCGGCCTCTGACACTGAAACTCGTGTAGTGCACTCAGGAGATGTGCACTCTCAGCTGTTGGGGATGGTGGAATTGGTGGCTAGGCAGGTAGAGGTACTGCTGGTGCCTCCGCTGTAATGGGGCCCTGCACCGAGGCCTCATCGCTCGGTGGACTACCATCTCGCACAAAGCTCAGAACCCTAGTTGGCTGCCATTGTGGGGCCATCCTTAAAAGAAACAGGTGTGTCACAGTTAATATAGTATACCTGGTGAGCTGACACAAAGTAATCACAAAGAAAACTTTTGAACACACATGCAATAAATGTTTCTGTGCATTGATTCAGAAATCAGAAGTCAGGGTCCTGGTGTATGGATACGTCGACCGCCGCACAAACACTGGACTCCCTGGACTGATAACCACACTCAACACCCTTAACACTGTTGCCTCACATAGAATAAATTATCAGAGTCCTAATTTCTGTGGTAAAACCGACTCCTCTGATACCAATTTGTCACGACCTGTCCACGGGGCATGTGCTGTGACTACCCCAAGCCCACCTCGCATAGGCCAGGGGCTGGCGACTAGCACCAAAGGCGTAAATCCCGATAAAAGGGAAAGAATTTCATTTATATAAGTAAAAAAACACACCAAAGTAGGCAAGCTGAAGTAAACACTAAGTAAACTGAGTACAAAAGTAAGTGCTGGAAAGTAAATGGGCCAGTATACTAACCCAAAAGAATGTACAGTACAACTGAGAAAAGTGAATTACAATATCTGAAAAGTAAATAAGCAACCACCGAGACGTCCTCTGGAAACCCCACCTGAAGGGTGGGTGCAGATGGTCTCCTCAGCTCTTCAAATCCGCCTGTCCGCTCCGTGTACGTCCTGCCTGATAGTCCATCACCGGTTACCATCCTGCTCCACAAGCCTCAACCACGGTCAGCACTGTCCGTCATCTGCAACCAACACAACATAGTGCGGGCATAACCCATGCACCGGTGAGTATACGATACTCAGTAGGGACCCCGAGACCCCCGAAGGCCACCCAGAATCCACAATGGATAAACCGCAAAGGAAAGATACAATCATGAAGTATCAACCAACTCTACATAGATATATACCCATGTATATACCTAAGTCATCAATTCCAGTTCGACTCCAACTCAAGATCCCAAGTACAACCTAGTCCACACAGGAAAGCACAACTCAGTCCACACAGGAAAGCAAGAAAATCATATCGAAGATAATTATTGAAAGTCAAGACTCAGCTCACACTGGTATACTACTCACGAAGAGGGGTGGAGACGATTAGATGTATCCTCTGAATCATCTCCTCTTCCGAAGCCATGTAGGATCCAAGTACAGAAGTCATCACTGCCGAACCCACGTAGGATCCAAGTACACTAACCATCACTGTCGAACCCACGTAGGATCCAAGTACAGTCATCATCACTGCCGAACCCACATAGGATCCAAGTACAGTCATTCTCACTGCCTAACCCACATAGGATCCAGGTACAGTCGCCATTGTCGTCGCAGTTGCCGCCAGCTCTAGGGTTCCCGCACACAACACGCTCGATTCAGGGAGGGTCCGCTCCACGATCCAAGAGGGTTGATACATCAACAGTCACGAAGTCTAGATTTGATGTATCAAAAAGTTCCGTCTTGTCATTAGAAACTCAATGCGATAGACGACGCCTCAATCGGACGCCCGGTCTGAGAGAAATTGTTTTTTCTATCCCAGGGGCCCGGTTGGTTTTTAAGCTAAAACAACCCAACCGTACTCCAGCTACATCCAAACCTCGAGTGGAGTAAGCCAAAAGAACCATCTCACAAAGAGGAATTCAACGTAATTGATGGAGCGTCATTCGGATGTCTGGTCGTTAAGTTATAAGCATTTCCGCCGCAAGGACCCTATTGGTTTTTGGTTCGAACCAACCCGGCCGTACACAAACTTCGTCGAAACCTTGAGTGCAATATACCGAAATGACCATCTCAATCCAATGATCCATATGCAACTGACAGTGCATCTATCAGAGGTCATTTTACCATGATATGAGCATTTGAACGAACCTGGTCCAACAATAAGGGGTCTGGGCCCGGTCCAACTCTGCCCAATACCCCCTGGATTGGCCCAAACCGGGTCGACCCAACCTGGGTCCAGGTCCGGAACTATTGGGAGCGGCCCAGCCCAGTTGGCGCGGCCTGGCCTGCGGCTAGCGTGGCCCGGCCCGGCCCGTGGTTGGCACGACTTGAACAGGTTGGGCACGACCGGCCCAGCCCATGCGGCCTACGGCACGGCTCGGATGCCGGTCGCGGCTCAGTGCTGGCCAAGCAGGACGCAAGGGGGGGGGGGGGGGGCGAACCCTGTTTGCAGAATGGAGGACCATTTTGGGTCCACCCTAAATGACTGTCAGGGGGGTTACGCCCCCCCCCCCCCCCCTGTTTCCTCGAACGACCGGCCTTTATGGCCAACTGGCTGTGTAACCGTTGGACCCCTTCGGGTCCTGTCTCCAGGAGGTTCCGGCGGCCGGCTTAGCCCGCCGCCCTTGGATGACCATCGCGGCCTTAGGCTGCAGCTCTTGATCGGTCGGCGCCCCGCGACGGCGCCGTGCCCCCCCGACGTGGCCCACCCTGGCGGCGACCCCTTGAAGCTCCAGCGCAGCGTGACGGCGCCGTGCCCCTCCGACGCGGCCCGCTCCTTGCTGTGGTCTCCTTCGGCCTCATTGACGCGGCGTGAAGGTGCCGTGCACCACTGCCGCGGACCGCTCCGTCCATGGTCCTCTTCATTCCTGCGCGGTGCAATGATACCACGCCTCATTCGCCACAATGATCAACGTAGATCAACAAGAAAAGGGGAGGAGGATTGGTCGTGTTTGTGCGGTCCAATCTCCTCCCGTTTGATGATAACAAGCGGCCAAATTTTAATCAACGAAGGTCGATAAATAAAACTTGAATGAAGATAACCCCTACCTCGAAGGAAGTTTGTGGTTGTCAAGAGCCGCGGATGATGGCATCGTTTCCGTTATCGTCTGTGTCTCCTCCCTTCTCACGGAGGAAGAATAGGATGGAGAAACCGAGCCACCAAGTCGATGTTCTTCGTCAGAGAGTTGGCATTCTTAGTTGGAGAAGAAGTTATTCAAAAGGAACTAGAGCTCTCTCCCCAATTCTTAACACAACAAGCCAACCCACAAATTAAATAAGGCTCCTCTTATTTTATTAAAACATGCCATGAATTCAAATTACAAAATTTAAACACTTAATTCATTTATTTGATTATGTGTGTGCTGGAATGAATTAATGTGGGAGAGTGGGTAGTTACCCAATTAAATACAAGGGTTTAATGGTGGGTTTAAGGAATGTGAAGGGTTGGGGCTCGTGCGGGCCCCACCTCACATTTATCCTCAAATGGGTAGTTAGGATGTTAGTGGGTCCCACCCTAACTCCCCCATGTAGGATAAAACCACCTTAGAATTATAAATAAAATTGTACACAATTTTATTCATATTTTATTTAATCCACATTTTTTAACAACTCCTCCAAAGAAAACGCATCTTCAGTAAAGGTCCTCTTAAGTAATTATTGGCGCTGCGGTAACATCGGTGCCCTCAGATTTAAATTCCGAGCACTGGTTCAAAGGATAGAAAAACCTGCTCATTCGTTCACAGAACGTACCCAAGCTAAACTTCATAAATTGATTCCGGGAACACCGGGTCTCGGAATCAGGTGCCGTCAGAAATTGCGTACTCGTAAAATCCCAAAGAATATAAGAAAAAATTTTCTTTTAATGTTATGGGTCTTTACTTATACCCCATCCATAAAATTATTGAATAACCAAGGGAACAATGCATAGATCCTCCATCACTCTGAATGAATCACTAGATGCACACACAATATCCAAACTTGACTTCCTACTCAGTGCATCAGCCTCTATATTATCTTTCCCTGGTGGATATGAATCTCAATGTTATATTCATATCATAATTTCATCTATTGTCTTTTCGATACAATTAATCTATAGTGGGATAAAATATATTACATTCTATTGTGATCTTTGGAGACTAATAAGTGTTCCCTAATGTAGAAATTTTATCATGAAATTAGATTAATCCCAACCACATAAATATTAATATCAATAGTAGTGTAGTTAAACTCATGAGTAAATAACTATCGAGACTGATAAATGATAAATTATCTTTAACATATAAAAAACCAAGTCCAAGGTGTAAGGTATTATGATACGACTGAA
The DNA here is from genome assembly GCA_963277665.1 of Viscum album. Classification (NCBI taxonomy): domain Eukaryota; kingdom Viridiplantae; phylum Streptophyta; class Magnoliopsida; order Santalales; family Viscaceae; genus Viscum; species Viscum album. The sequence continues at coordinate 409,179,248 of OY728156.1, forward strand.
AAATAACTATATCCATCAGTAAATGAACAACAAGAGCTTAAAACAACTTCTATACTAAATAAAATAAGTATCTTATTAGTGTTCAATCCAAAAATAATCTAAATCCATCTTAATAAAATTTATTTGAGGAATAAAAATTCAAGAGCTCTTAGTTATGATCCTCTAGTAATATCATGTAGGATCAAAGAATCTCCTCACCCCTTCATAATCCATGGGGGATACAAAGGAAACAACTGCCTCAAACATTGAGGGACTCATATATACTATATGTTAATAAAAACCATGTAAAACTAAATAAACTACATGATAACCAATAATATAGTTCAATAGATTAAAAAACAGATCATGGTGTTAAAGAACCATTAAATGGATAATAGATTCTCTCCATTCCCCTCCTTGGATATGGAATACACAAGGGTTTTAGGGGGGAACACCACTATGGAAAAATCAAGAAACTCATGAAACAAATATTTCATTAATTCCATGAAAAACAGATGGGTATATATTAGAATGAGTGAAATCAAAACGATATCAGAGTTACTATAAAGTTATTTGATGGTATTCCAAGAAAGATCATGGTTATTCACTTGAACTTGATGATATCATGATCAAAAACCAGTCATCAAGAAAAAGATATATCACTTTAGTTAATTTAATAAATCGTCAATATATTTAAGGCAAATTGGTTCATCACCATCAAATAGTTAAAAAGAAATTATAATCTATGGATATAAATTGAATTCCATACCCATTCCATGAAAATAAAACTGAGAACAATTTGGAAAAACATGTGTATAAATAAATCCCCTCTATATAAGATCACCAATTAGAATCCATAAATACCAAAATCCTATAGTTTCCATTTTATAAGAGCTCATAAAAATCAATGTGAAAACTAGATAAATATCTATCCATATCATTATATTGTGATGTTGGGGTAGCTCCACAACCGACTCTAGAATGAAATTAGGGTACTCTTACACAACCTTGGGAAACACTATTGGATGATCCTCTACTAAACTCAATGTCAACTCATCCATCAATGAATATAAAAACTCAATGTTCATCCATTAAATATGATGGTATCTCTCACCAATAAACAAAAAATTCTATTCATCAATATCATAAAATATAAAAATTATCATGAACAATTCAATAATATCTTGTAACAATGGTAAAGATTTGAAGCTAATGATGGGGGTGTATGGTTGTATTTGTAAAAATAGATAATCTCCCCAAGAGTGTTGTATTCGTAAAATCTACTCACAATATCAAAATATATTATACATGATACCACAAAATCTAAATGGTCAATTTAATTATAAGTGAACTGATAGCCCCTCCACACCATTCCTCAAAGCATGGACCAATTTAGGGTGAAATGAAATAGCGAGTTACTCCCAAATCAAAAAAATCAAACCATAGAGTATAATATACTTTGATTATACCTTATAAAACCTCTATATTAAATGGTTCTGAGAAATATAAGCTATAAATATGATTAATTTTGGCTCTAAAACCCTTATAGACTTCATTAAGACCACCTTAATGACATTTAAATTCCCATTATCATAGACTAATTCGAGAATCACTAAGATATTTTTACACAATAGGTTTTTTGGATGAATATTTATTGTATAAATCATATTTTATAAATTATATACTTTTTAAAGGAGTTTTAATTTATTATGAAATATTTTATATGATAAATAAACTAAAATGTAAAAACATTATTAATTTTTAAGGGGATTATTATAAAAAATAAATTAAACCAATTATTCAACACCATATACTTTTCCTCAATGTGGTTTAATTATATCCATTCAAAATACATACATCAATGGGGGTCAATATATATAAAGAAATAAAACTCCGTAATTAGAAATATCATATATCATCTTAAATCTTGATGATCACCAATAGCCAAATAAACCTATAATGATAATTATTACCCGGAAATGAAAAATAATTATGCAAAATATATTTTATGATATATAAAAAATGCCTAGCAAGGTAATATTTCAACAAACAAATGATTTAATATGTCTGTATACATGAATTATATATCCTCGTCATAAAATGGTCATTACAAATATGGTTTTGGTAAATAGGTTTATTAAAAATATGGTTATTGAAAATATGGTCATTGTTATTACTTTTATTGTTCATATATAAAAAATTTAAACAAATTTATTTAAAAACAGATAAAACTCAAATGAAATAAAATTAAACTATGAAAATTTTATAAATATATATTATTAACAATTATTGATAAATATGGTTAATAATATTATTCAAATATGACTTGATACATGTATAATTCAACTATATATTTCAATATGATCGGTGTTGTTAAATTATATTTTAGAATATAAATAATTATTAATTTAATTTTTTAAAGTGTATTTATTACAAAAATTAATATTTACATTCAAAGAAATTTTTTATTGTTTATTTTATAAATTTTTAGAGTAAATAACATTTAAACTTTTTAATATTATTATATATTAGATTTTTTAATAAAAATAGTTAAATTAGAAATTAATATGAAATAATATTAAGAAAACATAATGTATCAAAACTTCTTCTAAAATAAAACCACTTTTACTTATAATAATATTTTCCATTTAAAGGGAAAATGTATAAATTTTTTAATTTCAGTTGTCTAGAATAAACATCATTTTTAATTCATTATATCAAAATTAACTCAGTATTAATTTTTTTATTTTTTTGGAATAATAAATTTTTACGTTATTAGTAAAAATACAGACGTTGATAAAAACTATAAATGTTATAATAAATAATTACATAAAAATTTGATAAACTATTTTGTATATAAAAAATGTATTTGTTATTTTAAAAAATAATTTAATAATAGTATGTTACATTTATAAAACCTATGAATATCATTTTAGAAAACTAAGTAGTATTTTATGAAACTATTTTTCATCATGTTCATTAATGAAGCATACCGACAAATAAATATGTTTTTGATTTATTTTAATATCAAATAAATAATATTTAGAATATTAGAATCTTCCTAATATCATTATAATCAATTGCATTTATAAATTCTTTTTAGTGCATAATCATTATGCTTGAAAATACTCTTTTTCCAAAAAATGAGGTTTTTCGAGTTATACGTGCTAACATTTAAATTGATTTTCCAAATTATAATAATATAATTAGATAAAATGGATCCAATATTTAAGATCATCATTTAAATATTTTTCAAAAATAAAATTTCATTTTTACAAATAAAAATTAGATTATCAATGTTAAGGTTAATTAATTTATTAATAGTGAAAATGTTACTTTTAAATTGTTTTAATGATGACACATAATTTTTATGTAATACATTATATTAATAAATTTTAATATATATATTACATGATTTATAATAATATATAGAAATATATTTACCAAAATTTAATGGTTAATCAATACTAACTAATATTACAAACAGATAATGGTGAAAATAACCTTTTACTATAAGAACAATTTTTCAATATTAAATATCTTATAATTTAAATGTTAATTTTTACATCATTTAGAATTTTAATATTTTTAATAAAATATTATATTTATGTAAAAAACAAAAAATATATTAATAGTTATCTTATATTTTAAATAATATATAAAAATCACATAGTAAAAAAATTAGTTATATTAGTAAAAGTGAACTTGATTAATAATAATAAAGTAAAAAATAAAATCTTTAATTCACTCTGACCACGTATAAAAAATAATGGATGGCAGAATTATAAAACTTATAATTTCATAAAATCTGTATTTTACACTTTTTATCCATTTTAAATTTATTTTTTTCATGGACTTATTGAAAAATTATGAGTATTATTAAAAGTACAATTTTCTTCTCATATTAAAGGGTTCCACTACCACCCTTCAAATCATGCATCACCTACAAATTAAAAAATCAATGGCTTATATTTTTCTCCCAACATAACCCCGTACAAAATCCTAAATTCCCTTACCAAAGTAATATATTATAATAACTTCAATTCCAAGGACTATTATAAGGAATAATGAAGCCTCCAACATAAGAATTATCTCATTCTTATGTTTCTCATCTTAATGTTACTATTCCATATATCATACCACCATTAATATTTGAATAATTTTTTTATAATTGGTATATTTATATTTTTTTTATTACTATTTATACACTTAATTATTATATTTTATTAAATTAGAGAAACAAAATAACTTTTATCATGTGTTATGTGGACTACAACTTCCACAAAGAAACATTGTTTCTTTATTTTTCATATTTATTTTCATTATTTATCCAGTAATTTTACAATATAGTAAAATATGATAAAAAATAAATAAAAAATATCATTATTTTTGTTTTCTAAGGATTTTAGGTCAAAATAAACCCCTCAAAATCTATACTCACCCATCGAGATAAAGCATTCTCAAGTATGGGTATGTTGAACCAACAACATGAACAATGAAATAAAAATCTACCCTGGATGACTATGGGAAATTTAATAATAATACTATAAAAATATAATTAGTTATTTATGATTGTTATATGGTTTTGGAAATGTCACATTTTGTTTTTAACTTACTATTACAATATCATATTTGTTAGCTAAAATCAGCGAAAAAAGGTAACATTGATTCCTTTTCACAAAACCTAACAAAACACTTATGGAATAATATAAGAGAATTATAAATGGATAAATGTTATATATAATATTGTATTGAATTATATATCAATATTGAAATTGGTATAATATAGAGTCTGTCATGCCAAAATTATGAAATGTTCGCAAATAATTAATGCTATTGACAATCAATAAATGAAAAAAGAAATAAATAACTGATATACTGATATTAAAAAAATATAAATATGTGATATAAAAGGTTAAATATATAAAATATGATATGTTATATATGACTAAGGTAGATATGTTTGTTTCACATGGGGTTATAGTGTCACCATGTGTGAAAGGAAATACGGTAAGGGGTTTTTTGTCTTAACTTTCCTACATTGAGACATGTTTTAATGCTATATAGTAATTTTTTATTTCTATGGTATATAAACAACCCAAAATTATAATTTATAATAAGAATTAATTTATTTCTTGGTATTTATAAAAATTTGTGATTTTCATACTACTAATTACATTTAATTAAAACATTACTAAATACATAAAGAATTTTCAAATATAATTATTTTCATTGGAACTTGTTTTTTATTACACACTTACTCAAATATATTTGGTATATATATGGACGATTTGATATATTATATCATTAATAATATCTTCTTCACGGTAATTGATGCTTAAATATAAGATAATTATCCTTTATGGTTTTTATTTAAATATTATTGAAGTTGATTTGGCCTCCTCAACTCATGTTTCATTTTATATGATTTGAAAATAATCTTCTTGAAATTGATCTTCCATGTCTCTTTTGACCAAACATTACAATTAATATATGGTATGTTTCATTTACTCTCTTTAAAATAACATCTTTCAAAAAAATTGATTATATCATCTTTTAAAATCCTTCACTGTTTGGAATAAAACCAACAATTTTGATTGAATTGTTTTCTTACATATCAATACTTTATCTCTAAAATTTATAATAATTAAATGTAATACAAATATATATTATCTTATAGGAAATTAATTTTTTATTTTCACCCCTTTTGTCAATAATGATTAGTTTTTATTTTATTTATTTGGGTGTTAATAATCATTGTTAATATACGTTCAATATTTTCCAAATGTTTAGTTTTAGAAAATGTATTCATTCAACGTAATGTTTTAATAAGATTAAAAATTACTTGTTGTCACGGTTTTTAAATTATCATTTTATAATACCATTAATTTCATAGAATATTTATTATAAGAAATTGTTTTAAACATTTTCAATAGGTTTTGTTTATAATAAAAGAATCTCCTTAAGAGTTTCGATGTGATTGAATCTTTTTACCTCATTAATTTGCTTTCTTTGAAACATCCTCTCTACGTTTCTCAGACGTCCAAACGGAATTATTTATCTTTATTATTTATAAAATTTTCCTATTGAAATGCTTTAATGAGATCTTGTGTATTATTTTTCCAAAATTCACTTCCCTAATATTCCCACATATTTTTCTTCATGCATATATACATATGTTAATATATATTTAGAATCATCAAGGATATTATAAACATAATATCATCCACATTATTTCTCTAAATATTTATTTTATGTATATATACTTTAGTGTAATTATATGTCATTAAATTTTTCTTTCATAATCATCCATGATGTATAATCCAACATTTTCTCCAAATGCTACTCCTTTCTGAATAAAAATTCTATTATTCTTATGATTGAAGGGTGTTAACCAAGATTCCATAGAATGGATGATTTTGGGAAAGATTTTACTTAACCATAAGACCTTTATCTATATGGAATAAATAAAAATGATTATTATGTTGATTAAATATTATTTAGCAAAAATTTAATTAATTATTTTGGATACAAATATATTATCCATGAGTATATCATGTTATTATTATTGATAAAATTATGAATTTTTTGAATAAGTGATTAGATATGAAATCTATTTTCCTTCCATGGGTTATTTTGATGTGTTGGATTAAACCAATTTTATTTGAATGGATTTTTAATGCTATTAATGTGATTTATTTTCATTTTGGAATTCTTTATGTAAACCATTTTATTTACTGGTGTTCTTTATAATGTTATTAGTGACTGATTTCAATTGCTACTTATAAGAATGGGTGATGATAGGTGGGGTACTATTTCACCCTTAAACTAATTAGTTAAAATATTATATCTCATAAGATAATGTATTCATGAGTACATTTTCATTTTCTAATAACTATGTGCACTGATGGTGTTGTTCATAAAATTTATTTTTTCTGATATTAATATTTTTTTTACAAATTTGAAAAATGTTTGATTATATTATTATTATTATTATCATTAATGTGTAATATCACAAGTATCATTTGTATTGAATAATATTTATGTACTATTTTTATTCATTTATTATTTTATCCCATGTAATATGTTAGGATTTATGAGCTATTCTCTATTGGGTATGATTTTTTTTCTATATTATTCCCATATAATCATATTTTTTTCACTTTGTATTCTCAGTTCACATTACTTAAATTTAAACATAATGTGAATATGATACCATTATTTTATTATTATTTTAATTCCATAGGCCATGAAGATGATTATAATGTAAAAGAATCACATGAGGTAGTCTATTGTGGCCCAATTATGTGGAAATGCTAATAGACATTGTAAAATTATTTTATTATATAGCTAGTCCTAAAATAAACTAAACCATTAATTGTTGAGATTTCATGACTATTTAGGTGACATATCAATTACCATTTAGAAAGGTTATAGTAAAAAGGAATGTATTGTTTGGGTAACTATACAAGTTATCAGATTAGGGTTATTTATGATGATTAATGATGATATTATGTGTAATGTACTAGAAAATCCATGTAATTTCTTTTAATATATGGGAATTTTATGAGTCCGCAAAAACCGACGGCGCGTGATTCCGAGGCCTGGTGTGCCCAAAATGAATTTATGAACTTTTTTTCGAGTACGTTCTGTTAGCGTAGAAGAGGGTTTTTTTTAATTCTAAACTAATACTCAGAATTAAAATCTGAGGACATCGTTGAACTCACAACACCAGTATTTACTTAAGGAGACCTTCACATCAACCGCAGTTGGTCGAGGGTGAATGTTTGTATTTGAGTTTTTCCTTTGGAAATAAAATAAAATAAATTTTTATTTTATTTTTTTTACCTCCCATGTGGATGTTTCAAAAGTGGAGACCACCTAAACTAAAACCACCCACATGGGTTATGGTGGTGGGGACTACCTGAGATTAAAACCCCCAATTTTGAATTTAAAGGCGGGGACCACCCGAACACCCTTTAATGAGAGAAATCCTCTCAACTCCCATACTCTAAATTTTACCAACACAAATCTTTAATTGGGACAATTAATTTTGCCAAAGTGGTGCAATTAAATGAGCCAATTAATTATGCCAATGTGAAAAAATAATTAATCTACTTAATTTAATTATATTGGAACATATTTTTTTTGGAGGATTTTTGGTTGGCCAAGAAGTTCCTTGGTGGGAAAAAAGTTCTCCAATGAAGAACGCCATCAAATAACGTTCTTTGGAAATCATGGAAGAGGAAGATGTACGATCCCGACATCGAAGTGTAGTTTCAGATGCAACGATCGTTGGAACCCTATTTTCCTTCTTCAACTTCTTTCTCACACCAACGTCAATGAACAATCAAGGTAGGGGTTAAATTCTACGTGATTAATATTTCCCTTGTTCTTCCTTTCTAAAAAAAGAATGATGATCAACTCCCTCTAATTAGTTGATTCGTGGATGTTTTCTTATGTGGGTATGGGACTAGTGATTGATGGAGGTTGTGGGTTTGATGTTTTAATTATCTTCCACACACATTCTGGATTCAAAAATTTAGAACCACTTGCTACCGCACTAACGCGGAGACTGCAGGCCAAACAAACACGTCCCAACTTCTCTGCATTTTCTAGTGAGTTTTTGTTGCATTCTTCGCCCTACCCAATGGAAGAGAACCATGGCTTGTTGCCGCATCAGTGAAGGATGGAAGGCCAGACGAACCGGTCGCCATCGATGGCACGACCCGCGACCGTGCCGCATAGCCTACCATGGTGGACCATCGCCCCACGGCCTCCTCCACCCCACGGCCCTGCCGCGCCGCCCGTGGCCCCACCGTGCCTCCCCGTGGCTCCCCTGCCCTATGTGTATGCCGACCCATGGCCTCGCTGCACCGCCCATAGCTGCGCCGCGCCGCCCCGCGGCCCCACCGCACCTCCCCAAGGCCTCGCTGCCCTCGCGGCCTCCGCGCCGCCCCACGCCGCTAGGCCGGGCCGCCCAGTGGGGGTCAAATTTCCCAGTGAGAGTCGGCCTGCCCCGTGCAAGTTGGGCTGCACCATGGCCTGGGCCTGACCCAGCGGGCCGGGCCTAGTTGACACAAACTAGGTCGGTCCGACTGGGTCGGACCGAACCCAGACCCCCTACGACTCATTTACGCTCTTTTGGCTGTAACTTTGGTACCAAGCATTTGTTTGATGAACCGTCAGTGACACTGGGATCCTTGGAGCGAGATGGTCCCTTTTAGTATACCCCACTAATGATTTGGATAAAATTGGAGTATGGTCGGGTTGGATAGAGCACAAATCTAACTGGTCCCTCAGGACAAAAATGCTAATAACTTACAGACCAGATGATTGATTGATGCACCGTCTGTTAGATTGAGACCCATATGACGTGGAGGTTCTTTGAGATTTTTCTTCATGAGACTTCATGGTAGTTGGAGTATCGACCAGTTGCTTGTGGAGAAGATCCTCCTAGAGACAAGCAAGCATAGTCTGGGAACCCTGTTGATGGCTGTAACGTGTAGAATGAATAGAGATCCTGTGTGGGTCAGTACTGTGTGATCCTTTGTGGGTCAACACCAAGAGATCTTGTGTGGGTCAGCATCGAGGGATCCTATGTGGGTCAGCACTAAGCGATCCTGTGTGGGTCAGCACCAAGTGATTCTGTGTGGGTCAGCAGCAAAGCCTCTTAACAGAGTAAGATGATTCTATATTTGCATCTAATCATCTCAACTACTGTACCTAAGTTATACCTGGTCTGAGTTGAGTCTGTACCTTGTGGTACTTTTCTTCGTGGTCATAACTTGGTGGTATTCTTCTTTGTGTCATACCTACGTGGTACTTACCTTCATAGTGTTCCTTCCTTTGTGGAATGGTTGAGCTTTGGGATTTTGGGTTGGACCCTATGTTTCCTCATTATTGATATGGGTATACTTGATATCTTAGGTATATGTATGGGCATATACATAAGTAGGGATGATAGTTGACTTCATGCTTTGTGGTTTATCCGTTTTGGATTTTGTGAGACCTTGAGGGTCTCGGGGTCCCTACTGAGTATCACTATACTCACCCCTGCATGGTCTGTGCCCGTGCCCTGTTGTGTTTTGGTGCATATGACGGACAACACAGACTGCAGACAAGAGTACCAAGATTGGAGGTAGCTCGGAGGTGGACGTTAGATGAGGTGAACCGTAGGGACAGTCGTTCATGAGTTGTATCTACCTTTCAGGTAGGACTCATGGTAAATGATCTAGGAGCTTCTTTTCACCTATCAGTCATCTTGTACTTTCCAGTTTTCCTTGTAATTTCCAGTGGGGCTTGTATTCTTTCCCCTTTTACTTACTGAAATCACTCTGTTTACTATTCAGTTTACATGAGTTTGTATCTTGTTCTGTGCTTGGTTGTGTGTGCTTATAGGTTATAAAGGAAATGCCTTCCCAGTTTTGGGTAATACACCTTCGGTGCTAGTCTCCAGCCCCTAGCCTATGGAAGGCGGGCTTGGGGTAGTCACAACACGGACCCCAGGGGACGGGTCATGACAAATTAGTATCAGAGAAGTCTATTTTACCTTATAACATAGGAATATGATCCTTATTTTTAATATAAATTGTTTTAGGTGTAGTGAGTGTGGTTATCTATTTAGGGAATCCAGTATTGGTACAATGGCCGACGTATCCATACACCAAGACCCCGACTTCTGATTTCTGACTTAGTGCACAAAAACATTGATTTCATATGTGTTTTAAAGAGTTTTCCTTGTGATCTCTATGAGTCAGCTCACCAGGTATAACTTATTTACCTTGGCACACCTGTTTTTTTCTAGGATGCCTCCACGCAGACAGCCAGCTTGGGTTCCAGATATAGTATGCACTGATATCCCACCAAGCGATGAGGCCTCAGTGCAGGGCCCTCATCCAGCGGAGCCACTAGCGGTATCATTATCCTTTGGGCCACTGATGCCGCCAGCTCCAGCAACAGAGGGTGCATGCCACTTGAGCATGATGCACGAGTTCTAACACTAGAGGCCACCCAGGTTCAGGGGTGAGACAGACCCAAAAGTGACTGAGAATTGGCTGGAGGCTGTGGTGACAGTCTTCCAACTTGTAGGGACACCAGCCGATCTCATAGTGATCCTTTCCACTAGATTTTTACTGGCAGCAGCAGCTAGGTGGTGGAGCATGATGCTCAAGGTTCACGACAAGGTGATGCTTCTTTGGGCAGATTTAGAGAGCCTATTTCAGGCAGAGTTTCTTCTAACGACTCTTCCTATAGTGCACATACATGAGATACTTCATCTAAAACAGGCTAGCACGACTGTGGATTAGTACTCAGTGAGGTTCACTGACCTCTCACACTACTCCAAAAATATGGTGCGAGATCCATTCTTTTGGGACCAGACCTTTGAGCAGGGAGTCAGATAAGAGATCAGGGCCTTGATGATTACTCTTAGCATCCCGACATAGGCGGGGCTGTTAGAGAGAGCCCTCTTAGTGGATAATTTCCTTGCTGAGCAGTCACCTGTAGCGAGTCCCACCACCATTCGTCACATAAAAGAGTATTCTATAGCTGGCAGCAGGAAAATTTCAAAGAGGTCCAAGAGGACTAGACCAATATGTGGATGACTGTAGGATGTTTGGTTGACTGTGTAGGGAACCCGAGGCAAATCCGGTCATGATAGGAGCAGGTAGTGTTACGTATGCGGAGGGTAGGGTCACATGGCTCATGACTGTTGAACCTGTCATACAAGTGATTAATAGACAGTCGAAGGACTTCCCAGGAAGAGACATAGGTTTGACTGAGGTGGTCTACAGGGAGTAGGTGGATGCAGTAGAGGAGCTCTATGTGCATATGGAAGTGGGCGACGATTCAAGATGATACTGCTACCTCCACCAGGTGGTCCACCCCGACCACAAGGAGGAGGAGGACATGGGAAAGCTCAGCTCCAGGTAACGAAGGCCTATAATCACGACGCTCCATAGATGATACCAGGAATGATCTATGTCTACTCTACCTTAGATGCATTACTTATAAACACAGGTGACAATAATTATTTTATTTCCACTTCCATCGTTCAGAGAAAGGAGAATCTGATGGATACGTTGGCTCGATACTTACAACTAGAGACTTTTACAAGAGAGAATTCGACGATTACACACTCGTTTCGGTTGTGATACCTTACTCTATGGGGTGAGAGATTCATCTGGGATCTCCAAGTAGCAGCATCGAGGGCTTATGAAATCATCTTGCGTATGGACGGGTTATCTATAGACCATTCTTAGATTGACTTTATTAGACACAAAGTGCGGTGTATCTGCACGGATGGGACCAGGTTTACCTTCACTGGAAAGAAGGGATCCTTTGCATCACAGAATGGACTTACCCGGAGGAGAATGCAACCAATCACTCATCATTTGGATAGCGTTGCCCTCAGAGAGGATGTTGTGGAGAGTCCAAGTTATCCTGTAGTGGTGGACCAGTACGAGGATGTATTCCCTGATGATGTTTCGGGTCTACCTCCTCGCAGAGAGGTGGACTTTTACATTGACTTATACCCTGGGATAGCACCGATATCAAAACCATCGTATCGGATGGCTCCTGCGGAGCATCGTGAGTTGCAGGTATAGCAAGAGGACTTGCAGGGGAAGGGATTCATTCGGCCTAGTGTTTCAACTTGGGAAGCCCCGATTTTGTTCCCTAAGAAGGCGGATGTGAGCTTGAGACTTTTTGGTGATTATTACTGCCCTAACCAGGTGACCATGAAGAACAGGTACCCACTTCCGAGGATTGATGACCTCTTTGATTAGATGAAAGGATCACAGTGGTTCTTGATGATAGACGTCAGATCAGGCTATCACCAACTCAGAGTATGGGACAAGGATATGCAGAAGACGGATTTCAGATGTTGGTACGACCATTATGAGTTCTTGTTTATGCCATTCGACATAACTAATGCATCATCAGTATTCATGGGACTCATGAACCAGATCATTCAGCCATAAATTGATCTCTTTGTAGTAGTCTTCATCGAAGACATTCTGATATACTTGGCTACTGAGGAGAAGAATGCCTATGATTTGCTGGTAGTTTTGGATACACTATGAGAGAACCATCTTTATAGTAAGCTCTATAAGTGCCAGTATTCGATCTGATAGGTTCACTTTCTAGGAAATGTCATATCGGATGCTGGAGTTGCAGTAGATCTAGCGAAGATTGAGGAGGTAATTTCTTGGGAGCCACCGAGGAGTGTCATGGAGGTATGGAGTTTCTTGGGTTTGGTCGGATACTACTAGAGATTTGTGCCAGATTTCTCTAGAGTTGCAGTACCACTATCAGCATTGACGAAGAAGGGGAAACCCTTTCTATGGTTGAAGAGATTCCAGTAGAGTTTTTACGAGCTAAGGCAGAGGCTGACTAGTGCCGCCATCATGAGGCTTCCAGAGGTGGGTTTAGGGTACGTAGTCTACTACGACATGTCATAAACCAGACTCAGATGTGTCCTGATGTAGGAGCGAGTAGTGATCACATATGGTTCTCGATAGCTGAGACAGAATGAGTATAACTATTCTACCCATGACCTAGAGTTATCAGCAGTGGCCTTCGCCTTGAAGATGTGGCGACATTACTTGATGGGAGAGCATATTACAGTGTACTTTATTCACAATAGTCTCAGGTATATCTTCTATCAGATGGACCTGAACCTGAGACAATGACGTTTTCTTGAGTTCCTCCAGTACTATGACTTAGAGATAGTCTATAATCCCTGGAAGGGGAACGTTCTAGTAGATGCACTCATCAAAAGATCTGGTATACAACTACTAGGTGAGGCGACAGAGCAGCTGGCCGCTTTGCAGATATCCTTTGTGTATCAAGATGGAGAAGCTTTCCTTCAGTCTCTTACAGTCACTCCCCCACTTCTTCAGCGAGTCAAGGAGGCGTAGCATGGGGACACTGACTGCGAGACATGACGTGCTCAGATATCCACAAGACATGCACTTGATGGATTTTTTGAAGGTGGGGAGCACATCATTCCCTAAGAGGACCTACCATGGTACCCGTGTCACTTCAAGAAGAATTGTTGAGGAAGTTATACACTTCCCCTCTAGCAGTAAATCTAGGAGTGGCGATGATGTACCCGGATCTTCAATGACAACACTAGTGGTCGGGAATGAATAATGCAGTCGCAGAGTCTGTCTCTCGGTGCCTCCCTTGTCAACAAGTGAAGGTGGAGCATCAGGTACCAGCAGTCTTGGTTCATTATTTGGAGGTCCCTAAGTGGAAGTGGGATGGGATATCCACGGACTTAGTGATGGGAATTCAACGTACATCCAGAGGTCATTATTCTATCTGGGTGATCATCGACTGAATCACCAATTCAGCCCACTTCCTACCAATTAGAGAGCAGGGTTCAGTAATGGACTTGAGATGTCTTTATGTGCAGGGGATTGTGCGGATACATAAATTACCCCCGACAATTGTCTTGGATCTTGGTACAACTTTCACTTCTAGGTTATGGAAGGGGTTTCAGGAGGCTTTTGGGACGCAGCTTCATTTCTGCACTACCTTCCATCCTCAGACGGATGACCAGACTGAGTGGACCATTCAGACCCTCAAGGTCATGTTGTGTGCTTTTGTCCTCAACTTCGGTCATAGCTGGGAGGATCACTTGCATTTGGTGGAGTTTGAATACACTAAATGTTATCACCCCACAATTGGGATGGCACCATTTGAGGCATTGTATGAGCGACCTTACAGATCACCTTTGTGTTGGACTGACCCAGGGGAGTAAACACTAATGGAACCAATGATGGTTCAGGATACCACAGAGAAAATGCAGATCATCTAGGAGCGGATGAAGACTACACATAGTAGGCAGAAGTCATATTCCGACAGGAGATGGAGACCTTTGGAGTTTGAGGATGGAGACCAAGTCTTTCTATGGGTCTCACCTCAATGAGCTTTACAGAGATTTGGCTGAGGCGGTAAGTTATCTCTGAGGTTCATTGTACCCTTCTAGGCCCTCAGTAGAGTCGACGAGGTGGCTTACCACCTGGATTTTCCACCTCCATTGCACCAGGTGCACGACATCTTCCACGTATCCCAGTTGAGAAGATACGTGCATGACCCTTCTCACATCATCGACCACATCGAGTTGGACATCGATGATGGGGAGACTTTTAGGGAGGTTCTAGTTGAGATTGAGGATCGATAAGAGCGAGTACTTCGTGGGCATTTGATACATCTGGGGAGCGTTCTTCGGTAGCACGAAAACCATTATGAGATCACATGGGAGCGGGAGGATCAGATGCATGCTCAGTACCCCCACTTGTTACATTATTTTGAGTTGTGGCTTACGAGGATGTAATGACCTCAGGTGGGGAGAATGTAAAGACCCTAAAATTCAATGTATTTTATTTAAATATATGGAAATTTTATGAGACCGAAAAA
Organism: Viscum album; assembly: GCA_963277665.1. NCBI lineage: Eukaryota > Viridiplantae > Streptophyta > Magnoliopsida > Santalales > Viscaceae > Viscum > Viscum album. Next base: position 409,194,656 of record OY728156.1, read on the forward strand.
AACTTACGGTGCATGATTCTGAATCCCGTTGTGCCCGGAATGAATTTCTGAACCCTTCTTGGGTAAGTTCAGTTAAGGAACAAGTGGGTTTTTGTAACTTTTGAACTGATGCTCATAATTGAAATCTGAGGACACCGTTTAACTTAGAGCACCGATATTATCTTAAAGAGACCTTCACCTCAACCGTAGTTGGTCGAGGGTGAATGTTAGTATTTAGGTTTTTTGAACGAATAGAAATAAAATAAAATAAACTATTAGTATTTTTACCTCCTGTGTGGTTGTTTCACAGGTGGGGACCACCTGAACTAAAACCTCTGACATGGGTTATGGTGGTGGGGACCACCCAAGATTAAAACCCCTAATTTTGAATTTTAAGGTGGGGACCACCCAAACCCCCTTTAATGAAAGAAAACCTCTCAACTCCCCTGCTCTATATTTTTCCAACACCATTGATTAATTAGGACAATTAATTTTTCCAAAGTGGTGCAATTAAATGAGTCAATTTATTATGCCAAGGTGACAACATAATTAATCTACTTAATTTAATTATATTGGAACCTCTTTGTTTGGGTGGATTTTTGGTTGGAAAATAAGTTCGTTGGTGGGAGAAAATTTCTCCAATGAAGAAGTCCATCAAAGAATGTTCATCAGAAATCAAGTAAGAGGATTTCATACTAGCCCAACATCAAAGCGTGGTTTCGGAAGTGACTATTATTGGCACCCTATTTTCCTTCTTCAACTTCTTTCTTGCACTAACGTCAATGAAAAATCAAGGTAGGGGATTAATTCTATGTGATTAATATTTCCCACATTCTTCCCTTCAAAACAAAGAATGTGAATCAACTCCCTCTAATTACTTGATTCACAGATGGGTTTCTTTAGCTGGTTTAGGAATATTGATTGACGAAGGTTGTAGGGTTTGATGTTTTATTTATCTTCCATACAAATTCATGATTAAAAATTTGTGAACCACTATCTACTGCTCTAACATGGAGAGTGCGGGCCAAACAAACATGTCCAAAACTCTCCAAATTTTTTGGTGATTATTTGTTGTAGTCATCGCGCCGCCCGATGGAAGAGAACCGTGGCTTATTGCCGCATCGGTAAAGGATGGACGGTCGGACGAATCGACCACCGACGAAGGCATGGCACATGCCCGCGCCGCCCGTCCTACACCGGCGGCTCCACCACACCACGAACCCATCGCGCCGGCCCGCTGCCCTGGCTCGCCGTCCCGCCGCCCCACCCTATGGGCCCGCCACCCTCGCAGCCTCACCGCACCGCCTGTGGCCTCATCATCGCCTCGCGTCGCTGAGCCGGGATGCCCGACGCAGTCCGGGCCACACCCCGGGTTGGGCCAGACCCGTCGGGCCTGGCCAGGTCGACCCAGACTGGTTCAGCCTAGGTTAGGTTGGGCCGGGTCGGTCCGACTGGGTCAGACCAGACCCGAACCCACTATGACCCATTTACGCTCTTTTGGCCATAACTTTGGCACCAGATATCGGTTTGAAGAATCGTCAGCGGCGCTAGAAACCTTAGAGCAAGAGAGTCCCTTTGAGTAAACCCCACTGGAAATTTGGATAATGTTAGAGTATGATCATGTTTGATCAAACAAGAATCCAACCAGGCCCTCTGGACAAAAAGGATAATAACATAATGATCAGAGATCTGATTGACGTATCGTCTGTTACGTTGAGACCCATATGACATGGATGTTTTTTGAGATACTTCTTACTAAGAATTTGTGGCAGTTGGAGTATCAACCATTGGCTTGTGGAGAGGACCCTCCGAGAGACAAACGAGCATAGTGCGGGAACCCTATAGCTGGCTGTGACGTGAAGAATGAATAACGATCCTGTGTGGGTCAGTACTGAGAGATCCTATGTGGGAAATCACCTAGAAATCTCATGTGGGTCAGCATGAAGTGATCCTATGTGGGTCAGCACTGAGCGATCCCGTGTGGGTCAGCACTGAGCGATCATGTGTGGGTCTGCACCGAGCGATCCTATGTGGGTCAGCAGTAGAGTTTTTTAACAGAGTAAGATGATTCAGTAGTTACATCTAATCATATCTACTATTGTACCTAACTTATACCTGGTGTGATCTGAGTATGTACCTTTGGTATTTTACTTCATGGTAATACCTAGGTGGTATTCTTCTATATGGCTTACCTGTGTGGTACTTACATTCATGGTATTTCTTCCTTTGTGGAACAGTTAAGATTTGGGATTTTGGGTTGGACCCTGTGTTTCCTAATGATTGAGATGGGTATACTTGATAACTTAGGTATATGTATAGGCATATACCTAAGTAGGGCTGACAGTTGACTTCATGCTTTGTGGTTTATCCTTTGTGAATTTTGTGAGACCTTGAGGATCTCGGGGTCCCTACTGAGTATCATTATAATCACCCCCACACGGGTAATGCCCGCACCCAATTGTGTTTGGTGTAGACGACAGACAATGCTGATTGAAGATGAGAGTACCGGAACTGGAGGTTGCTCAGAGGAGGATGTTAGAAGAGACGAACCGTAGAGACGGTCGTTCGTGAGTTGTACCTACCCTTCATGTAGGATTCTTGGTGGGCGATCCATGAGAAACTTTTCACCTATCAGTCGTATTTTACTTTCCTTTTTTCCTTGTACTTTCCAGTTTGGATTGTATTCTGGCCCCTTTTACTTACTGCACTCACTCTGTTTACTATTCAGTTTACTTGAGTTTGTTTCTTGTTGTGTTCTTGGTTGCATGTACTTACAGGTGATAAAGGAAATATCTTCTCAGTATTAGGGAATACGCCTTCTGTGCTAGTCGGCAGCCCCTAGCCTATGGAAGACAATCTTGGGGTAGTCACGGCACAGGCCCCGAGGGACAGGATGTGACATTATGGGTATTAGGATGTGAATATTTAGATAAAAACATAGGGATAATTTTGATGGTATATGTATATGTATTTGATAAAACCACAGAACTTTTATAAGGATGAAAATTTGAGATTTTATAGGAAATAAAATCTCTATAATGATACTACAAGTGTAAGGCCCCAACCCCAGTTACCCAGAGTCGGTGCATTATTACATAACATTGGCATGACCACAAGGAAATCATGTTCTAAAATACCGATAAGTTTAGTATTATTGGAAACAAGAATCGTAAAGAATTTCCACTTTAAAACTTGAAAATAAATACAACACAAATTTATTCCGTTAGAAACAACCAAGCCACCTAGATTTGGCCTGAAAGTCACTCATAACTAACTCCTTCATATCCTCGGAAAATGAAACATAAGAAAGGGGTGAGATCAAACGCTCAGTAAGGTTAAGCAATTCAATGGAAGATAACATAAATATTAAGCATGGTGAATAATTGAAAACACATTCCTTTACAAATAATAAACATGAACACTTTTATGGCAGGAATATGAGTTGAGAAAATAATGCCATAATAAAACATAATCAGGGGTATTCAACTAGTCTAATGACCACATGAACAATCAATATTATTTTCATAATGAGAAAATGTATACTGCCAAACATTCTAAAACATTTTTTCAAGGCCTTTTCGAAGACATCTAAAAATGATTTAGGCCTCAGCCAAAACTATATATTAAATTGGGAAAGGCCTAAGCCAATTCCATGTCTAGTTTTCTCATGATTCCTTCTAATGCATCAAGGATCTATAGTGGGCTGCACCAGTCACTTACTAAGTCCAATTCATTCATCATATGAAAAGGTTTAAACATAATGTAAATATTTGTATTAAAACTAGCATACAAAATGTCAATATTTTAACCAAAAACCCTGAATAGAATAAAAATAGCACATCCACATTCAATCATAACTAATTCAATACAATATGGAAGATTATATCAACATTAATCAAAAATAATGAAGGATATTGACACAGATGAAAATAACCAGTAAAACTATTTGAGGGAAATATTCCCTTTTTCTTGGAATCATTTAAAAGTCTCACAGTTTATCAAGAAGCTGTTAAAAATATATTTTTGAATCAAAGTGTCTCATACCACTTTGAAACATTTAAAAGGAATTTTAATTTTAAATCATTAATGTCCATATAAATAAATCCTTAAACCCATTTTTATAATATGTACATTAATAAGAAATATTTAGAAGAATAAACCATTGAAACATTTAAATGATATTTCAGATAGAGTTCTAACCAAAAGAGAGACACTTGAATAAAAATAATTGAGGTAATAAATACATTAAAATATCATGAGAATAAAGGTATTCATAATATACTATTTCAAAATACATTATATACACCATATAAAAGTGAACTGGCGTATAACAACAAATAAGTCTCAATAGAATGTAAATTGAGATGAAAATCCTTATAAAGACTGTATCCTTAGATTAAGGATAAATCAACAACATAATTATATGTGAAAAATATAAATACACTCTATATGATTGTATATTATGTTTAAATCAATCATAGTAAAATCACACAATTCTTTAGAAACAACACCAATGACTTGGATGTTTAACTCAATGAATGGAAGTTGAGTTAAGATTACTCCTATCAAGTTCATATCAATGACTTGATAAATTATCAATGGAGGGATTATGTGTATCACAAGTATATACACACAAAGGGGAGTGGAAATTACTATCTAAATAATAAATATTTATTCGACACATAATCATGGTGTAAAATAATCAATGATGTATACATAAATCCTAATGAGTGGAATTTGAAATTTGAAATTTTCTTACCGATTTGGTGACTCATGAAACATACACCCCATGAAAGAAGGATCACACAATGAAGATTTAAATACCCATAGATTAAATTATATTAAACAAGGAATAAAATCTACCCAGTACATACGCCACACAAAAGGAAATAGTGGAAATACAACATGAATCTCGTAGAAATAAGAAGTGAGATGAAATCCCCTAACCTCGTTGTAATCAATCGAGTCGTATGACCAAAAGTTAATACACACCAAATCATTCACAGAATACCATGAATATAATATAATCATGATAATTTATATCAAATGGTATTATTCAATACACCACATGCAATAAATAATTCATGAACAATGGAAATCTCACGGGATTAAAAGAGAGATAAGAAACCCCTTACCTCAAGTCCGACTTGTCTTGTATGTTCCTTGATCTTACTCAATAATAAACATAAGTTAATTTATAATTGATTAAGTAAAATTTTAATGTATATTATTTCTTTTATATCACTTATTACCTAGCCATTACAATTAGTTAATTATTTGAGTTCATATTGGATATTTTATCGATGTTCGGAACTTGAGTAAAAAATGAGCTTGTTATAATTAAAAATTTTCATGTGGTCGAAATTACACTATCTCCATAATGATATAAAAGATTTAGATATAATATATATATATTATATATCCAGTATCTAGGTATTTATTATAGTTCATAACATTTGGAGATAAGAAATGAAATGCACCTTTCATGGAGATGGTAAGCCGTACATACGCATGAACGCTACTTTCATTTCTATTTTGTATTTTAATGGAATTAAAACATAATGATACATTGTTATACTACAATTACAATATAATATCATATATAATATCATTAACTCTATCCTTTATACATCCCACATAATCCATTAACGAGTCGTATCACTTTGAGGGGCGGTATTCCGCACTTCCTCAAATGGAATTATCATGTTTTACCCCGAATGGAAACCATAAAGGAATGATATAAATGGAAAATACATAAGCATAAAGAAAAAATAAATATAATATATATATATCATTTATAAATTCACTTATATCTTAATGGCCACAATGAGAGGCGGTAGGATATAATTGGACAATCATCATTTCGTGAGGCGTTAGTTTTCCATCCACAGAAACAATATGTTCTTTACCCATTAAATGGAGGTGTGTGTAAGTTTAGTTCAAATAATTCTTATAAAAACATCCTATTATATTTATGATATTGGTGTTGTCATAAAATAAAGGAATAAAATGAGTTTAGGGGTTAGAGAAGTAAAATAAAAGAAAAGAAGTAAAGAGAAAACACTACCTTTAATTTGGGTAACACCCATTCGTTCGAACTAAACAGACTTCTTGAAGTGACTTCTTCTTAAGGTAACGATTATAGGTGGAATATAGGTATATTTAGAGCTTATTTGGGAAGGTTTTATATGATCCATGGGGCTTCAGATGTGTGAGTAATGGGTCAGAAGTTGTGTCCTTTTATAAGGGAGAGGAGGGGCTCTTTAGGAAAGTTTGAAAATGTTATTTTATTATAAACTTATCATCGGTTTGAAAAGGTCAAAAACTCATTAAAGTCAAAGATAATATGACTCATGTTTGAAATAAAATCATAAAATAATAATTGGATAGGTTTTGGATATTTTTTTAATATTAATAATCTTACTTATTTAAATCATTTACTAATGAAGTAAATACTGCATCATTGTTGTGTGATAAATAATTTATAATATTTTATGTCTAAAAATTATAAAAAAATACTATAATGTAGGAAATCATTTTATATTTATGATGTTTATTTATAGTCTAATATATGACTTATATAACCCCATGTAAAAATTGATATACTAAAAGATATTTGTTAATGTTATTTTTGTTTTTACTTTAAGTTAATTAAAATAAAGTGTCATTATCAATCTTAAGTGGCTTAATAGGGTCCCAAAAATAGACCCATAGATGCCCATTTTCATCCATGACTCATCCAATAAGTTTATGAAAAGTGTTAAGGTAATTTTGTATTATTATAGTATTCTATTTACCTTGAATTACTTTATTTACCTTTAACCGTAGTAAATAAAAGTGAAAAATTACTGTTCACCAAGAATTATTTTCATCTTATTGAACCACATTTTACTTACTAATAACAACCATGTATGTAATATTTTCAAAATTCAATTCACAGAAGTGGTAAAATTTCATTTAAATGAAAAAGTAAGTTTTTTAACTACTACTAAGTGGTTTTACTATTCATAAAAAATTGATGATTTTCAGAAAAATATCCAAAATTCCGCCTAAGCTATATTTGATGTTCATAATTCAAAAAGGATTACTATTTTACCAAATTAAAAATATATATGTTGTATTAATTAATTAAAAATTAATTCCCGCTGTCAAAACTAAGAGTGTGTTTTTAAGAAACAATAATTATCAAAAGGTTAACACATGTTTATGTATAATTTCAATGTGAAATTAATTCCAATGACCAACATTGGATTAAATGGTAAAAATATAATCAAAATATACTTCCAAAATATTAAAATTTATAATTGAAAACTATAAATTATTCAGATTAAAAAAGTTGTTTTCTTTTAAAATTTAGCAATTTTCACTATTCCCTCACATATTAAAGTTATCAAAAAAACACCAAAAATTTATCAAAACTAAATTTTTATGTCCCAATTCTAAATAAGAAGACTATTTTGTCAAATTTAATATATAAAAGTGTCAAATATTGGATTTAAACGGGTTCACCACTAAATGGCGGTAAAATTGCATTTTTGAAAATGAATTTTATATCTAAAAATTGAAATTGTTCATATATTATGTCCGAAAAACACATAATATGAATTCTAAAATTATATGTAGTATATAAAATTTAAAATTCAGTCAATACTATTCATCACCACTTTTTTAACAACTAGTTTTGTAAGTCGGGGTGCGCTAAAACTCAGTGTTGCGTGTGGTGCAAGATATTGAATTATATTAAAGAATATAACTTAATATGAAATCTTGTGCTGTTACATTCTTCCCCCATTTTGAAAATTGCATCCTCGCAATTTTTAAAATTGGTCTTGGGAACTTCATTGAAAGTCCCAGATTGGAAAAATATTCAATAAAACTATCACTTTAAAAGGAATAAAAAGAAAAGTACAAAGGTCATCCAAGATAACCCATACATGGATTTCATGTAGTAAAACATGGATATAGAAGATAAAATATGTGTCATGTTATGATGGATATGGATAGAAAAATTGATCAGGAGAAAGTTAACAACAAAAAAACCACAAACTTGTGATGGGATAAATAGTCATTATTTTCCCTGTAGGAAAACTAAATGGACAACATTTTTTTGGTTTTAAGTTCCATTTCATAAAGTCGAGGAATTTATTTATGAGATTTAATAATAACATAAAGAGATATACTTACTTTTTAAGTAGAGTTTCTTTATATAATAAATTTCTACCACTAACTCATCTTTTTTTAACGATGACTATTCAAGGTAAATTGGTCACACCAGAAGAGTTAGAATAAACTTATAGAGAATAAAATGATCCAAAAAAGGATAAACTATATATTTACCTTTTCATTAGAGATTAAAAAAACCAAATTGGTTAGTAAAAGATCCGATGATCCCCAAAAAGGATAATCCTTTAGAGAAAGAAATATTAATCTTAATTTCTAAAATTAAACCAACAATACCCCAAAGTTATATAAATACCATTCAATAATTTTTTTTGTTACAATCCTTCAATATAACCCAAACTAATATTGAAACCCATAACATAGAATAATTTGGCTATGTATTCTTCCACGTTAAATTGTATCTCCAAATGACATCGACTAATCTTGAAGTCACATACATAAAAGTTACTAACTTAATCACATATTCTCTATGATAGGTTATTCAAGTACATAAATAACACAAATAACTATAAATCCACAATAAAAACATAGATAAAAATACACCATTACTCTTCAAATGAAATCCCATAGTATTTTATTTTACATAGACATATAGTGTTCCCAACAGAACAAACGTCTTCCAAAATAACATTTATCACATTATCACTAAATCATTTTCCTATACAAAGTGTATCCATTTGATAAGACATAAGATCCCAAATCAACTTATTATTGATCAATAAAATCATTTAACAAAAATTAATTAGTCACACTAACCAGGAACATCACGTAGTCCAGTGGTCGGCGATAAATACCAATCGCACTCTGTTTGTGGTTTTGATTCCCACAACATTTTCTGACGCGATGGGTTTTCACACAGTCTACCTATTGTCCTTTTTAAAAGACTATATTTTATAACATTACCAAAATTAGATAAATTTCTCAAAATAAGCAAAACATAATTTAACCACAAATGTTATCTCATACCTCTCATTTTTATCCCAAAATTTAATAACTTTTAATTACCTTAAACTCAATGATCATATAAAAAAAATGGTTATTTATAACTATATCCACAAGAGAAAAGATAATTATTCCTCAAATATCATTTTCACATGAAAATCTACAGGGTTAAAAAACAAGAAAAAGGTTTTTCCAACGTAATCCCATCAACAAAGATCACTAATACTTTTAAAAATTTCATCATCCATTTATTTTCACATAGCTTCTTCCTTGAAAAAGAGGATATCCTATTGAATAGGGAATTCACACGGGTAATGTATAGGTCCCATACATTTATAACAAATAAATGTAAATGGATTCTTGGGACGTTTTTTATTTTCTTCCATAAAACTCTTTATTTTTTCTCGACAATTCTTTACTTTATATCTTTCTTTCCCACACATAAAGAATTTAATTATTCTATTGAGACACTTTCCTGGGTGTCTCCTTCCACATTTCCAACATGATGGAAATTGTGGTTTCTTTTCTCCAAGGACTCCGCTGCTATATTTCTTATCATTCATCACCTTTCTCTTATTTGTTGATTATGGGAGTTGGTTAATATAGATGTTGTTGATCATATTTTTAGAAAACTGATTCGGCATGAACATGATATCTTTTATTCCTATCAACAATCCATTTTGTTACTCATTTCCACCAATGTTCCTACCTTGTACATCTTCCTCAAAGTTACTATGACTTCCTTAGAATCGATCCATTGACTAAAACCAGAAAGCACTATATGAGTAACAATAGTTATAAAATCATTTATAGAATATCATTACACCTTATTTTCAATTTAAAACACCTTAGGATTAACCAAGGTCATTTATTATCATCTTATATTAAAATCCTTCAAATTGGTTTGTAATGAAAACGTAAATTATCCTAATCATATCCCCCAAGAGTGTCGTAACCAAGAGTGCAGCAAGTCCTGTTGTCGTGTACCAAGATACCTCAGGTCAAGCCTGAAACTCCTTGTTGGAGTTTTCACTCCATGGTACATCTGTGCCAGAGCTGCCTCTACCTACTCTTATCCAGACAAGGATGTGTTGATTATAAAATACACAAAATATCTACATTGCCAAAATTCTAGGAAGTTATTCTATACTAATCCTCAAAATCTATCTTTGGGTAATGTGCTCTAATCAGAGTTTATCTAAATCTAGTCTCCAAGGTTTGTACTAAACTTTATCTGATACCAATAGTAATGCCCCGACCCCAGTTACGCAGAGTAGGTGCATTATTACATAACATTGGAATGATCACAAGGAAATCATGTCCCAAAAGACCAATCCATTAAGTATTATTGGAAACAAGATTCATACATAAGTTCAACTTTACAACTTGAAAAGAAATAGAACACTAATTTATTCCATTAGAAACATCCAAGTCTCCATGATTTTTCCTTCAAGTCACTCATAACTAACTCCTTCATATCCTGGAAAAATGAAACATAAGAAAGGTGTTAGATCAAATTCTCAGTAAGGGTAAGGAATACAATGAAAGAAAACATAAATATTAAGCATAGTGAATAATTGAAAACACATTCCTTTACAAATAATAAACACGAACACTTTTATGGAAGGAATATGAGTTGAGTAACTAATGAAAAAATAAAACATAATCTTGGGTATTATACTATTCAAATGACCACATGAACCATCAATATTATTTTCATAATGAGGTAATGTATAATGCCAGACATTCTGAAACATTTTGTCAAGGCCTCAGCCGATACGTCTAAAAATGATTTAGGCCTCTGCGAAAACCATATATTAAATTGGGAAAGGCCTCAACCAAGTCTATGTATAGTTGTTTCATGAGATCTACCGATGCATCAAGGAGATATATCAGGCTCCACTCATCACTTACTTAGTCCAATGCATTCCTCATAAGAAAAGGTTTAAACATAATCTAAACATTTATATTAAAACTAACATACAAAATATCAATATTTTAACCAAAAACCATGAATGGTATAAAAATAACACATCCACAGTCAATAATAACTCATTCAAAACAATATGGAAGATTTTATCAACCTTAATCAAGAATAATGAAGGATATTGATGTAGATGAAAATAATCAGTAAAACTATTTTATAGAAATATCTCCTTTTTCTTGAAAACATTTAAAAGTCTCACTATTTATCAAGAAGCTATTAAAAATAGATTTATGAATCAAAGTGTCCCATAATACATTGAAACTTTTAAAAGGAATTTTTATTTTAAAACATTAATTTCCATATAGTTAAATCTTTAAAACCTTTTTTAAAACATGGACATTAATAAGAATTATTTAGAAGAATAAATCATTAAAACATTTAAATGATATTTTAGTTAGAGTTACTAACCAAAAGGGAGACACTTGGATAAAAATAATTGAGGTAATAAAAACTTCATAATATCAGGAGAATAAATGGATTCATGATATACTATGTCAAAATACATTATATACACCATATAAAAGTTAATTGGCATATAACAACAATGAAGTCTCAATGGATTGTAAATTAAGATGAAAACCATTTTAAAGGCCGTATCCTTAGGTTAAGGATAAATCAACGAAATTATTTTGTGTGAAAAATATAAATACACTCTATATGATTGGATATTATTTGTAAATAAATTAGAGGATATTCACACATATTCTTGAAATACAACACCAATGACTTGGATGTTTAACTTAATGAATGGAAATTTAGTTAATATTACTCTTATCAAGTTCATATCAATGAATTGAGAAATTATCAATGGATTGATTATGTGTATCAAAATTATATCCACACAAAGGGAAGTGGAAATTACTAAATTAATAATAAATAGTGATTCCACACATAATCTTGGAGTAAAATAATGAATGAAGTATTCATAATGCCCAATGAGTGGAAATTGAAATTTGAAATTTTCTTACTGATTTGGAAATTAACGAAACATACACCCCATGAAATAAGGATCATACAATGAAGTTATAAATACCCATAGATTAAAGTATATTAAACACGGAATACAATCTTGTATAGTACATACACCACACGAATGGAAATATAGGCAATACAACATGAATCTCACGGGAATAAGAAGTGAGATGAAACCCCCTTACCACATTGTAATTAATCGAGTCATATGACCAAAAGTTAATAACCAAAAAATCATTCATAGAATACCATGATTATAAATATAATCATGATAATATATATAAAATTTCAATATGAAATACACCACATGAAATAAATAAGTGGTGAACAATGGAAATATCACGGAATTAAAAGAGTGATAAGAAACCCCTTACCTCAAGTCTGACATGTCTGGTATGTTTCTTGTTCTTACTGATTAATAAAAATTAGTTAATTTCTAACTGATTATGAAATTTTTTCAAGTTTATTATTCATTTTATATCCCTTATTACCTTCTATAAAAATTAGTTAATTATTTGATTTCATATTGAATATTTTATCGATGTTCGGAACTTGAGTAAAAAATGAACTTGTTATAATTACAATTTTTCCATGTGGTCAAAAGTCCATTATTTCTAGAATTATATACATAATTTATATGTCATATATATATTATATATCCAGTATATATATTTATTTATAATAGTACATAACATTTTGATAGAGTAAATGAAATGCACCGTTCATGGAGACGGTAATCCGTACATATGCATGAACGCTACATTCATATCTATTTTGTATTTTAATGGAATTAAAAAATAATGATACATACGTATATTATAATTACTATATAATATCATATATAATATCATTAACTCTATATTTTATATGTCCCACATAAGGTATTAATGAGTCATATCACTTGGAGGGGGCGGTAGTCCACACTTCCTCAAATGAAATTATCCCGTTTTACCTATATGGGAAACCATAAAAGAAAGATGTAAATGGAAAATAAAGAAGCATAAATAAAACATAAACATAATATATATATATCATATATAAATATAGTTCCATCATAATGACCACAATGAGAGGCGGTAGGATATAATTGAACAATCATCATTTCGTGAGGCGTTAGTTTTCCATCCACAGAAACATTTTGTTCTTTACCCATTAGATGAAGCTGTTCGTAAATGTAGTTAAACTATTTCCCATAAAAACATCCTAGTATATTGAGGATACTATTTTTGTCATAAAATAAAGTAATAAAAAGAGTTTAGGTGTTGGAGAAGTAAAATAAAAGAAAAGAAGTTAAGAGAAACCATTACATTTAATTTGGGTAACACTCTTTGGTTTGAACCAAATGGAAATCTTGAAGTGACTTCTACCTAAGGTAAGGATTCTAGGTGGAAGAGAGGGATATTGAGAGATTATTTGGGAAGGGTTTGAATGATACAAGGGGCTTTAAAGGCGTGAGGAATTGGTTACAAGTGGTGTCTTTTAATAAGGGAGAGGAGGGGATCTTTAGGAATGTTTAAAAATGTTATTTAATTATAAACTTATCTTTGGTTTCAAAAGGGAAAAAACTCATTAAAGTCGAAGATAAGATGACTCATGTTCGGAATAAAATATTCTAATAATAATTGGATAGGTTTTGGATATTGTTTTAATATGAATAATCTTATTTATTTAAATAATTTATTAATGAGGAAAATACTGCATCATTATTGTGTCATAAATAATTTAATATATTTGATGTCTAAAAATTATTAAAAAAATACCATAATGTAGGAAATATTTTTATATTTACAGTGAATATTTATATTCGAAAATATGACTTACATAACCCTATGTAAAAATTGATATACTAAAAGATAATGGTTAATGTCATTTTCGTCATTAATTTAAGTTAATTAAAATAAAGTGTCATTATCATTCTTAAGTGGATCCATGGGGTCCCAAAATAGACACACGGATGCCCATGGTCGTTCATGACTCATCCAATAAGGTCAAGACAAGTGTTAAAGTAATTTGGTATTATTATAATATTCTTTTTACATTGAATTAAACTATTTACCTTTAACCACAGTATATAAAAGTCAAAAAATTAATATTCACCACAAATTATTTTCATCTCATGGAACACCATTGTACTTAATAATAACAACCATATATGTTGGATTTTTGAAATTAAATTCACAAATGTTGTAAATTTTCATTTAAATGAAAAAGTAAGTTTTTTAACTACTACTAAGTGGTTTTACTATTTATCAAAAATTGATGTTTTTCAGAAAAAAATGAAAAATTCTGCCTAAGATATATTTAGTATTCAGAATTAAAAAATTGTGTCTATTTTTCCAAATTCAAAACATATAATTTGTACATATTAATTTAAAATTAATTCTCCTTGTCAAAACAAATAATGTGTTTTAAAGAAACAATAACTATCAAAAGATTGACACTTGTTTATGTAAAATTTCAAAGTGAAATTAATTCCAATGACCAATATTGGATTAAATGGTAAATATATAATATAATTATACTTCCAAACCATTAAAATGTATAATTGAAAAATATAAATTATTCTGATTAAGAAATCTGTTTTCTATTAAAATTTTGTATTTTTTCACTATTCCCCCAAATATGAAAATTATCAGAAAACACCAAAATTTATCGAAAATAAATTTTTATATCCCAATTTTAAATAATAAATTTATTTTGTCAAATTTAATATATAAAAGTGTAAAATATTGGATTTAAAAGGGCTCACCATTAAATGGCGGTACAATTTCATTTTTGAAAAATACTTTTTTATCTGAAAAATTGAATCTGTTCTTATATTATGTATAAAAAACACATAATATGTATTCTAAAATTATATGTAGTATATAAAATTTAAAATTCAGTTAATACTATTCATAACCACTTTTTGAACGGCTATTTTGGTAAGTCAGGGTAAGCTCAAACTCAGTTTTTCGAGTAGCGCAAGCTATTAAATTAATTTAAAGGAGATAACATACTATGAAATCTTGTGGTTTTACAACAAGTGGATGCCAGATCTGGAATATATGTACCTAGGAGTGATAAAAAAATGGAATATTGGTCTGGCGGTTCTAAAGGAATTATGGAATGAATTTTATGACATACTGTCCTGTTATACATGCCTGCCAGCATGATGAGCTAATTTGGATGTTGTCCCCTGGCTTTCTTTAAGTTTCATTTTCAGGTAATGTGACTTGCTTATATTGATGACCTGTTTCATGCAAGCTGAAAGTGGATGATATCTTGGACTGGAGAGCACTTTTGGAAACACTTGAATGGCCTTCCCTCCTCGATTTGAAGCAAGTCAATGCTAGAAAGGATGAGCATTGATTGAAGTATGTGGATCTTTTTTTGGCTGGCTGTATTTATAGCTTGGGTATTCTTGAGTCTTTATTTTTGTACCCCTGGTTAATTCCCTGCGGGTGTAAGCTCATTGCACCTCGTGTTTGTAACGCAGTCTTCTTTGATTTTAATAAATCCTCTTAGGGGCATGAATTGGGAAACTAATTCATGTCACCACTTTTCTCAAAAAAAAATTGTCACCTAGTTCATGAAAATGAGGCCCCACTTCGTAACTGGTCTTAAAATTATAACGAATATATTTGGGTCAACCACATTATCTTTATAAACAACTGAAAAGTATAAATACCCTAATTAAATCAAGGGAACTAGTTAAGAAGTACAATAAAACCTAATATATAGAAAAATAGATTGAAATTAATGTATTGAAGGATTAGATTATGGGTAAATTAGGGAATAAATCTTAGGATGGAGTTTTCCAAATCCTACCAATCTCTCTCTTCCCTTTATACCAATCACATACTCCTATCCACCTATTCCTCTACCTCCGACTCTTCACCCTATGATATTTTTATTTCCATATATCACCCTCGAATTTTTATTATCACAGTTTATTACAAAAATTTATTTTTTTCATTCTATATATTTATTTTGATTAACTATATTGTTCATAATTCTGATTAATAATGATTTTCATCCACATAAGATTTTAGCCACTGACATATCCATGATCTTCGATAAAAATAGGTTTCCTATGATTTCTGTTATCCTATTTTTAGTACCCTTCCCATGTAAGTGATTCCTTCCATAACCAATAAAATTGAGTTGAATACCAAATATAATATCTAATTTCTTGATGTGGACCTATTTTATCTGAATTTTTTTTACAAGAATTAGCCGATTCTAGGTTTACATTTTGATTATGTTCTAATTATACCATATAAACTTTTTTAAAAAATATTCTAATTCTATATTCCTAGTACCAGTACCCTTCATGTGTTTTATAGTTTAGAATTTCAATCGGTTATTTTTAAATTTAAGTATATTGTTAACTTATAATTTGAATAACATGATTTTTCTATATTATGTTATGAATTTACGTATATAAACTATAATTTATTCATAGTTGTTTGAAGATTTTATTCTCTTGATGATTGATTCTAATGAAATTGATGAGGCACACAGATTTGTTTTTTATAGTTTCTAAAACTTATGATTTGATGTATCTTGGACTGAGCATGGTTTCATGATATATTTCAAAAAAACTAAGAATTCATTATATATTTAGTATATTCACATTTAAATTTTGAGTATATTGAAAATTATTCAAAACTATTTATTATAATTAATTTCATATATGTATTTTTGATATAGGTGTAGGTGTTAATATTATAAATTCAACCCCCATGATCCCATATCTTGAAGTGAATCCAATTTGGATAGATTATATATATTTTTTCCATGAGTAATATTCTATTATTTTTTTTTTGTTAAATATATTTTGTATAAATAATGTTCCTATAATTTTATGATGTTTTTTTTGTGAGATTGTCCCACTAAATCTCATTTATGGATATATTTTTATGCTGATCACTATAACAATGTTCTTAATTTTTATGTTTTTCTTATCGTAGATATATTTTGAAAGCATATCTGTTATATATAATTCTAATGGAGCACTTGAGAAAAATTTATAGGTGAATTGTGTTTATCTCAACATTTAATTAGAAATGTTATCTATTTTAAATACCCATCAGAAACTACCCTCTTTCATCACCCACTAATATTTACCAAGGGTTCTATAAAGGTGTTAATTTAAGTTGATTGTATTTTATTATTTATTATATTTTCATTTCATAAAATCAACAACCCTCTTTAAAATTACTGATTTTCAATATATGTATGAATAATTAATTGATTAGAGGATTACATTTAAACAATACATTGCGATACATGTGGTAATATATACTATATAAACCAAATTCAATGAATTTTTTTAAATTTTTAATATTTCCCTAAAAAAATTCCATCGTGGTATGTGAGGATACATAGACACTATGTTTTGTGAAAACCCCATTGGGATGTGTTTTTATATATCTATGAATGATATTAAAGACAATGTATCAAATGTTACAATTGTAAAAAATATATTTTGTTATCCAATTTTGTAGGATAATGAAAAAATAAAGACCTATATAATAATAAATATTTTAATAGGGGATCATTTTATCTCTAATTAGTGAGTTTATTAAAAAAAAATTGAATTAATCTCCCCCCATATGTATATTTCTGGAATATAAAAATATATTACATATAAAATTATTTAAATATTAATACATGATATACATATAAAACCTTTATCATATCATTGGTTTGCGACCTTTGTTAATTTTTAAACATTCCATTAAATATAAACTATATATTCATGATCTTATATGGATGTGATGACTTATTTTTATTAATATTTACTTTGGAATTAAACTACATGTTTTTTTAAGTTCATTCATAATTTTGAATGTATTATATTTTATCTATTTCCAAGTACTTACACCTAATGTTGGTGCATTTGTATAATATGTAAATGTATACCTATTTTAGTGGTTGGATATACTATTACATGGATCCCTATGTAGATTTTGAAATAAATTTAGGGTTTTTTTGTTTCTCAATATTGTTTAAATTGTCTTACTTTTAATCTTAAACATTTATTTCTTTTAACATTCAATTACAATTTTCTTACACATTTAGCATCTCTCATGTCACAATTTCTTGAAATTCCATTTTGGGCACTATTTCATGTTCCAAATGCTATTTAAATAAGCATGGTATTTTATTCATTTTTTATGGGATGAGAATTTTTTGTCCAGAGGTGAAAATATTTCAGTGATAATGATAGAATGATCTTGGGATATAGGAATGAGGATGGATATGGATATTTATTACAATGATGGGTTTGTAATGTTGATCCATCTATGTTAGTATTTTTTGTTCAATATATTTTCACGTAACCATAAATCATTAATAGTGGACGAAATATTACATTTGAGTTATAAATTAAGATTCTCTATTTTTTATTTGATTTTAAATGAAATTTTATATATATTTTATATTTAAATATGGGTTCAATTTTTTAAAATTATAATCCATATATAAAAAATATTTATAGTCTTTACCTTGCAAGGAAATAATTTTCTTATGGAATAATCTAAAAAATTTACCTCTTTTATTTTTCATAGGAAAGACTCAACTCCAATATGTTTATATACCATTGATGTTTTTTATTTATTTATAAATATATGAACCATTTTACGTTTACATGTCAAAACTATATTCATAAACATTTATTACTTACATTATATGATTATGTGACATCTCATGTTATTTACCTCTCATACAAAACTATCAATAAATGATATATATGTATTTACATTATCTTCTCTCAATAATCCAAAACTATATTTAATTAATTATAATATATTATATGTTCTATAGGAATTTTTATTAATTTTCTTTTTGAAAAGACGCTAATTTAAAATGTATTTTGCAGTATCTATTCAAGTGTTTTCTCAAATAATTCATGTTTATGACATTTTACCTAAGAAATACAATTTTAAATTGATTATCAAAAGTGGAAATTATTTTAAGCACTATTTATAAAGAAGTGTAACATGAAACATTATTATTATTATTAGTTTTCAGTAAGTACTATGAAACTGAACCATAGAACACACAACCTAAAAAATAATGGTTGACACCAGAGATCATAATTAAATGACTTATACTTATACTTTTCGTTATAATTTTTTGGGGCTCTTGATTAAGGATCATAGTTGCCTACCATGAAAACCTATATTTTTGTGTTTTACTGGTATACATGTGGCTAAGAAGTTGTTTTAAGAAGTATTAATAAGTATCTAATCTATTTAGATTTCACAATTTTCAAATTACATCCTTCATCCACTATTCTTGTGGAAAATAGGTGATGTGTATTCATATTTACTCTCATGAAAGGATATACATTGATGATAAAATTATTTAATTACCACATATGATTTTTAGGTTGGAATTTCTTATTTTATAGGCATTTCTATGTACAAATGAGTGAAACAGTTTTATATTTACGACTTTTTATAGTTCTCAATTTCATGTTTTCTAGATTTCATAATTTTTATGCCCTTTTAAATTGTCACTGTATAACCACAATTTTATTTCTTAATGTTTATATTTTTTATTTTTTAGAATGATTAATTTTTTTAATTCTTAGTACCACATTATAGTGTTTTCAAACACTTTATTTCATTGAAACCATTGGACATTGGTTACAATGGAAATTTCTATTTTTTTAATTATTTAGAACTTATTACTTTATAAGTAAAAAATTTTCTCTTAATTTCCATGCATTATTTCATTTAGTTCAAATTATTATTTGAATTAGACTTTTCCAGACATGATTTAATGTTTTAAAATTTTAAGGCATTGATTGATTTGTTTTCCATACACATAGGTCATTTCCAAAATTTTATTTACTTAAATTATATGATATTTCATTCATTTGGTTCTTTTATTCTATGAATATATTATTTTCATTATTTATTTCCCATTATTTAAAATATACTCCAATATCACAATTCTTAATTGATGACTTCCAATAAAAAATCTCGTATTATATTTTTTTATGTTATATAATTTCTAATTTGCATTTTATGCTAAATTATCCCTGTAATATGTACATATTTTTAATATAAATATATAATAATGAATTATTACTTTTTAATATGAGTATTAATATGTATAATTTTATCCATTAATACGTTTTAATTACAATAATTATATCCTAGTCTCCATATGTATATGTTTGTGCCTATTTGTGTTTGCGAAAAACTATCCACATATATTAATCAAAATTCAAATCCAAATTTTCATTCAATTCATATAGTTATTATTGGTTATTTCATAAAAATATTATATATATCCTTATGTGTAGTTTGATTCTGAAATTAACAACATTTAACAATAGAAGGCATGGAGTTATTTTCAACTAAAGCATCTCTTTTTTATTTGATCATAAATTCCTCTTTTGATCGGGATTATTTGGTAGTTCAGTAGAAATTTTTATAGTTTTATGTTCGTAATATATGATTTTTATAAGATATATTCTTGTTTTTTTTCTGATATAGCGACGTATCTCATTTTAATTTTCCTTTCCTTAAGGGAAAATATGAGTTGTATTCTTCAATTTTACATCATAAATTGTCAAATCATATTATTTTTTATCTATTAATGAAATTTATAATTTTTTACTAGGTTAATATTTCTATTGAATATCTCAATTACAATGCACCTAAATCATGATTCTTATAATTCCAAATTAACATTTAATTATTATAATCTTCTTATTTCCTTAAAATATAAATTCACTAAAACTATTATAAAATATTTCTCAAATTATGATTTGTTTATTTTAGATCCTATAACATTATATAATTGTTTAATAACTCATTTTTCAAATATTTTATCAATTTTCAAAAACATCCCATGGTTTCATTCCTTATTTACTTTTTATTCTTTTATTTTTTTAGTTCCTAAACACATTATTTTTTAAAACAAAAAATACATCATATTCCATTAATAATATTTTGGATTAACAATTTTTTATACGTATTGTATAGTTAGTTGAAAATTTTTTTTAATAAATTTTAATTTCAGTGTATACAATTCAAATTATACTAGTACTTTATGTTTTATATGTAACTATAATTTTAGTATATTTGAAATGAAAAAATAGGTACCTTTTAAAATTTCAATAATTTATGTACCATCTATTCCCTTAAGTCGCTATTCTTTTCTCATTAATTTGGATATTAAAGAAAAAGGTATCAATACATACTCTTGCCTTTTATTAATACATATACCTATATTAATATATCAAAAAACAATAATTCTGTTTTGGTCTTAACTACCTTCATTCATCATTATATTAATTCAGATATTCTACATTCAATAAATTTATTTTAAACTTTATATATTTTCTATATTAATTGCTCTATTATTTTAGGTTATAATAGTACCTATAG
The DNA here is from genome assembly GCA_963277665.1 of Viscum album. Classification (NCBI taxonomy): domain Eukaryota; kingdom Viridiplantae; phylum Streptophyta; class Magnoliopsida; order Santalales; family Viscaceae; genus Viscum; species Viscum album. Next base: position 409,216,112 of record OY728156.1, read on the forward strand.
TCCAAACATAACCCATATGAATTGGGTTTCCAATAATAGAGAGACTAAATCACACTATCCTATATCAAAAGTCACACAAAATGATAATATACTATTATCATTTTCACACTTTATTTTTTAAAAATTTTACTACCAAATTAGGTTATATCCTTAATGAATATTAGTAAGATATTTTACCCCTTATAAAAGATAAAATTATAAATTAAAAATCATAAGGACTTCTAAATACTTCACGTATTGAGTGTGGGAAACATTACAAAATCATTTAAGAAAATATTACTTCACCATCAACATTCACAACCAAAAAAATTGTATGTATTAAGGAACCAAGGCTTTGTTGAATGTTATTTTTTTCAAAATAAAAAAGAAACTATTCTAGGTATGATATTATTTAATTTATGATTTCATTAAATCTACAAAAGTACTATCTGATACTATATTATATTATTATAAACAGATATTCATAAATTATTCCACTAATATTAGGTTTATTCACTACTAATATTTATTTATAATCTAATAAAAACTTAACCGATGTCAAGGTCACAACATTTATGTCCTTCAACAATATCATTGAATAGATTTCCAGTAAACTCACACTAACTATATTGATAGAAAACAGTAAGGTTAGTGTTCTTCCCTATCATTATCTACAATTAAATTTTTTATTTATTCTTGGAATCGAAGAAAAAATGGATTCTAGATATTAAATTATATGTGAATCCTAGGATTATGATCAACCCCAATCCAAGTTAATATTTCTTGTGTCACTCATTGGTTTCTTCTAAATTAACATTACTTTCAAAAAATTAATTATTTAATATATCAATCAAAATTTTCTATATATTCATGAAGCGTGGGTTTTAGGGGGCCAACGGGTCTACGGTGGAGTCACATGCACGATCCATCATCTTCAATGTGGGCTGCTGGGGTTTATGGCAAGACACGAATTGGGCCAGGTTTGAGGGGATCTCTTCCATAGGTAGATCTGTTGTGGTTAGAAGTAGATGTATACTAATTGACTTGATTGGCCTTTCCGGCATTGGGAAGGAGGAACCATCCCTTCATGCAATGCCTGTTTCTCAGAGGGGGGTCCTCCAGAATGGTTCCACGGATCACAAAAGATGGATTTGTTGGCCACTCCCTAGTCATGGTCTCAAGATTAACATAGACAAATATTGTGTAATGGGTGACATGCAAGGAGGAGTAATCTGGGACCTCAAGGGTAGTGTGTTGTTGTGTTTCACAACTCATTATGGAGGTGGAAGTTCTATTCAAGTAGAGGTTCTTGCGATTCAAACTTTTCTATCCATATACTTGAAGAGGGACATAATCATCACCCATATGGAAAAAGTTCCTATGATTATTAATGATGCTATACATGGTAAAGGCACATATCCCTGGTCAATCTCCTATAATATTGGATAGTTAAAGGCACTTTATAATAAGAACATTAGAGTCACCCATACTTAGCATGAGGGGAACAATGTGGCAGACTATCTGGACTCTCTCGCAGTTCTCGGTGCCCTGGTTTTGTTTCTTTCTCACGTGTATGAATTTAAACAGGAGGGGGTGAATCTAATTTGTGTTGATTCCCTTGGTCATCATTATTTTTAGCCCCCCTAAATCAGGTCCCCTTTTCCTTGTATTGTCCGTTTTGGGGTACCTTTGTGAATAAAAATCGTAATGTTGATGGATGGAGAAGATCGTATGACCATATTTATAATCTATTTTTTTAATGTATATACATGTTTAAAGAAAATTGATTGTCTTCGTGATTTTCAATTTCGTGTATTAAATATATTTATTCATTCTATATAATCATATTAAAAGTCATTATTAATCTCATCATTTCAAATTAGGAATGTATTTAAGAAAACAATCTATAATTATTTTCATCTATAGTGATTTTTGAAATCCAAAAGAATTAGTATGTAATCGATGAAGCATGAATTTTCCTACTTCTTCTCAAAAAATGAAAAATTCAATTTGGATACCAAGTATATGAATTTTATTTAAATAAATTAATGTTACTCTTATTTTATATATTTTTTTCAAGTCACAAATTTGATTTTTAATATTTTCATTTTCTAACTACAAATTACTAAGAGAATACAGTTTTATTACAAATCAACATTTATCCATTCTACAAAGGAAAATGTGTTCATTAAAACAATTTTATTTCAAAAATATGTTTTATACATTACTATCTAAAATAAATTGACTTTATTATTATAAAAATGTGATTAACTATGCATTCAACATATTTTTTATGATCATTACTATATATATCCATACTTTACTTCCATTTTCTGAATATCTAATTATGCATAATTTTGTTTTATTCCACCATGTGTTTCTTTCATTTATGTTTTTTAAAAACTATTTATTATTTATATTTCTACATAAATATACATGAGTTATCATTAAACATGTAAAATAAAATATATTTCATTAAATATATTTATGTTTATTCTTGATATTATTCTTCCTTCAACATCTTATCACCCTAACAAAGATTATGTTTATAAATAGTGTAGTGATATGGAATCTCAATGTACTTATTTATAACTAATGGATATATTTTGAACTAGAATTATTAAATTGTACATAATTATTTATATTTTAAAATTTATATTAAATTTTAATTATTTAATTTTAAATTATTTTATTCTTTTCTGTTTTAAATGTTTTTCATACATCAAGACTAAATTTTGTGAAAATGAAACATTAAATCTACCGTTTCATATGATATAGGTTGATTATAGGTTCAATTAATGATTAAATTGTAATATTTTTGTGTATCATGATCGTTTTAATAAAGAAGAATTATTTTATATTAGATGATAAAGAGTAACGACCTTGAGGAGATGTAAAAATTGGATTTTGTTACCTTCAACACTTATGTAGTACATCTTTGTTCGGAGTTAATTAATTGAATAATAAAACCATATAATTTCTGTTACATTTTTTTATTTCAATAGAGTTTAGTATAATTGTGATGTTTTAATTTTTTTAGAAATAATTGGTAAATTTGTGGTAGCTAGTAGGTGCTTGTATAATTACCAATACCGACTGTTTAACATAAAAATCCTACTAGTAGTAAATAAAATTATTTATTGGAATTAATTAGGTTTATCTCTCTTCCCATCCAACAATTTATTAAAATAAATATAAGGTTTCCACCTAATATTATCTATCATCTTTTTTTAAATTAATTTAAGCAGTTTTTTTAATATGTTTTTAAAACTGTGGCTTGATATCCTCCCTCATTTAGGAAGTATATTTTTAATATATTTATTTCACTATTTTACTGTAAATTAATATTTAAAAATAAGTTCTATCTTGAGTATAAATTATTACCTTCAAATATCTAAATCATTCAGAGTATTTTTTTCTATTTCTCCCCCTTTTAGTTCATTTTAATTAGTTAAACTAATTATAATTATAGATATTTTAAATGATATTTTTAAATTCATATAATAAAAATAATAATTATTGAAAACATAAATTCTAATAAATAAAATGATATTTCTCTAGACTTATTATTTAGTTATTTTGGAATGAAATGAAAAAACAAAATGTTGGTGATCCCAATCCACACTCTTGACCATATGGAAATACACACTCAATCATACAGATGTGTGCAAGACCTATATGGTCCAGTTTTGAACTTTTCATAATATTTAATAAATGGAGTTTTCATTCTTCATTACCCTAGAATTTTTCCTTGTAAATACCCTCAGGCTCTAGGAAAGTTTCATAAAGTAATCATACCATAATAAACTCCATTTCTTATCATCATATTCCCTTCACCTTTCTATATTGTATTTAGTAGATATAGTTTTATCCAATTATCTATTTCATGGAGAATTACAATATTTAATTTCCACCGACTATTATAAAATAAAATATTTTATGAGTTTCGATAATTTTATACATCCATTTTCCCATGACTGATTTCCATGAATGAAGGGAAGACTATTTCTTTTGATGAGAAACTATTTTTATATAATATATAGATTATATTTTCTAACAAAAATGGTTATTGTATGTGAAACAAGTATTTTATTGAGGTTTATATTTTCTAGAAAAATAAATTCCATTTTAGTTATTCATATGCCTATTCATTTGTGAATTGATATATTTGAAGGAGTTTTTCTTAGAATATCATGTATTCTTAACATGATATAAATTGTAGTATTTTGAAAATGATTGTGGAAGCTCTATGTTGCATTCAAAAATGATATAGTTTTCCTTATTCATTTAAATTTTGTTACAATATCATTGATAACAATTTTCCAGGGATGTCGATGATTTCCAATTTGAAGAGGTGTTTAGTACTTCTCGTGAGGTCGCAAATAAAAGGGTAATTTATGAATGAGAAATACAAAATTAACAAGGCTTTGGATCAGTAATAATATTAAATGTGAAAAAAATGAATAATCCCATTTCTTCTCATGGTGTATAGTTTAAATAGGATAATGGTGTGGTCAAACAATTCTAGGATATTGGTGTGGTCAATTAATATTTTAAAACCAACAGATTCTATGGTTCATTTGATCCATACCTCATCAGCTATGACTGTACATTCCTGAGGATAATTATCCTCACTATAAAATTAATAATCCTATTTCTTTTCATAATAGATATATTAAATAATTTATTTATTAAAATAAGTTCTATCTCAACATCCATTCTTGTTGTAAATATTCACAATCTTATGGGATGTTTTTTTATTTATGAAAACATGTTTTATATTTTTGATTGATATATTAAATTATTTAAGAGGAACATATTATTCTCAATTTAAAATTTTCATATTCATTTTAATTAATTATATTTTAACTAATATGCATGACAATACCTGAGGATAAAATTCAAAATTCATAATCCACAATACATGTTTGGGTACCCTATCTACCGGGAAACTTGAATAATTCCTTATTTCTTACAGAACTATCCACAACATAATTCTCTATTGGGTATTGGTGTTTCCATGAACCAAATATGGTCACCGTCAAAACCAGCACCTGAACTAGCCTGTGACAAAGCCCGAAGGGCATTTCTGATCCCCATAGGCTGAAATAAGTGTTCAGCTAACATAATCTGAAAATTGGGAACCATTTACCCGAGTTTATACACATATAATGACAAAAAAGCCCAATAAAAAGAAACTGGATTTTTAAAAAAAAATCAACTTTTACAAAATTTCAGAATTGAATTAAACAATTTAAAACAATTCTCAAAGACCATTGCAAAGGTACAAAACCAAAAATGACAATCCAAGAACCTCCACATAGCAAGAGGCACCACCCTCAATTCATCTCCACAAGGCAGCACCATGAAGGACCTGCTAGAATCCCAAACCACTGGAACTAAAAACATTACCCAAACCTGTGATGAAAATAACAAAGTCTACTTAACCCAAAGGTGTATGTAGGGTGTGATTCAAAGCCCAGTAGGATACCACCACTAAGAGATTCCATGTGATAAAAATTTAGAGATGAAAAGCATGCAAGTGTCTCCAAATGTGAAATGCAAGATACAATTTCACAAAGAAGCGCCTTTAAATAAATGAAGTTTTCAAGTATGATATTCTAAAGAATAAACACATTTTAAATAAATAGAAAAGCAACTAAATTTTTCCAGCCAATCATACCATATACTGACACTTGTCACAAATCATATAATGAGCACAAGCAATAGGAAATAACCCCTAGGCACTAGCTTATTGTGGGTCCCAGGTACCTCATATCTCGGTAAAAGTAACCATCATAATATATGTTATCATGCAAGAGCCACTAGTATGTAACATACCCATAACCTATTGGTCCAAAATCATCATCATCATCAAATTTTAGTTAGTGTGGTAAGTTTCAATCTTGTTATGTGAAACTGAGGCCAAACGCCACTGGATTACTAGCACACTGGTACGCATCCTCCCACCTAGATACCTGGTTTTCCCTCTTATGATCCAAAAAGTTTAACATGAAAATACCACTTCCACATCAAAAATTAACCAAACAGCCCCATTTATATCACCCAATTCACATCATCCCACTTTTTATTCAAAATGGTTTTGAAATCCAACTCACAAAAAAATAGCCGACAACACATTTTTCATATCTCTAACAATTCAAAACATACATTACATATTTTGTAAAATCATTCCAAATATGATAAACATCACATAACATCCCACTCACATGTTACATAATACTCTTTTCATAAACAAAGTCCATTTTTCACATCAAACACACAAAATAGCCCAAAAACATGTTTCGATCCCACATCACAATTTCATAAATCACCTCAACAAATTACAAAACATTACCAAAAACTTTTACATAAAAACTAAACATGTTTTATTTGAAAAACTCGTGTAATAAAATACTACCACCAAAATAGTACATAATCATCATCTGTACACTTTTTATAACTCATTAAATCATTTTGAATTTTTATAAAACCATCCCAAGGGGTGTAACTAGGTTTTTCCCACAAAACCCATTTCCAAATTCTCTTTCAAAGCCAACATCACACCAATACCAATCCAAAATATAATTTACATCCCTATATATATTTATCTTGCCACTCTCAAGTATTATAAATCACCTCAAATAATACTATAAAAGACGCATATGAAAAAACACATTTTCATAAAACGCTTTCAAGAGGCATTACATGGTTTCACTCATGAAACCAATTTAAAACCCCTCTTCCAAAAGAACTCCAAGAACCTGCCAAATCATAATTGGCAGCCCAAAAAACATTTACTAAACCACTTTCTTATGTTAGAGAATAACAGAAATAATACCACAAGAGTTTCAGTGGGAAATACATCCAATTTATATCAAAATTCCATTATTGAATTAAATGCTTAACCAAATCCAGAAAAAAAATAAATTTTTCACCACACATAAGATATGAAGAACATGAAAAAGCAGTAAAAAAGAAAACAAACTCATGAAGAAATGGTTACACATGGAATCACCTACATTTAAGTTAAAACCCTTGAATTATTTTTGTGAAACATTAACCGCCCCATCACCACACCAAAAGAGAGATAAACCAAACCAAAATCTACAATATTTCACCAAAATTACACAAAATCATAACCTAAATTTGAACCCAATATTTTGGGGATAAGGGAACTTCATGGAAGATGGAATAAACCAAAATTAAAGGGAAGAAATAAAATAGTGAAACACTTACATGAATATAAGTTTAAGAGATCACCCCAAATTAACCAAATATTAAAATTCCAAGAAAAAAACCTAATATTGAGGCTTAGGAGGTTATGTGGAGACTGAAATGGGGGAAAACGAGTGAAAATGAATGATTTATGAAGGAAGCAAGTTACCTTCCCAAATCTGGACAGTTTGAGAAACCCTAAAATGATTCACATTAATTCAGAGTTCGAATGAGCTCCAAAAATGAGAAACCAATAATAGAGGTTATACTAGGGATATTGGACTCGAGAGGGAGGTCGAATCACTAAAAAAACAATAAAAAATTAATGATATATTAAATAACTAAAAAAATTAAAGTAGTGGAGGGGCTTAGGGGAAGGACCAATACCTTAAATAAAAAACCCAAATACACCATGATTATTGATTTCTAAAGGCTCCAAATTGACATGGTGGTGTTAATAAGTCAGGGGAGGCCATCTATGAAATATAATGGATGAAAAATGTTAAAAAATTATATTTTTATAAAAGGTACAAAATTGGTTTTTAAATCTGGCAATGGACTCATGGTTTGGCACAAATTTTCAAAACCCGCTATTTCAACAATAATGCATGAAAAACCACCAAAACAAAACAAGAGTTTAAATTAAATTTAAAATAAATTTAAAATAATTCATTTATGTGAAAATTATACCCTCCATTAAACTTTATACCCTCACAAATCCACAACAAGGCTAAAAGAAAAATCCAAACCCATTTGAATGACCAAAACAGATTCCTTTGCCAAGCTTCACCCCCAAAGGCCAAAACACCTCCAGTGACCAATTAGATAAGGAATAATCTCACAAAACAAAACTCACACCACTCTCTAAAAATTATTAAGAACATTCAGACTTTATCCCCAAAGAAAACTCCTCTATCTCTATCCGAACAAGATTCTAGAAATTTACCCAAACGAATAACATCAAAGAACAAGGTTACACTTACCTTGCTTTAACCAACCAATTGGGTGTTCTCCAATCCCAATGTTTAACCAAGGAAGATGTAGGTAGTTAGATAGATCCGAAAAAGACTGCCAACTTTCAAGCCAAGACCGAGGACTAAACTGAGTTACTTGCATGGGGAGGCACTAATAGGCTCCCCACTATAAGATACGTCCTAATTTTTTTCTGAGACAAAATCCGAACACCAACAGGGGGACGCCTGAATGGACTCCTCGATACAAGGTGCATTCTTCCATTAGACCTCTCTAAAAGAACTTACATGAGAATCATAGTGGGTATACCTACCATAAGAACCAACCATCTTAATCGAACGACATAAGCAGACACGAAAAGTCGCTGAAATTAATGAGTTGGAACAACCGCACAGTTAGTTCGCCCAGTTTGGGAAACCACGCACTAACAATGGGGATCATTCTGTTTCTATGTCCTCCTAGAACATGGTCATTACTAATCATGCAAAAACTATGTGCTCAACCTATCTATCCAAATTCCCAACCATGATTCAAAAACTCCAATGAAAATAATGGGGAATAGAATGACATTAGGCGATAACATGGGCACGAGGTCCTACACCTCTTTCCACCAAACAGGAACAACAGAAGCAAGATTATGAAACTAGTGGTTTAAATACTTCCCATATTTCATAATGAGGATAAGAATTTGTACAAGGTTTTGAACAACCCTGGGATTTACCCTGACTTTGGGCCATCTTCTCTTCGAGACCTATGGCTGGAGCTCAAATGATTGAAGCATCTTCGACCACACAGTTAGGATTTGGAAACCCCAAAACCTAACTTCTTCTACCGGTGATACAAGAAAACTACATTTCAATACCTGATAAATTTCACTAGACATGACACAATCCACACTCACTTTACCCTAACCCATCATTTCACTAAAAAAGTGCTTAGAAGAGGCACACATATCACACCTTGTTTCATCGGGTAAGAAACAACAATAGGAAATGACACATATAAACAACTTCCTCTGAAAAAGTGGATTTTAATTTTTTTTCCCAAGGGAGACATACTCCCAACAAAACAGATACTCTCAGACGATTTCACAACTATCACTTTACAGTTAAACAAGCACATGAAATCAAAAGGCATCACAGAACATTACCATTGCCACATATAGAAACAATACATGGAAAGGGAACTTATGCGAAGTCCCCAAACAACACACAATTCCAGAAAGTGGCCATAATAGCCTCTCATGACCATATATCCCACACTAGTTTTTTAACTTAAACCCTTTCTTAGAATAGTCTATGAAGGACCTAGAGTCCCTCTTAGACACCATCCATACTAGTAACCGAATAATACTTTAACCTTTGATGAATCAGGTAACTTAAGAAGCTAAGGTATCTTTCAACCTTCCATGAGAACATTCCTACTATAATAGGGTCCACCAAACAAAGAGAGGAAAATGTGTAAACTAAATCTCGAAAACTCAATAAAATTATTCCTTATATTGATCAGCTGTAAAATCATCCAACAGTGAAACAACCTAGGTTATACATCAGTTGTGCACTAACCCTTAATGGGGGTGTGAATTATCCAATGACAAAACCCAAGGACCCAATAGATCTGGTCTATTTTTCAAAAAGATCCACAAACCAGATCCAAACACATGAAGGAAACCACAGAAAAGGAATCCCGAAACATTTCTCAGAAGAGACTACTAACCAGTCATTCTACACAGCTTACCAACCAAACACAGACCCAAAACACAGTTTAAACAGGAAGGGTTCTTAGACTCAAAACATCCCACAACATCAACATTCAAAAAAAAAACACAGAATACATACCATCCCAATCCAGTCATCAAAACATCATGTCTTCCATTAAAAACATTTCATGGAAATTCAAACTGTTCAGTGGTTAGCGTATCCACTTATGGTACCCCATGTGACTCATACATAAATGATTCTCTACCGCAACAGGAACCCTCCTCATATCTGTCCCAACATCCATCCATCCATGCCATCAACAATAAATCATCCGGTATAACCCCATGAATTTGGTCTCTCACATAAATACAATGGGTTAAAACAAAAATTCTTTCCACTTTTCAAAACCCAAACTGTCATCCAATACATATTTTTCTTAAACCCGCTAACCACGAAATCAAACCCAAATTATATCTTACGAAAAAAATTTAGAAAGGAACAATCATTCAAATAAAAACCCACTTTCAATCCATTCACATCAATTTAAAAACATCTCATCCCATTAAAACAATTTTCAATAGTTTTGAAAACTCTATTGGAATCACTTTTTTCAAACCATCCTTGACATAGTTCATGCATTCAAAAGAGTTAAAAACATACCATTCTCCATTCAAATAAAATCCTGAAAATTCAGTTCTACTATTTAAAAAATCTCACCATTCACTCTTTATTATAAAATTATTTCACAAAAACATTACACTTCTTAAAACCATGTCATTATTTCTTTAAAAATGAACTTCCAGAATTTCAAAACTAGAGGACACAAGGAAATGTAAGAGGAAACTAGTTCCAGTGGGTGACTTAGACATATGGTTGGCAGCCATGCACCAATCACTTCACCATCACATAGAGTGTTCTAGGAAAATATCTCAAGCACCACATGGCTTTCCAGTCCCTACGAGCTCGCTGATACCATTAACCCAACTCTCTTTTCATTTCCCATAGTCATCATCAAACAAAGAAAACCAAAGGTCTCAGATACATCCTGACTTACACTAGGTACTCAAATCCCATCATGAGTTGTTGTTATTAGGCACAATAACCCATAGCTGAAATACCAAGTCCTGACAATCCTAACTCCAGACTATCTTGATTGTTCCCTAAATAGTGTGACCCAAAGTGTGAATCAGAACTTCCTTTGATACAATTGTGTCACAAACCGAATCTGGTCACCCTCAAAACTAGAACCTGGCCAGGCCCACGACAAATTCCGAAGGGCATTCTTGATCCCCATGGGCTGGCACCAGTTCCTAGGTAACATAAACTGAAAATTCGGAATGATTAACCCGAGTTTTTAAACATAAAACGACAAGAAATTCCAATAAAGAGAATCCAGATTTTTTGAACAAAATCATCTTTTAAAAAATATCATAACTGAATTACACAATTTAAAACAATTCTCAAAGACCATTACAAAGGTAAAAAACAAAAAATTACAGCCCAAGAACCTCCACATAGAAATAGGCACTTCCCTCAACCCATCTTTACAAGACAACACCACGAAGGATCTGCTGCACCTCTGAACCACTGGCACTAAAAACTGTACCCAAACCTGTGACAGAAATAACCAAGTCTAATTACAATCAAAGGTGTGAGTAATGTGTGACCCAAATCCTGGTATGATACCACCACTAAAAGAGTCCTATGTGATAAAAATTTAGAGAATAAAAGCATGCATGTTTTTTAAAATGTGAAATGCTAGCTACAATTTGTAAAAGATGCACCATTAAATAAAAGAGGTTTTCAAGTGGGATGTTTTAAAGAATCAACACTATTGAAAGAAATGGAAAAGCTAATGAATTTTTTCATCCAATCATACCATATACCGATGGTAAGCACATATCATTTATGGAGCACAAGAAATAGGAAATAACCTTTAGGCACTAACTCGTTGTGGGTCCCAGGTACCTCATATCTCAGTGAACGTAACCATCACAATATCAGTTCTCTTTCAAGATCCAATAGTAGGGAACAAACCCTTAAACTAGTGGTCCCCCATCATCATCATAATCATCAAAGTCTAGTTAGTTTTGAAAGAATCAATCTTGCTACGTGAAATTGATTCCAAACCCTACTAGATCACTAGCATTCTAGAACACGTCCACCCACCAAGATACTCAGGTTTCCCTCTTGTGCTCAGTAAAGTTGAACATGAAAATAACACTTCCACGTCATACGTTATCCAAAAATAAACCAATTATATCACACAAGTCACATCATCCCCATTTTTATTCAAATTGGTTTTGAAAGTCAACTCACACCAAAATAGCCCACAACACATTTTTCATATCTTTCACAATTCAAAAAATCCTATAACAATTTTATAAAATATTTCCCAAGATGCTAAGCATCCCATAACACCCCCCTCACATGATAAATAATACCCTTTTCATAAATAAATTCCATTTTTCACATCACACTCACAAAATAGACCAAAAACGTTTTTTGCACCAACCTCACAATTTCATAAATCCCCTCAACTAATTAGAAAACATTAGCAAAACGTTTGACATAAAAACTGACCATGTTGTCTTTCAAAAAAAACATTTTAAAAACATACTACCACTAAAATAGTACATAATAAACCTCTTATCCCTTTGTATAACTCATTAAATCGTTCACAAATGTCAAAAAACCAACCCAAGGGGTATAACTAGGTTTTTTCCAGAAAACCCATTTCAGAATCCTCTTTCAAATCCAAAATCACACGAATACCAATCCAAACAGAATTAACAGCCCAATAGTTATTTATCTAGCCACTCTCAAGTATTATAAATCACCTCAAATAATACCATAAAACAAGAAAATGAAATACACACATTTTAATAAAATTCTTTCAAGAGGAATTATATGGTTTCACGCATAAAACCCATTCAAAACCCCTCTTTTAAATCCAAAAGCACACCAAGACCCTTCAAAAGAAGAATTGGAAGACCAAACAACATTTACTAAACCAATTTTCTATGTTATAGAATAACCCAAATAATACCACAAGAGCTTCACCAGGAAATACACCCAATTAAAATAAAAATGAAGCTATACAATTAAATGCTTAACCAAATCTAGAAAAAACAGTTTTCGCACCACACATAACATATGAGGAACACGAAAAATCAGTAAAAAAAGAAAACTTATTCATCAATAAATGGTTACACATGGAATCTTCTACCAATTAGTTAAAACACTTTAATTATTGGTGAGAAACATTAACCGCACCACCACCGCACCAAAAGTGACATAAACCCAACGTAAATCAAAACAAAATCACCGAAAATACACAAAATAAAAACCTAGGATCAAACCCTATCTTATGAACATAAGGTAGATTCATGGAAGGTGTAAGAGACCCTAATGAAATGGAATAAATCAAATTGATAAATACTTACTTGAAGAGAAGTTGAATAAATCACCCCAAATTCACCAAATGTTGAATCTCCAAGAATCAAAACCTGATAGTGAGGCTCGACTGAGGATGAGGAGGTCATGTGGGGACTGAAATGAGGTTAAAATAGTAAAAAATTAATTATTTATGAAATAAGAAATTTACCATCTCAAATTTGGACGGTTCGAGAAACCTAGAAAAAATCGCCCTAATTCGCAGTTCAAATGAGCTCCAAAAATGAAAAACCAATAATGGGGGTGATACTAGGGATATTTTCTTCTAGAGGGAGTTTTAATCACAAAAAAATACAATTAAATAGATATTAAAGAATTAAAAAAAATTAAAGAAAAAAATGGGCTCTCGGACAGGCCCAATACCATAAAAAAACCCAAATACGCAATTATTCTGGATTTTTAAAGGCTCCAAATTTACATGGTGGTGTTAATAGGTAAGGGTAGGACATTTATTAATTGAAATAAATGAAAAATGTCAAAAATTAAGGATTTATAATAGAAATAATATTGGTTTTCAAATCTGGAAATAAGCTCATGGTTGGGCCCAAATTTTCAAAACCCGCTATTTCCACCCAAATGCATGAGAAACCCCCAAAACAAAGAAATAATTGAAATCAAATTAAACATACCTTTAAATAATTCTTTTATGTTATAAGTTAATCCCTTTAACTTCATACATTTTACTTTAATTTCATTATTCATATGAAAAAATAATTATTATATTTTTTTCCACCGTTATGTTCTTTTTCACTAACATGGGTAGAAGTCCGACTAAGATTTATTATTTCTTTATTTTTTTCAAAAATTTTGTTTCAATCCATATATTTTTAATTAATTTTTTATATAGAAATTTTATTTAGTCTTCTATTTCATTAAACATTTTTTTGTGTTTTTAAAATTTTCAACGCATTGTATTATAGTTTTTTTAATCCCTTTTTAACCAGCTCGTGTATGTTAATTTTTAAATAAATTTTTATGACATAAAAATTCATAATATGGGTCCTATTTATGTTTAAATATATTTATAAATATATGAATACTCATTTTATGGTTAATCAAAAATAAATATGATTTATAAAAAATCATAGTGAAAAAGTATTTTTTTTAAAAAAATATTTTTTATATGTTACCTATTTGAATTAAAATGCAAATTTTATATCATATATATATTTATTTTCATGAAATTTAAATTAAATTTTGGTTTACTACAGAAAATATCTAATATGGTTTACATTTTATATTTAATGACAACTTAAATCAATTAGATAAAAACTAGTTATCACAACAAAAGATAATTTGGTTAAAAGGATAGAAGTAAAAATAAATGACTCTAATCACAAATACCTTTTATATAAACAAATTAGTGATAGATATTTAAAAATTAACATTCCCAAAAATCCCTAATTTTTCAATTTTTGTACATTTAGCATTTAATCATTTAATGAATTTATTGAAAAATGATGATTGTTTCCAAATTAACAATTTTATTCTTTTATAAAAGGATACTGAATCCACCATTCAATGTTACACATGACATTATAATTATACCTTAAAATAATTTTATTTTCCACCATATTAACCCAAATCAATTTCATAAATATACTTTCATTGTTAAATTATCCTAATACCTTAAATTCCCCTGAGAATTCATGGAAAGGCCAATTTATCTATGTAAACATTACATCATTCTTATATTTTTCTTATTAATATTAATCTTACAAATATCTTATCACAAAAAATTTATATTGAATTAATTATATATGGTATAATTACGTGTTTTTATATTAATTTTACTAAACATATTTACTATATTATTTCCACTTAAAAAAACTAATGAACATTAATCATGTGTTTTACAGACAACCACCTTCATAAAGTATGTTTCTTTTTGTTTTTTATATTAATTATATTTATTTTTTCCAAAATTTACAGTTATATCTCACCCTTATAAAAACAATATTTATATTTTTCTATTATAACAATATTATTTCAGAATAAACACCACCTTAACCATACTCACCCATCAATTTAATAAATCTTTGTGTTTTAGTCAGTGTAAACTCTACATGAATAATGTAATAAAAATATATCATGGTTGATCATGAGAAAAAAATACTAATATTATTATTATAAAATAATCAATTCATTATTGGTATTTATTATTTGGAATTGATATATTAATTATTTAAAATATTACTAACTTATCATGAGTTTCCTCTAAAATCATAAAAATATGCTAATACCAATTCCATTTTCATGAAACATATCTAAAAACCAATGGAATTATATAACAGATTTGTTAATTAAAATAAAGTATATATTAAATTATAATAATAAATATATTAATTATTAATATTGTCTCAAATAAGGGGCATGATATCAACATTATAAGACATGGAGAAATAATTAATGTTTTTAACACCTTGAGGTTGAAATAATATAAAAATAACTAATATACTTATAATATATATATATATATATGGGAGATATAAAAGTTAAAATATATTAATTTTTTCTAAAAGTAGTATAAATATTTATCTTGGACTTTTTTTGTTTTACAGTATTTTATTGTTTCCACATATTTGAAATCAAACGAGTTAAGGGGTTTGTTCCTCAACTTCTATTCATTGATATCTATTTAAATGTTATACTCATGTTTACTATATATATATTGTAAATAGTACCAATTAATTTACATTGAAATTATCCTTTATATAAAACATGTTATTTTAAAATCTATATGATTTTCTAGATTCTAGTGACTTTTTCTTAAAAATTAATAAATATATAAGGGTTTTCTTTTCCATATTCATTTCTATGAGACATGTTCTGTATTATACACCAAGTCTCATTTTTTATTTGTATGTAAAAACTATGTGATATATTTAATCATTAATATAATTTTATTTATTGTAACTGATAACTAATTTCATGATAATTTTCATTAAATGATTTGAATTAAATATTACTCAATTTGTCATGGCTTCCTTGACTCAAGTTTCTTTTCCCATGAGTTAAAAATATACTTCATCACATCAATCTTCCATGTCTATTTTATCCTACCACATCCATTACTAAATTTTTGAATTAAATACACTCTCATAAATAAATTGGATTAAATAAAATGATTTTTTTGTGGTATTATGTTCTCTTCCAATATGAATCCCAGATATGAATTATTCCAAAAATTTTCAAATAAATATTTTTATTCCACATCCATGTTTTATCTATTGAATGTAAAATTACATATGTGACCCAAAAAAATTTTATGTCATGTAAAAGACATATTTCCATTCACCAAATTTCGAAGGAAAATATATTTTTTCAATGTGGTTTTTAGTAATGTTTATTAAATGAATTTTAAGATTTTCCACATGGTTAATTTTTTAATTTTTTTTATTAATGTAATATTTTAAAATGTTTTGAAATTTCTTCATAAAATTTTTATCTAAAATTTAATTTTGAACAACACTAATTTTCATTCAAAATATTTTAAAAGTGTATATATTTTATATTTTTTCCATATGGGCCTTTTTTTAAAACAATCTATATAAGTATTTCAATGTGAACAATTCATTCTGCCACCTTTTTCATTTTCATGGTAATATCCCCTCTATTTGTTTGGATTTAAAAAGTAAATCATTTCTTCTCTTTTTTTAATTTTTTTTAAAATATTGTTATGAAATATAGTAAATTATTTTTCAAAAATTCACTTTGCTAGTGCTCCCTCAATGTTATTATTTTTCCATTTATTCTTACATTAAAATATATTATACATAATCCATGATATACATCATATGATAAAATGAATACTTATATCTTAAATACTTATGTGATGTCCTTATATTTTGAAGTAATGATCCATCACTAAATTTTCCTTTCATAATCACATAGTATGTATGATTGTAATTTTTTACCCAATTCCATTACTTTGAGAATAACCTATTTTTGATTCATTTTTTTGAACGGTGTTCACCTTGATTATATCCAATAAATTATTTTGGGAAATTATTTAAATATTAATATACCCTTTACATATATAGTATAAATACAATATGAATTATTATCTTCATTCAGTGGTATTTACCTAGAAGTTTACTTAATTTCTTTAGATACCATTTTATTATCCATGAGTTTATCATGTTATGATTATTGAAGAGATTATCAATGATTTTTGTATAGGAATCTATATAAAACCAAATTTAATTTCATAGGATACTTATGTTGTGTTGAATGAACCCCATTTTTATTCTATAGGTTCTTTATTATATTATAGTTAATGATTTACATTGTTTAAAATTTAACAAACCCATTTTATTTAGATGGTTTATTTCTAATGTGATAGGTGATTGATTTTAAGTAGTACTCATAAGTATGGATGATTAAGAGTAGGGTCATATTTATCTCTCTAATGACATATAATAAATATTATATCTCATGATATATTTTATTTATGAGTAATTTTTTAGTTTCTCGTAATCATGGGCACTGAGTGGATGGATCGTGAATGTAATGTTTCCCTATAATGATGTTTTTTTTGAGGTTGAATGATGTTTTATAGTTTTATTCTTATTTTGATGAATTTTTTAGTATCCAAAGGAAAATGATTATTGAATTATGTTTCAAGAGACTTTTGATTCATGTATTATGTTCTACCAAGTTATATTCCATGATTTATAACTTATTCTATATTTACTATGATTTTTCTTATGATTATACCAATATTAACATCTTATGTTCACCAATTTTGCATGATAGTGATCTCTTATGTTTACCATTACGGAAAATTTTATTTAACTCTAAAATTATGATTTCACATTTGAAGGTCATAGAGATTAGTGTAATATCTATGAAGTATAAGAGGTAGTCTATTATGGCTCAATCTTAGAAAAATTTTCTCATGTGTTGTAAAATAAGATTCCAATGAATCTTTTCCAAAAAAACTTAAACATTAATTCTTGGGATTACGTGACTATTTGTGTGATTTAATGTTTATATTATGAAGTTTTTTCATAATAAAGGCATGTATATCCTGAGTTTCAATAGCTTTTTTTACCCTCCACACCTCCTCTTGGCTAAAAAGATGTCATAGAACCCAACTGTTGTTGTTACCTCAGTGAATATTGCATGATAAACTGATACTGATGAGGGACACCAACTCCATGATGAATATCGATGAAGGTCATAAACTCAATATTCTGATCAATATGACCTCTATATAAAAAAACAACATATTATTCTCTTGATGGGTTCCAATAACTGAAAACCATAGTGAAATAAAATAAAGTTCATTTTAACTGACTCCCCATATGTAAGGCTTAATCTTCATTAGAAATATTAGAACATATTTTCATATCTCTACTCTGTGAAGTGTATTGATGATCCCCCATCATGGTGGTCTATTCCGAGAATTATTCATATGAAAAACCTCTATCATTATATGCACATTGTTATACATCATCTATATAAATAGGATAGTATGGGGTAGATATGTGGATGTTGTGTCTCTTAAAAATGACTCACTATATACCTCATATCTATTAGAAGTCCCAAATAATAATGTATGGGGTTCTTATATTGATTAAAAAAATTTCTACTTTCATGAATTATCACTGTGGGAAGTAATATTATATTACTAATAAAGACGATTTGAAGTCAATGAAAGTATCTCAAATAGAAACTAATCATGAAACTTCTTATATGTTATGACGAATTCTTCATAGACCATAAAGAAAAAATAAGAATATTTAAGTATCTAAATGAAACAAACTAATATACAAAAAAATCCATTTATCCCTATGAGCACAAATCAAATTCATGGAAATATATAACTTCTCAAACCAATGATTTGTCTCATGATATTTAATGGATCCTCATATTTATAAATTCCCTTACATTGATACTCATAATTAACCACCCAATAAGAAATTTCTTCTTCAAACATAACTCATTGAAAATATACAAGAATATAATATAGATAATGATTACCCTAAACCTAATAAAAATCAACCTTGATCCATACCTACAAAATATAAATATTCTAGGAACACCAAAAATGTAATGTCTCATGATTTTTATACAAAAAAATATTACACCACATTAGATGAATACTGCTTATATAAGATTCCGATCCACACTAGAATCATGAAGGTTTAGTGTATTTATAGATTAGATACATAATCATCCTATTTAGACTAATTTTTCATCACATATTATAATATTACTTCAACTAAATACCCTTATTGACATACCCTTTATAAATAATTCTTTATGACTTATGGAAAATAAAATGTAAGAAATGATGAAAGTAGATTCCCAATAATAGTAAACAATTGAGTTATTAATAAATGATCACCTGTATGAATAAAATAATATAAGTGCCATGAAATAAGTACCAAAACATACAAAGGTCAAACTGAATATGTCAAATATCGAAATCATGATTCATGGAATAAATAAATATCATTTAAAAGGATATGAATAATAAGAGAGATAAATTTTCATAAATCCATCAAGAAATATAGGTTCCTTTCCCAAATGTGTTGTATAATCATTAGTTTAGATTACATTTCATATGAAAATATTAAGTACCTTGACCATAAAATCATAATGGATCATGAATAACCATATATTTATAATAGTGGATCTAGCACATAAACTTCTTTCTGATAATGGATTAAGCACATCAACTTACTTCTTATATTGGATCAGACACATTAGCCTGTTTCCCCTAATTACCTCCCGTGGTATAATTTTCATCCAATTAATTGGAGGGAAATATAATTTTTAAACAACCACAACATAATTAAAATAATACATATGTGTTCCAAAATATCATAATACATTCAACATATCATCACATCATAACCCAAAAAATAAAATGGGATTCATTAACATTAAATAATTTTAACATATCATAAACAATAAGTAATTAAAAGGTTTTCCAAAAAGTTACATCATCGTGAACTTAAAAAATCCATATAAATAATATTTTTTCTATCATTGGATCATGTCCCTAGAAAAAAATAATTAACATCAAAATATGACGTTATATATTTGAGTTCCATTAAAAGATTCACCAGATTATTTCATGAGGAAAATACCATTTTGACTTGAAATCAATTATTTAAAATATAATTTTTTTCCAAATATTAAGGAATTATTTTTCATATAAATTATGAACGAAACATTTAAGGGAATATTCAATTCATTTAGTGGTTATGATAGCAGTAAATTCTGTTCATGTCATATAAGATTAAAAGAAAATATTCATTTTTCATTTTTGAAAATATTCAAAAAGTAACTGATTCAAAAAATGACATGAATATTCCTTTTAAAACATTTTTTAAAACTAAATAATTTGTAAAAAATAATTTTACAAAATAATAAGAGAATATAAAAAATTCTGAAAAAATTTTCAGAAAAAATGGATATAGATGAAAACGGATTCTTGAACGAAGAGAGAAAAAACGTTTTCCTAAAAAATATTTCTTCTGTATTTTGAGATTTTAAAGGGAGAATAAATAAAGGAATAAACATAATATCTAGAAATAAATAAGGGTCAATACAGAGGAATTTTATTTACCATAAAATTAACATATAATTTCTCTAATGTTAATTTATTCATAATGAGTCTCGATTAAAATAGTATTGAAAGATAAATCCCTTAACTAAAGGCTCATCTATATTCATAAAGAATAAAAAAATATTTTACAATAAATATTTATTTATTAAATATTTATTTAAGAAAAATACTCAAATTTTTCATACCTTTTATTACTTACTTAAGTAACTTTATCACCATTCTATTAGTAATTTTTTATTTAAAATAACTGTACTTGGTGATAATGGATTTGTTATTCTTTTATGTTTCAGTTTGATAGTCTCGATCCATGTAATTTTATCACTATTACATAATCTCAAGAATTTTAATCATGGTACTAATAACATACATATTCATGATATATATAAATATTACAATCATCCATAAATTATACTTATAGAAAAATGAACTACACCGTTTAGGGAGATGGTAAACCGTACTTACACAAGGATGTTGATTCCAATTTTTGATAATTATAATTAGACAAGGTTAAATAATAAAAAAAACATTATATAATAACTAATATATATCAAATATATCTTATATATTGATTAAATATCTCCTTTTTCATCATCCATGTAAATTGGAAATCCAAAATTAATCACAACGCTTTGCAGAGGTGGTTGTCCAAACATACACACAATGAACATTATAATTTTACAATGGAATATAATGAAAGAAGAAACAAAATATAGAAATATTAAATACTAATAATTATTTAAAAATATTATATATAATAATTTAACACCTCATAAAAACCATTTATGATATATGGGGATGGAAAATGAACTGTATCCTAACGTGAAGATTGTAAGTCGAACATACAGATAAGCGATACAACCACTTATAATTTGATATAGAAGAGGGTGAAAATAAGAGGATTTATAAACATTGATGTATTTTATTTTTATGGAAATATATTTAATTTATTTTTATTAATATGATATATTAAGAGGAGGTACAATAAGAATAAAAATTAAATCCATTATTTAAGGTGATTACCTCTTTATTGAAATGTATACTTTAAATATCCACTAAAGAACCCTAGGGATGGTAATTTGGAATGTCAAAAATATATTTAATTTATATAAAATTATGTATAAGATAATTTTTTAGGTTTTTCCAATATAAAATGCTCAAATTGGAGTAAATATTCAAAATTAGTGTTCTACTTTTATAAGTGAGGGGAGTGACACTTAGGGTATTTCATAACAGAATACTGTATAATAAATTCATCCTATAGAAAAGTGATTCAAATGGATAGGTGATCAAATATAAGGTTTTTTTAAAATTACATTAAAAAATTAAATTTTTAAGAGTTTATATTGCGTTGTAATCCGTATCTTTTGGTTTAACCTCATAATTATTCTATTGTAACCTTAATCGCAATAACATATTTTTCATAATTTATGGTATATAATTATACATATAATGTTAAAATTGGTAGATAGATATTTAATGGATTTCATTATAGACCATAACATTTCGACCTTTTCCACTTTATTTATTATATTTATTTTTATATAATTTAATAAAATATTATTTTCATAAAATATCATTAATTTCATTATAGACACTAATATATTAATTTGATCCCAAATACACCAATAAATATAGAATTAGAATATAATCCCATAAAACATACCTCAAATTTGTTTTTACCAAAAAAAATCATGGAACACCATAACCCACACAATTTAAATTACTTTTAATAATTTCAAAATCATTTATTTTATTTTTTATTTAATTGAAGAAATATTTTTCTGATGTTGTGTTAGAATTTAATTTAATTATATAATATCTAAAATTAAGAAATAAATTACCATCTTGAAAATAAATTCACTTATATTAAAATTAGCAGTAATATTCATTCACAACATGGATTTTTTGAATTTTGAACACATAAGAGATATTTAAAAGTAAGAGAGTGAATTTTTATATTTTTCATTTCTTTAAATAATACATTGGATATTTTTATAGACAAGTAGAACAAAAAAATTTAATTTCAAGACTAACAAGTTAATTAATGATATAAATTAATTAAATAAATATTAAGTTTAAAAATGGTTCCATTACGATTTTGATGGAAATTAAGATAACCTTATTTACCCTTTAGTGTAGTGATAACTTTTCCCAAACTGACAATTCATAATGACTAAAAATAAAAGGAACCTATTTACTAAATTTGGGCCTCTGGATTCAAAATATTGATTATATTTTCTAAAATTAAATTTCTACATTTTATAGAAAATCGTTTTAATATAAGTTTTCAAAACTTGATGAAGATCATTTTTTTTGAAAAGTAAATTATTAATCACATAATAAGATTTATTCTAATTTAGTGCCTAGATAAAAAAACTGATGAATGTTAAAACATTATATTGATTATATAATATATTTATTTATTTAAAATAATTCACCAATCTAGATTAATTTAATTTTTTGTTATAAAATCACATTGCTTACAAAAAAAATATTTTACAAAAAAATCACCTCCTTTATTTTCAAATTATTCGTATCTTCCTCCATAAAAAATTGAAAATAGATGAATTTATTTTATAATTTTTCTTCATAATTTAGTAATTCCTAATCATACCATCCAATTTATTGGTTGGGATATAATAGTATACTACATTATGGTACATTTAGTCTTAGGGTTCTATGTATGACAAGGTATTGAAAAAAATGATTTGATAATAAATAATAAAACCTGAAGGAGTTATATTCAACCCCACTTAAAATGAATTTCTTTTTCAAACTTCTACCACTCAGATAAAAATAATTGAGTATATATATTTTTCATCACCCACATAGGTTCCCAATTAGCTTCTTATACTGTATGGTTTGGCACAAAAATTTGACTTAAAGAGTTGTCTTATTTTAAAGAGATTTATCTCTACAATCAATAATCTTCACCAGTTGTTCCTCATAAGAGAGATTTTATTCTAGTTTTACATCCTATATATTTTTTAAATATTAATTATTAAATATAAACATTCCTAGAGGAGATAGACAGAACACATTGTGAACTTAATAGAGATTTGGTGGAAGCACAACATTGTAAGCTAATGTCCCTACTCAATCAAGAACATTGAATGGGAAAATATACATATGGCTGAACATTCATTTATTTAAAAATGTCATAAAATTATTCAAAGGATATATACATATCAATATTTTTTAACCGAATTCAAACTCTTGATCAGACTTAGTATTTTTACCATAGTTTTTTTACTGATATTGGTTTTTTCTAAAGTTTTGTTGAATGAAACTAATTTTCTCATCAATTTCATTATCTAGATCATGTCTTAATAACATTATTTATACAAACTCATGGTATAATAATTTAGTTCCATAATTAATTCTGTAGTGGGATTCATATTTATCCATTTTAATTTTGAACTGAAAGATATTGTTGAATTTATATTCCATTAATGGAATGTATTCATCCCAACAACCATTAATTTCCAAAGGAAAAAATATCAAAAAAATTATCTACAGTTTGAATGGTTTTATAAGGATTCCATCTGTCTAAGGATGAAAATCCATGTTTTAACCTATCTTTGTATCCAAACACTACAAATAGATTCTCTATAACACTAAGATAAACCTTGGATCTCAATCAGATATAATAGAACATGGTACTCTATGCTACATTACCACTCCCACAATATAAATTTTTTAAGGATATCAATAGAAGAATATTTATTGATAACAATGAAAGGTTGTGAATTTATAAGGTGAATAACTACCAAATATATATCATTATTATGATTATATGTTCTAGGGATTCTATTGGAAAAATATGTGTTGTTGTTTTTACATTTAAAACATTATGCAGGTAATTGTTGTAAGAACAACTTATACTTATGTATATTAGTGTTAACATTCAAACATACCAATCATAGAGAAACATACTGTAAGAAATCTATTTTCATGTTTCCAAATAAGAAATAATATTTCACATATCTATAAATCTTTATACTTATTGAATTAGTATAAAATTATGAACTATGAGACTTCTCCAACATCATCCTCTTAAATTATGGTGTGCATGTAATGAATTTTGGATTCTTAAACCTTATCTTTCCATCAAAATCAATACTGATCTCATGAACATTTTTGTTATTATAAACTCTCACTTCTTCTTTATATACATCTTTAATCCTCACACTGTTAGATTCTGGAACACTCATTTAAGAATGATATGATTTCTACCCTTCATTAATGACTTATACATCTATACTTTGAAAATATAGAAGTATTGTATTTTTCTAATCCTCATCCTATAAAAGGTAACATGATCCATTCAACAAAAATCATTGACCATATTATTTATATTCATAGGGTGGTAATGTATTGAGTATTAATAGTCTTTAATCGACTCAAAATATCTTCTCTATTTCTTATTCAACTCTTCCTTGGTGAATATATACATTAAACCTTTAGGATCATTTTATATGTCACACATTTTAATATAAGGATAATTCCTCCATATATGAAACATGGAAATTTACACCTCTATATCCAAACCACGACTCATGTAATTTTTATCATGTGTTTTCAATTGGCATGAGGCATAGGTTGTTATAATAATATTATTCACAACAATACATCCCATTCCCATCTTTAATGCATCACTAAAAATAGAAAACCCTTCTCCACCATATGTTAATATGTGAAAATGTTCTCCAACTAAAATTTTTTCAACACCTTTTAATTTTTTTCACATTATCTATCTATAAGAAATTAACCATCTCTAGAGTCAACATGTTGGGTAGATTAGATAGTCATGATTAATATATCAAAATTCATTGATATTATACATCAAAATAATGAAAAATAAAAATTTAGCTTATCATGGTTTCTCTATAGTAAGGATCACTAATATCTGCTTATTAATGATCCACTTATATACCCTCATGTGGTATTATATGACCTAATAATGAATCTTTTGGAAGCCAAAATTCACACATGGTAACTTTCTCATTCATTTTCGCCCATTTTAGGGCCTTAAACACAATTCTCAAATGATCTTCATGATCCTCTTTACTCATTGAATATATAAGAACATCATCATGAAATACAACCACAAACTGATCAAGGTAACATCTAAATATACTATTCCTTAAATAATTTAAGGAATGAGGTGAATTTGTAAGAAAAAAATGGAATCACAATAAATTAGTAGTTTACATACCTTGTTTAATGTGATGTATTTGGTATATCATTCATATTGAATATTGAATGCTAATACGTAGATCAAAGTTCAATCTCTTCAATATATTAACCATCTGATTATTAATCAAACAAATCATTGATACGGGGTAGAGGATACATGTTCTTTACAGTGATCTTTTTATTTCCCTATTAATCAATTAAAAATAAAATTGATTCATTATTCTTCATAACATAATGAATAGGTCCATGCCTTGATGATGATATAGGGAATATGAAACCCTTATCGAGACTCTATTGAAGATTAATTTTCAACAACTATAATGTCATGACCCCTCCTCAGGGCCCATTCCATGACTACCCAAACCCACCTTCCATAGGCCAGGGGCTGGTGACTAGCACCAAAGGCATAAATCCCTAAGCTAGGAAGGCATTGCCTTTATAAAAGTAAACAAACACAAAATAGTACACAAATTAAGTAAACACTAAGTAAACTGAGTACAAAAGTAAGTGCGGAAAAGTAAATGGGCTAGTATACAAACACAAATGTAAAGTACAATACAACTGAAAAAATATTACAACTACAATAAAGTAAAACAGCAACCACTAAGTCATCCTCCAGGTATCCCACCTGAAGGGTGGGTACGTATGGTCTCCTCGGCACCTCGGTTCCGTCCGTCTGCTTTGTGTACGGCTCGCCAAGTGGTCCACCTCCGGGTACCATCCTACTCCTCAAATCTCCACCTCGATCCATGTTTTCCATCGTCTGCATCCAACACTACGTATTGTGGGCAAATCCCGTGCAGGGATGAGTATACGATTCTCAGTAGGGACCCCGAGACCCCCGATGGTCTCCTAGAATCCACTATAGATAAATCACACAAGAGATATACAATCATGAAGTATCAACCAACTCTACTTAATTATATTCCCATACATATACCTATTTTATCAATCATAGTTTGGATCCAACTCTCGATCCCAAGCACAACCGATTCCACCCAGGAAAGAAAGTCAATCACATCGATGATAATGATTGAAAGTCAAGACTCAGATCACATAGGTATACATCTTTCAAATGGAGGTAGAGATGATCAGATTTATTCACTGAATCATCTATGTTGTTGGACCCACATAGGATACAAGACCAGCTAAGCTATTGGACCCACACACGCTACAAGACCAGCTACTCTAGCGGACCCACACAGGATACAAGTAGAGAGGTAAACCTGCCAGACCCACACTGGATACAAAAACAGTAGCCATCGTCGTCAAACCCACAGCGTATTCCAGTACGGTAGTCATCATCATCCAAACCACGGAGGATTCCAGTACGGTAGATATCGCAGTCACAGCCAGCTCTAGGGTCCCTTCACAAAGCACGCTCGATTTCGGGAAAGTCTGCTCCTCAAGCCAAGGGTTTGACACATGAAATATCACTAATTCCAGAGTTGATGTATCCGGAAGTTCCATTTCGTCAAAATAAACACAACACAACAGACAACGCGTCAATCGGATGCCCGATCTGAGAGTTATTGGCTTTTTTGTTCTAGGGGCCCGGTTGAAAATACGCTTGTTCCAAACCTGTCCATTTTCAAAAGTTTTTTCAAAACTCACTTAGTGTATCGAAAAAGGACCGCCTCATTTTAAGTGTCCCAATGTCGTAGATGGTGTGTCGGTCGGACGCACGGTTGTGAAGTTATTCGCATTTAAGCGAAACGGGCCCGGTCCCTCAAGCTCGTGGGCTGGCGGGTCGGCCCGTCCTGGCATAGCGGGACTGACCTAGGTAATGGGTCAGCCTGGACCATTAATGTGTGGCCCGACAAGTTGGGGCACAGTCCGGCCTGTGGTAGGTGGCCCGGCCCACGGAAGGGCGCGGCAAGGCCCGACCGATTATTGGCCACAGCTCGGCCAGCTGGCCGAGTGACGCAGACCTGGGGGGCGTCTTCCCATACCGGCGGTACCGCCTTTCTGTCTAGCCTGCTGAAGACGGCCGGCTTTCCCACCGCGAGCAGCCCGTGCAGGCCGTGCTGGTCGTTCTCCTCCCGTGCGGCACCTGCGGGTGTCGAGGCCTTCTCTAACCCAGCCGGCTGACGAGCCGGCCGGTTCACCCACTGAAGCGGCCTGCAGAGCACGGGCCGCGATTCTCCGTAGCTCGGTGCCATGGGGCGCCGCAGTTCCACCAGCCCAGCCGACTACGGCTGGCCGGTTCTTCCTCAACCGAGGGGCCCGCGGATGCGGGTCGCGGTTCCTCTCCACAGGGTCGGTATACGGCCGCCGCTTTCTCCGGTCGCCACCACCTCTTCTGTCACCATCTCCATCAAAATAGAACAAGGATCAACGGAAGGTTGTCGGGCTGTTTTCATTTGGCCCGTGCCCTCCACGTTAAGCGGTATCATATGGCTGAAGATAAAACATGGTTTCAATGAATAATGAAGAACAATTTCATTCAATTAAATTTGAAGAAAACCCCCTACCTTGTAGTTGACATCGCACGTCATCGAGCCACGGAAGATGAGCGTCGCGGTGGTCAGTTGTCGCGGAAGAGGGCGTCATAGAGAACAGTGTCGTCAAATCAACTTGGGAGGAAGAGTCGCTACCAAAGACGACATAGACTCCTTGACGTCGAGGTGCATTCAAGGCAGAAGTTTTGTTGCAAGAAGTCCTTCACATTCTTCAACAGGGATGTTCTTCGTTGAAGAACGGTGTTCTTCGTCAAAGAAGGATCACCTCTCTTCTAATTATCCAGAGCCTCCCCAAAGGTAATTTGCCAAACCAAAATAAATAAAAGGCTCCCAATTTAACAGAATTTCCATGAAATTCAAATTAATTCAAAAGAGGTGCCAAATAATTAATGTTGATATTAATTATATTAGTTGGCACAATTGATGAGAAGAGGGAGGTGGAGAGGCACCACCATTAACGAGGAGTTGTCAAAATAAATAGAAGGGAATTAATGGGCAGTTGAGGGGAGGTGAAAGTGTTTGGGTTCTTGTGGGGCCCACCACACTAAATCCCCTCAGGGTAGTTTATGTGGGGTGTGGGCCCCACCTCTAAATTCTCCTTGTAGGAAAACCCACCCCAAGATAAATGAAATTGTGCACAACAATTCTATTTTACTTTTTTATTAATCCGAAAAAAATTAACTTCTCCTCCTGAGTAAACGAAACTGCGGTAAATATCCCCTTAAGCGAATACCAACGCTGCAAGTTCATCAGTGTCCTTGGATTTCAATTCCAAGCACCAGTTCAAAAGAAAGAAAAACAAGCTCATACGTTTACTGAGCGTACCCGAACAAAACTTCAAAAATTGATTTCGGGCACAACGGGCCTCGAATTCAGGTGCAGTCAGAAACTGCGTACTCATAAAATTCAAAATAAATAAGAAAAAAAATCCTTGAAATTTCTAGGTCTTTACATTACCCCCAACGTAGGGCTTTATGTCCCCTTAAATCTACAACACACACTATGGGAACAAATGGGGGTACTGAGCATGCATCTAAGCCTCCCACTCCCAAGTGCTCTCCTGGAGGTTCCTGTGCTGCGAGTGAACCCGCAGCAGAGGAATCGACCATCCACATATGACCAGATCCTATCGATCCTCGATCTCCACCAGGACCTCCGTGAATGTCACCCCTTCATCGATGTCCAGCTCCCCGTGATCGATGATGTGCGTTAGGGCGTGATCGTATCTCCTTAACTGAGATATGTTGAAGACATCGTGCACCCGATGCAACTGAGGTGGAAGGTCCAGGTGGTAATCCACCTTGACTACCCTACTATGGACCTAGAAACATTCGATGAATCATGAAGTTAACTTGCCGCCCCGGCCAAATCTCCGTAGACCTCATCAAGGTGAGACCGTAGGAAAACGTGGTCGCCATCCTCGAACTCCAGTGGTCTCCGTCTCCAATTAGCATAGGACTTCTGTATGATTTGTGCAGTCTTCATCCACTCCTGGATGATCTTCACCTTCTCCATCGTAGCCTGCACCATCTCTGGCCCTACTAGTGTTGACTCCCTTGGGTCTGTCCAGCACATAGGAGATCTACAAGGTCGGTCGTATAGTTACTCATAAGGGGTCATCCCGATGGTGGAGTGGTAGTTGTTGTTGTACGCAAACTCCCCCAAGGGTAAGTGATCTTCCAAGCTGCCACCAAAGTCGAGGACACATGCACAGAGCTTGTCCTCAAGATTTTGAATGGTCCTCTTAGTCTGACCGTTTGACTGAGGATAAAAGGTGGTTCCCAAGTGAAGTTTCGTGCCAAAAGCCTCCTGCAACCCTTCCATAGCCGAGAAGTGAAACATGCTTCTCGATTGATGACTATAGTAGAGGTTAAATCATGAAGTTGTAAAATCTCATGAATGTATAAGCTTCCCAAGCTCTCTACTGAGCCCTGATCTCTGATCGGTAGGAAGTGGGCTGACTTGGTGATCCGATCAATGATCAACCAGATAGAGTCGTTTCCTATGGATGTACGTGGAAGCCCCATCAAGAAATCCACAGATATCTGGTCCCACATCCACTCTGGGACCTCTAAGGGATGTACCAAGCAATCCGGTACCTGGTGCTCCGCCTTCACTTGCTTACAAGTGAGGCATTGTGAAACGAACTCTGCTACAACCTTCTTCATACCTGGCCACCAGTGCTGTCATCTGAGGTCCTGATACATCTTTTCCACTACTAGATGTACCGCTAGAGGTGAAGTATGGAACTCTCTCAGAACCTCCTCCTGTAGTGAAAATGGTACCATCATACATCCCCTGAAAAGGATGACGTGCTCCCCTCCTTCATAAAATTCATCAGGTGCCTACCCTGAGGATATCCGAGCACATCGGGTCTCACAGTCAACATCCCCACGCTACGCCTCTCTGATTTGCTGAAGAAGTGGAGGAGTGACTATGAGAGACTGGAGAAAGGTTTCTCCATCTATATCTACAAAGGATATCTGCAATGTGGTCAGCTACTCCGTCTCCTCTCCTAGCATCTAAATGCTCGATCTCCTACTGTTAGCATCTGTTACAACATTCTCCTTCCTAGGAGTATAGACTATCTGAGAGTCATAGTCCTAGAGGAACTCAAGCCATCATCGTTGTCTCAGGTTCAGGTCTTTATGCGAGAAGATGTACCTGAGACTCTGGTGGTCAGAGTAGACAATAAAGTGCTTGCCCATTAGATAGTGCTGCCATACCTTCAAGTCGAAGACCACTTCTGCTAACTCCAGGTCATAGGTAGCATAGTTCTGATCGTGCTGCCTCAACTATCTTGAACCATAAGTGATCACAACTCCCTCCGGCATCAAGACGCACTCGAGTCCAGTCCCTGATGTGTTGCAGTAAACTACAAACCCTACACCCTCCTTTGGTTGCCTTAAGATGGGCACACTGGTCAATCTCTACCTCAGCTCCTGAAAGATCTGCTGGCATCTATCTGACCACACGAAGGGTCTCCCCTTCTTCGTCAAAGCTGAAAGCGGTGCTGAAACTTCATAGAAGTCTGGCACAAATATCCGATAGTATCCGGCCAGACCCATTAAACTCCGAACCTCCGTCACACTCCTAGGTGGCTCCTAAGAAAGCAATGCCCTGATCTTCGCTGGATCCACTACTACCCCTTCCTCCGAGATGATGTGTCCCATGAATTGAACCTCTCAAATCGAGAACTGGCACTTCGAGAGATTACCATAAAGATGGTGCTTCCAGAGTGTGTCCAGTAATACCCACAAATGGTGGGAATGCTTCTCCTCAATAGTTGAGTAAACTAGTATGTCGTCGATCAAGACTACGACAAATCGATCGAGGTAAGGAAAGAAGATCCTATTAATGAGACTACTGGAGTGTTGGTTACGTCGAAGGGCATAACCAAGAACTCATAGTGGCCATACCGACACCTAAAATTCATCTTCTACACATCCTCATATTGAATTCTGAGCGGGTGATAGCCTGACCTGAGGTCTATCTTCGAGAACCATCTAGCTCCCTTGTGCTGATCAAAGAGGTCGTCAATCCACGAGAGTGGGTACTTGTTCTTCACCGTCACCTGATTCAGGTGACAGTAGTCAACACACAGTCGCAAGCTCTCATCCGCCTTCTTGGCGAACAAAATTGGAGAAGCCCTGGGTAAAACATTAGGTCGGATAAATCTCTTTCCCTGCAAGTCCTCTAGCAGTACCCGCAGCTCACGAAGCTCGGCGGGAGCCATCCGATATGCTGGGGTAGATATCGGTGTTGTCCTAGGGTACATGTCTATATTTAAATATACCTCTCTATGAGGATGTAGTCCTAGAATGTCACCAGAAAAAACATCTATATACTGATCCACCACAACAGGAAAACTCGGACTCCACACATCCACTGCTCCAAGGATGAGACTAGCCAACTGATGTGTGATCGGCTACCCTCTCCTCTACGTAAGTCCATCCTGTGCTGCAAAGGATCCCTTATTGATGGTGAAGGTGAATCTGGTCCCATCCATACAGACACACCGCACTTTGCGCCTAATATGGTTGATATGAGCATGGATTGTAGATAACCAGTCCATACATAAGATGACGTTGTAAGGCCTCGACGCCACTACAAGAAGATCCCAGCCGAAGCTCTTGCCTCCTAGAGTAATCTCACACTGCTGGCACCAGTGTGTAGTCATCGAGTATGCTCCCGTAGAAGTCTCTAGCCATAAGGAGCAAGCCAACGACTCCATCGGAATCTACAAGCTCCGAAAAAGGGCAGTGGTAATAAAAGAATGACTCGCACCAGTGTTTATAAGTACTGCAGGAAGGGTGGAGTAGACACAGATAGTACCTCGAATCATCTCAGGTGCACAGTGGTCGTAGGCCTCGACTACCTGGATCTGAGCCCACCTCTGTCCGCCATCTCCCTGTGGTTGGGGTGGACCTTCTGGTGGTGGTGGTGGTAGAGCCTCGAAACTTCGTCCACCACCCGCTTCTCGGCCAACTCCTCTGCCTCGTCTGCCCACTCCTAGCAGACCACCACGGTCAAACGTCTGCCTCTGCCTAAGGGGTCCCTCTACTATCAGATGCTCATCTGCATGGTGGGTCAGGCAATCATGATCCATTTGGCCCTACCCGCTGCATGCCTAGCACTGCCTGCTCCTCATAATGCTCTCTCCGTTTCGTGTTCCCCACACAACCAAACCTGTATCCTAAGGTTTCCCACCTAATGGCCTGGTCCTCTTGGACCCCTGTGACATCTGTCTACTACCGTCTGCAGAAGACTCTACTATGTGTCTCCATGTGGTGGGTCTCACCGATGGTGACTGCTCAGGGAGAAATCTCTCTACTAGAAGGGCTCACTCTAGCACCCCTGCCTGCATCGAGATGCTAAGTCGAAACGTCGAAGCCCGGATCTCGTGGATCAGTTCCTCCTCGAAGGTCTAGTCCCGGAAGAACGGGTCTCTTACCATATTCGTGGAGTAGCATGAGAGGTCAGGGAACCTCGATGAGTACTGAGTACTGTCATGCTACCCTTCTGCAGATGTAGTAACTCATGAATCCACACTGCATGAAGGGTGGATGGAACAAACTCAGAGCAGAAAAGACTCTTGATGTCCTTCTAGAGTAAAGATGCCTCGTCATGCACCTGGAGCATCAGGCTCCACCATCTACCTACTGCTGTGTGAAAGAGACTCATGGAAAGGATCACCATAAGGTCGGATGGTGTCCCTACCAATCTGAAAACTCTGACGACAGCCTCCAGCTAGTCCTCAGCTGCCTGTGGATCGATCTCTCCATGGAACCTAGGCGGCCTCTGTCACTGAAAATCATGCAACGCACTCAGGTGGCGTGCACTCTCTGCAACTGGAGCTGGTGGTATCGATGGCCCAGCGGTTAGTGGTACCACTAGTGCCTCTTCTATTATGGGGCCCTACACCGAGGCCTCGTCACTCGGTGGGCTTCCATCTTGTAGGTAACTTGGAACCCTAGATGGATGCCTTCGTGGGACCTTCCTGAAAAGAAACAGGTGTACCACGATCCAAACAGTATACCTGGTGAGCTGAATCAAATTAATGACAAAGAAAACTTTTGAAACACACAAGAAATCAATGTTTTCATGCACTGAGTCGGAAATCATAGGTCAAAGTCCTAGTGTATGGATACGTCAGCTGTCGCACCAACACTGGACTCCCTAGTCTTAGAACCACACTGAATAATCTTAACACTATTTCTTCACAGAAAGGAATGATCAGAGTCTTGATTTCTACACTAGAACCGAGTCCTCTAATACCAATTTTTCACAATCGGTCCTCGGGGCCCATGTCGTGACTACCCCAAACCCGCCTTCCATAGGCTAGGGGCTGAAAACTAGCACCAAAGGCATAAATCCCCAAGCTGGGAATACATTTCCTTTATAGAAGTAAACAAACACAATAGAGTACAAAACTTAAGTAAACACTAAGTAAACTGAGTACAAAAGTAAGTGCGGAAAATTAAATGGGCCAGTATACAAACCCAACTATAAAGTACATTACAACTAAAAAACTTGTACAACTGTAGTAAAGTAAAATAGAAACCACTGAGTCATCCTTCGGGTATCCCACCTGAAGGGTGGGTACAGATGGTCTCCTCAGCACCTCGGGTCCATCTGTCTGCTCCGTGTATGTCTCGCCTAGTGGTCCACCTCCGGGTACCATCCATCTCCTCAAATCTCCACCTTGATCAGTGTTGTCTTTCGTCTGCATCCTATAAAATGTAGTGCGGGAAAATCCCGTGTAGGGGTGAGAATACGATACTCAGACGGGACATCGACAACCTCGAAGGTCTCCTAGAACCCATGAAGGATAAACCACATAAGAATGATACAATCACGAAGTATCAACCAACTCTACTTAGGTATATTTCCATACATATACCTAAGTTATCAATCACAGTTCAGATCCAACTCTCAAGAACAAGCACAACTCAGTCCACACTGGAAAATAGGTCAATCACATCGATGATAAAGATTGAAAGTCAAGAATCAACTCACACAGCTATACATCTGTCAAATAGTGATAGAGATGATCAGATATAGTCACTAATTCATCTAAGCTACTGGACCCACACAGGATACAAGACCAGCTAAGCTATCGGACCCACACAGGATACAAGACCATCTACTCTATCAGACTCACACAGGATACAATTACATAGTCCAAACTGCCGAACCCATACAGGATATAAGAATAGTAGTCATCTTCATCGAACCCACGAAGGTTCCAGTATGGTAGTCGTAGTCATCGAACCCACAGAAAATTTTAGTACGGTAGACGTTGCAGTCGCAGCCAACCATAGGGTTCCCGCACACAACACACTCAATTCCGAGAGGGTCCTCTCTTCGATCCAAGGGGTAAATACATCAACAATCATGAATTCCATAGTTTATGTATCCTGAAGTTCCACCTCGTCAAACGAAACCCAATGTGATAGACGGCGTGTCAATCAGATGCTCGGTCTGAGAGTTATTGGATTTTCCGTTCTAGGGGCCTGGTTGGAAATATGCTCGTTCCAAACCAGGCCGTTTTCCAAAGTTGTAAAAAACTCACCTAGAGTATCTAAAAAGGATTGTCTCATCGTAAGGGTCCTAGTTCCATAGATGAAGCGTCGATCAGATGCACAGTCGCGAAGTTATTCGCATTTAAGCGAAACGGGCCCGGTCCGCCAAGCCCGGTGGGCTGGCGGGTCGGCCCATCCTGGCTCAGCGGGTTCAAACCAGCTAAGGGGTCGGACCGGCCCATTAATGCACAGCCAGGCCCGGTGAGGCATGGTCTGGCCCGTGGCAGGTGGCTCAGCTTGCGCAAGGGCGCGGCTCACCTGACTTTTGGTCGCGGCTCGGCCAGCTAGCCGAGCGACGCGGAGCGGGGGGGGTGGTGGGGGTGCAAACCCCCGTCGTCCTAAACCGGCGGTGCTGAGTGGCACCGCCCTCCTATCTGGCCAGCCGAAGCCCGCCAGTATTTCCACCACGAGCGGCCCATGAAGGTCGTTCTCCTCCCGCGCGACACATGTGGGTGCCACAGCCTTCTCCAACCCGGTTGGCTGACGAGCCAGCTAGTTCGCCCACCGAAGCGGTCCGCAGAGCATGGGCCGCGGTTCTCCACAGCACAGTGCCATGGGGTGTCGTGGTTCCACCAGCCTGGCCAGCTATGGCTGGCCGGTTATTCTTCGGCCGAGCAACCCGCAGATGCAGGCCGCAGTTCCTCTCCACGCGATCGACATACAACCACCGCTTCCTCTGGTCTCCACCACCCCTTCCGTCACCGTCGCCATCGAAATAGAACAAGGATCAACGAAGGGTCGTCGGGCCGTGTTAGTTCGACCTGCTCCACCCACGTTAGGCGGTGTCATATGGCTGAAGATAAAACATGGTTTCAACAAACAATGAAGAATATTTTTATTCAATTAAAATTGAAGCAAAGCCCCTACCTCGTAGTTGACGTCGCATGTCATCGAGTCGCGGAAGATGAGTGTCGTGGTGGTCGGGCGTCACGGAAGACGACGTCCCGGAGAACAGTGTGGTCTCGTCCACATGGGAGGAAGAGTCGCTTCCAAAGATGACGTAGACTCCTTGACGTCGAGGTGCGCCGAGGAAGAAGCGTCACTAGAAGAAGTCCTTCTCATTCTTCATCGGGGATGTTCTTCATCGAAGAAGGATCACCTCTCTTCTAATTCTCCAGAGCCTCCCCAATGGTAACTTTCCAACCCAAAATAAATTAAAGGCTCCCAATTTAATAAAATTTCCATGAAATTAAAATTGATTCAAAAGTCGTGCCAAATAATTAATGTAGACATTAATTATATGAGTTGGCACAATTGATGGGAAGAGGAAGGTGGAGAGGCTCCACCATTAATGAGGAGTTGTCAAAATAAACAATAGGGAATTAATGGGGAGTTGAGGGGAGGTGAAAGGGTTCGGGTTCATGTGGGCCCCACCACACTAAATCCTCTCAGGGGAGGTCATGTGGGGTGTGGGCCCCACTTCTAACTTCTCATTGTAGGAAAAACCACCCAAGATAAATGAAATTTTGTACAACAATTTTATTTAACTTTTTTATTAATCCCCAAAAATTAACTTCTACTCCCGAGAAAATGCAATTGTGGTAATGGTCCCCTTAAGTGAATACAAGTGCTGCGAGTTCATCAGTGTCCTCGGATTTCAATTCCGAGCACCGGTTCAAAAGATATAAAAACTCGCTCGTATGTTTACTGAACATACCCGAACAAAACTTCAAAAATTGGTTTCGGGCACACCGGTCCTCAAATTCAGGTGCCTTCAGAAACTGCGTACTCATAAAATTACAAAAAATTAAGAAAACAATTTTCCTTGAAATTTCAGGGTCTTTACATATAACTCAATTTTTCAATTCAATAATGAGTCTTTAAAAATGCGTAGCACTATGTAAGAGTTCTTTTGAAAACACATCTTCATGAATCAATGGATTACTCAGTAGTTCTTTTGGAAATACATAAAAATTGATATATAATATGTGTATCCATAATGCAGATTTTTTCAAAAACTATCTGAGATAAATTACCTTCATGGATAGGAATTAAATCCCATAAGATAGAATAAATATCAATTGAATGTTATTATTAATCTTTAAATCAATAAATTATATAAATTTAATTAATAATATAAAATGTGACTCCACTTCCTCAAAAATTAATATGGGTTTTATATAAAAAAAATAATTCATGCCCTGAATCACATAAAATTCATCAAAAGGTAGAATAAAAAAATATTCACATAGAAATTTCTCAAAAAAATACTCACAAAGGAAGTATATATTTGAGATGAAACCATCATACCATTAACATTTTTCATTGATAACTCAATATACATTCATTGAGGTGGTAGATTTATACCCTTAAAAAATTCCTTAGATATAAAAGAGTTGGTAGATCTAAAATCATATAAGAAAATGGTTATTCTATAGTGGACGATATGTGTATTTTTCACCATATCATTCTCATAACCCAATTTAGTTGTCATGATTATATCAGTTTACCATTATCTTTGGGCTTCTGAGGTTTTTGATTCTAATCATCACAAAAACCATTAAATATTTACATTTGATGGTATAATTCCCATACTCCTTTAATTTTTAGCATTATATCATGGGTGGATTATTATTTGTGATATTATTTTCCTCCATTTCGTGAAATTAAATATTTATCACCTTTCAAAATTCACAATAATTATAACGACCTTTCCTATTTTAAATCACCCACTCATTAATTTCATAAAATTCTAGTTATGTTTTTACCACAATTTGAGCATGTATATGGAAGGAATTTCATTTCACAATGTGATTTATTCAAGTATTTATAAGACATCATCTTCCTTTTTATATCAAAAAAATGTGAATAGTGAGGATCTCCAATTTCCATCTTTACTTGTATTTCACATCGATTGTTTTCATAGCTACTAAAGTCTCTTATAACTCACACCATTTATAGACTTTGTTTTATTCCACTAATGAATCTATGAATTTTTATTTTAGAGTTAATGAATAAAAAAGAACCATTCCATGAATGTCTTGTAAAATATTCCTTAAAAGTACCATTGGATTTATCATCCATTTGATTAAACATGAGGAATTCATTCTATATCTTTGCATGTAGAATATGGGGGAAGTACTTATCAAAAAATAACTTCTTAAACTCATTATATATTATAGAGTAAATTTATACCTCTTGACTCATAATCTAATTAATATTAAATAAATATATTCTTCACCTTGTGAATGATAATGGTCTACGACAACATTTCCATGTTCTGAGAACTAGAGAATAGAAATTATTTTTTCAATGGTGCATATCAATTTCTTAATGAATGATTAGATTGAATGAATATTTAAAATAAGGTGGATGTTTTCTAATGAAAAATTTAATAGTACATTATTCCCTCCTTTTATTATTTGTAATCTCGGTATTATTTAGGGCCTAGGAAAGTTATGGAAGCATAAGTACGAGGTTCTTTATTCCATCTCTAGAATCATTTTCTTTCATAGGTGTAGAATCATCACATTCTCTATAAAATTCATGGTTTCCATAATATCTTTTAGTTACATCCATTTACTAAACCTATAAATGAATGTGTAAACATCAATATATAATAATTTTCATGAGAAATCATATAATAATGAAATATCATTCATAATATATCTAAATAATTACACATTCTTCTTAATCTATGGAACCTTAAGCTTGACCCAGGTTTTCCATAGTCTTTACCAAAACATTTTATGTTATCATTTACATAGGATTATCAATATGGGTTTTCACTTGGATTTTCTATCATTGATATAAAAATATTAACTAAACCCTACTCTGATTTCAACTATAGCGGCCTAATATTTTAACACATAAATATTACATCAATTTAGATAAATATCATATATATAATATTATGATCCACTATAAAATTATAGAGGTTTTATTAGTTATGATACAATATACATAAACATCTTATATAGATACATTCTTTCTCCCCACCAATAATCTTTCTCCCACCTTTTACACTTCTTGAAATACTATTTTAAACTATTATTCATAACATGGGAAAGTAAACATAAGAAAGGGTTATATCAAGTTTTACTAAGTGTTAACAAGGGGGAAATTATTCGATGATCATGTGAATAATAAATATAATAATAATTATATAATATCGTAGATATGAAATAAAATATTCATACATAATATTTCAATGATCATAAACATGATTAATGGATTAAATCATTATCATTTCAAAGGACATGAATAATATGATTGATAGATCCTAATAAATCAATCATAAAATGAAAATTCATTTCAAAAATGTATGTCACAATAATATGTTTTGAAACTATTTAATATTTCATGGTTAACTAATGAGACAATAAAATCATAGTGGATCATGCATCATCACTATTTTCCTATAGTGGATCAAGCACATCAATTTGTTTACCGTAGTGGAGCTAGCACATTTACTTGTTTCCCATAGTGGATCAAGAACATCATTTTGTTCCCCATAAATATCTTAGTAGACATACAACATCACCTTTTTCATTGGAGGGATATATAATTCCTAAAACACCAATAACATAATGGAAATAAAAAATATGTGGGACACATGATCATAAAACATTAATTATATCATCACATGATTTCCCATATAATTAAAATGGGATTCATAAACATTCCATACTCTCATCATAGCATAACCCATGGAAGATAAATGTTATTTGTAAATATTTATTCATTATAATTAGAAAACATAAAAATAATGAATCAATATGATTTCATTGGTTTATGTCCCCTTTAAAACACAATTAATATCAATGTATGTTATCATATATAATAATCACATTAAACGATTCACATGAATATTTTCTGAGGAATATATCCTTTTTTATTTTAAATGACTTATTTAAAATAGAATAATTTCCAAAATGACATGGAAATGTTTTATTTAAAAAACATTGATAACATGAAATGAAATCATTAAATAATTAATGATTCGTGAAAGTGGTAAATTAATTTCATACTGTAAAATCAATTGAAAAAAATACCTTTAACAGTTTTCAACAAATTAAAAAAATTTATTGTTCATAAAATGATAGTAAGATTCATTTTAAAACATTTGGTAAAAATTAAATCATGTTTAAAAATCACATTTAAAAATTCACTATAGAATTTTATAACATTATTATAAACATTTTTACAATATTGTATTTATAAAAAAATAATATTTTTAACTTATGAGATAAATAATTCAAATTTTTGTTAGAACTAGTATTTTGGTATTTTGATTTCTTAAATATAGTAAAATGAAAGTAAAAACGTTAATATATATAAAAAAATTTAGGAGAATAAAAATTATACGTATTTATTGGATATATATCATATAATTTCCCCAATATAAATTCAAGCATAAAAAAGCCCCAATCAAATAGAAATGAAACATAAATCCTTTACCTCGAGTATCATCTTCCATTATTCTGGTTCGAAAATATTATCTAAAAAAATATTTATAATACATGTATTCCAGATCCATATTAGTTTCTACCATACCATATATTATTTAATTATAACATATTATCACCCACTTTTTAATAATTTTTTATTTATACTCAATGCTCTAGGTGATACCTTCTTCATTTTTCAAGTATACTTGTGTTCGATAGACCCATTCATTGTATATTGATCATGGTTCCTTAATATCCTAAATTTAAATCATTATATTAATATAATATATATTCATTATATATATATTTATATTCATCCATTAAATATAGGGACAGAAAAATTATTTACACCATTCATAGAGATGGTATGATATATGTACACATGAATTATGTTACCATTTTTACACAAATAAAAGTGAGAAAGTTAAATAATAATTCACATTAATATAATAATTATAATATCATATATATCAAATATATTTTTTTAAATATATTCTTTTTAATATCCTTGTAAATATTAAATAAAAAATGAATTAGATCATTTTGTGGAGGTGGTAGTCCACATGTACACACAAACAATGTTATCATTTTCCAAAAGATTGGAAGGTAATAAGTTAGATATGATGTTATTCTACTATAAGAATTATAATTTCATAAATATCATATATTAAAATTAAACCAATAATACTAAAA
This sequence comes from Viscum album, assembly GCA_963277665.1. Lineage (NCBI taxonomy): Eukaryota > Viridiplantae > Streptophyta > Magnoliopsida > Santalales > Viscaceae > Viscum > Viscum album. Next base: position 409,257,851 of record OY728156.1, read on the forward strand.
ATAAAAGAAATAATATGATGGTAAAATAATTGTTTTGGTATATGGATACGGTAAGCATTAAGTATGCATAAGAGATACATTTCATTACAATTTGGTTAAAAAGAAGTTTAATCAAGGATGTATCATAAAATAGAATTTTAAGCATATTTAGGATACTAAATTTTTTATTTTATGATTATCATCATATATTCACAGTAGCTAAAAGACGAAATAAATAAATAGGGATAAGTTAAACTGATTACCTTTTCATTAAAATAATTCCATTAGATCTCATCTCAAGTATCATGTGGATGTTATTTTGATAATATTATAACCAATTAATTATGGATAAGGATATTGATAAGATATATTTTCATGTTTTGGTTATCATTTAATTATATAATAAATGTAAATAAGTTAATAGAGACATGCCCTTTTATATGTGAGGGGAGCGACAGGCTTGGAATTTTATAAAAGACTAAAATATAATTAATTAATTACACTGAAAAATGACTCAAAATGACCTAATATTTTATGATAATGTATAATTTTGTTTAAATACCATCAAAAATGAATTTTTATATGTTTATTTTGTGTTTTAAACTTTAAAATATGGTATAACCACTTAATTGTACTATTTTAACCTTAACAATGATAACATATTTTCACTCCTAAATGGATATAATTTTACTTATATGGTGAAAGTTTACTTATAAATGCACAAGTTATGAAATTATAAATCAAATTATATCCAAATTGTACACATTAATTTTTTTTGTTTTAAATTTTATTAAAAAATTATATTAATAAAATATCATTGGTGTCATTTTGAAACTATTAATTTAATTTGATCTTAATGACACCAAGAAAAAAAATTTAATTGAAAATTCCCAATTTTTTTAATATTTTTAAAAAACAATAAATCAATCATACTAAATTGGTTTTAAAATTTTTAAAATCATTTATTTAATTTTTATATTTATTGATGAAATATTATGTGACGTTGTGTAATAATTTATATTTGTTGAAGCATCTGTAAAAAATAAAAATAAATAATCATCATGAAAATAATTTCATTATTATAAAAATAATCCTTAATATTAATCCATGACCTTTTTTTGTCCCTATGTGAAAATATAAGAGATATCTAAAAGTAAGAGAGTGACATTTTGTATTTTTTATTTGTTTAAAAACATTATAGGCCATTTTCATAGAATAGAGTCCCTTAAATAATTAAATTTAATAAATTGGGAAATAATAGTTAATGTTACTTTATACAAAAACAATTATGTTAAAAAACTATGATGATAAAAATTATTTTTACCATAGGTTAACCAGAATTAGCCTTTACCAAGTTATAAAATTATACAATGGTTACTATTCATAATGCCTAAAAATTATAAGGTAAATTTTAAAAAATAGGAACTTCTAATCCCAAAAAAGTAATCTATTTTTCATTATTAATTATCTATAGTTGGTATAAATTAATTTTAAAATAAATTTGAAATAATGTGATGAATATATTTTAAAAAAAATACATTTTTAATCGTAAAATTGGGTGTAATTATATCATATGATAATAAAAATATTTGGTTGATGATAAAAAAAATTATTGAATAATTATATATAAAATTAATTAAATTAATTAACCATTAGTAATTAATATAATATATAATAATAAAAAATATTACATGCAGACAAATAGTTTTTTATAAAAAAAATTTCATTATTTTCAAATGTTTTTTATTTTCATTATTAATTAATAAATACATAATGAATTTATTTTATAAATAAAATTTTCATAATTTATGTAGTATTATTAATTTCAACCAATTTAATAGTTTGGTCATAATAACAAAAGATATTAGAGTTCATTTATACTCATGGTTGTGTGTATTGTAAGAAATCATTTTTTTATTTGATGAGAAATATTAAAATATATGAGTGTTAAAAAACCGATAATGTAGAATAAATGTGATCAATTTTTTTAGATTCAACATAATTTTAATTTACTATAAAATTCATAAATTGTGACACCCATTGTTTCACTTCTATGTGGGGATATTTGATAGATGGTCTGGCCACTGAAGTTAGTGGTGTTTTGGGGTGAAAATTGTGAATTTTGGAGACATTTTTCTGTTGAAATGGATTAGGCACATGGTTAGGTCAATCATGAAACCTTAGCGGGAAACGTCTTATAGTAGTGATATCAAAGGTTACCATATAGTTTGTTTAACCATGCAGGTAAACTGTGTAGCCTAGTTAAGAGGGGGTATTTTTTTCCTTTCCCCATCTTTTTAATTAGGGTTTCCCCCTTTTCCTTCCCCCCTTAAAAACATATGATTTGGAAGCCTCTCCCAACCCACATTTTCTCTTCCAAATACCACTCATGGTTATTTTATGATGGTTTCTAGGTTATTATTCACCTAGATAGAAAGGTTATGGTTCACTTTATCGTTTTATTCAATTTTCTACCATTTTCAAATTCTCTTCAAACCCCAATGCACATGATTGGATGGTTTTCATGTTTAGGGTTGTGATAAATATGAGATGTTTCTCTCATGGGGTCATGATCCCTCTATTTATTTCCATCCAGATATATTTTATTAAAGGTTACATGGTTCCACCATTTGAGGTAGGTTTTTCCAATTCATTTTATCTATTTAAGAGTTCTATAATATAATGATTCTTTAAGTTTATTTCAAATTTAATGTAATGATGTATATGATAGTTTGTTAAGATTTTACGATGTCATTGCATGTTTATGTGGTTTTTTCTTTAGAAAATTGGGTGATTTTATTTATGTAATGGAACTTGGTTTTGAAATAGTGTTTTATAGATTTTTCACTTTTGATAAAATGAAAAAGAGGGTTTTATTTGTGACGTGAACTTGTTATTTTGGATTTAGAACAAATTTAGTTTTAATGTCAGATTATCGATTTGGTTTTTAGAGTATGTGGTATTTATTGATGAAGAGGTGTGGGTTATAAGTGATTAAATATTCGTTATTTTACTATATAAGAGAGCACTTGTGAGATCAATGAATTGAGACCATATTTTTTGAATATTTATGTTTGGGAGATAGTGAGTGACTATTCATGGCCTTACTAAAAAAAATATACCATCAAAAAATCCAATTAATGAATACATATAGAAAATAATTTTTATCTTTAAACTTGCAATTTTTTGGTTTCAAAATCTAAGGTATATTTTAAAAATTAAAATTGAAATTTTTATAATAATTTTTATACTTATTAAGTGATATTTTTATTAATTATATTCTTACATAAATATTTATCCAAGTATAAATAATAATTATATTATAAAATTACAGTTATATTTAATATGGCTATATTATCTTTTTCCCCAAAATTCAAATTTTCCAAAAAAATACAAAAATTCACTATAATCTAATTCTGACATGTTGAGTCCAAAAATAAAATTTAGTTCATTAAAATAATTCTATAATTATGGGAATTTTAAATTTTAAATAATTCATTGCTTTATTTAAAGTTAATTATTTATTAAGAAAATATACATTTTAACCATTACAAAAATTACATTTGGCTTAATTACCATTTAAAAATAATGTTAAAAGAATATTTCATGGAATAAAATTTTGTTTAATACTTCCAACTAAAAAAATAATTTAATACACTTTGTTTGTAACACCATGACCCTAGTTACACCGAGTAAGTGCATTATTACATAACATTGGAATGATTAAAACAGATGACGTCTTGAAAAACATATTAGTTTAATAGCATTGGGAGGACTAGATACATACATAAGTTTTTACATTACATCATGAAAAAAACAACATTATGTCCCCTTTTAACACAATCATATCCCATATCTTATCTTTGTCTTTCAAACATAACATACTTGTTCACATCATAGGAAATATAAAACATAAAAAAGGGGGAGACCTCAGATGCCCAGAAAGGATTACAATGTAGCGTAAACATTTATAAATAAGGATAAACAATGAAGGCAATGTATAAGACTAAAACACAAGCCTTTTAAAATTAAACATCAGAATAATATGGAAAATATAAATCAAATAATTCCATTTAATTATTCACATAGATATTCTACTAGTTGAATAATCTCATTTAATATCAATAACTAATTCCATAATGATGGAATGCATAATTCTGGACATCATAACAACATAATCAAGGCCTCCTACTAAGATTACAAATAATATTTTATTAAGTCCTTGTTCCAAGAAACTAGTTTATCTCATGATACCTATCGATGCATCAAGGATCTATATTGGGATCCACCCGTCACATACAATGTCCAATGCATTACTCATATGAAAAGGTTGGAACATAATCTTAACATTCATATTAAAACTAGCATACGAAATGTCAATATTTTAACCACAAACCATGAATGGTATAAAAATATCACATCCATAGTCAAACATAACTCATTAAATAAAATATATAAGATTTTATTATAATCAATCAACCACAATCAAGAATAATGAAGTATATTGACCAAGATGAATATAAACAGTAAAGCTATTTGAGAGAAATACCCCCTTTTTCTCGAAAACATTTTAAAGCCTCACTATTTATCAAGAAGCTATAAAAAATAGATTTTTGAATCAAAGTGTCCCATAACACATTGAATCTTTTAAAAGGAATTTTAATTTGAAAACATTCATGTTCATATATGTAAATCCTTATTACCATTTTTAAAACATGAGCATAATGAGAAATATTTAGAAGAATAAATCTTTAAAACAGTTAAAATGATATTTTAGTTAGAGTACCTAACCAAATGAGAGACGCTTGAATAAAAATAATTGAGTTAATAAAAACATTATAATATCATGAGAATAAATGGATTCATGACATACTATGTTAAAGCATAGTGTATACACCATATAAAAGTGAATTTTCCTATAATAATAAAGATGTCTCAATGGAATGTAAATTTAGATGAAACCCCTTATAAAGACCGTATAATTAGGTTAAGGATAAATAAATGACATAATTATGTGTGAAAAATATAAATACACTCAATATGATTTGATATTCAGTGTAAATCAATCAGAATACATTCACACATATTCTTGTAAAAACAACACCAATAACTAATATGTTTAACTCAATGAATATAAATTGAGTTAAGAATAATCTTATCAAGTTTATATCGATGACTTGAGAATTTATAAATAGAGTGATTATGTTTATCAAATGTATAACCACACAAAGGGGAGTGAAATTTACTAAATAAATAAATAAATAGTGATTTCAAACATAATCTTGTAGTAAAATAATCAATGAATATTGCTTAAAACTCAATGAGTGGAAATCGAAATTAGAAATTCCCTTACCGATTTGGTAACTTACAAAACGTACACCCCATGAAATAAATATCATACAATGAAGATGTAAATACCCATAAATTAAATTATATTACACAAATAATAAAATCTCGGCTACTATATACAACACACAAAAATAAATAGTGGAAATATAGCATGAATCTCATGAGAATAAAAAGTGAGATAAAAACCCCTTACCCTGTACTTTTCCTTGATCGAGGGTATGTTAACCTCCTTTCTAATAGTTAAATAATTATAATTAAATTATACAAGATCCATATAAATATGATATTATATATGATCTTTAATATTGTATTGTTAATAATATTTTAGTAGTATCATTTTTTCGAGTGTTAACTGATTTGTTTTCCGTCATATGTTTTGCTACATAAGTCATGTTTTCAGTGATAGGATGTAACGACCCGAAATTTTGAATAAATATTGTTTCCTAATTTTGTGTGTTATTTTTTTTTTATACTCAACAAAACTATTTCATTTGGTAACATGAGTATAATTAAAATGAGAATGTTGGGTTTTGACTGTTATTTGATCATTGGTCAATATGACCGCTGGAAACTAAATGTTTCGATTATTGTCTCTAAATATAAATGATCTTGGTTAATTAATATAGAAAAAATATTCAATGGCCTCATCCAGTAGTCTTGGGCTGATCGAATCCCATCTAACAGAACTTGGGAAGGAGGTAGCACCACTGGGCTTTGCTCTGGACCAAACCCAAGCCGAACTTCATCGTGTGAAGCTAGAACGGAATCGCCTTCGTGAGAAGTTCAAACTAATAGAAATTACAACTCGTGCAATGTTGGCTGAGCCACACCAGGATTATATCACCTTAGCACACCTTACTCTTATGTCCTATACTGGTGTTACAAGGGGCTATTTAACGAGACCATACCTGCCTTGTGTAATCATTTGTTTTAAATAAAAATTGTGATTTCTTCTTATGATGAAGTTTGTGAATTTTCAAATGTCCGGATAAATATAGTATGCATATTTTTTGATGAATTCTAGAAATAATATATTTGAAAATATTTATGTAAACCTTAAATAATTAATTATGTGTAATGATTTTCAAAAAATGGTCTTCTACAAATGTGTTCAGCAAGAAATTTAGAGTCTAATAAAATCAACTTAATTTTTGATGGATAGTAATTTATGAATAGTGATTTTATGATTAGGATTAGTAATGTGACCAAATGGGTTAGTAATTTCAATTAAAGAAAGTATTAATATAATTTAGGCACCTTGATTAAGTAGTGTGATTCAATAAAACAGGTAAATATCGGTTTCATTAATTATTAGTCAAGTATCAGTTTTTTTAGTTGAATAGTGTTTTTTATTTAAAAATTAAATTCAAAATATTTAGAAAATTATTTTTATAAATTGTACTTTATTTTTGAACTCAGAGCATCGATATTATGTTAAGGTATTTTTTGGGATTTTTTTTGAAAAAAAAATGAATTTTTAATGAATAGTGTTTTTATTTAAAAATTAAATTAAAAATATTTAGAAAATTATTTTTATAAAATGGATTTTATTTTTGAATTCAGATAATTGATATTATGTTACGAAATAGTTTTTGGAGTTTTCTGAAAAAGTTGAATTTTCAGTGAATAGTAAAAATATAGTTTTAGGGTTTCGGTATGTTTAATGACATCATAACTGTATCATGATGATGTGATGAGAAATTTTAAGGGATGATCGACTTTTGAATAGTGATATAAGGTGTGATGTGTCCCAAGTGTCCAATACCATGAATAAATACCACTTGTTTTTCCAAAACCACCAATTAGGAGTCCCTTGGCCATTAATGCCTTGTCCCCTCACTTTCCCTATAAATACCAAGCCATCCTCTCATCCATTCGACTCCAAAATCATCATCAATGATTTTCTGGTCTCCTTACCTCCCATGGAGTCCTCCCAAGCTTCCCCCAAGCCCTCAAGGTCCCAACCATTGATTTTTAAGAGTTACGTTTACAGTAAGGGATCCTACATCTCTCTTTCTTTTCAAGTAATTTCTTTTATTTCATTTCTTTTATGCTCCATGCTCGTATGTTGGAGGATGTTATTTTATATTCATCTTACTTCCCTTCTCATGTTCATATGATGAGATACTCCCTATTTCTCTCATAAATTTGTTTTAATAGTGATTAAGTGGCGCCGTTAGGTTGTCGAATTTTTAAGGGATTCTTTCAACTTTCTCATTTTTCAAAGTTCTATTTTCATGTCAAGTATTTCAAGTTCCTTTTTATTATGTTGGGGTATGATATATATATCTATCATACTGATATTTTATGTTAATATTATTAGAGACCCTATTTTATCTCATCAATTCATTTTTTTTGAAGATTAAGTGACGTCGTTAGGCTGCCAAATGTTTAAGGGATTCTTTCACCCTTCTCATTTTCAAGTTTTATTTTCATGTCAAGTGTTTCAAGTTCCTTTTTATTATGTTGGTGTATGATCTATATATCTATCATACTGATATTTTATGTTCATAGGAAGATATACCCAATTTTATCTCATCAATTCATTTTTTTTGAACTTTAAGTGACGTCGTTAGGCTGCTGAATTTTTAAGGGATTTTTTCACCCTTCTCATTTTCAAGTTCTATTTTCTTGTCAAGTCTTTCAAGTTTCTTTTTTATTATGTTGGGGTATAATATCTATATATATAATACTGATATTTTATGTTCATATGATGAGATACCCTATTTGATCTCATCAATTCATTTTTTTTATGTTTAAGTGACGCCATTAGGCTTCCGAATTTTCATAAGGAAAATATTATTTTTGTCTTCCTTCCATGTTTTTCATTTAAAATGGTATATAATTAAAACTTCATTACCATGTTCATATATCCTTTATATTCTGTCCCTATACTGTTTTATTGGTCAATTTTGAGTGGGTGACCCATGTCCCCTCTCTTTTCAATGTTTTCTAAAACCCTGAAACATAGCCGTTATGCTGCAGAATTTCCGTCTCAAAATGTCTCTCTCTTATCCTCAAATTCAATTATTTTATTAATTGAATATGCAAAACTCTCTATTCTAAAGGTGTATTCACATATATACCAAAATATTCTATTTTAAATTCTGGGATTTACATACATGAGACTCGTTTTCCCATTCCGTCGGTTTAAAGTGACATAAAGATCATGTCTTTAATGCAGTTTTTAAAACGTTATGATTATGAAATGAAACCCATTTCTTTTTATTATATATCGGTTTTTTATGAAATTATTGATGATGATATATTTGGCTCACATGATAATAAAGACAAATTAAGTGTGCACCCTGATAGCGCTCCAATGCATTGGGTAAAGACTTAATCTCTAGAGATGACCATTTTTAACGACACCTTGGTGAATAACCTTGGTAATTTTTAACGACACCTTGGGGATGGACCTTGGTAAAATGGAAATGATTGTCAATATTAAATGTTGTATCCACATCTTCAAGTTAATAAATATGTTATTTTTATTATGATATGCCTCATGATTTCTTTCTCACGCCTGAATGTTCTTTTTCATGACTTTATTGATGTATCTCAAGTTCACATATTAAATGTTTCCCTTGTTTCCCTTACTATGCCTTCTGCTCACCCTTTCTATTGATGTATGTTCCTAGGTTATGAGATGCAACAATGAACCTAGGATAAACATAAGGAGAATCCTTTCAAGTGTTTAAGAAGAATTGTTTATGTATTCTTGTTTTGAGTTCCTGGTTTTCAAGACACTAAACCTTAAAGATCCTCAGTTTTGTATAATGTATAGAAATTTTATGTGATAAAAAGGCGGGATGCTATAGTTGGAATCAAAGGATGGTTTAGTTATTTATAGAAATTAGGATATTAAAACTTCAGGAATAACCCTATAGAAAAGTTTAAATATTGGAAATATTCCTAGTATTTTGGTGAGTATTGAGTAAGTTGTTTATCTAGAAAATACATCCCTGTCTGGATATGAGTAGGTAGAGGTGGCTCTAGCACAGATGTACATAGGGGTAAAACCCGAAAACACCATTTGAGCTAGACTTGAACGGGAGCTGGTACATGACAATGAGCCTTGCTACACTCTAGGTTACGACACTCCCGGGAGATATGCTTTGGTAAATTCATAAGCTTAGTATGAACCATTATTAAAGGAACAAAGATAAAATAAAATAAAGACTCACATAAGAATATATGATCATGGATAACCTTGTTTTGAACCTAGGGGATCACAAGTTAGGGTATAATTTTCTTCGACAAGTTATCCTTCTATCCTTTAAGTTCCTTTTCATGATTATTGGATAAGTATTTAAGCCCCTAATTGTACTTTCTTTTCCTAGTTAATGGCGGGAAATGGAAGAACATGTCCCCACAACTAATGTGATTGGAAATGTGATGATTGCCATATTAATATGACAGAGATGATTAGGGGATTAAAAGATGATTATTATTTTGGAAGACATTCACTATTTTGGTAACCCTATATGATCGAGGTAAATAGATCACTACAGTATTTTCATTGAAGAATAAAGGATAAATTATATTTTGAATAATCGAAGAAATTAAGGTGAACTTATGGTAATATAGGCTAATTATGGAAATGATTAACCTATCTTGGGGAAAATATTTTTAGGTTAGTTACTTTTGTTATAATATGTTAGGAGTGGTTGATTTTGTTTGGAGATAAACGATAAAGTTTATTTTGGAAGATTGTGTTATCAAATCCTTCTGGTATTTGGGTTTCAATCTTAGTTCGGTTTATTTTGAGGAATTCTAAAGGAATTTGTTTATGGAATGGTCTATGATGAACTTTGGGTAGTACCGTGGAACTTTGAAGATTTAAAAGTAGTTTCCCTTCCTGTGGGATTCTTTCTTTTTGAAGAGTTGTTTTATCTCACCCTTTCTGTTTTTTGGATAATTTTTAAAGATAGAAATAAATAGATAGTTAATATTTTGTGGATTATGTGATTCTCTAGAATATGATTCTTGTGTTTTGATGAGACCAAGTGTTTTTGAAATCTCGTCGTTTGGGGAGAAGATTAGTTTTGGTAGAAACTTATTAAAGGGTGAAAATGTACTTGAAGGTAAAAATATTTTTGTGTTTTTATTCTATATAGTAAATGAATTCCTCAAAACTATGAAAATTAACATAAAACAAAAACGTTTTCTGTTAACTTTTCCTACTGGGAAATCAAATACCATTTAACCCATCATAAGTTTGTGATTTTCTTGTTGTTAACTTTCTCCTAATCATGTTTTTATCACTCTCCCTCAGAACGTGACCCTTTGTTTTCTCCTCCATGTCCATGTTTTCCAACATGGAACCCTAGTATGGGTTAACTCGGGTGACCTTTGTACTTCATTTTCTTTGTTTTAAAGTAATAGTGTTACTGACTCTTTTTCTGATGTGGGACTTTCAATGAAATTTCCAATCCCAATTTTAAAAAATTGTGAGGATGCAATTTCTTTTGGCGGGGAGATTGTAACGACCTGAAATTTTGAATAAATATTGTTTACTAATTTTGTGTGTTATTTTATTTTAGACCCAACAAAACTGTTTCATTTGATAACATGAGTATAATTAAAATGAGACTGTTGGGTATTGACTGTTATATGATCATTGGTCAATATGACCGCTGGAAACTAAACATTTCGATTACTGTCTCTAAATACAAGTGTTCTTGGTTAATTAATATAGAAATAAGATTCGATGGACTCATCCAGTAGTCTTGGGCTGATCGAATCCCATCTAATAGAACTTGGGAAGGAGGTAGCACCACTGGGCTTTGCTCTAGACCAAACCCAAGCCAAACTTCATCTTGTGAAGCTAGAATGGAATCGCCTTCGTGAGAAGTTCAAATTGATAGAAATTACTACTCATGAAATGTTCGCCGAGCCACCCCATGATTCTATCACCTTAGCACACCTTACTCTTAGGTCCTATGATGGTGTTATAAGGGGCTATGTAACGAGACCATAATTGCCTTGTGTGATCCTTTGTTTTAAATAAAAATTGTGATTTCTTCAAATGATGAAGTTTGTGAATATTAAAATGTCTGGATAAATATAGTATGCATATTTTTTGATAAATTATAGAAAAAATATATTTGAAAATATTTATGTAAACCTTAAATAATTAATTATGTGTAATGATTTTCAAAAAATGGTCTTCTGCAAATGTGTTCAGTAAGAAATTTAGAGTATAATAATATCAACTTAATTTTTGATGAATAGTAATTTATGAATAGTGATTTCATGCTTAGTATTAGTAATGTGGCCAAATGGGTTAGTAATTTCACTTAAAGAAAGTATTAATATAATTTAGGCACCTTGATTAAGTGGTTTGATTCAATAAAACAGGTAAATAAATGTTTCATTAATTATTAGTCAAGTATTAGTTTTTTCGGATGAAGAGTGTTTTTAATTTAAAAATTAAGTAAAAAATATTTAGAAAATTATTTTTATAAAATGGACTTTATTTTTGAACTCAGAGCATCGATATTATGTTAAGGTGATTTTTGGGGTTTTTTCTGAAAAAAATGAATTTTCAGTGAATAGTGTTTTTATTTAAAGTTTAAAGTAAAAATATTTAGAAAATTATTTTTATAAAATGGAGTTTATTTTTGAATTCAGAGCATTGATATTATGTTAAGATAATTTTTTGGGAGTTTTCTGAAAAAGTTGAATTTTCAGTGAATAGTAAAAATACAGTTTTAGGGTCTCGGTATGTTTAATGACATCATAACTGCATCATGATGATGTGATGAGATATTTTAAGGGATTTAGACTTTTTAATAGTGAGATAAGGTGTCAGGTGTCCCAAGTGGCCAATACCATGAGGAAATACCACTTGTTTTGCCAAAACTACCAATGAGGTGTCCCTTGGCCATTAATGCCTTGTCCCCTCACTTTCCCTATAAATACCAAGCCATACTCTCATCCATTCGACTCCAAAATCATCCTTAATGAAGTTCTGGTCTCCTTACCTCCCAAGGTGTTCTCCCAAGGTGCCCCCAAGCCCTCAAGGTCCAATCCTTGGAGTTTTAAGAGTTACGTTTACGGTAAGGGATCCTACATCTCTCTTTCTTTTCAAATAATCTCTTTTATGTCATTTATTTTATGCTCTATGATCTTATGTTGGAGTATGTTCTTTTATATTCCTCCTACTTCCCTTTTCATATTCATATGATGAGAGACCCCCTCTTGCTCTCATAAATTCTTTTTAATAATGTTTATGTGGCGTCGTTAGGATGCAGAATTTTTAAGGGATTCTTTCACCTTTCTCATTTTTCAAAGTTCTACTTTCATGTCAAGTCTTTCAAGTTACTTTTTATTATGTTTTGGTATTATCTCTATATATATCATACTGATATTTTATGTTCATAGGATGATATACCTTATTTGATCCCTTCAATTCATTTTTTTTTGAAGTTTAAGTGACGCCGTTAGGCAGCCAAATTTTTAAGGGATTCTTTCACCCTTCTCATTTTCAAGTACTATTTTCATGTCAAGTATTTCAAGTTTCTTTTTATTATTTTGGGGTATGATATCTATATCTATCATACTGATATTTTATGTTAATATGATGAGAGACCCTATTTTATCTCATCAATTCATTTTTTTTGAAGTTTAAGTGACGCCGTTAGGCTGCCGAATTTTTAAGGGATTCTTTCACCCTTCTCATTTTCAAGTTCTATTTTCTTGTCAAGTCTTTCAAGTTACTTTTTTTATTATGTTGGGGTATGATCTCTATATCTATCATACGGATCATTAATGTTCATATTATGAGAGACCCTATTTGATCTCATCAATTCATTTTTTTTGAAGTTTAAGAGACGTCGTTACGCTGCCGAATTTTCATAAGAAGAATCTTATTTTTGTCTTCCTTCCATGTTTTTCATTTCAAATGGTATTCCCTTAAAATTTCATTACAATGTTCATATATCCTTTATATTTTTTCCCTCTACTATTTTATGGATCAATTATGATTGGGTGACCCATGTCCCCTCTCTTTTCAATGTTTTTAAAACCCTGAAACATAGTCGTTAGGCTGCAGAATTTCCTTCTAAAAACGTCTCTCTCTTATCCTCAAATTCATTTATTTTATTAAGTAAATTATCAAAACTCTCTCTTCTAAAGGTGTATTCACATATATACCAAAATGTTCTATTTTAAATTCTTGGATTTACATACATGAGACCCGCTTTCCCTTTCCGTGGGTTTAAAGTGACATAAAGATCATGTCTTTAAAGCAGTTTTTAAAACGTTATGATTATGAAATTAAACCCATTTATTTTATGCTATATAGGTTGTTTATAAAATGATTGATGACGATATATGTGGTTCACATGATTCCAAAGGAAAATTAAGGGTGCACCCTGACAGTGCTCCAATGCATTGGGTAAAGACTTAATCTCTAGGGATGACCATTTTTAACGACGCCTTGGTGAATAACCTTGGTAATTTTTAATGACACCTTGGAGATGGACCATGGTGAAACGGAAATTATTGTCAATATTAAATGTTGTAGCCACATATTCAAGTTATTAAATGCATTATTTTTATTATGATATTCCTCATGATTTCTTTTTCACTCCCTAAAGTTATTTTTCATGACTTTATTGATGTATCTCAAGTTCACATGTTAAATGTTTCCCTTGTTTTCCTTACTATGCATTCTGCTCACCCTTTCTTTTAATGTATGTTCCCAGGTTATGAGATGTAGCAATGAAACTAGGATGAACATAAGGATAATCCTTTCAAGTGTTTAAGAATAATTTTCTATGTTTTCATGTTTTGGGTTTCTGGTTTCCAAGACACTAAACCTTAAAGATCCTTAGTTTTGTACATAAGGGTAAAACCTGAAAACACCATTTGAGCTAGACTCGAACGAAAACTGGTACACGAAAATGGGCCTTGCTGCACGTTTGGTTACGACAATCCTGGGGGATATGCTTTGGTAAATTCATAAGCTTAGTATGAACAATTATTAAAGGAACAAAGATAAAATAAAATAAAGATTCACATAAGAATATATGATCATGGATAACCTAGTTTGGAACCTAGGGGATCACAAGTTAGGGTATACTTTTCTTCTACAAGTTATCCTTCTATTCTTTAAGTTACTTTTCATGATTATTGGCTAAGTATTTATGCCCCAAATTGTACTTTATTTTCTTAGTTAATGGCAGGAAATGGAAGAACATGTCCCAAAAACCAATGTGATAGGAAATGTGACGATTTCCGTATTAATATGACAGAGATGATTAGGGGATTAAAAGATGATTATTATTTTGGAAGACGTTCACTATTTTGGGAACCCAATATGATCGAGGTAAATAGATTACTACAGTATTTTCATTGAGGAATATAGGATGACTTATATTTTGAAGAATCGGCAAACTTAAGGTGAAATTATGGTAATATAGGTTACTTATGAAAATGATTAACAAATATTTGGGAAAATATGTTTATGTTAGTTACTTTTGTTATAAGATGTTAGGAGTGGTTGATGTTGTTTGGAGATGAACGATAATGTTTAGTTTGGATGACTGTGTTATCAAATCCTTCTTGCAATTGGGTTTCAATCTTAGTTCAGTTTATTTTGAGGAATTTTAAGGATAGTTGTTTATGGAATAGTCTATGATGAACTTTGGGTAGTACCGTGGAACTTTGAATATTTAAAAGTAGTTTTCCTTCCTATGAGATTATTTCTTTTTGAAGAGTTGTTTTATCTCACTCTTTCTGTTTTTGGGATAATGTTTAAAGATATAAAGAAATAGATAGTCAATCTTTTGTGGATTATGTGATTCTCTAGAAGATGATTCTTGTGTTTTGATGAGACCAAGTGTTTTTGAAATCTCATCGTTTGGAGAAAAGATTAGTTTTGGTAGAAACTTATTAAAGGGTGAAACTGTACTTGAAGGTAAATATATTTGTGTGTTTTTTTTCTACATAGTAAATGAATTTCTCAAAACTATGAAAAGGAACGTAAAAAAACAATGTCTGTTAATGTTTCCTACTGGGAAATCAAATACCATTTAACCCATCATAAGTTTGTGATTTTCTTGTTGTAGACTTTCTCCTAATCATGTTTTCAATCACTCTCCCTCAGAGCGTGACCCTTTGTTTTCTCCTTCATGTCCATGTTTTCCTAAATGGAATGCTAGTATGGGTTAACTCGGGTGACATTTGTACTTCCTTTTCTTTATTTTAAAGTAATAGTGTTACTGAATATTTTTCTGATGTGGGACTTTCAATGAAATTTCCAATCCCAATTTTAAAAAATTGCGAGGACGCAATTTCATAAGGGGGTGAGATTGTAACGACCCGAAATTTTGAATAAATCTTGTTTCATAATTTTGTGTGTTATTTTATTTTATACTCAACAAAACTAATTCATTTGATAAAATGAGTATAATTAAAATGAGACCATTGGGTTTCGACTGTTATATGATCGTTGGTCAATATGAGCGCTGGAAACTAAACGTTTCGATTACTGTCTCTAAATACAAGTGATCTTGGTTAATTAATATAGAAAGAAGATTCGATGGCCACATACAGTAGTCTTGGGCCGATCGAAGCCCATCTAATAGAACTTGGGAAGGAGGTAGCACCACCGGGCATTGCTCTGGACCAAACCCAAGCCGAACTTCATCGTGTGAAGCTAGAACAGGATCTCCTTCACGAGAAGTTCAAACTGATAGAAATTACTACTCGTGCAATGTTGGCCGAGCCACCCCATGATTCTATCACCTTAGAACACCTTACTCTTAGGTCTTATGCTGGTGTTATAAGGGGCTATGTAACGAGACCATAACTACCTTGTGTAATCCTTTGTTTCAAATAGAAATTTTGATTTCTTCATATGATGAAGTTTTTGAATTTTCAAATTTCTGGATAAATATAGTATGCAAATTTTTTGATGAATTATAGAAAAAAGATATTTGAAAATATTGATGTAAACCTTAAATACATAATTATGTGCAATGATTTTCAAAAAATGTTCTTCTGCAAATGTGTTCAGTAAGAAATTTAGAGTCTAATAAGATCAACATAATTTTTGATGAATAGTAATTTATGAATAGTCATTTTATGCTTAGTATTAGTATTGTGACCAAATGGGTTAGTAATTTCACTTAAAGAAAGTATTAATACAATTTAGGCACCTTGATTAAGTAGTGTGATTCAATAAAATAGGTAAATAACTGTTTCATTAATTATTAGTCAAGTATTAGTTATTTCAGATGAATATTGTTTTTTATTTAAAAATTAAATTAAAAATATTTAGAAAATTATTTTTATAAAATGGAAATTATTTTTGAACTCAGAGCATCGATATTATGTTATGGTAATTTTTGGGGTTTTTTCTGAAAAAAATGAATTTTCAGTGAATAGTGTTTTTATTTAAAAATTAAATTAAAAATATTTAGAAAAATATTTTTATAAAATTCAGTTTATTTTTGGATTTAGAGCATTTATATTATGTTAAGATAAATGTTTGGTAGTTTTCTAAAAAAGTTGAATTTTCAGTGAATAGTAAAAATACAGTTTTAGGGTCTCTGTATGTTTAATGACGTCATAACTGCATCATGATGATGTGATGAGATAGTTTAAGGTATGGTCGACTTTTGAATAGTGAGATAAGGTTTCAGGTGGCCCAAGTGATCAATACCATGTTGAAATACCACTTGTTTTTCCAAAATGACCAATGAGGTGTCCCTTGGCCATTAATACCTTGTCCCCTCACTTTCCCTATAAATACCAAGCCATCCTCTCATCCATTCGACTCCAAAATCATCCTCAAAGAAGTTATGGTTTCCTTACCTCCCAAAGAGTCCTCCCAAGGTGCCCCCAATCCCTCAAGGTCCCAACCTTTGAGTTTTAAGAGTTACCTTTACGGTAAGGGATCCTACATCTCTCTTTCTTTTCAAGTAATCTCTTTTATGTCATTTCTTTTATGATCCATGATCTCATGTGGGAGTATGTTATTTTATATTCCTCTTACTTCCATTTTCATGTTCATATGATGAGATACCCCCTATTTCTATCATCAATTCATTTTAATAATGTTTATGTGGCGCTGTTAGGCTGCCGAATTTTTAAGTGATTCTTTCAGCTTTCTAATTTTTCAAAGTTCTACTTTCATGTCAAGTCTTTCAAATTACTTTTTATTATGTTGGGGTATGATATATATATCTATCATACTGATCTTTTAATTTCATATTATGAGAGACCCTATTTTATCTCCTCAATTAATTTTTTTTGATGTTTAAGTGACACCGTTAGGCTGCCAAATTTTTAAGGGATTCTTTGACCCTTATCATTTTCAAGTTCTATTTTCATGTCAAGTCATTCAAGATCCTTTTTATTATGTTGGGTTATTATCTCTATATCTATCATACTGATATTTTATGTTTATATGATGGGAGACCCGATTTGATCTCGTCAATTCATTTTTTTTAAGTTTAAGTGACATCGTTAGGCTGCCGAATTTTTAAGGTATTCTTTCACCCTTCTCATTTTCAAGTTATATTTTCTTGTCAAGTCTTTAAAGTTTCTTTTTTATTATTTTGGGGTATGATATATATATCTATCATACTGATATTTTATTTTCCTATGATGAGAGATCCTATTTGATCTCGTCAATTCATTTTTTTAAGTTTAAGAGACGCCGTTAGGCTGCCGATTTTTCATAAGAAAAATCATATTTTTGTCTTCCTTCCATGTTTTTTATTCCAAATGGTATGTACTTAAAATTTCATTACCATGTTCATATATCCTTTATATTCTGCCCCTATACTATTTTATGGATCTATTATGAGTGGGTGACCCATGTCTCCTCTCTTTTCAATGTTTTCTAAAACCCCAAAACATAGCTGTTATGCTGCAGAATTTCCGTCTCAAAATGTCTCTCTCTATTATCCCCAAATTCATTTATTTTGTTAAGTGAATAAACAAAAATCTATTTTATAAATGGGTATTCACATATATACAAAAATTTTATATTTTAAATTCTTGTATTTACATACATGACACCCGCTTTCCCATTCCGTGGGTTTAAAGTGACAAAAAGATCATGTCTTTAAAGCAGTTTTTAAAACGTTATGATTATGAAACGAAACCCATTTATTTTATGCTATATGGGTTGTTTATGAAATGATTAATGATGATATATGTGGCTCACATTATAATAAAGACAAATTAATGGTGCGCCCTGATAGCGCTGCAATGCATTGGGTAAAGACTTAATCTCTAGAGATGACCATTTTTAACGACGCCTTGGTGAATAACCTTGGTAATGTTTAATGACACCTTGGGGAAGGACCATGGTAAAACGGAAATGATTGTCAATATTAAATGTTTTAGCCACATATTCAAGTTGTGAAATACATTATTTTTATTCTGATATGCCTCATGATTTCTTTCTCACGCCTTAAAGTTCTTTTTCATGACTTTATTGATGTATCTCAAGTTCACATGTTAAATCTTTCCCTTGTTTCCCTTACTGTGCCTTCTGATCACCCTTTCTTTTGATGTATATGCCCAGGTTATGAGATGTTGCAATAAACCAAGGATGAACATAAGGATAAGACTTTCAAGTGTTTAAGAATAATGTTTTATGTTTTCATGTTTTGAGTTCATGGTTTCCAAGACACTAAACCTTAAAGATCCTCAGTTTTATATAATGTAATGAATGTTTATGTGATAAAAAGGCGGGATTCTATATAGGATGTATTTTATTCGAATACATAATGATAATAATTTCTTAAAAAAAATTTATTCATAAAATTAAATTTATTCTTGAATGGTTACGATGGGGATTGAATCTCATCGTGTTCGGGGAGAAGGTAATCCGTACATACACAAAAGAGAAAATATCATTATATTGATGGTGAAATCATATGTAATTGGACGGTATATTACAAATAAAAAATTATTAACATTTTATATTTATTATTTACATCAATTAGACTCATTATTATAGCCATATAAATAATTTATTGTTGAATGACAAACTACACGATGACGTGGAGACAGTAAGTCATACGTACGCTTGTACGGTGACTTAGTCATTCATCGGATGGATAGAATAATAAATATGGATTTACCATATTTATAATGACATCAATGTATATATAAGATACTATAGTTATTATTTTTTCTGGAAACAACATAGAAATATGACGTTGAAGAAGAAAATAAATTTGAAAGAGGTGAAAAAATTATTACCTCTTCTTCGGGTGCTGGCTTTTGATTTGATCAAAAGGGATTCTTAGGTAAAATTTATGTTTGATGTGAGGCCACTAAGTTTAATTTAAGTTATTTGGGAAGATATTTGAGCAGGGGTTCGCCGAGCCAAATGGCATTGGAGGTGTGATTTGAGAGAAGGGTAAGTACCCTTTGATAAGAGAGGTGAGGGTCACTTTCGGAAAATATTGAAATATTAATTTATTATACAATAATATTCATCATATAATGGAGCCAAAGGGATTTATTTCATTTATATGGATATTATGGGTCTAGACCCTCTCAACCAATTGGTTTTATACTGGTTTAGGTCACTATATTAACCTTATCTTTTAGATTTAACTCTTAGTTATATAGTTTAACTTTTACCATGTATTCTTCTATTATTATAATAAATGGTTAATAAACATAATATTAAAAGACAAGAGAACCCCGGGTGTTTCATTGTTGACTTATCTAACCTTATATATGTCATTTGTCTGACCCTTATATATTTAGTAATATTATATAAATTAATAATATAGTATTTGTTTTAAAACCCAATTTATGTCAATTTTCACACTATTTGGTATTTTGTTTTTGTAAAAGTCATAACAACTTTATCAATTCAAAAAAAATTATTTAATCAATCCTAAAATGTCATATGAACCTATAAAATTATTTTAATGCATCAAAAGTCTCAATTTACATTTATTTGGATATTTATAATATCAGTTATTTTAATATTTCATTCATATGTTAATTACTACAGCATCATTGTGTCATAAATAAATTTAAATATTTTATGTTTAAATATTATAAATAAAGTACAATTATATTGAAAATATATTTATATTTATAATTAATATTTATATTCTAATTTATCTTATGTATAACACTATATTAAAAATGTTTTAGTAATGAAAATTTGAATTTTAACACTTTTAACTCTTCTTTAAATAAAATAATAATAAATGTCTTAATCTAATCCAAGTGGACCAAAGAGAAACATATTTTATTATTAAGGTTTATTTCATTCTAAAAATACTTATCCAATTGAATTAGGACATGTGTTAGGGTAATTATAATATTATTTTTACCTTTAATAACCCTATTTACTTTTAACCGTGGTAAATAAAATTAAAATGTTACTATTCATCAAAAAATATTTTCATCCTATTGAACCACATTTTACATACTAATGTCAACCATGTCACTCATATTTCTGAAATTCAATTCACAAAAGCGGTAAAATTATATTTTTTGCAAATTTACAAATGTTCTTAGAAGGTGGGTAAAAGACGTTAAAATGTCCAATAAAATTTTATACATCTAAGTTTATTATAAAATAAATCCAATGAATTACACTGAACTTGTATAGGTACAATTTATCTATTTTTACCTAAAATAGATTTAAATAAAATAACCAATAATTTAAATAGAAAGTAGTTTTTATACAATAACGCAATGTTTTTCACTATTCATCAAAAATTGAAAGTTTTCAGAAAAATACCAAAAACTAACTCTAAGATAATTTAAATACTATTAATACCAAAAATGAAGTCCATTTTAAAATATAAAATTTAGAAAAGTTTGTATTACTATTCATAACGTCTAGATTGATTGGTCTTGGTGTGCTATATCTCGATGTTGCGTAAAACGCAAGCTATTGCATTATTCAAATAGAAATGTACCATGGAAAATATGGGTGTTATATCCTTCCCCCTTTTGGAAATTTCATCCTAAAAATTTTAAATTTGGGCTTGGGAACTTCATTGAAAGTCCCACGTCGAAAAAAGAGTCAATAAACTATCACTTTAAAAGAAAGAAAGAGAAGTACAAAGGTCACCTGAGATACCCCACACTAGGATTCCATGTAGGAAAACATGGGTATGGAAGATAAACTAAGTGTCAAGTTCTTATGGAGAATTATAGAAAACATGATCTAGAGAAAGTTAAGATAAAGAAAACCACAAACTTATGATAGGTTAAATGACCATTAGATTCCTAGTAGGAAAAGTAGACAGACAACATTTTTTGTTTTAAGTTCCATTTCATAAATTTGAGGAATTTATTTATGAGATTGAAAAATAACATAAAGAGATATTATTAAATTTCATGTAGAGTTTAATCCATTAATTAATTTCTACCACTGACTCATCCTTTTTCCAAATGATGAGTATTCAGGATGACTTGGCCACACCTGAAGCACTAGAATCAACTTCTAGAGAACCACATAATCCACAATGGATGAACTATCTATTTCCCTTTTTCTTTAGAGATTAACCAAAACCAAAATGGTTAGTACAAGATCATATGATCCCCTAAATGGATAATCTTTATAGAAAGAAATACTAATATTAATTTCCAAAACTAAAAAAACAATACACAAAGTTCAATAAAGACCATTCAGTAAAAAATTTTCTTTAAAATCCTTCAATATAATCCAAAATGATATTGAAACCCAAAACTCAGAACAATTTAATCATATAGTCTTTCGTAGTAAATCTTAACATTTATCTCCAAATAACATCAACTACTCTTAAAGTCGCATACTGAAGTGTAATTAATCAAATCACATGTTCTCTATGATAGGTTAATAATTTCCATTAATAACCTGAATCTCTATAAAAATAAAACATTATTCCAAAATAAAAATCCACCATTAATCCCCAAATGAAATCCCATTGTATTCAATTTAACTTAGGCATATAGTGTACCAAAGAGAGTTAACGTATTCCAAAATAACATTTATCACTTAATCACCAAATCATTTTCGAATACTAAGGATATCCATTTGATAAAAAATAAGATCCCAAATAAAATTATTATTTATCAATAAAATAATTTAACTAAAATTAATTAGTCACTCTAACCAGGGACTTTACATAGTCCAGTGGTATAAGATAAATCATAGCCACACTTTGGTTGTGTGTTCGATTCCCACAGATTTGTCTGATTCAATGGGTTGTCACACAGTCTGCGTGTTGTCCTTTTTCAAAAACAATATTTTATAACATTACCAAAATGAGAAAAATTCCTCAAAAAAACCATAACATAACTTAACCAAAAATGTTATCTCATACCTCTCATTTTCATCCCTAAAATTAGTAACCAATAATTTCTTGATATTAAAGGATCATATAGACACAAATGGTTCATTATAACTATATCCCAAATAGAAAATACAATTATTCCTCAAATAAAATGTTCACATAACAAACTGCCGGGTTACACATACAATGTTGAAATATTGGGTGCCCAAGACCCAACTATGCAGTACTTTTGATTAACAAATCATGTGTACATATAGTTATGTATGATGTTATCTTACCATTATAATGCAGATTTTTATGCATCCACTATAATAATGGTAATGTCCAAAGTTTAATTGTTAGGTTGAGAGGTTATAGAAGATCCCAGGATATAATGAGAACCTTGAGATACAATGACATTGATCTTAAATTTATGTTTTATAGTCTAGATACAACTTACTGACTGGAAACAGTAAGATGTTTGACTATCTGGTGCTAGGGGATCATAAGCATTGAGACTTCTTCTCATGAAGTTCGAACTTGGTGATCTCTAGTAGTGAGATCATGAGTACATACCTGCCAATAAGAACACCACATGTTTTGGGTGTCATTGGTTGTTCCTATCTATGGACCTATGTATTGGTCTCCCAACTTGAGAACATTACCAATCTATATCATTTGATTACATACTTTTATGCGAGACAAAAACCATGGTAGTGATATCGTGGTGAGGTAGTTTGTGTTGGTTTTGTCGTTGGTGGTATGACATTGGATGAATGGTCATGAAAGGATTTGTCGCTTCCAAGTCCAGGAAGTTGTATATCTTAGGTCTCGTTGATCAGGATGGTGCTGCCTTCATAAGTATTCGTCCAAAGTAGTAGAAAATGAAATCCATCTGGAAAGATCAATAAATAATAAATCATGATAAGGACATTGACACAAGAGTGTGTCCAACTTTTTGAGATATTTAATGAAAAAGATATTATAGTAAACAGTCAGTGTTCGTAGGATTTTAGTCATCGCTATGACTATCCTTATCTCTTTAGAGGCCATGATGAGTTTCTAGTCTCTGCTCTTGGTCTGTGTATTTTATTCACTGCAATCGAGATGAGGGCCTAGAGGGTCACACACAATAGTGTATTCAAGAATCCGACCTATTTAGTCGAATAGGTATATAGACATAGTGGGCCTTACCATGAGGTCCGAGCGTTGTCCATGTTATTGATCACCAAAAGAATTAAATAAATTCATTAATATTCAAGTTATGAATATTTGGGATTGAATTTATTTAATGTATTTACGAGTTTAGTAAATATGGGAAAAATATTAACAGAACGATTATTATTTTAATATTCAAGGTTCATTTAATATTATGTGGGTCAATGAGTCAAGTTAAATGGCTCGGATTTTATCACGTAATATATTTCATATAAGTTACAAGTATGTGATAAAATAATAAATAATATTGACACAGTTTAGTTCATCATAAATATTTTTTTACATGATGTTGAAATAAAAGGGGGTCAGGGAACCCAACTGAGTATTTCTCAACTACACTATAAATAAGAGAGGAGGCTCTCTCTATTTGGTGTGAAATTCACTATTCAATAATTTCGTGGAGTTAAATCTAGAGCCTCTCTCTCTTATCTCTCTAGAGAGAGAAGATCTTGATCCAATATGCTCAGATCATTATCTCTCTTCGGAATCATAGGCATCTCGATTCGGTGATCGTTGGGATGTCGAAAGCATCTTCGGATCACCGTGCTAGCCTGCAGAATTAAAATATCACCTTTACAGTGTATTTTTGAGCATGTGTGGATGATCTAGAGAGATCCTGAATTGGATCCTTCAAACGATGATCGCCATCGACTAGTTGCTGTCGACCACGCCTTCTGATTTGAAATGGGTACGCTTTCATTTTAATTTTGTGCACTTTACAATTTACGCAAGATCCAGGAACCTCTCCGGGGCTCGGATCGTCAACACCGACAATTAACGTCAATCGGCCGACGAAAATTTTTAAATCCCGGGCCCACTGGCTTTCGCTACGGAGCCCGGAACCTAACAATGGTATCATAGGTATCACATAAATTTTTTGACCCAAAATAAGTTAATTTGCATACAATTAAGTATAGGGTTCAAAAAAGGTCTCATCAGTTCAAACCGCGTGTCGATCCGATCTCGAACGGCTAAGTTATGTCCATTTCAATTTTTCAGATTGGATCGAAGGTGCGGTTTGATCTCTGTATCTATTTTTATTTCATCATGGTGACCGATTAAGTTTCAATCAGTTCATCCGAAATAAATTTAATTGCGAAAATTATAAATTTTATAATTTAGTAATTTTAATATTAATTTTATTATTATAATAATATATAATATTACTATAATAATAATATAATAATGATAAACTATTATTTTATTATTATATATTTATTATTATTAAAATGGAAGGCTATTAGTTAGCGATTTGAATTTTTTTGGTTACTTCACTTAGAAGGGGTGGAAGAATACTTTAAATTTTTTTTAAAAAAATGGGCAAACAAAGGCTTCAAAAGAAGTCTTAAATTTATAAAAAAAATTACAAGGTGGAGGTGGCTCATGGAAATGAAAAAAAAAGAAAAAAACAGGGTAATGCATGGGGTCTGAGTGGACCCCTCTTCCCTTTGGGGTGTACTGCAGTGCCGCATGCTGCACCGCAGAGCAGGCCTCCCGGAACCCACTGCCCAGCCATGCACCGCTGGAGCCCTCCGACGCCGTCCCGCCTCCTCGGTGCAACCCCAGCATGACACACTCAGCCTAGGGCTGTCGTAGCTGCACCTCGCCGCTGTCCTCCGGTAGCGCGCTACAGCACCCCTACACCAGCCTTCCCGCATATCTGCATGGCGCGAAGCCCCCCTGGAAGTGCTCTAAAGCGTCCCCATGCTCCCTCTGCATGAGCCACCATCCACCATGGGTTCTGGCCACTCTCCCCTCCCTCTCTACATGACCTACTATAGACCATACACAGCGGCTTTGCCAGACAGAACGAGACCACCAGCTTGCTCTTACCCGTTCCACATGCATCACACCAAAACCGACAGGAAGCCAGCCCTCACCCTCCTGGTATTCTACCCACCTCATGCAGTAGCAGCGGCAGTGCCACAATCCGGCCACACCGCCACTGGATTGCAGAAGTCTCCCAGGTTGGCCATACGAGTGAACCGTGTGTCGTCATGCCATCAGTCAAATTTGAGAGGTAATATCCTTTTATCTTCAAGGATTTTTGTAGGACAAAAAATTTAGATTTGAAGTGGTCCAGGAAGACCTTCCCAACCCAGAACCGGTTTTGGGCGAATCGGCTCGGCCCAGTTTCACCCTGAATGGCGCCGTGCGGGTTTGGCCCATCCCGCACAATCCATGCAATGGTGCTTCGGAGACCGGCATATTAATTGATCAAGATTAATTAAATTAATTAATTTCATTTTTCTTTTCAAATTGAATTTGTTAAAAATAATTTTGGTTAATTATTTTAACACGTGAATAAAATTAATTCAATTTAAGTATTAAATTTAATTGAGTTAAATTAATTTAATTTTGGCATTAAAATTGAATTAATTATCGGACCGATAATTAATTAAATCATTTGAATTTATTTATTCATTTTAGTTAATTAAATAAACCCTCATACATGATTAATGAATTTTAATTTTATCATGCTTATTTTACCTTTCATTTGGTCTTAAGCATCGACCTTTGTATGTCTGTATTTAATTAATTATTTAATTAATTATATAAATGCATGCGATGATTGTAATTAATTAAACGGATGGTCTGTGCATCATCTTTATTTTTCGGTAAAAATGTAAAAGGGCTTGTACGCTCAATATTTATATGATGTACATTTATTTTCGATTCCACCTCACCTGCGTGTGAGAATATTTGTAACTCGGACGAAGACAGTGAGCAATGTGGACCCCGCCAAAATGAGGCGGTGCACGACGGTGCAAGATGACACATGGATTCTACCAAGACGAGGTTGTACTCCAAGACGTGACGTCGACACTACCAATACATGGAAATACTCTAGAAGACCAGTGGACATACATGACAGGGCATATAAAGACCCAAATCTTGACGTACATGGACATTACATTACTTTTGCGGAATACTTAATACATAACAAAAACAGACACACAAGGACCGTAATAGTTTAGTTTCTTTGGAAACTTGGAACGTAATCTTCTAATCATGGTGAAAGATCTTCAAAATCTCCCATAATGATCTTCCCATATTGGTTTTCTTACCTAAAACCTTTCTTGAAATCTTGGGGAAAAGAAAACATATAAAGGGTGAGCTCAAATGATCAGTAAGGGTAAGCATGGAGAAAATAAAACAAGCCATATACATTTTAACTTAAAAACATGAACATAATGTTTAAACATCAAAATCTTGAGAAAAGACATAAATCTTGGAAGTGCGTAAGGCATGTATCATAATGGAACATCAATATTTATAAAATATCTTGGGAATAAATCATGTAATTGTGGCAACCATTCAGCACTTGTTATGATTTCTATAGTAGCCAAGGCATTGCTTCCAAGACCATCTTAGTGGACAAAGTCCCTTTCCGAATCGAGTTCACTCCCCGTTTCAGTCCTGAAACACTGAACCAGATTAACGTACCATTCCATCCATGTCTGTCTCATGAGATATAAATCTTTACCCAATGCATTGGGGGGATATATATGTCCCACCCATCTCATAATTAAATCATTCTTACTTATGCCACAAAATAAATATACATCATTCATAATTATCCAAAAAATAAAATGGGTTTCATAAACATCATCCCATCATCACATAATCCATATAAAAGAAATGGATATCATTTCATAATAAGGAATGTGAAACCATGTAAATCATAGAGACATTATACTTGAAACATACACGTATGAAATAATTTCATCTTAGATGAAAAATAGTTTTGATAAAACACTTGAAATGAATTCTTGAGGAAAATATCCTTTCTTCTTTAAAATCAATTTCTTTTTACAAAATGTCATGAAATTTTCAAAGAAAAATATATTTTTTAAAATAGTCATGAAATATTTTGGAGGAATCTTCATGAAAATAAGACTATATAAAACTGTAAAAATTCTTTTCATTTTGTATAAGTTAAAGAAACATTATTCTCGTACTTTTGCCGGAAAAGTCCAAAACTACCTCCTAAAAGAAAGATTCCATACATACCATGTAGTAAAAGTCAAAAATGGGTAAAAATTACTTCAACATACATGAAACCATTTTTAGAAAATAGGGACATGGAAGATAAATATAACCCCAGTAAATACTTACGAATAAACAATCTCGGATAAAAACGAGATTGAAAAATTTATCCCTTACCTTAGGTCTGATATACTTCGTATTGATATGAACCTCCTGTATAATGATTTAAATAATGTCATTGACTTATTACATAATCATATTCATTGTTATGATATCATATATGTTTCACTTATGACTTTATATTACCCGTTCTTTTGTAAATTCCAGGTTAAAGCAGTGTTTTGGGTAAAATCATTTCATTTATCGTATGTGTTTCGACTTGTTATTCATGATATTATTACTTATATCCTGATTTACATAATTACATAATGTAAAACATGATTTATATATAATATATATTCATCATATACATATACATTATAGATCAATAAAAGGAATGAAATACATCATTCATGGAGACGGTAGGCCGTACGTACGCTTGAACGTTGTTTTCGTTTCCTTATTGAATTGAATGAAACTAAATAGATGACATGAATATATATATACATAAATCCAGTAGCATTATTATGTCATATATTTCATAATTATTCATTATATAAACTTTATAATCATTCATGTATGGTTAACATGGATAATGAATCGCATCGCATCGTGGAGACGGTAATCCATACGTACGCACGAGCGATGATATCGTTCCCATAATTATTGAATAGAATTGGAGTGGATGGTATAATATATCAGAATCAGTATGATGTCATAATAATCATATATTTTTATTCTTTACACCATTATACCCATCCATGTAAGGTGTTGGTGGAAAAACAGATTACACCACAGTGTGGAGACGATATTTCGTACGTACGCACGCGCGGTGATTTTGTTTTCCGTAGGATGGATAGAAGGTGAAATAGGGATGTTTCATATTTATAATAACATATCAGTATATTAGGGATACTGATTTTATTACTTCATAATGAAACAACTAAAGAAGAGGGAGTAGAAGAATAATGGAACTTGAAGAAAAGGGTAGAAGGCATTACCTCTTTCTCGAAGTGCCTCCTTTAAAATTTCTCTTAGGGTACTAGAGTTGGTCTTTTGAGAAGACCAGTACCTATAGTAGGTTTATATGGAAGTGGGAAAGTTAAATGGACAGCGTTTGGCCGAGTTTGAAGGCTCAAATTGGTGTGAGGATGAGAGGGAGGAGGTGCCTTTTTATAAGGGAGGAGAGGGGCACCTTTGGAAATATAAAAAATATTAGTTTATATTAAATCCCAACACCACTTAAAAACTTCCAAAATGACTCATATCCGATGATTAGATGAAATAGGGTTGTAATCTCATCAACCAATAATATTTAGACATGTTAGGAATTTATTGTAAAGATTATCAACTTTATTTATCCTTATTTATCAAATTAATTTTATTTGTGGTAATAATATTCTAAATTCTAAATTATTATAAATAATTACTTATGTGTTGGGAATTTTCCATAATTTGACACTTTATGACATTTTCGACCATTTAAATTTTAATTTATAATTTTCAAATAATTTTGGGATTTTTAAACAATTTTATAATATGTTATTTTTATAAAATAACAATAGTGTCAATTTTGACACAATTCATTTATTTGAATTTAAATAAATTATATATAGAAGATATATTCGAACTAAAAGCTTTAATAGATTAATAGAATTTCATATGTATCTAGAAAATTAGTGGATCACATTAAATAATTCATATAATATTTATTTTAATATTTTTAATATCATTTATTTGATATTTCAATCAATAAAATAATTTCAACATCACTATTGTGTCATAATTAATGATAATTATATAATCTTTAAAAATTATAAATAAATTCATATGATGTAGATAATTGTATTAGCTTTCTGGATAATATTCATTTTCTAAGTTTCATTAAGTTTATCACTAAATTAAAATTATTATACTTATAAGATTTAAGAAAGTGACATGTTGTCACTTTCTTTGGTTTTAATAATAATTAAATTATTTTCTGGGAAACAAGTCCATTAAATGAGTCCAATGCAACCCTTAGGTGATATGGGTCTACTTTTAGTCATCCAATAGTATTTTGGCAGGTTTTAGGATAATTTTATAATATTATATTTACCCTTAATTACCTGATTTACCTTTAACTATGGTAAATAAAATTTACCGTAGTTACTATTCATAATGCCCAAAAAATAAAAAATATCTTATTAACATAATTTGGACCCACTGATTCCAAATATGGAATCTATTTTTTCCAAATTCAGTACACAAAAGTTGTAGAAATTAAATTAAAATTAATCTTGTTGTCGAAAGAAAACAGGTTTTTGTTTAAAACATTGCAAAAAATTAAATTGATTTAACCTACGAATTCAAGATAAAATAAATTCTAATGACATACATTATATTAAATGGTAAAAATATATTATATTTATACTTTAAAACCATTCAATATTACAATTTAACAATATAAATTATTACATTGAAAAAATTAGTTTTTAATTAAAATATATCGTGTTTTTACTATTCATTAAAATATGAAAGTTATCAGAAAAATATCAAAAATGTATCCAATGTAAATTTTTATATCCCGATTCAAAAGAAGAAGTTTATTTCGTAAAATTGAACTTATAAACATGTAAAAAACTATATTTAATGTGGTGCGCCATTAAAAGGTGACAAAACTGCATTTTTTAAAAAATACTTATTTTACCTGAAAAAATTATTTTGTTCACATACCATGTTCTAGAAAATGTGTACGATGAAATAATAATTTTATAACATTAAAAATTCAGTTAACACTATTCATAACAGCTAGTTCATGAAAATATTATAACCATATATCGTTTTTCAGTGATACCCGGTATTGCGTAAAACACACGCTATCGATGAAGGTCACGATTGCGTGTAATGCAAGCCAAATAAGGGTTTCATATAGTGAAATACTCCTTTGTTGTTGAGTATAACAAAATAAAACCATATTTCATTTATACATTGAATATATATATATATACACACACACACACTCAATGTTGCGTAGAATAACAACTAACAAACAAACTTGAAATTGTGTGTAACACAATCTAAGAATAGTGATGCGTATACTTCAACCTAATACAGTGTGGAGTATATCACAAGATAATCTTGTTGTAGCATAAAAAAATGACATCAAATAAATGAAAAAGAATACTTATCATAAAATATCGGGTTGTTACAATCTACCCACCTTAAAATGAATTTCTCCCTCAAAATTCGTCGGGGTTATACATCGTTTACTATTCATAGAAACCCACATCGTAAAAAGGAATACTAAAACATAATTTTTAAAAACTAAAGTATGAAATGTAACGATTACCCAAAGTAACTCATCACTGGGTTTCCATATAGGAGAACATAGGTGAAAATATGGATATGGAAGAAAAATCTAACCATCATGGTCTGATGGAGAGTGGTAGAGAACATGGCTATGAAAAAGCCATCAATAACAAAGCCATAAATTTGTGATGATCTAAGGTACGATCTAATTAATCGGATATAAGAGCAATAGGAGAAAATTTTTTGTTTTCAATATCATTACCCTAAAGTTGAAAATTTTGAATTATAAGAAATATTTTCTTTATTTTGGTACAATCTCACTGTTGTTTGTGATTTGAACAATTTCCACAATAATCTCCTAATGAAATGAAGTTGAATTTGTTATTCATGAAGTGTTAACAGGTCATGTGATAGAATGATGGGTCATTCCGTCTGTTTCAAACAAAAGGTTAGCAAAAGTTATCAAATATACATAAGTCCATCTATGGTGAGGTTAATCATATATGATTCCAAAAATGAACTTATACATCATATACCATACCGCTTAATAAAATAAAACTAGTTTCTACTAACCAGTGAAATCCTGTATTCCAGTGGTAGGGGATAAAGGCCAGTCGCACTTCGGTTGTGGGTTCGATTCCCACAGCCTTGTCCAACGCGACGAGTTTTCGTCCAACCTACAGGTTATCCCTTTTCTAAATCTATACTATCATAACATTTTAGAAATAAAAAGTTATATCCTTAACCAATACTATATGATGTCCATTCCAACCATTAGGATTATCAAAAATACTTCTGTCTGATTATTAGAAATTTCATCTTCCGAGCTTGTGAATTGTTTCATTTGTCCCCCATATATCATAAGATATATCTTTTTGGTCACATTCCAAACATGTGAATACCTTAATCATGTATTCTTTTGAAACATGAATTACCATAGAACCTTACCAAAAACATGAATTCTGTCAAAAGTTAACTCTTTCCACATACAAAAATACCAAATAAAATCTATAGACTCAAATCATGATATCACTTTTTCCTTTTATCAAACATGATCTCATGAATACTATCAAACATATTATTTTCCCATTATCCCTTCATTATCCGCATATCATCTTCTTTCCAAAAATATCTGAATAACCATTCATGGTTACCAGTACCATTAAACATATACTTTCAAATACTTTAGGAAAAACAATAGTGTAACAATCCTTAGATGATTCTTTATTCCATAGTATCATACACTATTCTTGATAAACATACAATCATTCCACTAACGTCTTAAACCACTAGGTGGGCTTCATCATTTCTTTCATCTCATATTTCATTTGTAGTCTCTTCATCATCATCAACATAAATACTACCCATATGACCATGCTGATTCTCTTCATGAGATTTTCCCTTAGGGCATTGGTTTTCATGATGCCCATACATTCCACATTTAAAACATCTAATCATTGTTGATGTCGTAGCAATACCATTATCCTTGTCCATGCTGTTAACTGGACATTTTCCTTTGCACTTAATGGCTTTGTATCCTTCTTTTCTACACCCAAAGCATCTTCCAATTCCTTTGAAACAATCTCCCTGATGCCACTTCCCACATGATTTACATGAGGGGAATTGAACTTTATTTCCTCTATGATCATCATGAAACTCCATCTTTCTCTTATTATCTGAGTCGGGAAACTTACCAAAGTTGAGATTATTGATCATATTATGATATTGTTGATTAGGACTAATAACGATGTTTGGACTTCCAAATCCCTTTTCACTTGGTTTCTCAAGAAGAATATCATTCCATTGTCCATCATATCCACCATTATCGTGAATCTTCTTATTTCCAGCCATTTTCTAAAACCCAAAAAAATACTATGAGGGGAAAAAATCATGCTAGGGAAAACAACATAGTAAAGGGGGAGTACCCTCAATATCTAACATCTTAGGTAAAATTCTAATATCATTACCGTAGTTCTAGTATTATATCCTATACGTATACTTATCCTTAGGGACATCCCTAGACATACCTTAGAAATATCTCTAGGGATCTCACAAATGTTTTCGTATCCTAGTTTCCAATGGTTGACTAAACCTTTCCTCTGATACCAACTGTAGAGACCCAAAGCTTGACGTACATGGACATTACATTAATTTTGTGGAATACTTAATACATAACAAAAATAGACACATAAGGACTATAATAGTTTAGTGTCTTTGGAAACATGGAACTTAATCTTCTAATCATGGTGAAAGATCTTCAAAATATCCCATAAAGATATTTCCATTTTGGTTTTCTTTCCTAAAACCTTTCTTGAAATCCTGGGGAAAAGAAAACAAATATAGGGTGAGCTCAAATGCTCAGTAAGGGTAAGAATGGAGAAAATAAAACAAACCATATACATTTGAACTTAAAAACATGAACATAATGTGTAAACATCAAAATATTGAGAAAAGACATAAATCATGGAAGTACCTGAGGAATGTATCATAATGGAACATACATATTGATAAAATAGAATGGGAATAAATCATGTAATTGTGGAAATCATTCAACACTTGTTATGATTTCTATAGTAGCCAAGGCATTGCTGCCAAGATCATCTTAGTGGACAAAGTCCCTTTCTGAATCGAGTTCACTCCTCGTTTCGGTCCTGTAACACTGAACCGAATTAACATACCGTTCCAGCCATGTCTATCTCATGAGATATAAATCTTTAACCAATGCATTGGAGGGAGATATAGGTCTCACCCATCTCATAATTAAATCATTCTTACTTGTGCCACAAAATAAACATAAATCATTCATAATAACCCAATAAATAAAATGGGTTTCTTAAACATCTTCCCATCATCACATAATCCATATAAAACAAATTGACATCATATCATAACAAGTAAAGTGAAAACATGTAAATCATAGAGACATTATACTTGAAACATACACATATGAATTAATGTCATCTTAGATGAAAAATGGTTTTGATAAAACACTTGAAATGAATTCTTGAGGAAAATATCCTTTCTTCTTCAAAATCAATTTCTTTTCACAAAACGTCATGAAATTTTAAAAGAAAAATATTTTTTTTAAAATAGTCATGAAATATTTTGGAGGAAGCTTCAAGAAAATAAGTCTTTATAAAACCGTAAAAATATTTTCATTTCGTATAAGTTAAAAAAACATTCTTCTCGTTCTTTTGGCGGAAAAGTCAAAAAGTAACTCATAAAAGAAAGATTCCATACATACCATGTAGTAAAAGTCAAAAATCGGTAAAAAGGAAATTAAACATACATGAAACAATATTTATAAAACAGGAACATGGAAGATAAATATAACCACAGTAAATACTTACGAATAAACAATCTCAGATAAAAACGAGATTGGAAAAGTTATCCCTTACCTTATGTCCGATATGCTTCGTATGGATCTGAACCTCCTGTATAATGATTTAAATAATGTCATTGACTTATTAAATAATCATATTCATTGTTATTATTTCATATATGTTTCACTTATGAATTTATATTACCCGTTCTTTTGTAAATTCCATGTTAAAGCAGCGTTTTGGGTAAAATCATTTCATTTATCGTATGTGTTTCGACTTGTCGTTCTTCATATTATTACTTATATCCTGATTCAAATAATTCCAAAATGTAAAACATGATTTATATATAATATATATTCATCATATACATATATATTATAGATCTATAAAAGGAATGAAATACACCGTTCATAGAGACGGTAGGCCGTACGTACGCATGAAAGCTGTTTTCGTTTCCTTATTGAATTGAATGAAACTAAATAGATGACATACATATATATATACATAAATCCAGTAGCATTATTATGTAATATATTTCATTATTATTAATTATATAAACTTTATAATCATTCATGTATGGTTAACATGGAGAATGAATCTCATCGCGTCGTGGAGACGGTAATCCGTATGTACGCACGAGCGATGATATCGTTCCCATAATTATTGAATAGAATTTTAGTGGATGGTATAATATATAAGAATCATTATGATTTTATAATAACCATATATAGTTATTTTTTACACCATTATACCCATCCATGTATGGTTTTGGTGGAAAAACAGATTACACCACGGCGTGGAGACGGTATTCTGTACGTACGCACGCACGGTGATTTTGTTTTCCGTAGGATGGATAGAAGGTTAAATAGGGTTGATTCATATTTATAATAACATATAAGTATTTTATGGATACTTATGTTATTACTTCATAATGAAACAACTAAAGAATGGGGAGTAGAAGAAAAATGGAACTTGAAGAAAACGGTAGAAGGTATAACCTCTTTCTCGAAGTGACTCCTTTAAACATTCTCTTAGGGCACTAGAGTTGGTCTTTTGAGAAGACCAGTACCTCTAGTAGGTTTCTAAGGATGTGGGGAAGTTAAATGGTCAGGGGTTGGCTGAGCTTGAAGGCTCAAATTAGTGTGAGGAGGAGAGGGAGGAGGTTCTCTTTTATAAGGGAGGAGAGAGGCACCTTTGGAAATATAAAAAATATGAGTTTATATTAAATCCCAACCCCACTTAAAAACTTCCAAAATGACTCATATACGAATATTATATGAGATAGGGTTGTAAAATCATCAAAAAATAAAATTTAGACATGATAGTAATTTATTTCAAAGATTATCAACTTTATTTATCCTTATTTATCAATTTAATTTTATTTGTGGTAATAATATTCTAAATTTTAAATTATTATAAATAATTACATATGTGTTGTGAATTTTCCATAATTTGACACTTTATTACATTTTAGACCATATAAATTTTAATTTATAATTTTTAAATACTTTTGTGATTTTTAAACAATTTTATAATATGTTATTTTTATAAAATAACAATAGTGTCAATTTTGACACTATTCATTTATTTGAATTTAAATAAATTATATACAGAAGATATGTTCGAACTAAAAACTTTAATAGATTCATAAAATCTCATATGTTTCTATAAAATTAGTGGAGCACATTAAATAGTTCATATAAGATTTATTTTAATATTTTTAAGATCATTTATTTGTTATTTCAATAAATAAAATAATTTCAACATCAATATTGTGTCATAATTAATGAAAATTATTTAATCTCTAAAAATTATAAATAAATTCATATGATGTAGATAATTGTATTAGATTTCTGGATACTATTCATTTTTTAAGTTTCATTAAGTTTATCACTAAATTAAAATTATTACACTTATAAGATTTAAGAAAGTGACATGTTGTCACTTTATTTGGTTTTAATAATAATTAAATTATTTTCAGGGGAAAAAGTCCATTAAAATAATCCAATCCGACCCTTAGGTGATATGAGTCAACTTTTAGTCATAAAATAGGATTTTCGTAGGTGTTAGGGTAATTTTATAATCTTATATTTACCCTTAATTACCCGATTTACCTTTAACTAAGGTAAATAAAATTTACCGTAGTTACTATTCATAATGCCCAAAAAATAAAAAGTAGCTTATTAACATAATTTGGACCCAATTATTCCAAATATGGAATCTATTTTTTCCAAATTCAATACACAAAATTTTTATAAATTAAAATAAAATTAGTCCCGTTGTCCAAAGAAAATGAGTTTTTGTTTAAAACATTGCAAAAGATTGAATTGATTTAACCAACGAATTCAAGTTAAAATCAATGCTAATGACATAAATTATATTAAATAGTAAAAATAAAATCTATTTATAATTTAAAACCATTAAATATTATAATTAAACCATATAAATTATTATGATGAAAAAAGTTGTATTTAATTAAAATATAGCGTGTTTTTAGTATTCATTAAAATGTGAAAGTTATCAGAAAAATAACAAAACTTTATCCAATGTAAATTTTTATATCCTGATTCAAAAGACAATGTTTATTTTGTAAAATTGAACTTATAAACATGTCAAAAACAAGATTTAATGTGGGTGCGCCATTAAAAAGTGACAAAACTGCATTTTTTGAAAAATACTTATTTTACCCGAAAAATTTATTTAGTTCACATACCATGTTCTAGAAAATGTGTAAGATGAAATAATAATGCTATAAAATTAAAAATTTAGTTAATACTATTCATAATGGCTAGTTCGTGATAATATTATAACCATATATCATTGTTTAGTGATACGCAGTATTGCGTACAACACACGCTATCGAGGAAGGTCACGATTGCGTGTAATGCAAGCAAAATCAGGGTTTCGTGTAGTGAAAGATTCCATTGTTGTTGCGTATAACAAAATACAATCATATTTCATTTATACATTGAATATATATATATATACATACACACTCAATGTTGCGTAGAATAACAACTAACAAACAAACTTGAAATTGTGTGTAACACAATCTAAGAATAGTGTTGCGTATACTTCAAGCTAATACAGTGTGGCGTATAGCACAAGATAATCATGTTGTAGAATAAAACACATGACATCAAATAAATTAAAAATAATACTTATCATAAAATATCAGGTTGTTACATTCTACCCCCCTTAAAATGAATTTCTCCCTCGAAATTCGTCGGGGTTATACATTGTTTACTATTCATAAAAACCCACATCGTAAAAAGGAATACTAAAACTTAATTTTGAAAAACTAAAGTATGAAATGCAATTATTACCCAAAGTAACTCATCACTGGGTTTACATATAGAATAATATAGGCAAAAATATGGATATGGAAGAAAAATCTAACCACCAAGTTCTGATGGAGAGTGGTTGAGAACATGGCTATGAAAAATCCATCAATCACAAAGCTATAAATTTGTGATGATCTAAGGTACCATCTAATTCATCGGATATAAGAGCACTAGGACAACATTTTTTGTTTTCAATATCATTTCCCTAAAGTCAAAAAATTTGAATTAGAAGAAATACTTGCTTGATTTTGGTACAATCTCACTGTTGTTCGTGCTCTGAACAATTTCCACTTCCTCTCTTAAAGAAATGAAGTTGAATTTGTTATTTGTGAAGTGTTATCAGGTCAAGTGACAGAATGATGGGTCATTCCATATGTTTCAAACAAAAGGTTAGAAAAATTTATAAAATATATATAAGTCCATCTATGGTGAGGTTAATCATATACGATTCCAAAAATGAACTTATACTTCATATATCATACCACTTAATAAAATAAAACAAGTTTCTACTAACCAGGGACATCCTGTAGGACAGTGGTAGGCGATAAAGGCCAATCACACTTCAGTTGTGGGTTCGATTCCTAGAGCCTTGTCCGAGGTGATGGGTTGTCGTCCATCCTACAGGTTATCCTTTTTCTAAAACTATACTATCATAACATTTCAGAAATAAAAAGTTATAACATTAACGAATACTATATGATGTCCATTCCAACCATTAGGCTTATCGAAAATAATTTTGTCTGATTATTAGAAATTTCATCTACCGAGCATGTGAATTCCTTCATTTATCCCCCATATATCATAAGATATATCTTTTTGGTCACATTCAAAACATGTGAATACCTTAATCATATATTCTTTTGAAATGTGAATTACCATAGAACCTTAGCGAAAACATGAATTATGTCAAAAGTTAACTCTTTCCACATACAAAAATCCCAAATAAAATTTATATACTCAAATCATGATATCACTTTGTCCTTTTATCAGCCATGAGCTCATGAATACTATCAAACATATTATTTTCTCATTATCCCTTCATTATGCGCAAATCATCTTTATTCTAAAAATATCTAAATAACCTTTCATGGTTACCAGTACCATTAAACATATACTTTCAAATACTTTGGGAAAAACAATAGTGTAACAATCCTTGGATGATTCTTTATTCCATATTACCATACATTATTCTTGATAAACATACAATCATTCCACTGACTTCTTAAACCACTATCTGAGCTTCATCATTTCTTTCATCTCATATTTCATTTCTAGTCTCTTCATCATCATCCACATAAATACTACCCATATGACCATGCTGATTCTCATAATGAGATTTTCCATTAGGGAATTGGTTTGCATAATTCCCATACATTCCACATTTAAAACATCTAATCATTGTTGATGTCGTAGCAACACCATTATCCTTGTCCATGCTGTTAACTGAACCTTTTCCTTTGCACTTACTGGCTTTGTGCCCTTCTTTTCCACACCCAAAGAATCTTCCAGTTCCTTTGAAAAAATCTCCCTCATACCTCTTCCCACATGATTTACATGAGGGAAATTGATATTTCTTTCCTCTATGATCATCATGAAACTCCATATTTCTCTTATTATCTGAGTCGGGAAACTTACCAAAGTTGAGATTATTGATCATATTATGAGATTGTTGATTCGGAATAATAACGATGTTTGGACTTCCAAATCCCTTTTCATTTGGTTTCTCATGAATAATATCATTCCATTGTTTATCATATCCTCCATTATCGTGAATCTTCTTGTTTCCAGCAATTTTTTAAAACACAAAAAGAATACTGTGAGAGGAAAAAATCATGCTAGGGAAAACAACATAGTAAAGTGGGATTGCCCTCAATATATAACATCTTAGGTTAAATTCTAAGATCGTTACCATTGTTCTAGGACTATATCCTATACGTATACTTATCCTTAGGGACATCCCTAGACATACCTTAGAAATATCTCTAGGGATCTCACTAACGTTTTCATATCCTAGTTTCCAAAGGTTGACTAAACCTTTCTTCTATTACCAACTTTAGAGACCCAAATCTTGACGTACATGGACATTACATTACTTTTTCAGAATACTTAATACATAACAAAAATAGACACACAAGGACTGTAATAGTTCAGTGTATTTGGAAACGTGGAACGTAATCTTCTAATCATGGTGAAAGATCTTCAAAATCTCCCATAAAGATCTTCCCATTTTGGTTTTATTACCTAAAACCTTTCTTGAAATCCTGGGGAAAAGAAAACATATAAAGGGTGATCTTAAATTCTCAGTAAGGGTAATCATGGAGAAAATTAAACAAACAATATAAATTTTAACTTAAAAACATGAACATTATATTTAAACATCAAAATCTTGAGAAAAGACATAAATCTAGGAAGTACGTAAGGAATGTATCATAATGGAACATCCATCTTGATAAAATAGAATGGGAATAAATCATGTAATTGTGGCAACCATTCAGCACTTGTTATGATTTCCATAGTAGACAAGACATTGCTGCCAAGACCATCTTAGTGGACAAAGTCCCTTTCTGAATCGAGTTCACTCCTCATTTCAATCCTGTAACACAGAACCAGATTAACTTACCATTCCATACATGTCTATCTCATGAGATATAAACATTTAACCAATTCATTGGAGGGAGATATAGGTCCCACCCATCTCATAATCAAATCATTCTTACTTGTGCCACAAAATAAACATACAACATTCATAATAAACCAATAAATAAAATGGGTTTCATAAACATCATCCCATCATCACACAATCCATATAAAAGAAATGGATATAATTTTTATAATAAGGAAAGTGAAACAATGTAAATCATAGAGACATTATAATTGAAACATACACATATGAAATAATGTTATCTTAGATGAAAAATGGTTTTGATAAAACACATGAAATGAATTCTTGGGGAAAATATCCTTTCTTCTTCAAAATCAATTTCTTTTCACAAAACGTCATGAAATTTTAAAAGAAAAAGATTTTGTTTAAAATACTCAAGATATATTTTGGAGGAAGCTTCAAGAAAATAAGGCTTTATAAAACCGTAAAAATCCTTTCATTTCGTATAAGTTAAAAAAACATTCTTTTCGTACTTTTTCCGAAAAAGTCAAAAAGTACCTCGTAAAAGAAAGATTCCTTACATACCATGTAGTAAAATTCAAAAATGGATAAAAAGGACATTAAACATACATGAAACCATATTTACAAAACAGGGACATGGAAGATAAATATAACCCCAATAAATACTTACGAATAAACAATCTCGGATAAAAACGAGATTGGAAAAGTTATCCCTTACCTTAGGTCCGATATATTTCGTATGGATCCGAACCTCCTGTATAATGATTTAAATAATTTAATTGACTTATTACATAATGATATTCATTATTATGATATCATATATGTTTCACTTATGACTTTATATTACCCGTTCTTTTGTAAATTCCATGTTAAAGCAGCGTTTTGGGTAAAATCATTTCATTTATCGTATGTGTTTTGACCTGTTGTTCTTGATATTATTACTTATATACTTATTTAAATAAATCCAGAATGTAAAAAATGATTTATATATATTATATATTCACCATATACATATATATTATATATCGATAAAAGGAATTAAATACACCATTCATGGAGACGGTAGGTCGTACGTACGCATGAACGCTTTTTTCATTTCCTTATTGAATTGAATGAAACTAAATAAATGAAATAAATATATATATACATAAATACAGTAGCATTATTATTTCATATATTTCATTATTATTCATTATATAAACTTTATAACCATTCATGAATGGTTAACATGGAGAATGAATCTCATCACGTCGTGGAGATGGTAATCCGTACGTACTAACGAGCGATGATATCGTTCCCATAATTTTTGAATAGAATTGGAGTGGATGGTATAATATATCAGAATCAGTATGATTTTATAATAACCATATATATTTATTATTTACACCATTATACCAATCCATGTAAGGTGTTGGTGGAAAAACAGATTACACCACGGCGTGGAGACGGTATTCTGTACGTACGCACGCGCGGTGATTTTGTTTTCCATAGGATGGATAGAAGGTGAAATAGGCTTGTTTCATATTTATAATAACATATAATTATATGAGGTATACTGATGTTATTACATCATAATGAAACAACTAAATAAGAGGGAGTAGAAGAAGAATGGAACTTCAAGAAAACGGTAGAAGGTATTACCTCTTTCTCGAAGTGCGTCTTTTAAACTTTCTCTTAGGGCACTAGAGTTGGTCTTTTGAGAAGACCAGTACCTCCAGTAGGTTTATAAGGAAATGGGGAAGTGAAATGGGCAGGTTTTGGCCGAGCTTAAAGGGTCAAATTGGTGTGAGGAGGAGAGGGAGGAGGTGCCCTTTTATAAGGGAGGAGAGGGGCACCTTTGAAAATATAAATAATATTAGTTTATATTAAATCTCAACCCCACTTAAAAACTTCCAAAATGACTCATATCCGAATATTATATGAAAAGGGGTTGTAATATCATAAAAAAATAAAAATTTAGACATTCTAGGAATTTATTTTAAAGATTATCAACTTGATTTATCCTTATTTATCAATTTAATTTTATTTCTGGTAATAATATTCTAAATTTTAAATTATTATAAATAATTACATATGTGTTGTGAATTTTCCATAATTTTCCACTTTAGGACATTTTAGACCATAAAAATTTTAATTTATAATTTTTAAATATTTTCGTGATTTTAAAAAAATATTTATAATATGTTATTTTTATAAAATAACAATAGTGTCAATTTTGACACTATTCATTTATTTGAATTTAAATAAATTATATACAGAAGATATGTTCTAAGTAAAAGATTTAATATATTCATAAAATTTCATATGTTTCTAGAAAATTAGTGGAGCACATTAAATAGTTCATATAATATTTATTTTAATATTTTTAATATCATTTATTTGATATTTCAATCAATAAAATAATTTCAACATCACTATTGTGTCATAATTAATGATAATTATTTAATCCCTAAAAATTATAAATAAATTGATATGATTTAGATAATTGTATTATATTTCTGGAGACTATTCATGTTCGAAGTATCATTATGTTTGTCACTAAATTAGAATTATTATACTTATTAGATTTAAGAAAGTGACATGTTGTCACTTTCTTTGGTTTTATTAATAAAGAAATTATTTTCATGGAAAAAAGTCCATTAAATGAATCCAATCCGACCCTTAGGTGATATGGGTCGACTTTTAGTCATCCAATAGGATTTTGGCAGGTGTAAGGGTAATTTTATAATCTTATATTTACCCTTAATTACCTGATTTACCTTTAACTATGGTAAATAAAATTTACCGTGGTTACTATTCATAATGCCCAATAAATAAAAAGTAGCTTATTAAAATAATTTGGACCCACTTATTCCAAATATTGAATCCATTTTTTCCAAATTCAATACATAAAATTTGCAGAAATTAAATTAAATTTAATCTCGTTGTCGAAAGAAAATAGGGTTTTGTTTAAAACATTGCAAAAGATTGAGTTGATTTAACCTACGAATTCAAGGTAAAATCAATGTTAATGACATAAATTATATTAAATGGTAAAAATATATTATATTTATACTTTAAAACCATTAAATATTATAATTTAACAATATAAATTATTACGATGAAAAAAGTTGTTTTTAATTAAAATATAGTGTGTTTTTACTATTCATTAAAATATGAAAGTTATCAAAAAAATATCAAAACGTTATCCAATGTCAATTTTTATATCCTGATTCAAAATAATAAGTTTATTTTGTAAAATAGAAGTTATAAACATGTCAAAAACTAGATTTAATGTGGGTGCGCCATTAAAAGTTGACAAAACTGCATTTTTTAAAAAATACTTATTTTACCCGAAAAAATTATTTTGTTCACATACCATGTTCTAGAAATCTGTAAGATGAAATAATAATGTTATAAAATTCAAAATTAGTTTAATTATATTCATATCTACTAGTTCATGATTATATTATAACTATATATCGTTGTTTAGTGATACTCGGTATTAGATACAACACACGCTATCGGGGAAGGTCGCGATTGCATGTAATGCAAGCCAAATCAGGGTTGTGTCTAGTGCAGGACTCCTTTGTTGTTGAGTATAACAAAATAGAACCATATTTAATTTATAAATTGAATATATATATACATATACACATACACACTCAATGTTTCATAGAATAACAACTAACAAACAAACTTGAAATTGTGTGTAACGCAATCTAAGAATAGTGTTGCGTATACTTCAAAATAATACAGTGTGGCATATATCACAAGATAATAATGTTGTATCATAAAACACATGACATCAAATAAATTAAAAAAGAATACTTATCATAAAATATCAGGTTGTTATAGGGAAAGCTGCATCAAGAGTCAAGCATACGACTCAGGTACGATGCAGTTAGGTCGTTTATATGCTCAAGACCTGTCAGGTAGTAGTTTACCTTTATGAGTTTATTTATTATTTTATGCATTTTAGAACAGCGGAAAGAATACATGAAATAATAGATATTAAAATGCAAAAGAAAGCAGCGTGTGTTTTTACATTAATGTTTTGTTGTGAGCGTGATAACATAGATGAAAAAGTTTATTAGAATTGGATCACATTCGTCGATAGAAAACCAATAAAACCCTCAAAGAAAATTATAAGTCACAAATAGCCTTACATAATTCAAGTTTGAACAAAACCAGGTGTTTGAGGTGCCAATCATGCCTTAGCTGAGGGTGCCTCTTACTACCGAGGAGTTCTTATTCATGTGGTGGATCGACATAACTAAAATTGCTTCAAATAAATTGCCTTATCTAGCTTGTTGTAATTTTAGATGAAAGCGTTGTGTAAATCAGTAAATGATTTTTGAAGTTTGGACTTTACTCAACAGGTCAAGGAACCGCAAGTTAATGTTGTTTTCTAGGGAAAAGCCT
This sequence comes from Viscum album, assembly GCA_963277665.1. NCBI lineage: Eukaryota > Viridiplantae > Streptophyta > Magnoliopsida > Santalales > Viscaceae > Viscum > Viscum album. The sequence continues at coordinate 409,302,738 of OY728156.1, forward strand.
ACCTTGGACCCTCCGAGTAGTGGCATAGAAATATCTTGTAGACTATGAGGGAGGTTCAGGGATCCTTGACACTATAATACTCAACAGTATTCCGATTCTACTACAGTGGGTTCCTATAATTCGAAACAATAGTGGGAGACATTTAATGATTAAATAATTAGTAATGTAACATTAGGTATTCACATAAAAGTACAATCTGCTAAAGTATATTTGTAGAGAATGGAAAGTAATACCATGATAAAAATGCGATAAAAATTGGAAAAAGTTAATGTCCAAACAAGCACGAAATTATAAGTGTAATATAGGTACTTGTTCACATTACTACCATAATGTAAATTCAAGGTTCCTGTGTCCCAACCTGTTAAACCACCTTAGGAAGAAAGGGTGTAAAATTGCTTACAAGAGACTCATGAACAAAGAATATGATGTATCTCTCATAATGCTATCATCAACGTCTAATGTTAGTTGCAGTCACTACATCATGACTTGGATGATGATCACATGTAGTCTCATCTCCAAGATCCTTTCGAGGAGAAAGTGAATAAATATTTGAGTGTGATGGTTGCACTCAGTTTGTGTAAAGTGAAAGACGGTTCAAAATCATTCATTTCATCCCATTGTTATATCTTTTACATCAAATTACTCTAGTTTTGTTTAAGGATAAAAAAGAATGGTATAGAGTAAGCGCTTCATTACCATTAAGGTTACATTCTCCAATTAATAAGAATATTGGATATAACGCCATCTTTTATTCCTATAGTTAATACATTTAATGACAAGGAGAAAAGGCTTATGGCAAGGTAATCCAAAAGCACCTTCATCATTTCCTTCAATGAAAAATGGTTGGTTATTAAACAGGAGGTTATTTGCATCACATATAAATTCATGGAAGTTTAAAAAAAGAAATACTAGAAGCAAGTACCCGTTTCTCATTCAGTTAATATTCATCAAATAAAAGTATTGGTATCTCACATACTTCTTGGGTATTGAAATACAATATTCTTTTAAAATCTATGCATTGAAATACAATAACCAAGTAAGTAGATAAACATTACTAGAAGTAAAGTGTCTTCTCCAAGAAGGTGAAAAAGGGTGTTTACTTAGTCAGCGATGAGAAACACATAACTTCTAATTTACAAGTGATTGAATCAAATGGAACAAGTTTTTGAGTACAACCAAAAAAATTATCTCATTTGCCGATTTGGACATGATGAGACACTATTCCATGTTTTGGAATGAATGTTTTTTGGGGTAACATACTCAACAAATAGTTCACTCCTACTTTAATCAATGGCAATACATGATGAATATAAAATGTAAGACATACCCAGTTGTGGAAATATGATTCTTTGTCAAATAAAAATAAAAGTGGATGTCAAGAAAATATCCCGTATGGTATTTAGGCTACGCACAACTAAACACCTTTGTTATTGTTGACATCTTTAGTTTAGACAAAGAAACCTTTAAAAATAAATGTATGCCACCATGATTTTCGAGGTTAGTTCAAAAAAACAGTGTGAACTATTCCAATGCAATAAAGAGGTAAAGATACTTCATAGGTTTCCTTTAAGACATTAAGGAAGTTTACTAGTGAAGTATAATTTTGTTAAGAATATATTAGTTGCTTTGGATCGGAATGCCGAAGAATATCTTGACCAAACTACCATTAATCATGATAATGTAGCATGGAGTAATTCCTAAACGCATGTTAGCTTATCTACATCACCATATTGATGTTCGTAAGGAGGATCAATGACGAGTCATACATATTAACCTTGATCAACAAAATTTAGTGTGGATCAATTCCTAAATGCACATTTTACACATAAAAGTTATGATGTATGTTGTATCAATGTAAGAAACTGCAGTAAATTCCATTAAATTTCATAATGTGCTTTGCAAATAATGTCTTAAACCCATAACCTATATTCCAACTAAAATGAAAAATGGATATCATACGAGTCATAGTATGATATAAAATCCATTATGTCATAGGACGTGTTTAGATGCAAAGCGTTTGTTAGGATTTAAACAAACATGCATCAAGTTAAACACATTGTGCATCAAGGATAATTATCCTAACAGTTTCTTAAGATATTACCTAAATCCCTAAGATAGAAAATATGTAGTCAAGTATTAGACTACATTTCTATACAAGGGTTCACATCTCTATTAGAGATAGTGGGAGATGAAATTACTTGGACTTAGTCAATGCTCGAGATGCACAAATGGTTGGCATATGGTACAAGTTCCACAAGTACATGTGGAATAGACATGTTTCAGTGACACATACTGTGTAGGAAGAATGAAACCATTGTGATTGTTTTATATTCACTGTAGTAGGTGATATATTATTCATTGAGAATTATAAATCCTACAAGTATTCAGTATAAGGAAACGAGTTAAGATTGTAAAGATCACTTAAAATTCAATGATTGAATTTAGGTATCAAATTGCAATGGGACTTATAAATTGAATACTGCGGTGGGTATTCAAAAGAAATGATACATGGATGGTAAAAGTATGGTACCAATAAGGCTTGATTGGTTATACCAAGTCAGTGCGCCTAAATCTATTAGAATTTTACTTTTCTTCTAAGATCATTCTATTAGTCATTGGATGTAAAGAATCATCTTTCATGGAAGGTGTCTATAAGATAAAACTAGAAAACGATGATGACATCATATGATTCCAATGAAGGTTTCAAGTTACTGGAATCCAATTCTGGAGTAAAGTAAGCAACAAGATCTTAGAGATTTTATTTTAAATTAGCCTTTTCCTTATTTCTACCAAATTATAGTCAGAGCACAAATGTTTTCCAAGTGAAATATGTTTGAAAACATATGGAAAATAGATATTGATATTATAGTTAGATAATATTAGAATAAAATAAATTCTCCAATTATTGACTTAATGTAGAATCCAAAGTTCTAGGAAACAAGATCTACAAAGGTAGATCCATTGGTTTCTTGGTCCTAGTCAATCTCATACATATAGTGAAATTGTATTGAAAAATAAAAGTTGAAAAAATTCAAGATATGAATTGTTGCCTATATCAGATGGCATTATCTCTTCAAGTTAACATGTTTAGAACATAGGAAGAGATTAATGTTGTGATTTTATTACCATAGGCTTCAGCAATGGATCAATCACATATGCTATATTATGTAAAACAATCGATATTTCTAGGATATAGTTTTTGTAGGAAAATATCAATTATTTCCAAGAGCACAGCAAGTGATGCAGTCAGAACTATAATCTTGTACTTCGGCAAGTACAAATGATATGTACCTCCATTATAGAGTGGAAGGTATACTAGTTTTTTGTGGGGCACAAACTAGTAATCCTTAGATAAATTTGATCTAGTATCATAGTTAAGAAAAGGAGATGAGTGAGTCAAGCTCATAAAAGATTGTGGTAGCCATAACTACAAATACCGAGTACGTTGCAGTAGTTATCAATAGAAATGATTTGTTATAGTTCTGGGATTAGAACATAGTGAGAAAAGTATTATCATAATGAGAATTATGATATTCTTACTAGACAATTATTCATGTTATGCCAATGGACAAAGTGATATACTCGGGGATACCATATCATGAGAAGTTTTACTCAAGAAGATGAGGTCGCATATATCAGATATGTCAAGCAGCGAAAACGTGGTTGGCCCAGCAGTTAAAGCCATTACTCAGAAGAAGCATGGTATTTATCATGTGAGTAGATAACAAGAGAAAGTTGTCTCTCATGAAAGTGGGAGTGTTGAAATAGTGGGTGACCTGGACCCAACTATGCAGTACTTTTGATTACCAAATAATGTGTACAATTAGTTATGCATGATTTTATCTGACCATTATAGTGTAGATTTTCTGTGTCCACTATTATAATGGTAATGTCCAAAGGTTAATTATTGTGTCGAGAGGTTATAGAAGATCCCGTGATATAATGAGAACCTCAAGATACAATGACATTGATTTTAAAAATATGTTCTATAGTATATATACGTCTTACTCAGTGGACACAGTAAGATGTATGACTATCAGGTGATGGGGGATCATATGTGTTGAGACGTCTTCTCATGAAGTTTGTACAAGGTGATCTCTAGTAGTTATATCATGAGGACAGACTGGCCAATAGGAACACCACATGTTTTGTGTGTCATTGGTTATTCCTATCTACAAACATGTGTATTGGTCTCCTGACTTAAGACCATTACCAATGTATATCATTTGATTACGTACTTTGATGCAAGACGAAAACCATGGCAGTGATTTTGTGGCGAGGTAGTTTGTGTTCGGTGTGTCATTGGTGGTATGACATTGGCTGAGTGGTCGAGAAAATATTTGTCGATTCCAATTTCAAGAAGATGTATATTTTAGGCCCGGTTGATCAAGATGGTGCCACCTTCATAAGTCTTTGGCCAAAGTAGTAGAAAGGAAAATCCATCCAGATAGATCAAAAAATAATAATTCAAGATAAGGACGATGACACAGGAGTGCGTCTTACTTTATAAGATATTTAATGACTAAGAGAATATAGTATACAGTCAGTGTTCATAGGATGGTAGTCGTTGCTATGACTATCCTTATCTCTTAATGGGCCATGATGAGTTTCTATACTCCGCTCTTGGTATGTGGATTTTATTCACTACTATCGAGATGAGGGCCTTGTGGGTCACACACAATAGCGTATTCAAGAATCCTCCCTATTCGGTCGAATATGTATATGGACATTGTGGGCCCAGCCTGGGGTCTGAGTGTTGTCCAAGTTATTGATCACCAAAAGAATCAAATAAATTCATTAATATTCAAGTTATGAATATTTGGGATTGAATTTATTTAATGTATTTACATGTTTATTAAATAAGAGAAAAATATTAACCAAACGAATATTATTTCAATATTCAAGGTTCATTTAATATTAAGAGGGATAGTGAGTCAAGTTAAATGGCTCAGATTTTATCATGTAATATTTTTTATATATGTTACAAGTATGTGATAAAATAATAAATAATATTGGTGCAGTTTAGTTCATCAAAAGTATTTATCTAGTGGATGTTGAAATAAACGGAGGTCGGGGAACCCAACAGGGTATTTCTCAACTACACTATAAATAAAAGAGTATTTTCTCTCCCTCTTTGGTGTGCAATTCACTCTTCAGTCATTTTCATGGAGTGAAATCCAGAGCCTCTCTCTCCTCCCACTCTCTATAGAGAGAATCTCTTGATCCTAGATGCTCAGATCATGATCTCTCTTTGGCATCGTAGGCATCTTAACGCAGTGATCTCCGAGACTTCAAAAGCATCGTCGGATCACCGCGCTAGCACCCTAAAGTTGACGATCGGCATTCAAATAGATTTTGGAATGCCTGTGGATGATCAAGGGGGATCCTTATTTGGATCATTCAAGTGACAATAGTCGTCAACTAGTTGTAGTCGACTGCGCCTTTGTATTTGAAATGGGTACCTTTTCATTTTAATTTTTTTCTCTTTATAATTTATGTGAGATCCATGGAACTCTCCAGGGCTCGGATCATCGGCGTCAACAAGTACCGTCGAACCACCGACAAAAAATTTAAAATCCCTGGACCACTGGCTTCTACTACGGGCCCTGGAACCTAACCATGGTATCAGAGGTATCACCTAAATTTTCTGAGCCAAATAAAATTAATTTGTATAAAATTAAGTAGAGGGTTGAAAACGGTCTCATCGGGTCAAACCGCACGTCGATCTGATCTTGAACAGCCAAGTTATGGCCAGTTTAATTTTTTGGATTCGATCGATGGTGCAGTTTGATCTCTAGTTCTATTTTTTTTTAATCTTGGTTAACCGATTAAGTTTCAATCGAATCATCCGAAATAAATTTAATTGTTCAAATTAAAAAGTTTATAATTTAGTAATTTTCATATTAATTTTATTATTAAAATAATAATAATAATAATTATTATTATAATATAATAATAATAACTTATTATTTTATTAATATAAATTTATTATTATTAAAATTAATGGCTATTAGTTAGCCTGTAGAAATTTTTTTGCTGACTTGAATCAAAAGGGGTGGAAGAAGACTTTAAAAAAATTAAAAAAGGGGGAAAATAGAGACATCAAAAGAAGTCTTAAATTTATAAACAAAATTACAAGGTAGGGGTGGCGCATGGAAACAGAAAAAGGAAAAAAGGGTTAAAGCAAGGGGTCCGAGTGGACCTCTCTTCCCTACACGGTGCACTACAGCGCCACCTTCTACACCGCGGAGGAGGTCACTATGAACCCACCACCCAGCCATGCAATGCTGGAGCACTCTGCCACCATCCCACCTCCTCGGTGTAACCCCAGCATGAAGCACCGAGCCCAGGGCCACCGCAGCCACACCCTACACCCCGCTGATGTCCTCCGGTAGCGCGCTGTTGCACCCTTGCACCGTCCTTCCCACATCCTAGTGTGGAACGAAGCCCGCGGACCCCCCCCCCCCCCCCCCGCTGATCTCCCTAGCATCCCGCTGCTCCCTCTGCATGCGCCGCCCAGCCACCCTGGGTTCCGGTCACCCTCCACTATTTCTCCCCGCAACCTGCTGCAGACCGCACACAGTGGATCTTCTTGACAGAACCAGACTACCTGCTTGCTCCGGCTTGGCTCTGCGTGCAGCGCACCAAAACTAACTGGATGTCATCCCTCTCCCTCTTGGTCTCCTACCCATTTCATGCAGCAGCTGCGGCATTGCCCCATCCTCGCCCCACCGCCACCAGATAGCGGTTGTCGCCCTGCCCGACCATCCTGGTGCACTGCGCATCGCCTCGCCATCAATCAAATCTGGGAGGTAATTTTCTTTTGTCAGCAAGGCTTTTCGCATGAAAACAAAATTAGCTCTGAAGCGGTCTGGGCAGACCTTCCCAACCCGGAATGGGTTTTGGGTGAATCGGCCCGACCGAGTTTCGCCCTGCATGGTGCTGCACGGGTTTGGCCTAACCCACACAAGCCATGAAACGGTGTTTTAGAGACCGGCCAATTAATTGATCAAGATTAACTAAATTAGTTAATTTAATTTTAGTTTTTGAATTAAATTACTTAAAATTAATTTTGGTTAATTATTTTAATACCGGAATAGAATTAATTCAATTTATGTTTTAAATTGAATTGAATTAAATTAATTTAATTTTTGCATTAAAATTGAATTAATTATTAGACTGATAATTAATTAAATTATTTTATTTTATTAATTCATTTAATTTAATTAAATAAAACCTCATACTTGATTAATGCATTTTAATTTTATCACTCTTATTTTACCTGCCATCTCGTCTTGAGCATCGACCTTTGTATGTCTACATTAAATTAATTATTTAAATGTGTGTGATGATTTCAATTAATTAAATGGATGTTCAGTGCATCATCTTTATTTTTAGGTTAAAATGTATAAGGGACTGCACACCCAATATTTATATGATGAACATTTTTGCACGAGTCCCCCTCGCCTGTGCGTGAGAATCTTTGTACTTCAGATGAAAATGTCGAGCGATGTGGACCCCGCCAAGATGAGGCGGTGCTCTCCGGTGCAAGACGACCTGTAGTTTACACCAAGACGATGTAGTACTCCAAGACATGACGCAGACATCTCCAATACATGGAGATACACAAGAAGACCAGCGGACATACATGACAGGGCAAGCTACATCACGAGTCAAGCATACGACTTAGGTATGATGCTCTTAGGATGTTTAGATGCTCAGGACCAGTCGGGTAGTAGTTTTACTTTATGAGTTTATTTATTATTTTATGCATTTTAGAACAGCATGAAAATACATAAAATAATAGATAATAAAATGCATAAAGAAGCAGCATGTGTTTTTCTATTAAAGTTCAGTAGTGAGTGAGACAACATAGATGAAAAATTTTAATAGAAATGTATCACATTTGTCAATAGAAAACCAATAAAACCCTGAAAGATAATATTATGTCACAAACAGCCTTCCATCATTAATGTTTGAACAAAATCGACTGTTCGAGGTGCGGATCATGCCTTAAATGAGGGTGCCTCTTACTACCAGGGAGTTTTTATTAGTGTGGTGGGTCAACTTAACTAAAATTTCTGCAAAGAAATATCCTTACCGAGCTTGTTGTAATTTTAGAGGCAATCGTTGAATAAATCAGTAAATGATTTTTGAATTTGGGACTTCACTCAACAGATCAAGGAACTGCGAGTTCATGGGGTTGGCCAGCCAAAACCCTACCTTGGACCCTCCGAGTAGTGGCGTAGCCATAGATTGTAGACTATGGGGGAGGTTCAGGGATCTGTTCCACTAGAATACTCAAGAGTATTCAAATTCTAGTATTGAGGGTTCCTAGACTTCGAAAAATTAGTGAGATATATTTAATGATTAAATAATCAGTAATGTCAAATTTGGTTTTCACATAAAAGAAAAATATTCTAAATTATATTTGTAGTGAATGGAAAGTAATACCATGATAAAACTGCAATAAACATTGGACAAAGTTAATGTCCAAACAATCACGAAATTCCAAGTGTAGTATAGGTGCTTGCACACATTACTAACATAATGGAAATTCAAGGTGTCTGTGTCCCAACATGTTAAAACACCTTAGGATGCAAGGGTGTACAATTGCTAATAGGAGACTCATGAACAAAGCATATGATGGATCTATCATAATTCTATCATCAACATATGATGTTAGTTGCGGTCGTTACATCATGACTTGGATGATGATCCCATATAGTCTCATCTACAAGATTCTTTCGAGGAGAAAGTGAATCAAGATTTGAATGGGATGGTTGCACTCGGTTTCTGTAAAGTGAAAGACAGTTCATAATCTTTCATGTCATACCATTCTAATCTATTTTACACCCAATTACTCTAGTTCCGTTTAATGATACAAATGAACTATATAGAGTAAGCACTTCATTACCTTTAAGGTTACATTCTCTATGTAATAAGAATATTGGAGATAATTCCATCTTTTATTCTTATGGAGAATACATTGAATGACAAGGCGAAAAGGCTTATAGAAATTTACTACAAAATATTATTTTTCATTTCCTTTAAAGAAAAATGGTTGGTTATTTTACAATAGGTTATTTGCATCACATACAAATTCAGGGAAGTTTAAAAACTGAAATACTAGAAGGAAGTACCCACTTCTCTTTCAGTTAATATTCATCAAATAAAAGTATTTTTGTCTCACATACTTGTTGAGTATTAAAATACAACATGGTTTTCACATATATGTATTGAAATAAAATAACCAAGTAAGTAGAGAAACATTACTAGAAGTAAAGTGTCTTCTCTAAGTAGTTGAGAAAGGGTGATTCCTAAGTCAGCGGTGAGAAATGAATAACTTCTAATTGCCATGTGATTGATTCAAACTGAACAAGTTGTTGAGTATAACCGAAAACATTTATCTCATGTGCCCATTTGGACATGATGAGACATTATTCCTTGTTTTGGAATGAATGTTTTTTGGTGTAACATACTCAACAAATAGTTCACTGCTACATGAATCAATGGAAATAAATGAAGAATATAAAATGTAAGACCAACCCAGTTGTGGTAATAGGATTCTTGGTCAAGTAAAACTAAAAGTGGATGTCAACAAAATAACCAGTAGGGTATTTAGGCTATGTATAGCTAAACACCTTTGGTATTGTTGACACCTTTATTTTAGACAATGAAAACTTTAAAAATAAAGGTATTCCACCATGCCTTTCGAGGTTAGTTCTATAAGACAGTGTGAACTATTCCAAAGAAATCTAGAGGTTAATATACTTCATAAGTTTCCTTTAAGTCATTAAAGAATGTACCAGTGAAGTATATGTTTGGTAAGAAGATATGATTTGCTTCGGATCGACATGCCTAAGAATATCTTGACCAAACTATCATCAATCATGATAATGTAGCATGGAGTAATTCCTAAACACATGTTACCTTATCTACATCACTATATTGATGTTCATAAGGAGGATTGATGATGAGGCTTACATATTAACATTGATAAAAAAAATGTATCATGGAGAAATTCCTAAACGCACATTTTACACATCAAAGTTATGATGTATGTTGTATCAATTTTACAACCTGCAGTAACTTCTATTAGATTTAAAAATGTTCTTTGCAAATAATGGCTTAATCCCATAAGATATTACCTAACAATTGCTTAAGATATTATCTAAATCCCTATGATAGAAAAGTTATCGTCAATTATTATACTACATTTCTATACTCGGGTGCACATATCTATTAGAGATAGTGGGAGATAAATTGACTTGGACTTAGTCAATTCTTGAGATGCACAAATGGTTGGCATAGGGAACAAGTTCCACAAGTACATGTGGAATCGAAATGTTCCAGTGACATATACTACGTAGGAATAATGAAACCATGGTGATGGTTTTATATTCAATGCAATTGGTGATATATTATTCATTGAGAATAATAAATCCTACATGTAAGTAGTATAAGTCAACGAGCTAAGATTAACAATATCAACTAAAATTCAATGATGAATTCTGTGTATCAAATTGCAATGGGTCTTATAAATTGAATACTACAGTGGGTATTCAAATGAAATGATACAAGGATGGTAAAAGTATGGTACCAATAATGCTCAATTGGTTATACCAACTTAGCATGCCTAAATCTATTAGAATTTTACATGAATTCTAAGATCATTCAATGGTTCATTGCATGTCAAGAATCATCTTTCGTGGAAGGTGTCTATACGACTCAACCAAAAAGAGATGATGGCGTGATATGATTCCAATGAAGGTTTCAAGTTACTGAAATCCAATTCTACATTAAAGTAAGCAACAAGATATTAAATAATTCCTTTTAAATGAACCTTTTCCTTGTGTCTACCAAAGTTTAGTGGGAGTGCCAATGTTTTCCAAGTGATATATGTTCGGCAACATATGGAAAAAAGATCTTGATCTTACTGTTAGATAATATTAGAATAAAAGAAATTCTATAATGATTGAATTAATGTATCAACCTAAGTTCTAGGGAATAGGATCTTATAAGGTAGATCCATAGGTTTCTTGGTCCTAGTCAATTGCGTACATATAGTGACATTGTATTGAAAAATACAAGGTGGATCAATTCAAGTGATGACTTTTTTCTTATGTCACATGGCTTAATCTCTTCAAGTTAACATGTTCGGAACATAGGAAGAGATTACATTTTTGAGTTGAGTGCCATACGATTCACTGATGGATCAATAACATATGCTATATTATGCACAATAATCGATATTTCTAGCATATAATTTTTGTTGGAAAATATCAATTATTTCCAGGAGCACTGCATGTGATGCTGTTAGAACTATCATCTTGTACTTCGGAAAGTACAAATGATATGTACCTGGAATATGGAGAGGAAGGTATAAAATTTTTTTGGGACACAAAATAGTAATCCTTAGAACAATTTTATCTAGTTTCCCAGTTTGGAAAAGGAGATGAGCGATTCAAGCTCATAAAAGCTTGTGGTAGCCATACCTACAAATACCAAGTACGTTGCAGCAGTTATCAATAGCAATGATTTGTTCTAGTTCTTGAATTCACACTTAGTGAGAAAAGTATTATCATAATGAGAATTATGATATTCTTACTAGACAAGTTGTCATGTTCTTACAATGGACAAAGTGATATACTCGGGGATACCATATCTTGAGAATTTTTACTCAAGTAGATGAGTTCACATATAGCAGATATGCCATGCGGTGAAAACATGGTAGGCCCAACAGCTAAATCCATTACTCAGAAAAAACATGGTATTTATCATGTAAGTAGATAACAAGTTTAGTTAGCAAGTTCGCTCTAGTGAAAGTGGGAGTGTTGAAATAGTTGGTGCCCTAGACCCAACAATGCAGACATTTTGATTACCATATCATGTGTACAGTTAGTTATACATGATGTTATCTTACCATTATAGTGAAGAATTTTATATGTCCACTATAATAATGCTAATGTTCAAAGATTAATTGTCATGTCGAGGGGTTATAGAAGATCCCATGCTATAATGAGAACCTCGAGATATAATGACATTGATCTTAAATATATGTTCTATAGGCTAGATACATCTTGCTAACTAGACACAGTAAGATGTCTAAATATCACGTGATGGGGGCTCATAAGCATTGAGACTTCTTCTCATGAAGTTCACACTTGGTGATCTCTTGTAGTGTGATCATGAGGACAGACCCGTCAATAGGAACACCACATGTTTTGGGTGTCATTGGTTGTTCCTATCTATAGACTTGTGTATTGTTCTCCTAACTTGAGACCATTACCAATGTATATCATTTTATTACATACTTTGATGGAAGAAGAAATCCTTGGAAGTGATGTCGTGGTGAGGTAGTTTGTGTTGGGTGCGTCATTGGGGGTAGGACATTGGATGAATGTTAAAGAAAGGATTTGTCGCTTCCAAGTTCAGAAAGACGTATATCCCAAGCCTGGTTGATTAGGATGGTGCCACCTTCATAAGTCTTTGTCCAAAGTAGTTGAAAGTAAAATCCATCCGGACAGATCAACAAATAATAAAGCAAGATAAGGACGATGACAGAGGAGTTCATCCTACTTTATGATATATTTAATGACAAAGAGATTCTAGTATATAGTCAGTGTTCATAGGATGGTAGTCATTTCTATGATTATCCTTATCTCTTTAGGGGACAGGATGAGTTTCTATACTTCTCTCTTGGTCTGTGTATTTTATTCACTACTATCGAGATGAGGGCCTAGAGGGTTACAAAAAATAGCATATTCAAGATTCCCCCCTATTCAGTCAAATAGGTATATGGGCATAGTGGGCCCCACCATAGGGTTCGAGTGTTTTCCAAGTTATCGATCACTAAAAGAATTAAATAAATTCATTAATATTCAAGTTATGAATATTTGGGATTGAATTTATTTAATGTATTTACGAGTTTAGTAAATACGAGAAAAATATTAACCGAATGAATATTATTTTAATATTCAAGGTTCATTTAATATAAAGTGGGATAGAGAGTCAAGTTAAATGGATTTAATTTCATCACGTAATATATTTCATATATTTTACAGGTATGTGGTAAAATAATAAATAATATTGGTGTAGTTTAGTTTTTCAAAATTATTTATTTAGTGGACGTTGAAATAAATCGGGGACAGGGAACCCAATCTGGTATTTTTCAACTACACTATAAATAAGAGAGGAGGCTCTCTCTCTTTGGTGTGAAATTCACTATTAAATCATTTCATAGAGTGAAATCCAGACCCTCTCTCTCCTCCCGCTCTCTAGAGAGAGAATATATCGATTGAAGATACCTGGATCATGATCTCTCTTTGGCATCGTAGGAATCTCGATGTGGTGATCGTCGGGACGTCGAAAGCATCGTCGGATCGCCGCGCTAGCACTGAAAATTTGACAATCAACATTCCAACGGATTTTTGAGCATGTGTAGACGATCTAGAGAAATCCGGCTTTGGATCCTTCAAGCGACAATCACCATCGGCTAGTTAGAGTCGACCGTGACTTTGGATTTGAAATGGGTATGTTTTCATTTTAATTTTGAGCTCTTTATAATTTACATGAGATCCTCAAACCTTTCCGGGGCTCGTATCATCGACATCGATAGGTACCGTCGATCTGCCGACGAAAATTTTAAAATCCCCTATCAACTGGCTTCCGCTGCAGGCCCCGGAACCAAACAGTGGTATTAGAGAAATTGCGTAAATTTTATTAGCCTAATAAAATTAATTTGGATAAATTTATGTATAGGGTTCAAAAATAGTCTCATCAATTCAAACCACGCGCCGATCCGATCTATAATGGCCATGTTATGGCCAGTTTAATTTTTCGTATTGGATTGAAGGTGCGGTTTGATCTTGGGTTTTATTTTTATTTCATCTTGGAGAACCGATGAAGTTTCAATCGGTTCATCCGAAATAAATTTAATTGTGAAAATTATAGATTTTATAATTTAGTAATTTGCATATTAATTTTATTGTTATAATAATATTTAATAATATTTTTATAATAATATAATAATAATAAATCATTATTTTATTATAATAAATTTTTTATTATTAAAATGAAAGGATATTAGTTAGACTCTAGAAATAATTTTTGGTGACTTGACTCAAAAAGGGAGGAATAAGACTTTAAAAAAATTAAAAAAGAGGGCAAACAAAGACATCAAAAGAAGCCTTAAATTTATAAAAAAAATAAAAAATTACAAGGTGGGGGTGGTGCGTGGAAATGACAAAAAGCCAAAAAAAGGTAATGAAAGGGGTCTAAGAAGAACCGTCTTCCCTGCATGGCGCTCTGCAGCACCGCATGCTATACCGCAGAGCAGGCCACCGAGAACCCACGACCCAGCCAGGAACTGCCGGAGCACTCCCCCGCCGGTCCGCCTCCTCGGTGTAAACCCAGCGTGACGAACCAAGCCCAGGGCCACCGCATCCGCACCCTGCACACCGTCGTTGTCCTCCAGTAGCATGTCACAGCACCCCTACACTGTCCTTCCCGCATCCCAGTGTGGCGCGAAGCCCGTGGACCCCCCCCCCCCCCCCCCCCGGTTGAGCTCCCCGACATCCCGTTGCTCCCTTTGCATGCGCCTCCTAGCCACCCAGGGTTCCAGCCGCCCTCCCCTCTCTCTCTCTGTGACCTACTACAGACTGCACATAGCGGCTCCGTCGGACAGAACTAGACCAATATCTTGCTTCTTCCCCACTCCGCATGCAGCACACCAAAACTGACTAGAAGTTGGCCCTCGCCCTCCTGGTCTCCTACCCACCATATGCAGTAGCAGAAGCAGTGTCGTGCCCCGACCTCAATAACACCAGATAGTGGTTGTCGCCCTGTTCGGCCATCCAGGTGCACCGCACGTCGCCATACCATTGGTCAAATCTGGGAGGTAATTTCCTTTTGTCTGCAAGGCTTTCCGTAGGACAAAATATTTACCTGCGAAGTGGTCCATGTAGACCTTCCCAACCAGGAACGAGTTTTGGGTGAATCGGCCCAGCCCAGTTTCACCCGGCATGACACTGCGCGGGTTTTCCCTGACCCACATAAGTCATACAATGGTGTTTCGGAGACCATCCAATTAATTGATCAAGATTAATTAAATTTATTTTTTTAATTTTTTTAAAAAATTAAATTAATTAAAATTAATTTTGGTTAATTATTTTAATACCCGAATGAAATTAATTCAATATAAGTATTAAATTGAATTGAGTAAAATTAATTTAATTTTGGCATTAAAATTTAATTAATTATCAAACCGATAATTAATTAAATTATTTGAATTTATTAATTCATTTAATTTAATTAAATGAACACTCATACTTGATTAATGCATTTTAATTTTATCACGCTTATTTTACCTACCATCAGGGTCTTGATCATCCAACTTTGTATGTCTATATTTAATTAATTATTTAAATGCGTGCGTTGATTGTAATTAATTAAACGGATGGTCTACGCATCATCTTTATTCTTTGGTTAAAATGTATAAAGGAATGCACAACAAATATTTATATGATTTACATTTTTACCCATGACATCGTCACCTGCACGCGATTATATTTGTACTTCGAACGAAGACAGCGAGCAATGTGGACCCTGCCAAGATGATGTGGTGGACGACGGTGCAAGACGGCATGCAGATTCTACCAAGACGAGGCATTACTCCAAGACATGACGTCGACCCCGCCAAGACATTGCAATACTCCAGAAGAATAGCGGACATACATGACAGGGCAAGATACATCAAAAGTCAAGTATACGACTAAGGTACGATGTGCTTAGGTCATTTAGATGCCCTAGACCATTCAGGTAGTTGTTTTCCTTTATGCGTTTATTTATTATTTTAAACATTTTAGACTAGCAGAAAAAATACATTAAATAATAGATAATAAAATGCATAAAGAAGCGGCGTGTTTTTTTCAATTAAAGTTTAGTTGTGAGCGCGACAACATAGATAAACATGTTTAACAGAAATGGATCACATTCACTGAGAGAAAACCAATAAAACCCTCAAAGAAAATATTAAGTAAAAAACAACCTTCCATCATTCAAGTTTGAAAAAAAAAGGGTATTCGAGGTGCCGATCATGCCCTAGCTGAGGGTGCCTCCTACTATCAGGGAGTTCTTATTCTTGTGGTGGGTCTACTTAACTAAAATTACTGCAAAGAAATAGCATTATCTAGCTTCTTGTAATTTTAGAGGCAAGCGTTGAGTAAATCAGTAAATGATTTTTAATGTTGGGACATCACTCAACAGATCAAGGAACTGAGAGTTACTGCGGTTGGTTGCCAAAAGCCTACCTTGGACCCTCTGAGTAGTGGCATAGCCATTGATTTTAGACTATGAAGGAGGTTCAGTGATCCTTGCCACAAGAATACTCAATAGTATTCTGATTCTAGTATAGAGGGTTCATAGAATTCAAAAAATTATTGGGAGACATTTAATGATTAAATAATCAGTAATGTCACATTAGGTATTCATATAAAAGTACAATCTGCTAAAGTATTTTTGTAGAGAATGATAAGTAATACCCCAATAAAACTAAGATAAACATTGGACAAAGTTAATCTCTAAAAAAGAAAAAAATTCAAAGTTTAGTATAGGAGCTTTCCCACATTACTACCATAATGGAAATTCATGGTTCCTATGTCCCATCCTGTTAAACCGCCTTAGGAAGGAAGGGTGTAAAATTGCTTACAGGAGACTCATAGACAAAGAATATGATGGATCTGTCATAATGATATCATCAAAATCTTATTTTAGTTGCGGTATCTACATTATGACTTGGACGATGATCAAATGTAGTCCCATCTCCAATATCCTTTCGAAGAGAAAGTGAAGCAAGATTTGAATGTGATGGTTGCACTCGGTTTTTGTAAAGTGAAAGACAGTTCACAATATTTTATGTCATCCCATTCTTATATCTATTACAACCCATTACTATAGTTTTTTAAGGATACAAATAAAAGATATAGAGTAAGTGCTTAATTACCTTTGAGGTTACATTTTCCAAGTAATAGGAATATCGGAGATATCTCCATCTTTTATTCTTATAGAGAATACATTGAATGACAAGGCGAAAAGGCTTATGATAAGTTGTACCAAAAGAACCTTCATCATGTCCTTCAATGAAAAATGGTTGGTTATTTAATAGGAGGTTATTTGAGACACATATAAATTTAGGGTAGTTTAGAAACTAAAAAACTAGAAGCAAGTACCCGCTTCTCGTTCAGTTAATATTCATCAAATAAAAGTATTTCTATCTCACATACTTCTTGGGTATTAAAATACAATATTATTTTCACATATATGTATTGAAATTAAATAACCAAGTAATTAGAGAAACATTACTAGAAGTAAGGTGTCTTCTCTAAGCAGCTGATAAAGGGTGATTCCTAAGTCAGTGGTGAGAAACACATAACTTCTAATTGCCAAAGCATTGACTCAAACAGAACAAGTTGTTGAGTATATCCAAAAACATTTATCTCATGTGCCCATTTGGACATGATGAGACATTATTCCATGTTTTTTAATGAATGTTGTTTGTGGTAACATACTCAACAAATCGTTCACTACTACTTGAATCAATGGAAATACATGATGTATATAAAATGTAATACCTACCAAGTTGTGGAAATATGATTCTTTTTCAAGTAAAATTAAAAGTGGATGTCAAGAGAATACTAATTATGGTATTTAGGCTCTTTACATCTAAACACCTTTGGTATTGCTGGCATCTTTAGTTTAGATAAAGAAACTATTAAAAATAATGGTATTCCATCTAGATTTTTGAGGTTAGTTCAACAAGACTGTGTGAACTATTCCAAAGAAATAAATAGGTAAATATATTTCATAAGTTTCCTTTAAGTAATTAAGGAATTTATTAGTGAAGTATAGGTTTGGTAAGAAGATATGAGTTGCTTCAGATCGACATTCCGAAAAATATATTGACCAAACTATCATCAATCATGATAATGTCACATGGAGTAATTTCTAAATGCATGTTACCTTATCTACATCCCTCTATTGATTTTCATAAGGAGGATCGATGACAAGTCTTACATATTAACATTGATCAACAAAATGTAGCATGGAGAAATTCCTAAATGCACATTTTACACATCAAATTTACGCTGTAAGTTGTATCAATGTTACAACCCATAGTAACTTCCACTATATTTCATCATGTGATATGAAAATAGTTGATTAATCCCATAACCAATATCCTAACTAAAATTAGAAATGGATATCGTATGAGTCATAGTATGATGAAAAATCCATTATTTCATAGGATGTGTTTAGATGTAAAGCGTTTGTTAGGATTTAAACAAACATGAATCAAGTTAAACACATTGTGTATCAAAGGTAATTATCCTAACCGTTGCTTAAGATATTTCCTAAATCCCAAATATAGAAAAGATTTAGTCATGTATTATACTAAATTTCTATAAATTGGTGCATATATCTATTGGAGATAGTTGGAGCTAAGTTGACTTGGACTTATTCAATGCATGAGATGCACATATGGTTGGCATAGGGAACAAGTTCCACAAGTACATCTAGAATAAACATGTTCTTGTGACACATACTGCGTAGGAAGAATGAAACCATGGTGATGGTTTTATATTCACTTTAGTCGAAGATATATTATTCCATGAGAATAATAAATCCTACAAGTAAGCAGTATAAGGCAATGAGCTAAGATTGACAAGATCAAGTAAAATTCAATGATGGATCCCATGTATCAAATTGGAATGGGTCTTATAAATTGAATACTATGATGGGTATTCAAATGAAACGATACATGGATGGTACAAGTATGGTACTAATAAGGCTCGATTGGTTATACCAAGTCAGTACGCCTAATTCTTTTAGAATTTTACTTGTCTTATAAGATCAATCTATTGGTCATTGGATGTCAAGAATCATCTTTCATGGAAGGTGTCTATACGACACAACTAAAAAGAGATGATGACATCATGTGATACCAATGAAGGATTCAAGTTACTAAAATCCAATTCTGGATTAAAGTAAGCAATAAGATCTTAGATAATTTATTTTAAATGAACCTTATCTTTATGTCTACCAAAGGTTAGTGGGAGCACCAATGTTTTACAAGTGAAATATGTTCGACATCATATCGAAAAAAGATCTTGATCTTACAGTTAGATAAGATTAGAATAAAATAAATTCTCCAATGATTGACTTAAGGTAGAAACCTAAGTTCTAGGGAACATGATCTACTGAGGTAGATCCATATGTTACTTGGTCCTAGTCAATCTCGTACATTAGTGACATTGTATTGAAAAATACAAGTTGGAAAAATTCAAGAGTTGAATTGTTTCCTATGTCACATGGAATAATATATTCAAGTTAACATGTTCGGAACATAGGAAGTGATTAAAGTTGTGAGTTGAGTACCATAAGATTCAAAGATGGATCAATCACGTATTCTATATTATGTACAATAATCGATATTTCCAAGATAAAATTTTTGTAGGAAAATATCAATTATTTCGGGGAGCACTTCAAGTGATGCAATCATAACTATCATCTTGTACATTGACAAGTAAAAATGATATATACCTGGAATATGGAAAAGTTGGTATACTAGTTTTTTTGTGGGACACAAACTAGTAATCCTTAGATCAATTTGATCTAGTATCACAGTTAGGAAAATTATATTAGCGAGTCAAGCTCATAAAATCTTGTAGTAGCCACACCTACAAATATTGAGTATGTTGCAGCACGATTTGTTCTAGTTCTTGGATTCAAACTTAGTGAGAAAAGTATTATCATAATGATAATTATGATATTCTTACTAGCCAAGTTGTCATGTTATGACAATGGAAAAAGTGATATACTTGGGGATACCATATCTTGAGAAGTTTTTCTCAAGCAAACTAGGTCGCATATCGCAGATATGCCACGCGGTGAAAACGTGGCAGGCCCAACAGTTAAAGCCATTACTCAGTAGATGCAAGGTATTTATCATGTGAGTAGCTAATAAGTTTTGTTATAAAGTTTTCTCTAGTGCATTTGGGAGTGTTTAAATAGTGGGTTCCATAAACCTAACTATGAAGTACTTTTGATTACTATATCATTTGTTCAGTTAGTTATGCATGATGTTATCTTTCCATTATAGTGCAGAATTTTCTGTGTCCACTATAATAATGGTAATTTCCTAAGGTTAATTGTCATGTCGAGAGGTAATAGAAGACCCCAGGCTATAATGATAACCTATATATATAATGGAATTGATCTTAAATATATGTTCTATAGTCAAGATACATCTTACTAACTAGACACAGTAAGATGTCTTACTATTAGGTATTGGGGGCTCATAAACATTGAGACTTCTTCTCATGAAGCTCACACTTGGTGATATCTAGTAGTGAGATCATGAGGACAGACCCGCCAATATGAACACCACATGTTTTGGGTGTCATTGGTTGTTCCTATCTATGAACATGTGTATTGGTCTCCTAACATGAGACCATTTCCAATGTATATCATTTTATTACATACTTTGATGCAAGACGAAAGCCATGGCAGTGATGTCGTGGTGAGATAGTTTATGTTTGGTACGTCATTGGTGGTATGATATTGGTTGAATGGTCAATAAAGGATTTTTCGCTTCCAAGTTTAGGTAGTTGTATATCTCAGGCCTGCTTGATCAGGATGGTGCTGCCTTCATAAGTCTTTTTCCAAACTAGTAGAAAGGAAAATCCATCCAGATAAATCAAAAAATAATAAAGCAAGATAAGGATGATGACAGAAGAGTGTGTCTTGCTTTATGAGATATTTAATGACAAAGAGATTATAGTACACAGTTAGTGTTCATAGGATGGTATTCATTGCTATGACTATCCTTATCTCTTTAGGGGTCATGATGAGTTGCTAGACTTTTCTCTTGGTCTATAGATTTTATTAACTACTATCGAGATGAGGGCATATAGGGTCACACACAATAGCATATTCAAGAATCCGCCCTATTCAATCGAATAGGTATATGGAAATAGTGGGCCCCCACACGGGGTCCGAGCATAGTCCATGTTATTGATCACCATAAGAATTAAATAAATTCATTAATATTCAAGTTAGGAATATTTGGGATTGAATTTTTTTAATGGATTTACGAGTTTAGTAAATATGAGAAAAATATTAACCAGATGAATATTATTTTAATATTCATGGTTCGTTTAATATTAAGCGGGACAATGAGTCAAGTTAAATGACTCGGATTTTATCACGTAATATATTTTATTTATGTTACATGTATGGGATAAAATAATAATTAATATTGGTGTAGTTTTGTTCATCGAAATTATTTATTTATTGGACATTGAAATAAACAGGGGTCGGGGAACGCAATCGGGTAATTCTCAACTACAATATAAATAAGAGAGAAGGATCCCTCTCTTTGGTGTGAAATTAAATATTCACTCATTTTTTGGAGTGAAATCTAGAGCCTCTCTCTCCTCCCGCTCTCTATGAAGAGAAGCTCTCAATCCAAGATGCTCGGATCATGATCTCTCTTTTGCATCGTAGGCATCTCTATGCCGTGATCTTAGGGATGTCGAAATCATTGTCAGATCACCGTGCTAGCACCCGAAATTTTATGATCGACATTCTAGTAGATTTTGGAGTGCATGTGGACGATCTAGAGGGATCCTGCTTTGGATTCTTCAAGTAAAAATTTCCATCGACTAGTTGGAGTCGACCGCTCCTTAGGATTTGAAACTGGTATGTTTTTATTTTAATTTGGTGATCTTTACAATTTATGTGAGATCCTCAGACCTCTCCAGGGCTCGGATCATCGATGTCGACAAGAATGGTCAATCCGCCAATGAAAATTTTAAAATTCCCAGCCCACTGGCATCTACTACGGGCCCCAGAACCTTACATACAAGAGAGAAGTCTTCCAAAGTAATTTCATCAACCAAATAAATTTATACTTTTAAACATTTCACCATCTATTTATTTCCACATAGGTTTTTCTTTGACCTAGTTATTATATTATAAAATAGGGCATTGACTCAGGTAATTCCCATGTCCCCTAAATTTACAAAAAATGACTGTAAATGGATTCTTAGGATAATTTTTATTTTCTTACATAGCACTCTTCAATTATCCTCAGAAATTATTTAATTAATTTTCTTATTTCCCACACATAAAGCATTTCTTTGTTCCATTGAAACATTTTCCTAGGTTTCTCCTTCCACATTTCTTACATGATGGAAATTGCGCTTTCTTTTCTCCACATTATCCACTACTGGAGCTCTTATCATTTTCCTTCTTTATCTTAATTGTTGAGGTTGGGAGTTGGTTAATGTATTTGTAGTTGATAATATTTTTGGAAACATGCTTCGACATGAACAAAATATCTTTTATGACTACCAAAATTCCATTTAGTTTTTCATTTCCTCCATGCCCACCTTGTACATCATTTTCAATGTTACTATGAATTCCTTGGAATCAACCCATTGAGTAAAACCAAAAACATAGTGTGAGTAACAATAGTCATAAAATCATTTAGAAAATATCATGATACATTATTTTCAATCTAAAAAATCTTAGGATTAAGCAAGGTTATTTATTCTCATATTATATTAAAATCCTTCAAATTAGTTTGTATATAAAATGTGAATTATCCTAAGCATATCCCTCAGGAGTGTCGTAACCAAGAGTATAATAGGATACCTCAGGTCAATCCCAAAACACCTTGTTAGAGTTTTCACTACTAGGTACAACTATTCCAGAGCTGCCTCTACTTGCTTGTATCCAGACATGGCTGTATTGCTTTGAAAACTCACAAAATATCTATATTACAAAAATTCCAGGAAGTTCTTCTATACTAATCCTCAAAGTCTATCTAAGGATAATGATCTCTAATCAGAGTTTTTCAATATCCAGTTCCCACGGTTTGTACTAATCTTTCTCTGATACCAACTATAATGCCCCGACCCTAGTTTCCCA
The DNA here is from genome assembly GCA_963277665.1 of Viscum album. Classification (NCBI taxonomy): domain Eukaryota; kingdom Viridiplantae; phylum Streptophyta; class Magnoliopsida; order Santalales; family Viscaceae; genus Viscum; species Viscum album. The sequence goes on from OY728156.1 coordinate 409,325,730, forward strand.
GAGTCAGTGCATTATTACATAACATTATAATGATCATAAGAGATAATGTCTTTAAAGACTGATTAGTTTAGTATCCTTGGAACTACTAGATACATACCTATGTTTTTTATATTACATAATGACCTAAAAACAACATTTTTCCCCGTTGAACACACTCATATCTCATATCCTATCTCTATAGGTCAATCATAATATACTTCTTCACATCCTGGGAAAAATAAATCATAAGAAAAGGGTGAGTTCAGATGCTCAGTAAGGATAACAATGTAGCTGAAACTTTTATAAATAAGCATTAACATTGAAGGCAATGTATAAGACTAAAACACAAGCCTTTTAAAATTAAACTTCAGCATAATATGTCGAAGATAAATAAAATAATTTCATTAACTTATTCACATGGATATTATACATGTCTAATAATCAAATTTGATATCAATAAATATTATCATAATGAGGGAATTCATAATGATGAACATCATAATGACATAGTCAAGGCCTCGTGCCATGAATACAAATAAGATTTTGTGAAGGCCTTATGTCAAGACACAATTTAGTCTCATGAGACCATCTGATGCATCTAAGAGCTATTACGAGCTCCACCCATCACTTACTAAGTCCAATTTTTTCCTCATATGAAAATGTTGAAACATAATCTAAACATTCATATTAAAACTAAAATATGAAATGTCAATATTTTAACCACATACCATAAATGGTATAAAAATAGAAAATGCATAGTCAATCATAACTCATTAAATACAATATGGAACATTTTATTATAACAAATCAACCTCAATCAAGAATATTGAAGGATATTGACATAGATGAAAAAAATCAGTAAAGCTATTTGAGAGAAATATCCCATTTTTCTTGAAAACTTTGAAAAGTCTCACTATTTATCAAGAACTATAAAAATAGATTTTTTAATCAAAGTGTCTCATACCACTTCAAAAAAGTGAAAAGAAATTTTAATTTTAAAACAATATTTTCCATATAAATAAAAACTTAACATCATTTTTAAATCATGGAAATTAATGAGAAATATTTAGAAGAATAAATATTTAAAACAGTTAAAATTATATTTTTGTTAGAGTTCCTAACCAAATGAAAGAAGATTAAATAAAAATAATTGAGGTAATAAAAACATTATAATATCATTAGAATAAAGGGATTCATGATATAATATGTAAATGTGCAGTGTTCACACCATATAAAAGTGAATTGGTGAATAACAACAAAGAAGTATCAATGGAATGTAAATTGAAATGAAATACCTTATAAATATTATATCCTTAGGTTAAAGATATATCAAAGACATAATTATGTGTGAAAAATATAAATACACTAAATATTATTGTATATTCATTGAAAATAATTCAGAGGACATTCACACAGATTCTTGTAAAAACAACACTAATGACTTCGATGTTTAACTCAATGAATCGAAATTGAATTAAGATTAATTTTATCAAGTTCGTATAGATGACTTGAGAATTTATCAAAAGAGTTATTATGTGTATAAAAATTATATCCACACAAAGGGGAGTGGAAATTAATACATAAGTAAATTAATAGAGATTTCACACATAATCTTGGTGTAAAAAAAATCAATGAAGTTTGCGTAAAACACAATGAGTGGAAATAAAAAGTAGAAATTCCCTTACTTTTTTGGTAACGTACGAAACATAAACCCCATGAAATAAAGATCATAAAATGAACATGTAAATACCATAAATTAAATTAAATTATATAAAGAATACAATCATTGGAAGTACATACACCGCACAAAAGGAAATAGTGCCAATATTGCATGAATCTCACAGCAATAAGAAGTGAGATGAAAACCTCATACCTTGTACTTTTCCTTGGTCGAGGGTACATTAACCTCTTGTATAATAGTTAAATAATTGTTATTAAATTATATAAGAACAATATAAATAAATATGATATTATATATGATCTTATAATATTGTTTTGTAAATAATATTTCAGTAGTATCACTGTTTTGGGTGTTAAGTGATTCGTTTTCCTTTATATTTTTTGCTAATTAAGTCATTTTTGTTATGGATAAAATGTATTTGATTCATATACAGAATTATATTTTGTTCATAAAATGAAATGTATTCTTGAATGGTGGTAATGGGGATTGAATCTCATCACCTTCGTGGAGACAGTAATCCATACTTACGCACGAGCAACAATATCATTATATTGATTGTGAAATCGTATGTAATTGGATCGTATATTACCTATAATGAATCATTAAAATTTTATATTTATTATTTACATAAATTTTACTCAATTTTATACCCATCCAAATAATGAAGTGTTGAATGACCAACTACACCACGACATGGAGATGGTAAGTCGTACGTAGGCACGTATGGTGACTTTGTCATTCATTGGATGGATAGAATAATGAATATGGTAGTAAAATATTTTTAATAACATCGTAGTATGGAGAAGGAACTAGAGTTATTTTTTTATGAAAAAAAAATATAAATAAGAAGTGGAAGAAGAAAAAAACTTTGAAATAAGTGATGAAATTTTTACCTCTTCTTTAGGTGCTTCCTTTTGATTTGATCAAAATGGTTACTTGGGTCAGCTTTCTGATCCAAGTAAGGCCTCTAGGATAAAGTGAGGGTAGTTGGGAAGATATTTGAGTAGGTTTTGGTCAATCCAAATGCCTATAATGTCCATGTTTAAATAATTCTAATTATCATTGGATCATGTATGATGAAGTAATAATTTATTCATATTAATTTACATGGGGGGAATCTCTTTCTTAATACTTAATTTTGTAATTTAATTAAATTTTATTAATATGTATCACATATGAATGTTTTCACAAAACAATTAATGGATAACAAGGTAAATCAAATAATATGATCTTATTTTGATAATTAATGTTTATATCCTCATATGAACTCATTTTTTTGACAAAATTGGATTAAATTTTGAAAACAATATTTAAAATCACTAATTATTCCATTAATTCATTCTACATAAAATGGAGGTGGATTTTATTTCTCTAGTTCATTGATAAAATGTTAGTGATAATATTTTAATGGATCTATCATTAATAAGAACATTCAATTCCCTATATATATAAAAAATTCTCAGTGTTTCAATGTTAAAAATAACATATTTTATCACATATTGGACTAGATAATATCTCCATCATGATCTAACTATATGTCATTATTTAATAATAAAAACATATGTGGTCTATAAAATTAAAACATAATGTGAAATTACTTCTTTCTAGGAAAATAATATATAGAAACTTCCAGGATCTATAGTTGGTTCATTTTTTATCAATGGTTTCAATTACACTAACACACAGATATATATATATATATATATATTTAATAAGATAATTTAGTCAATATACCAGTATAATCATGAATTTAAATCATTTTTTGTAACATTTATAGAAAAATTTATATATGTGAATGATGATTGGATATGTTTTGTTTGAAATATGAATATCACCAAATGTATTTAACTAGTCAGAAAATAACTCTTATCATACACTAAAACTATCATATATGAAATTAATATGTCGTGTATTAAACTATTATCATTTAAGCCTATCCATATGGTGCACTAAATCAAAATATTATTCATTACTCTCCATACTCAAGAACATATCCATGATTAATATTAAAACATGATCATTTTTAAATGATTTCTTATTAAAAGAAAGTATTATGTTAATATTCTTGGTATATGATATAGTGTGTTATCATTATTTGGATTCTATGTATATATATCAAATTAATTATAATCTTATTTATATTTATCTTCATTCTAATTAAATGTAAAATATTTAGAGAAAACAAGGTTTTTATTTCAGGAAAAATAAAAATGATCAATTATCATAAATTTCACATCATCATTTATAGTTTTTTTTATGATTTATGAATTATGATATATAATAAAAAATTAATTAAGTAGTAAATTTCCCTTCTTCAAATTCTATAAACTGTAACCCTATGATATAATTGCATTAAAAATTTGTGTGTTGTCATTTTATGACATCTATGATTCATAGGTATCTTATTATCTCCTATTACAATGTCAAGTCTCTCATAATTATTACTTTAGATAAGAGGCACAAGTATATAAACTGATTTTTTATTTAATTATAAAAATACCTCATATACACTAGAAAATTGAAAAACAAATGAAAACCAATCATATATACATCGTTAATGGTGGTTTGACTCCATTAATATTTTAAATAAATTGTTTTTAATCCTAGGTGAAATGTTTTTCAACTTTTTATCCAGCATAGACTTCACAGCGTGAGTGGGAGTTTCATGCTGTGAAATAGCATGTGACCAGTTTCAAAACTGTTCCTTGGCATATTTTCTGAATAATATTATTCTAAACTCCTTAATCCGTGACCTTGGGGCTCTCCTAGGCATTTTTTGAAGACACATTTCCATCTATATCAATCTGTTTGATGTCTGAACATAGTTTCAGTTGTGATGAATCTTCCAGGTAAATTGTCTTCATGCGTCTTCATTATCTTTGATCATAATATCAACATTGAGTGTCATGTTTGGAACCATTTGGTTAAGATGGTGTTTCTATTTTTTTCTTCTAGATATATTGTGAGATCTTTTTCAAAGTCCATTTCATGGTTATTTTTGGCGCGGTAGGCATCCTATCTTGACATATGTGGTGTTTTCCTTTTTCTTCTAAACCCATGTTTTCTAAATTTGATCAATCCTAATATGTGGGGATTCAATTTTTGATTCTTCAATTAAATTTTTGTGATTAATTGATTTCAGATTCCATTATAGGCATATGTGACCAGAGTTTGGAGGTATGTGGTTCTGTCTCTAGCCTATGATAGTGGATCTTGTTTTTTCATTAAAATATACATAATGAAAGATTGGAATGATTTTTTTTGAGTTTTTAGAGAAGTGTTTTCAATAAAAAAAATGGGTTCACTCTACTTATTGATAAATGGAATGGAAAATGGGTATTTCCAAAGCATTGAAATGAAATTTGAAATGGTTTTTAATGAATTGAAATGAATTGTGAAAAAGACAACATGGGTTTCCTTAGGTACCAAGGTGGAAGGTTTATAAAGGGTCCATTGTCCATTTATTGTTGATTATCATGGAGGTTTGTCTTGGATATTTACTCTATTTATGAGCCTTGTTGTTCTAGGGGACCAATATTGACATTTTTTGGGGGTTTACTCATGGGGTATTCCACTCCATCGTAGGCCCTTTTTTCTCAGAACTAGTTTGTGCACATGATTATTGTGGTATGGGTAGTCTAGTGCCTAAAACTAGAGTATTCCTTTGTGTTATGATAAATTTTATTCAGTTTTGTGTTTCTTTTATTTTTGAGTTACCTTGATATATTGTTTCTTCTTGTGAAAAAATATAAAGAAAATGTTCTTCGAAATTGATATACCTAGTTTTGTCTAGAAATGTATAAAAAGGGAAATGATCTTGGAAATATTATTTGAAAATGATTCTATTTTTTCATAAAATTTCTTTACATCTTATTATTATACGTTTTTACATACAATGCACCTAATGTAATTGTTACAAAGACTCATATTATGGAAAACCTGGGTTGGATCCTACTGATCATGTTAGCTCACGCCATGTGAACCTCTTCCGCTGTGACTAGATCATTGTTTTCCTTCCAATGTACGGAAAGTAAAGGCACCATAGTGATTTGGTTGGGTTCATGTCAGCTGGTTGGGTAGCTGGTGGGGAGATTTTGGCGGTTTTTCCATGCCATTATTAGGAGTATCTATTTGTCTTGGGTTTTTTATAGTTGGACTTGTCCTATAGAGTTTTTAGTTTCCTTGGTTGTTTTCTGTTTCCAATGTCTTTTTACATTTATGGAATATATATATTATGTATGTCTTACACTCTTACTTTTTTAGTACATATATGCCATTTTCTTGATCAGGTTGGGAGAAATCATTCTCTCTGTTGTGTTTTACGATTCCCTAGTGCTTGTTTTCATCCCATGGGGTTTGGGAATGCCACTCGGGTATGTAAAGATATGTGTCAGATTTCAGGTTTGAGGGAAACCCAGGTCGGTTCATTACAATTTTTTATGAGAGGTCGTATATCCTGAAGAGTCCTTGTCTTGGATGTTTATTAGACTTGAGATAGAATTTTCGGGACTTGAGATCTTTGATGCGTTAATTTCATGTCCATATCATATCATAGAGATACCCAAGTTGGGATGGGATTTTGGGGTTTGTGCCTCTAGTGTTGACTCTTTGTTTTTAAATCTCAGTTTTTTCTTATGGTTTGTCTAGTTTGAACAAATATTTTTTCTGTTTCTTGATCATTCTAATGTTTCGGTGTGCAGCAGTATGATTCTGACACATCTTTCATGAGTTCCTCGAGAACTTGGAGATGATGCATCTCAAGGGAACCCACCTATAGATCATAATCTCATTGAGACTATTATACATGAAGTCAGTGTTGTTGATTAGGATGTGTCGCGAGTTAAGAACATAGTAGTTGAGGTATATCCAGTAGAAGGATGAGAGAAATATCAATCATGGGAGTTCTAGAACGAGAAATCACCATCCTTTTAAGGAATGACATAACCTAAAGAGGAAGAGGACTGGCTGGATAGGATTGATAAAATCTTCCACGATTTAGACACACCTATGAACATCAGGCTAAAGTGGGAAGCATTCAGTCTCAAAGAAACTGTGGAATGTCTTTGAGAAATGAATCGTCCTTGGCCTTTCTAGATACCACTGATGGTTTCTCAAGGACTTATCTATGTTGGTGTCACCTTTGACTACTCCTACCATGAATACTATGAAATTAACTTAGGATGCAAATTTTTAGTCTTTTTTTATGAACTTAAATGACTTTTGAAATCGGCTCAAATTCAGATCTTTTATAAGCCTCGTAAGGGGTATTATTGGTTTTACAATGCTTCGGGTTCTTTTTTGGGATGCATACTTATGCAAGATGATCATGTGGTAGATTACGATTCTCTTCAGCTTTGACTATAAGAAAAGAATTATGGAACTGATGATTTTGAGCATTCTACAATCAAGAATGTGCTTAAATGATGGTGTCACTGTCTTTTTAGGGAAGGGTTCATGGTCTCTTCTGATCATAAGAGTATAGTATCTTTATTTAGATGATATGCTGAACTTTAGGAAAAGGATTTTTATACCATAATCTGTATGAAAATTAGTATTTTTATATTGTCACAGCTCTTCATGGGAAATTCATCCAGGGACTATAAAGATGTTTTATTACATTAGGTGGTCATTGTGGTTGCTAAGTATGAAGCATGAAATCACTGAGTTTGTGTCCCACTATTACCCCTACCAACTGATAAAGGCAGAGCACATGAAACCATCTGGTTATATTTATCATTTTCTGGTAATATTTTGAAAAAGGTATGAGGAATCAATGGATTTTTTTGTTGGATTTCCACAGACTCCCTATGTGTGGAATTCTAAATGAGTGATTTTTTCTCAGTTAATGAAGTCTGCTCATTTCATTCTGATCAAAGATATCAGTAATGTTGAAGATCTGGGTAAACTGTTTGTGAAAGTGTTTTTGAGGTCACACACGAGTCCTTCTTCCACTATTTTAGATCGGGATCCAAGGTCTACCTCAAGGTTCTATATGAGTCTTCATGGTCCAAGTGGAACTCAAGTCAAGTTTATCATAACATATCATACAAAGAACGATGGTCATACTGAGTGTGTGATTTAGATTCTAAAGGATATGCCCTCTACATGTGTGTTCGATCTCAATGGATCGTGGGGAAACCATCTGGGACTAGTTGAGTTTGTTTACAACAAAAGTTATTAGTCTTCAATCAGATTGGATCCCTTTGAAGAATTGTATGGAAACCCATGTAGATCACCACTTTGATGGGATGAGGTGGGTGAGGTATATTGTGTTGGACCATGTTTGGTTCAAAAGACATCCTTGGATATTCTGGATATACATCAACCTCTGATAATAGCCATGAGTCGACATAAATCATATGTGGGTCGGCAAAATCGACCTTTGGAGTTTTCCATTGGTGAATGGGTTTTCATGAAATATTCTCATCAGTTGGGTCACTATTGACTATCAAAGCATGGAATGTTTTCTCTAAGATTTGTTTGACCATGTGAGGTCACTAATCAGATCTAAATGTTTATTATCTCTTAGAATTTCTAGTTTATTTGACCAGTATTTATGATTTTTTCAATATGTCGTAGCTCAAGAAATTCCATCTTTGCCCTGTTAATGTTCTATGTTGGGAAAGAATTTAGTTAGAGCTAGCTATTAATGTTTTCTAGAAACCAGTTGAGATCATTGATTCTCAACTGAAATCCTTTTGCCTGAAGTTGATTTTATTGGTCATAGTTCTATGTCAATATGTATCAGATTATCATCAGACTTGGGAGCATGAGCCATTGATGAGGGGGTAGTGACCCCATATTTTTTTAGGATTACATATTCCACATGAATTCCCAGGGAAAGAAAATATTTATGGTGGGGAGTTTATAAAATCCCATCAACATTATATTAGGTACACTGTTAACCTCATCATGGTTTCATCCTCCTTTGATATTGGGACGATAACAATAATGGTGAAGTTAGAGATTTTTTGGAATTTCAACTTTAACCGGAAATTTTCAGAGGATGCATGAAGGTTTCATTCTGTGTAACTAGGTTACATGTTGTGTGATTTCTACTGAGTACAATCCGTGAAAGGGGGTTCAATAAGTGAAATATTATATGTCATTAATGGTTGTTTCTATATGTGAATGTTTTAAAAAATGTTTTTTAATCCCAAGTGATTGGATTTTTAGTGTTCTAATCCAACATGGACTTCAAGATGTGAATGGAAGTTTCAAAATGTGAAATGGAATGTGACCAGTTTTAAAACACATGCTTGATAGTTTTCTCAGTCCTTTCATTCCATACTCTTTCATCCTCGACCCAAGGAGTCTCTCAGGCATTTCTCAATGACACCTTTTATTTTAGATTGAACTACTCGATGTCTGATCTCCGTTAAAGTTGGGTGAATCTCTCTTGGTAATTCATCTTCCCACTTCTTAATTTCCTTTGATCACTATATCACCATTGGGCAGAGTGTTCAGATCAGTTTGGGTATGATGGTGTTTCTTCTGTGTTTATTCTATATCCTTTGTGAGATCTTATTTAAGAGGTCGTTTCATGGGTTTTTATGGTGAAAAATATATCTGTTCTTGAGATATGCGGTGTTTTCCTTTTTCCACCGACCATCTGTTTTATAAATTGGATCATTACTATGATGTGGGGATTTGATACATGGGACTTTGTTGGTGTTTGTTGGTTTCTTTGATTTTTAAGTCCATTATGGACATACAGACATGAGTTTGAGGTAGTTGTTCCCATCTCTAACCTAGGATAAAAGGCCTTATTGTTTTTCTCTAAAACCTACATAATAAAAGACTAGAATCATTTTTGTGTGTGTTTTTGGAATATTTTTCAATGAAATATGGGCTTTCCATGGTTATTGATAAATGGAATGGAAAAGGGGTATTATCGAAGCAATCAAATGAAATTTTAAATTTTTTGGAATTGTTTTCAAATCATTGAAATGAATTGTGAAAATGGTCACATGGTTTAGCTTTGGTACTTAGGTGTAAGGTTTTTCTTGGGGCCATCATCCATTGTTTTGTGATTATCAAGGAGGTTTGTCTTGGGTATTTCCTTTGTTTCCTATGCCCATTATTGTAGGGGACTAATATTGACATTGTTGGGGGGTTTACTGATGGGGTATTCCTCAGCTTCATAGGCTCATTGTTCTAGGAACTAGTTTATATACCTGATTATTGTGGTATAAGTAGTATGCAACCTAGACATGTATTATTCCTTGGGGTTGTGATATCTATGCTTCCATTTTGTGTTTCATGGATTTATGAGTTAGACTTGACATGCATGTTTCTGATTATGAAAAAGTATATGGAAAAAAATATTTGAAAATGATATGACTACTTGTGATTAGAACTTTGGAAAAAGGGACATGTTTACCCTGTTTTCTATAAAACTTCTTTAATACTTTTCATGCCATGTTTTTATTGAAAATGCGCATATGATAAATTTTACACAGAGTCTTGTTATGGAGCACCTAGGTGGGATCTAACTAAGCCTATTAGATCACACCCTACACACCTCTTCAGTGGTGCACAGACCTTTGTTAGTCTTTCAGTTCAGGGAAAGGCAAGGTGTTGTAGTGATTCGGTGAGGTTCGTGTCAGCTGGTTTCGTAGCTGGTGGTGAGATGGTTGGAGTTTGTCCATGAAATCATTTGGAAAAGCTATTTGGATAGGGTCCTTTATATTTGTACTTGTCCTTTGATGTTTTAAGTTACTTTTTTTTCTTTCTGTTTCCATTTTTTTATTGTTATGTCACATATATATCATTTTAATCTTCAATTGTTCATTTTTTAGTACATATATGACATCTGTCTGATCAGGTTGGGTGAAATTATTCCCTTTGTTGTGTGGTTTGATGCCCGGGTGCTTGTCTCCAACCCATGGGGATCAGGAATGTCCCTATGGTATATAATGGAATGGGTTGGGTTCCATGTTTGAGGGAAACCCAGGTTGGTTTGTTATAGAAATTTAATTTTTTATTCCATTTTCCATCATTTAATGATTCTTATAAATTTCATTTCTTTTAATTATATATATTTATATTATAAATGATGTTCGGATTTTGTGTAATGCGTGTCAAATATTTTGAACATGGAATCGTATTTTATAAAAACTCATGTAATACTTGATATAAATGAATATAATTATTTATAAGTAATAATTTTATTGGTTTATATTCAGCATAGTTTTATAAATAATTTTAGAATAAATTTCAATAAAAATGAATATTTTTTTAACAATATTATATTTCTGTTAATTTTATGGATTAAATTAACCGATAAATTTATAAATTTTATAAATTTGATTTCATAATTTGGAATTAATTTTTTTATCGTCATAAAAAATAATTCCAAGGATATAATTTTGGTTTTTTGTTAAAGGATTGATTTTTGACTGAATAGTGAAAAATGTTGTTTTTTGGTAAAGCGATCTTTCATTATCATTAAATAAAGTAATTAAAAAATTCACATTATATTTTTATTATGGTATTAAGTTAACATAAAAACAATTTTTTAAATTATTATAACAGATCCCATATTATTCAATTAATTAATTTTGGTGTAATATCATTTTATGCTTAATTATTTTTTTCAAAAAAAGTATTTATCATTAAATTTTACACATTTAATTTAAATTTTTTTTCTACCACATCTGAAATTTATATCATGAATAATTTATTATATATTATTAATTAGGATTTTAAATTTTTTAACTATTGGAATTTCATTTTTGTTATAAATATCAGAAAAGGTAAAATTGTGTCACCACAGTAATGGGTAAATCTGGTTAATTAATATAAATTATTTGTGATATAACCATAATATTTTATTTTAAATATTATAGGATGATGGATTTAAAACAATATCACATTATAATCTAAATTAGATATTTTTTTATCTAAATTACCATGTGTAATACCTTTATAATATTAAAATGTTCAGTAAACTTGACGTGTTCCACTAAGATCATTTATAAAAGGGAATATCCAATCATCTATTAATCACAAATTGTTTGAAGAATACATTAAAAAATTTATACCCAAAATCACTAACCACATCATTGATATTATGGTTTCATAAAAAGACCTACTTAAGAGCCTTAACCTATAAACCTAGGTAGGTTTTTCAAATAATAAGTATAGTTATTAACCAAGTGTTTTGTTATTATTTCTAAATCTAAATCCCTGAAATCATAATTAAACATTCAAAAATAATAACCATGGTTTCTTTAATATTATAATATTTTATTATTATTATGTTACAATTAGGTTTTAAATTATTTTCCACCATAACATAATTGAAATCATTTTTTGTCTGAATATTTGGACTACAATAACTCTGAATCGATATTTCCCAATTTTCATAAATATATCATATGGATTGTTAAAATTTGGGAAACATTAAATATATTTGAAATTTATGAAATAATTATTATTCTTTGATGATAATATATTACATGTACTTTATCCTATGATATATTGGTAAATGACAATGTCACTCATGTGTACATGTGTACTACCATCTCTATGAAGTAATTTAATTCATTTCTCTTTAGGAACATACAATGATGGTCATAAGGATGAAAAAAATGAATATATTTTTCATTTATAAGATATTTATCATTGTAAAAAAGTAAAATATTTTCTAATTATTTCATCCATTAAAAAAATTAAATCATCATTCATGCATACATATGAATTATAATCTCCATGAAATAACATTCTTCAATACTAATGACCTCCATGCTTGGATGGTTTCAAAATCATATCCAATATATTAATATCCTAATTATAGAACTTCAATGAAGATGATGTTATGGTAAAATTTCCACTTTTACTTTGATCAATGCTCTGATGTTATTTTTAGGTTATAGCACAAATATCTTCATAATAACCAACAAGATCTTATCCTTTTTAGTAATTAGATATAAATGATTAAAAATTATATATTAGAAATATAGATACTAGAGTGAAAATTAAGAATATTATTAAAAAAATATATGAATGATATTATTTTTTTACTCCAGTGGGAATTCATACAGATGAAATTATTTGGGACTCAAGAAAAGGAACATTTCATTTAAATTTTTTAAAAGGTATGAAACTCATTCCCGTACATATATATTTTCTTTTAAATGATTCTATAATATTATTATTTATACAGTTTTATAGGGGAATTTTTAAAATATATTTTAATTTCTTTATAATTGTTCAAAAAAGAATCATTTAAAAAATTCTATATAGTTTTTTTCATCTTTTTATAGAAATTAAAAAATAATTTTTTTAAACAAAAAATCATTGACTGATATTTCAAATCATTATAGAATTTATCCATTTTCATGGTTCCAATAAATGATTACATGGTCAATCAGACTAGATAATATTATAAATATTTTGGCTAATTTTTAATGTTATATGTTTTCAAAGAAAAATTTAATTTCTAAAATTGTTTATCTAAAAATGGAATGTGTTTTCCTTTTGGGTTCAAATGAATTCATCAGGGGTTTTATTTAAAAAAAATAAATATTAATGTTTTTGTTCATGATATGGTACATTAGCTTTATATATAATGATCATTTATCCCTATATATCTCAGGAAGACATGTGATCCTCATTTATCTCTCCAATGAATTAGGTAATGATTTAATCATAAAAGGTGAAAATAAGGGAGATAAATGGGTAAGTTAGTCTAATGGAAATGAGTATGATTGAGTTATAATAAAATGTATTAAAAAATATTAGCCGCATAGTTTGAAATATGATTATATAAGAATCATAAATTATTCTTATAATAAGGGATATTCTATTAATCATTTGAGTAAATGATTTATGGAATATTTTTGAGTTTTTAATGTTTAAATTTTCTGAAATATTTTCAAGAATTCTCATATTCCTCCTGTAGAAATTAAAATTTTCAAATGATTAATAATGTGGTATAAAATATATTTTTTATGAAACAATAAATTTTTATTTAGGTAAAGAATTTATTTTTGTGGCCTTTTTTTGAGAAATAGTTAAATGTATACAGATGTTTTCTTGTTTTTCACTATACTAATTAGATTCATTTAATTTTCTAACCCAAATTTATTTTTATTACATTCCCTGTTTTTAATTTTTTTCATAGGATCCATAGATTCATATAAATTTTAGTAAAGTTTTAATTTTCACTGTTATGAATCATCTAAGATGATGAAAAGTTTGTTGAATGATGTAGTGTTTTAGAATTAAACCCATTTTTTCTGAAGAATGTACACTGAGTGAAATTGGAATCATTTTTAAATAATTTTTTTCTTAATTACTCAAGAAAAAACAAAAAAGGTCCTATAAAAGTTTATATAGTGATTTTTTTTTAAAATAATTATATTATTAGTTTAATAAAAAATGGTTCATTATAGTTAGTATTAATGGAAAAGGTTATATACAATTAGATTTTAGTAAACTATTTAAAGACACGTTAAAGAGATTATAATTTCTGTTTTTATTATCATGAGATATATTTTGACGATTTCCATATTTATTTATCTATTAATTTGTAGTTCAAAATGGTTTTCCATAAAGGAAATATGGTAACTGAAATAGTAAGGAATCTATTGGATAATATCTGTTTAAATAAGAATCCTTTAATAGTTGGAGTAGGGAACATTTTGGTAGTATTAACTCATTTAATGTTGGTTATTAATGGTGGTACCCATTAAGAAGAGTGCCTAAACTCTCAATTGAGGAACCTATATATAGTTTATAATTTCATGAACTATAACCATTTAGATTTTTATGGATATTCAAAATTGGTGAAAGCATAAGGATGGTTAAATTAACTAGAGTGTTTATTTGAAGCTTTGGGTAATATAGAAATGGAAAAGGAATCCATTTATATATATCATTTTAAAATTTAATCTTATCAGTGAATTTTAGGATAAAATACAAAAAAAAATATGATATTGATTATATGGAGAAGAAATACATTAATAATATTATTTCCAATATTTATTTTTGTAAATTTTATTGATGTATAATAGAAATACTATTTATGATGTTTAGGTAAATAGAGGAATACATAGTGTCATATTTAGAGGAAAAGTTTACAAGAATTTCTTGGAATGCACGAAATTTTATTATGTACTGTGTGAGTAAAATTTATAGATTTTATAGATTACAAAAACCATTTTAATGATATTTATTTTCTTCTCATGCATTTTATGGTTATGAGAATTTTTTATCTATTGAAGAGGTGATGTTTTTTTAAAAATTCTATAATTTATGATAACATGTTTAAGAAGCATAATATGTGAAAAGGAATTGATAAGTATAAAACTAGTAATTTTAGGGGTAATCCCACCAAATATTCAAAATATAGTAAAAATACATTTTAATTAATTTTTTTAGGATTATAGAAGTGTTACTAATGTGGTAAGATCAATATTTATTCATGTGACAATAAAGATAATAGGTATATTTATATTTTTACATTGAAAACATATATTCATCCAATAGTGACATTAATTAGTTTTAATTAGTCGGGTCATACACTAATTATTTTTTATGTTAGTTACTAAATGTGGGAGTCATTGTGAATAAAATAAAAAATATTCCAAAATGTATTTTGAAACTACTAATTAATATGATAGACCATAAAATGAAGTTGTGTTTTTGATATTAATATCATTCAAAGTTTTATAATTGATCTGGTAATAATCTACTTAATATGATGGATCAATATTATCAACATACAACATCTCATAATAGGTATGGTCCTCAAAAAAATTTCATTCTATTTTGGAATAAAATAATCTTAAATATTTTATTGATCATATGATGAAAATATTCCATGAGTAATAAGATAAATTCATTATGGTTTTCAACAAGGAAATTCTGGTTTTTTCAAATAGGTTTGAGGAACATGAGAATAAAATATGGATTTTTTTTCAATCCATTAAAACAATATATTGTATAAAAAATAATCAACTTTATATTTTGGGAGTGTTATGTTTTTAAAAAAATATATATTGTATCTAAATATGGAATAAATACTAATAAAGCTAAATAAAATGTAGTGAGAGAAGGTCTAGGAACCCTAAATTCTACTGATATTCAATGTATACTTAGATTAATGGGTTACTATTGATGGTTTGTTGATAATTCTTTATTTCAGATTTCAGTACTAATGAAATGATACCTAAAAATGATATAAATTAATATAAATAAAATAATGTGATGAATAAAATAAGGAATTTAAATTAATATTTTTTAATGTTATAGTTTTAACCTTTATAAAAAAAAATTATTAATTTTATATTTATGATGATTGTTATTTGGAAATAATTTATAAGGTATTAACATAAGATTATTGGGTAATTTCATATGATTCATGTTAATTGAATATATATGAATAGAATTTATCTATTCATGATCTTGATCTTTTATTGGTTGTTGTTTCATTCCCTATTTCGATTAATCCTTTATATGGTGTAAAATGTGAATTATATACTAACAATAATCTTTCAATGTATATATTACTCAAAAAGGGTTGATCATGAGGTAGGTAAGATGATAGGAATATATAAATGATTATAAATTCCCAATATTTATCATAAATGAGAAGAAAACAAGGCATTCAAAAGTTTTATTTGATAAGTATCGGTATCATTAACCTTCGTATGTCTTGAACATTACCATTTTCTTAATGATCTAATGTATTTTGGACTATAAATTGTGTATCCTAGAACTCCCTCTATTTTGATTTGGGTGTTAGTATAGTCATCCATGTAAAAAAGAATTATGAAGGCTCATATAGATGATTATGACTTGAAAGAAAAGGTATAAATGTTCAAAGAAAGAAAATTACCTAACATTAATTAGAGAAAATAATTTTATTTCTGATTTAAAAGAGGTTGTGTTTGTCATGTGATTCCTAGATGAAGTTGGAATTTTTGAGTGAAGATCATAGCTCAATATTTTCTGTTTATCCTAAGAGTAATATGATTTATATATTAATTTATGAAAAAAAATGGTATGATGAAATGAAAAATTATTTTGAGAATTTTATAATGATATGATGGACTTCTAAATAGGTTAATTCTGAGTGAAAACTATAGAAGGGGTTCCTTCATCTTTTTTAGTGTTTAAATGGAAAATGGTGAATATACACATGGATTTAATGATGAGATTGCCAAATAAATATCATGTTAATAATGTGATTTGGGGTTCTTATTAATTTAATAAATATTTTCATTTTCTTTTTATTTGAGATATTACATATTTATATCAATTTGCTAGATTTTATCATAAAGTGATAATCAAAATAAATGGATTCTCTCTCTCTTTGTTGTATATTACCATGATACAAGATTTATTTTAATTTTTTATAAAGGACATTAAACATTGACGGGTACATTTTCAAATTTCAGGATGACATTTCTCCTTAATTTTATGGATTTTTGGAGAAACAAATTCAATTTTTTTTGGATATTATGAAAACATTATCTTGACATTATTAGGGAATATGGGATCAATAGCTTTATATAGATAAGATTTACTATAATAACTATTTTTCAGGAAAGTATACAAATGTCATATTTTTTATTCATAGTATTGAAATAATTTTTGAAATACATAATTTTTGGGACCCATTCAATAAAGCTTTTTTTGGGAAGAGATATGGTAGAATTTTTTTGAAAACATAGTGTTGATTGAGAACCATAAGAAAAAACTTATAGTATATAGAAAATATAAGTGGACAAATGGTGGAAGGACCACCCATTTATGGTATGAGATCATGATTTTAATAAATTATATTAGAATAAAGGTGTTATTAGTTTTGTCAATAAACAAAGCTTTTTACCATGACAAATCGGTCAATATTAAATTATAGAAAAAGTGGGTTTAGTTTTTTAGTGAGTGGACATACCTCTAACATTCTTCTAGGCACATGATGTGTTTTTTAATTATTTTCTATGAAAGAAAATACCTGATGCATCTCATGATCTAAGAACCAATGTTACAACCTAGCATGTGTGCCACACACTGATGCCATGATCTGGTTCACCACATGACCTCAGGCATTCCTCCCCATATGCCATAGGATACTGACTAGCGGTGAGGGTATAATAGGTAGCATGGGTACAATATAACCACTTTATAATATTGGATCCACAAATAAAAATAAATAATAAATGTCTAAATGATAATAAACAAAAGCCAATATGATATTATAATCAATAAAAACCTTACCACATGAATAAATCCAAATAGTTAAAATGAATGTAAACCAAAATTGTAGATTTTTCATTCCGTATATGTGTCTTATTTCAAAAAAAAACCAAAATAAAGACACAAAAACAACTCCCAAGTAGGTATCAACATCATTTTTGATTCCATCATCCACACTCCATCCTAAATCCCAACTCAGTTGTCTAATATTGGGCCCATACCCTTATCCTGCTATGTGAACTAGAACTCTATTTGGGAACCAATCTAGATTCCCAAGTAGGGTTTGAGTATAACATAGTAAGATGCCACCAATCATGAATAATGAAATATCCAACCTATAGTAGTTTATGTATTTTTATAAATAAAAAATATAGATGATAAGGTAACTGATTTGACATTTAATTTTCTTTAATTAACCACATAATCCCCTAGGTTCATAGTGACCCTAAAACTAATAACACTTAGTTTGGCCCGTTCTAGAGTCTAAAACACACACCATACGATTTTCGTAAATCATTATTTCATGGGATTCGATTATGAAATTAATTATAATTTTATTCTATTTATATTCAAACATCAATCCATGTACCCATATATTGGTTTATTCGACTATGTGTTTGGCACCCTGTGGTTATTTGGAGTATCAGCCCCCATATAACACCCCATGGGTATTTGCACCATCAGTACCTTTCCAATACTTTATTTTTCACAAACAGGCATTGGGGTCTTGGAGAAATATTCTGGAACCCTTTGGATATTCGGAGCATCATTCCCAAACCCGATCCCCATTTATTAATAAATAAAAGATATCACATATAACGCATTTATATCAAGGTTCAACCACATTAACCTTTATTAGATCATTCTCTCCATGTATATAAATTTCATTTATCAATTATAACAATGGTTATTTTCTTTAATCACAATTAAAAATATGAAAATTAACCATTTATCCATTTATAATCAATTAATTGCATATTTCATTGACCCATTAATGTTACATCAACCAATCCATTTAATTCTCGTTATCAAAGTGCAACAACGATTTAATTTAATTCGAACCTCCTATCCTTCTCTTTTTCACATTTTATAATCATCATTTCAATTACATTGGAGCACCCTATGGGTTTTTATTAAATCTAGTTTCATAATCACCAATCGGTCCAATGGGATCTGTGAAGGGTTTTCAGATTTAACATAATTAAATTATACAATTTAAATTATATTGAAATTAAAAAATGTGAAAATTTAACAGCCAAATTTCACATAAATAATAATAATCAAGAATTTGGGAATTATATATTAGACCACTTACCTTAATATCATTGATTAATACTCTCCAATCTAGAACCCTCAATTTGATATAGAATGATCGAAATCAAAATGACATAAAATATCTAGGATAAATACATGTGACCAGGATCCTATGAAAAATACCCATCAGAACATATATCTAAACCAATTTATAGTAGGGGTATAATCATTACTCTTCATTGGTAAATAGATATGGGAGAGAAAGGAAACCGAATGGGGAAGATATCATTTACCAAAGAGGACTCGTTCCTTCAACCAGATCATTGATTCACCAAGAAAGGGGATCAAGAGACCTAGAAACCTCATGGCTACCTCCAAAATTGATGGAAATGATTTAGAATAATATAAGGTGTTTAGGGTTAATAAGAAGGGTCTCATTAATTATAATATAAAATTTGGCGCATTGGTTTTTAGTGTGCGTGGTTTCTGGTGAAGGGAACATAGTTTTCCAAAGAATTCACCTTAGTTATATGTGTTACATAGGAGAATCATGATTACTCTTAGGTGGGTGTATATTTTTAAAATCCATTCACCAACCATACAAACCCCCTCTCTATAAGGGTGAACATTTTGGGGATGGAGGCTGCACATTTTGGTCAAGAAATTATTAACCTCATATGTCTCCAAAAAGGGAAGCATTGTTTCCTTGGGAAAACTATAGGGTTTTCTATAACCATACACCAATCGTACGATCCCCATGGGATTCCAAAATTTTTTCAAATTCACCCAAAACAACCCAAAAGTAAAACCCAACCAAGATATAAAAAAGTGTAAAATAATACCTGAGAAATGAGCACAATACATCTCTAGAAAGTTGGATATATTGCAATCCACTCACCTTATAACATCTCATCATTGAGTTGTACTTCCACAAATTATATATGATTCTAAGTTATAGATATTGGGATAATAATCAAGTATATCCTTTTATCTCTCCCATGCTTCCTCATAATCACATATATGCCTCCGTACTACTTGTACAAACAACATGGTATTTCCCCTCAACAATATCTAAGTGAGATCCAAAATATGAATAAATTCTCTTCAAAGGATGCATCTCCCTCAAGCTCATCATCATTAACATATATCACATGAGAAGGGTTAGGGTGATATTTCCAAAACAGTGACACATGAAAAAATCATTCATCTTTATATAACTTTGTGTAAGATCCAACCAATACACCACCATTCTGATTCACTCCATAATATTAAATGGTTCGAAAAACATGATGGCCATATTGTGCTGCATCTGAATCCTACGATGTCCCGAACAATGTGAAATAAAAAGTAATACATGATCAACCATTGTAAACTCAAGGGGATGCTGATGTTGATTATCATATGACTTCTTCCAAATTGAGTACCTCTCCATATATTTCTGAATTAACTAAACCTTTTATGATGTCTCTTACATAATACTCAGTCCTAATAACTTAGACACACCTTCCTTCATCCAATAAAAAGGGGATCTGCATGGAATCTCATAAAGTGCCTCATATTGTGAAATTTGAATAGTCACCTAATAACTTTTGTTCAAGGAAAATTCAATAGACATGAAGTGATTTTCCCATGAACCACTAAAAACAAGGACTCATTATCTCATAATTTCCTATAGAACTAGAATAGTATGTTTTGATTGACCTTCTGTCTATGGGTAGAAAGACATAATCAGAAGTACATAGTTATCAAATGACTTCCATAAGACTTACTAGAATCATGATGTAAAAATGAGTTATTTTTTGGATTCAATACTCCTAGGTACCCCATAGAAACAAACTATCTATTGATCCTAAATATCCTCTAACTTATTGTCTATTAATTTATCCCTGATAATAATGAAATGTGATAATTATTTCAATTAGTTAATAACCACCCATAATGATTCATTATTATAATCCATACTTAGAATACATTCCTTGATATCGATGGTATCATCAGACTATTTCTATTTTAAAATAGGAAATTGTTGTAATAAAACACCTGGTATTTGATTCCTGGACTTCACATATTTTATAATTTAGCATTGTTTCAAGAATCCTACAGTTACCTTTTTTAGGCTCATCCACCAATATTTTTGTAATTGGATGTGGTACAATTTTGTCAAACAAGGAATCACTTCCAAACACGAGTCATTAAACACATGCATTAGCTCCACCCACAATCAATTAGGAATAAAACCATGGACCCAAACATTGATGATCTCATACTAATGAATAATTCAATTGGAATGTGACACACACCATCTAGGATTTCCCTTAAGGGAAAAAATATGGATACTCAAACTGTATCTCCCTAATCTATATAAAAAGAGTGGAATCAACTGATAAAGATATGGGGGCCATCGTCTCCTAGACCTATTGAACCTCAATATGCATCTCATCCAAAAAGGTAATTGTCTTCCACTTAGCATTAGTCTCCTAAAATACTTGATCCCATGTCTTCTTGGTCAATGACCAAGAAAAATTGTAACCCTAAATGTATATGAAATTTCAATATCAAATGAATACATATACTTAACCCAGATCTGCTGTAAGAGATTTAAATATTTCCTAGAAAAGATATACATTAATCCTTTATGATCGTTATATATAGTAAAATTCTCACCCAATGGGTATTATTTCCAATGCTTCAATGAATAAACTATAGTGGCAAACTCAAGATCATGCATAGCATAATTCTATTCATGTCATCTCAATTATTGTGATCCATATGCTACAAAATAAACTCTATACATCAACACATCCCAAATTACGATGATGAATGCGTAAAAAAATATGGTATTCTACTCAAATAACATGAGTATGATCAAAATTAGAGTCATATTCAAAATATTAATCAACTCCTAAAAGGAATTTTCACATTCTATAGACCATTCAAATGTGATCCGCTTCTCGATCAAGCCTGAAATTAGTGCTTCTAAATGGGAAAAGTCCTTGATTAATCTTGGATAATAACTTTAAAACCCATAAAAATGTGGATATCAAAATCATTCATGAGATTGTCCCATAAAACAACTACATGAACATTATCTGGGTCCACTTGCACAATTTTGTCTGAGATGATGTGACAAAAGAAATATGTCATGTTGATCCATAATTGACACATAGATAGCTTGGTGTATAAATTATGATCTCTTTTTATACTTAAGACATTGTCAATGTTATGGGAATTATCGTCATGATTCTTGGAATACAATAAGACATCATCCAAAAAAATCCATATACTAGTGGAAGAATTGGTTCATCAATTCCACAAATATAGCTAGATTGTTCGCTGACCCGAAAGGCATAATGAATAACTTGTATAGGATATAAATAATTCTAAAAATAGCCCATGGTTAATTGAAATATATACATATAAGTTTATGACACCCTTCTCTCATGTTATTCTTAGAGAGCATACAGGCTCCTCTCAACTCCACAAAGATATCATTGGTACACAGAAGAGGTTACTAATTTTTCATGTTCATCTACTTCAATGTAATGTAATCAACACATAAACACATCATTTGGTCGTACTTCATAGAAACTAAACTAAAGAAACCCAAGGAGAAATACTCATATAGATATATCCCTTATTCATCAACTCATCTAGATAAGTCTTAAGTTCTAGAATCATTGTTGTTTCCATTCAGTAAAGTGGAATAGAATCTATTTTATCTCATGGAATGAGATTAATTGTGATGTAAACATATCTCTTAGGTAGAACCCCTGGGATGTCCTCTTGAAACACGTCCTGAAACTAGTCCACTATCGGTGGGCATAAATGAATCATTATACCCCTATTATCCAGAAGGATTCTTAAACCATGGGGTGATCTCTCGAATTTTTAAACGAACTAGCCCTGTACGGATTTCTTGGATATCCTTTCCCCGATGATAAACAAACCTGCCACCCTAAGGGGATTTAAAGGTCACTCTATTATGGAAAAAATCTATGTAGGATCAATACAATGACTGTTATTCCATACTGAAAATCAAGTCAAAATATGACATATCATGTGTATTGAGGTCTTAAAGGAAATAATACTCACCAACTTTGATAGAAAACTCCTTACATAAATAGATTTATCCCATACATACTCCAAACGGTGTGTCAATGTTTATAACGCACTCAGAAACTCCACCATGTGACTCAAACTATTCGAAATTTGAATTTATATGAATGAATGAGGGTCTTATATATAAAATAAATCACTTGAAATTATAAAACCTACAAAAATAGCAACTCTGTATATCAATGGTCCATCCTCACTAACCACAAGTGTAGTTATAACAATATGAAACTATTTAGTCCTTTTGAAATGTGCTCTATTATGAGTCCCATTTGTCACACTGCTATATGGATTTGGAAACTCTTTCCCAAACATACCATGTATACTTACTCAACTTCCACAACTAGTAGTACTCAAAATTATAGATTATTATATGGTAGAATCCCCCTTCATGTACTTTGGTTCGTTTAAGATCCTCAATAACTACCCATATTTCCCGAGTTCTTACAAAACCATTGTATATGTCCCATATTTTCCCAATATCATTACTCTAATTGTGTTCAGAGAAACTAGTTAGGATAGTTACTATCCTACCAAACTAATGGAAAATCATTTTATAATTTCCATGGGTAACTAATCATTTCCCATGTCCACCCTACTTTCTACTATTCGGGATAATGTTCTTATAATGTTGAAACCTCACCTCAAAACATATACCTAATAGTTATCTAGTAGAAACCATATTTACTCCACTGTAATCCTCTTTCATGTTCCCCAAAAATGAAAGACTTATTCAACACCTCGATAAACTTAATCAGCACCAAGCTATTAACGCAGTACTTAACATGAAATTGAAATCTATCATGGAAACGTTTCACTATAGTTTCCTCATCTCCTACCAATTTTGGTGAAAAGAACATTATGTTGGTAAATCAACTAGTATAGTACTTCATGGATATACTCCTATATTTCAACTATATAATATCTTCCTCTATATCCTCACTCTGTGTCTTAGGGTTAAATTTTTCTAAGAACTTTTCCTGATTTTATTTCCATGCAATGTTCTCTAAATGATCATCCTGAGCCTAGATATCCTACTAGTGATTTGAGGATCCTTGCAACATATAATTATCCAACTTGACTCTCATATCCAATAGATTCTCTAAATGGTCAATAATTTTCAAGATAGTCTCAATCTAGAACACAGTTTCCTCAGGTATACAATCATCGGTACATGTCAAAGGGTGATGCTACTGGTACTCTTGAGTAAAATCACACTTGTTCCTTGTATCCTTCATTGGGTATCTTTCCATAAACTGAACGAAGTGAGAAATTTTCTCACAAGACTTTTATCTTAGACCTTCACCTAAAACTATAGGGGCCTATGCTTCCCCTACTAAAGGTGCATTTTTATTTATACCATCCTATCATCATATCGAAAAGAATTGTTGTGGAGGTATGTCTCTATAATTTAAAACAAACTAATTCGAAAAAATAACACATCATTATCATATTTATATAAGATGTATTCACATAAGTCTACAAAAATTTATCCTCCCATACTCTGCCACACTCTCAAAACTAAAGCATTATCACTACCCTCAACCATGCCACAATAGGTTGTGGATAACATATGTTAAAACACATTCCATAATTCAAAGATTCTCATTATAGACCATTTTTTCAATTAAATAATTCCACATTTACCATAATTTATAATGATCAATTTCTTATTCAGAACCGTCTTATTTTAAATCACATAATAAATAAATGAATTTTCATTACCACAATTAACCCAAAACCTTCTTTTTTGTGAATGCTTAAAATGATGTATGTCATAGAAAATTTGGAGTTCTTAGTATAATGAATGAATACAAAACACATATTTCATATTTTTACTTGTTTTAAAATAATAGAAAAAAACATCACACAATAAGTGTACCACTCAATGTAATATAACATTCAACTGTAACAATAATCATCAAGAACATAAATCCTTCCCTAGGTACATGGAACTTTCCCTTGCATATGGGTAAGCTACTACCATTCATGAGGTCATTAACAAGGCCTGACTCATCCTTGTCTTTTGTCTACCTCTCCCAAATAGCATAAAAATGAAAATAAAACCCCTTTGATTCCACTTTGTATTATCCAAACCCAGGTTCCACACACCAGTTCCCTGAGCTGGATCACAACATGACCTCAAGAGAACCTCCCTATTTACCAAAGGCTACCAACTAGTAGTGAGGGTCTAATAGGTGATGTGGGGAGACTATACCCACTTTATGAGAGCGTAAAAATAGTGTAAATAAATAAAAACTTTCCAAATGATGATACACAATATCCAAGATGATACCATAATCAATAAAAACGAACACCATAAAAATAAATCCAAAATAGGTAAAATTGACCATAAACCAAAATAGTAGATATGTCATGTCATATATGTGTCAGGTTTTATTGAAAACCCAAAATAATGACACACTGAAAACTCATAGGTTGTTCCTAACATCATGTTCAGTTCCCTAATCCCTACTTCATCCTAAATTCCCACTCAACTACCACACATAGGGCTCTTTCCCTTATCCTTTCCTACAAACATAATGTCTATTTGGATACCAATCTGGTGGTCTGAGTTGGGTGGGACTACAAATAAGTAGGCTACCACGAATAGTTTCTATAGAAATATACAATCGATAAAATAATATGAAGTTGTATATAGAATAAAACAAAAATGAAATGGTAATAGTTTTTTATATTTAATATTTTTTTAATTAACCACATAGGCCCATGGGTTCAATGTGGAACCCAAAATAACCATACCTACTTCAGATCATGCATGATTTTGAACCATACACTATAATAATTTCACAAATCATTATTTAATGGGCGTTCGGGACTCAATTATTTCAAATTTCATTTATGTTGTCTTTGATCATTAATCAAAGTACTAATATATTGGGGGCCTATAGAATTAGTATAGAAACCAAAGAGTGTTTGGAGAATAATTCCATATCCTACAGTCTTGGTTATTTTGATCTTCATTCCATGTATCATAATTCATTGTTAACATGCATGAATTGGTTTCCATGAGCATCAATCTGGCACCCTGTGCTAATTTGGAGCATCAATCACTGACCCACGCCCCATTTATCAATGCATCAAAGATATCACATATAAAACATTAATATCATGGTTCAAAATAATTAACCTTTATTCAATCATTCTAATCATGGAGAACCATTTCATTTATCAATTATGACAATGTTTATTTACATTAATTAAATGGAATGACATATCATTTCACCATTAATTAATTTATCCTCAATTAATCATATATTTAATTGTATTGTTAACTTTATATCAACCAAACCCTTTATTTTCCCATCATAAAAGTTTAACATGTATTTAATTCGATTCCAACAACCTAGGATTCTCCTTTTCACATTCAATAATCATCATTTTAAATATATTGGAACATCAAATTGATTTCAATTTAATTTGGTTTCATATTCTCAAAGGGGTCCAAGGAGATCCATGAAGGGTTTCTCAATATCAAATAATTAAATTCATCATTTTAATTTAGATTGAAAGTGCACAAATTAGAAATGAAACAACGCGATTTCATGGATATAATAATAATCGAGACTAAGAATTATTAATTAGACTAAGAACCCCCATGATCCACCAGCCTTGTCAAGTCTCCCAGTCTCATCTGGGCGGGAAAAATGAGGCGCGACCCAATCGATGACGGATCGTTGGACAAACCATCATTGTCAGGTCGTCACCCTCTGAGACACTCTACCATCTCGGCTGGCAACAGATTCTTCCCTGGCTGGGGCGCTACCTTAAGAGAGTGACCTCCTCATGGGGTAGGGGTTTTCATGTGTGGAGGGTTTGAAAAGGCCACATAGGGGAATTCCCTTTTTTAGAGAGAAAAAATTAGAATATCAAACTAAATATCATTGACAAAATCTAGGAAAATCATAACCCTAAATTTCATATGAAATGATTGAAATCACCATGATGTAGGTGATATAGGATCAATACCTGGGACCAAAATTTTGTTAAACAATTCACATCAAAACAAAGATCTACACTAGTTTCTAATTGAAAAAAACATGCATCTTCCTTGGGAAAGAGATATAGGACAGAGAGAAAACAAAATAGAGAAGAGATCACATACCAAAGAGGAGTTGATCCTTAATCTATATATTTGATTCATTATGAAAGGGGTCTAAGTTGACATAGAACCCTTCTGGGAGCCTCTAAAATTTATGGAGATTATTTAAGGCTAAAATATATTATTTAGTGTAAATAACCTAGGGTTCGGTATTTTTTTAAAAAAATTGGGGCTTTAATTTACAAAATATATGGTTTCCTTCGTAGAGAACATTGTTTAAAAAACATGAAACATTAATTAGGGGTGCATTATTACACCAATGTGGGTGAATTATTTGAAAAATCATGTTCCAATCATGAAAATTCTCTCTATCTATGGTTTCATTGTCTAGTGAGGGAGACCTCGTGGTTCGGTCAAACCCTGCACCACCTCATCTGGCTCCAAAAGGGGGTGAACTATTTCAAGAAGAAACCTTCATGGTTTTCCCTAACCATGTACCCACTTTGAACAACCCCAAAGACGTCCAAATTTATATTAATTAAACTAAAATAACATTAAATTAAAACCCAACCAAGATATGATGAAAAAAATGGTAATATAATACCTGAAAACGAGCATGGAACATCTCCATAATAGTGGTGATCTTGCACCAGAAGTGGTATAGTTAGATAAAAATCTCACTTAAAATGAAAATGAAATTTTGATTTTGATTTTAGATCATAGATAGTATTTAAGGAGATATAATGCAATTTATTAGGTTTATAATTTATGAAAAAAATCACTTTATTGAGGAATAAGTCTTTGAATAAAATAATTAATGAGGGGAAAATACCCTCACATGTTTATGTAGTGAATAAAATTTAGAGTATACAATTATAAGTGGGTAAGAATGTAATAACATATATAATTATATAATTGAATAAATTTTATAACTTATAATTATTCATTTTATGTATTCATGTTCATCATTGATTTATAAATAATTTAAAAAAAGTTTCAGTAGAAAAAAGAATAATTTTATTTAAATAATTTATTTCAAATTAATTCCATAAGTTTATTTATATGGTTAATTTATTAATAGTGAAAAATAAATTTTATTAATTAGAATCATTTATTATATCATTATATAAAATATCTTTAAGGTTTATTTTGTGGAATTTTTCATAAAATGAATGGATTTTTAGTAAATAATAAAAAATACTAAATTTTGAAAGATATAAATTTTAATCCATTTAATGAATTATTTAAATTAATACCATTCTATTTTGGATTTGGATTTAATTTAGCATATTATTTATTTTTATAAACATGCTAAAAAAATTCCATAGTAATCAACATTATATTTTATTCTTTATAAGTTCATTTTTATGGTAAAATTAAAGTTTTCATTAAAAATATTTTTATTTAATTTTGACAAGAATATATAGAAGTAACTTCTTCCAATTTTTTATATATAATAATTAATAGTTTTATTCAATATTTGGAATCATAAGGTAAAAATTTAGTAATTAGTACAATATTATTTTCTTCACTATGAATAATAACTGTAGTAAAAATTTGTCATCAGAGTAATCGGTAAATACCAATAATTAAGATAAATCCTTTATGGTAAGGCCAAAAATGTCATATTATGGATGATAAATTTATACCATTACTATAGTAGCTTCAAAATTGGATAGTTTTTAGCCAATTAATCTTGAGTAAATATCTTATAATATTTAAAATCATTTAGAAATTAAAACTATGCTTCTCCACACACATATAAGAAGAAATGTTCTCGACTCTCTATGTCACAAATTATGTGAAATATAGATAATTAAATACTGTAAAAACATCCCACCACTTATTCTTGTGATTCTAGTACCACCAAAATCCTAAACTATGAAGGATTAAGGTGGTCTCTCAAGATTATTTTCCTAAAAAATTGGTGAACTTATTATATGAGCATTTCATTATTATTTATTATTACACCACATTAAAATTTTATTTAACCACAAAGAAATAATAACATCAGTATTTGAAATATATTTAAACATTATTATGATTATTTTAAAATTCTATATCTTCTAATTTTTAATTCTGTAGGAAATGAATACATTGCTTGTGTGTGTGTATGGACTACCACCTCTACGAAGTGATGTGTTTTGTTTTTAATCAAAAGATCAGATGGTTGAATAAAAAGTTGAATAAAATTAATATGAATTATATTAATGAAAATATTACATTTTATTAATGAAAATATTTTAATTTCCTTCATACCCTATAATATATTATAAAACAATAATGTCAATCATGTTTGTGTGAGGACTACTAACTCCGCAAAGTGATGTGATTTTTTTAAATATCTTCCATACAAGGATGGAAATATGGAAGTAATATATGAGTTAATTGTACATTTATAATATATTTATCTTTCTATGAAGGTAAAATATTTTTTACTTTAATTCTTTTCCACCCATTAGATTAATAAAAATTTGGTTGATGCGTACATATTTATTACCATCCCAATGAAATAATATTGTTCATTTATCAGGACTACCTTACATGATTGGTTTTAAAATAATATAAAATATATATATATATTATAATTAAAAAATTCTTATGAATATTGATTTAATGTATCTATAGAACATTTTTCCATAGTAAACAGACTGATGTTATTTTTAGGTCATAAACAAAACATCCAAAAAACATCTTCTATAAACTTACCAATTTTAGATACTAAATAAAAAATAGGAAAAATAAAATAAAGGTTACAATAATGATGAAATAGACATGAAAATTTTTATTAATGATGTATAAAACTTATTTAATTTGTTAACATTGGAGGGTAGGTATATGAAAGAAATGATTCAGGACTTGAGGTAAGGGATTTTCTTCTAAAATGTTTTTAAACATTTTATAATCATTCTCTATAATTTCCACGTTGTTTTAAATATATAAATAATGTTTGTATTATTCTTAAAAGGTTGAAATAAATAAATTTATATGATATTTTACATTATTTATAGTGTTTTAAAAAGGTTTCATTTCATTATTTTCAACATGTCTTATTTTTGACTTTTTAAAAAAGAAGAAATGATTTATTTAACGTATACAACATGAATGACTTTCCCCCATATTATTTATTATTAATTATCAAGAAACATATAAAAATTTACATGATTTATTAAAAAATATAATATTACTTCTAATATTTTATTTTTTCTATTTTTTAGTTTTCAATGAAAAATTATATTTCCCCATATGATTATAGAAAAATGGAATGTATTTTTCTAGTAGGTTCAAGTTATTTTTTCAACGGGTTTATGATGAAAAATTAAATTATTTTTATTTTAATGATATTGTACATGCTAATTTTAGATGATGAGTAATAAAAATGTTACTCGTGATGATTAGTAGGATCGATATAGCTCTCTAATACGTTGGGAAATGATTTAGTCTTAGAAAGTGAAAATAAAGGAGACAAATGGGTTGGTTACTCATATATAATTTATTGCGAATTAGTTATTCTAAAATGGGATAATAATGAGTTAATATCGGATATCAATATGATTCCTTTGGATAACTAAATTAGTCCTAAAAAAAATTTTATTGTCGACATATTTTTACTATTTTTTAATGAATGTTTCTATATTTTTAAAGATTAAAGATTTTAAAAAAATCTGGAGTTCCTACATACAACGAGGTGAATTAATGGATTTTAAATGATAAGTAACGGGTTATAAAATGTTTTATTTTATAAAATTTTGATTTACATATGTAGAGATTTTTTATTTATGCGCATATGTTTCATTGAAAATTACTAAATTTCCACATGGATTTTCAGGTTTTCTCTATAATAATGATATTAATTTATTATTATATCCCATAGTTCGTATAATTCATCCTTAAATATTCTAATTGTTTTCACTAGATATAGGGATGAGTAAAAATTTTATCAATTTGATGATTTCTTATATAATGAACCATCGTAAACGAAGCTAAATTTTCTTAAAAAGTGGGTGTATTATTAAAGATCTATTTTTTGGAAAATGTTATATATGTGAATTTTTTCCCTATGTAATGATTGTTTTCCTAATTATATAAAACTATGGACAAAAAAATATCCAGTAAATTTTAACTACAAACTTTTTTATAAATCAATAATTTGTGTTTTGAATATGTTACAGTCTAGTATAAATTTCCATTTGGTTTAATGAAATATTTTTATTTATTGATTTATATTTTTATGAGAATGTGGTTTCATGTTTTTAAAATAGTTGAAAAAAATATAATTTTTTGAAAAAAATTATAAAAATGGGATTCATGACTTGAGTTATGAGTGATGTAATAAAGTCCCCATTAATAATATTTTTAAGAGTTATAGGATTTGATCTCATTTTATTTCTATTATAAACTAATTTGGATAGTTATGTGGCGTAAAAATTTGAAATTACATTATGTTAGTGAAATTAATGGGGTTTTTTCGATGAAGTTTGGTTGGTGGTGTTATGAGAGGTTTTAAGTCATTTATATTTCTTTTTATTAACATCAGTTTATTTATTTCTCACCTATAATAAATTAATCATGGGAACCTCATGTAATTAGTTATAGACATAGGAAATGTTCCATTAGGAATTGATTACACTATCTCTAGGATTGGATAATTCCACCAACATACTAAAATTCTATCTCAAAATGGATAATGTAGTTATGGTTCCACTAATTGTTTTATCACCATGCTGATAGGAATAATGAATTCCCTCATATACATTGTTCACACTTATAGACATGATTAGATATTCTTTAAGGGAATTTAAACACTCTCCATATATATTGAATACAAAACAATTTGAAAATAAGATCGTACAATGATATTAGGGTACCTTATTATTAATTTCCTTCGGGTACTCCAATGATGTTGGGTTTTATTTATTTTTATGAGTGGATATTATTCATATTTATATTGGTTTTACTGTATTTATTTAAGACGATTCAATTATTGTTTAACTTTTATTTCATTGGGTAGTTATTTCAATGTCATTTGGTTTGTATATTATGTATCTATGGGATACTATATACGTATTCGCATTATTATTATAGTCTCACTCAGGACTTCATTGATTTTGAAACAATGTTTTAATTTTTTTGAAGTGGGTTGGAAAATAACTTATTTATTCTAAATAATTAATCACTCATGGCTTAAAGTAATAATCATAAATTCTTTAAGAATGTTATTTAATAGAATTTACAAGAAATCATTGATATTATTATAATAATTTAGTATGGTTTTAACAATTAAATTTGGAATTTACTTATGTGGGTTGGTTTACATAAATTACTAAGAAAGGTTTTTCAATATAAAGTGTATTATAATATAGAATTAATGGAATGTATTATGAATGTAATACTATAGTGAATTTTATTGGTGACATATTATTTGGAAACATTACTCACACACCACTTATACAACTTCAGGTCTATAAAATGAGAGGATTTAAATATTGTATGTTTAGGATCATGATGTGTTATTTATTTTGGACTCCCTCCTAGGAGTTACAGATGTTGTGGGTTTTGGTGATAATATTTGATGTTAATTTTTGGTTCATGAGGAATTTTTTTTAGAGTTTTTATATTTCATATTTATTGCATAACATGTATGTATAGATAATTTTATCTTATCACATATAATTGGATTTTATTTATCCTTGTTTTATATCAATTGTGATAAAGGCATTGTGAGATAGATGCTTATTTTGAAATATGTATTTTTTGATTTGTTATATATTTCAAAATGTATATTTATTTTTTCATGTAATACAACATTTATATACATCATACCATATTATTAGAATGAATTCATTTATGTATTCATCATTATTATTTGGGTGGAAGCATTCCTAATAGAGTTTAATTGATTCTGAGGAATGGGTTCCATCTATTGGGCATTGGGAATTTCCTTATCTCTGTTCTATAGGCTAGATAGTGTCTTATATATGGATAAACCATATTTATTCATAAAAAATGGAATTATTTTCAATAATCATTGACAACTGAATAAATACTTCCTATATTTATGGTGTGGATTATATAAAAGGGGAGTTGTTCCTTAAAGGGTGGGATAATATAACTCCATAGGAAATTCATGACTTAATATTCTAATTTTAATACTCATTTTAACTTAGTGAAGATATACTTTTGGGAACTTACATGATTAGAAATCCAAAGTCATGTATTTTTATTCTTGAGTAGTATTAGGTTGGGTTACCTATTAATATGTTTCATGGTTAGTGTGAGATTGAGGACAAAGAACATTAAAAGAACATGGTTTGGCATGTGGGTAAATTCATTATTTTAATAAGTGAGAATGGTGGGTAATATCCTATTTTCTATTGGGAAGGAATCTATGGTATAAAATATGACCCATTGGTTAATATGATCATGTTCACTAATCAGGGATATAATGTAGTGAACAAATAGTATCTATGTAATGCCTATAAAATGGGATGTTGATCAGAACAAACCCATGATTCATGGATCATATATTCCAATCCCCATAAGTGTATAATCACTTAATGGGTTTATGTTGTGTTTTATTAAAAATTCTAATACCCCATAAAAGTGTAAAATATTTATTATTTGGGATAAATTATAGTATAGATACAAGAGTTATAGATCATAAGAAGTAGGTGTGGGGAGATCCTAGATACATATTTCCCATTCAGATCCTCGAGTTACCATTGCATGTTTGGTTTCATGTTTTAAATTTTAAAATATATAATTATTTTACAATAATATATTATTATTTTAATTAGTGTTCTTATGAAATATAATGAATTTTCATGGATTATTTAATGGTGTTATATGTGTTTCTTTTTAAATAATGGTAAAAAAAGAGGTGTGTGGTTAGCATAAAAAATCGTTAATGTTATTTGATTCTCATGCACAAGTTTTTGAGTAATTATATATGGTAGTTGTATGGTTTTTTCATGGTAATATAAACTATATAGACAATTATTTTATATTAAAAATACTTTAAAATGTCTATTTTATACAATTTTTTTAGGATCATTTAGTTATAAGTTTTTTCTAATTGAGATGTATTGGTGATAGTTTTTCTGAGGTTTTTATGTAACTCTATTGGGTTCTATTGATTCTATATATATTGTAAAACATGAAATAAGTTATAAAGGATAATTTTTTAAAATAGTAAAAAACAATTCTAAAATAGTTTAAAATGAGGCATATTTTTTCAATTTATCAAATAATATCTATAATTGACTTATAAAATAGAAAAATGGTTTTTAAATTATATATAATGACATTAAAACAGATGTAGATTATTAATATTTATAATCTTATTGAGGTATGTTTTTCAATATTGGGTGAATCTTTTGTCCATATGATTAGGTTTTGTTTTGATTTCTATTTAATGTATATCTACCAAAAACATTCTAAGGAATTTTGGGAGTTCTATATCATGGTATGTACTTTATATTTATATAACTTATGGTTTATGTATAGTAATTCTTGTACTTGAACCTTCACTCAGACATTAGTTTGAAAATTTTCTCATCTTGAAGGAATCTATTTACAGATATAGTTAACAAGTTTATGATACTGAAATTGAGATCTCTAAATAATTTTATAATCGATGGTACCACTAACTCTTCTAACGGTAATAATTATTTACCTTGAATGAGGTTCTTTAATGATGCACCTAAGATAGAGATTCAAATTTATTTAGGATGATCTTCTCATTATGTAATCCATACTTCTATGAAGAAACAGTCAATTTTAAATTTTGTTATACGACCTGTTATTGAAATTTTAATCCATATTTTTTGGAATCTCTCATGACCTATAATTATATTTATTAATTTGGTTATGTTAAAAATATTCTTTCAATGTTTCAATAAGGGATAAGATATCTACATCAGTCCAAATATGGATACTAAAAAAATCATGGATCGATAATGTTATGTGGAAACCATATTTAATGGGGAGACCTATTTTTGGTATTAAACAATATTATTTCTTCATTATTATTATTGGTTTATATATATATTTATAGATATATTTTTATGTTCTAGAAATATTCAAGCTATAATTGTTTAGTAATAAATTTCCTTTGTGTTTCCTTCTTTCTCATTCAATATTTTATTTTATTTTGTTTGAAGAATATTTTGTTATTCCATTGAAACATTAGTGTCTCGATAGGGGAATAATGTGGCATGGTGGGTAGAATTTTCCTACCTCAATGTCATAATGGGTCATTATCTTATTTTATTGATGAATATTTTTAACTTGATGATGCCAAAAATATAATTTTTCCTATTTTTATGTATAATTTATAGTTTATAGAATCTTTGGAGACGTTTGTGTGATTTTTTGGTAATATATATTTTTAGATATCTGTTGTTAATTTCATTTCCTTAAGGTACCATGGTATTTTGGGTACTTTTCATGAAAGAAGAATTTTGGTTTATATATTGGTCTCATGACATGATACGACTTTCTTGATTTTAAAAGTGTTGAATAGTATGAGCCATATAAATTCAATATATGATCAAGAGCCATCACAATGTAATGGGTTAGTTGATATGTAAGGGTCCTAGAAAATTTATAATTTGGGTGAGGATAAGATCACTCCATGATGGGTTAAAATCACACCAGGATGATGGATTTTCTACATTGAACCATCTTGTATTCCTTAAAAAAATTAATTATGGGGGATAGCCCTACTATGATGGGTGAATGATGTGCCAGGGTGGTGATTTAATTTATGGGGAAAAGTCATGAAGCACAATCAAGGGTGTTTTTTTATCCATAAATGTGGAGTGCTAAGTCTTGGTGGATTAAAGAGAAGGGAAATTTGTTATTCCTATGGGAGGTTTAACACACTATGAACAACAGTGTCAGTCACTAATGTGTGTCAGGAAAGAGAAGTCACTCCAGGGATGATACTTATATGTGGTGTAGTGTCTATACAGATATTTAAATTTATATAATATTCTAATTTCAACACTATAAAAATTTAAACCCTTTCTTATTCTTCTCAAAACACCTCTATTTGATGCAACACGAGGGGATCTCTAACAACCTTCCTCTTCCCATCCTCATTTCTCTATTTTTCTTTTTTCCATTATTTGGTTTCTCTAGGTAAAAATATTGCTTCCCTATAATTATATTATTTTTAATCGTATTTTATAATTTTTTCTTCCCCAATTAGGAAGAATCGTTTCCAAAAACTAGAGTAAGTGTTTGGATACAAATTTCTATTTTTTCGTTTTTATGGTAGCTTGATTGTTTCCCTAATATATATTTTCATCTTAATTGATGGTTTTATGTCACCCTCAATTTCTTTTCAAGGCAATTGAATTTATTTAACTTTTATTTTGTTCATGATATTTATAAATCCATTATTAATCTAAAATCTATTTCAACGCACTGGATATGATAATGATATAATTTATTTATTTATATTTCAGATTTAGAAGTCTAATAAAATTCATATTTCCATGTTATATTAGTTGAACTACAATATAATTTACTCTTTTTGATCTACCACAAGGAAGTTATTATGCCCTATATATCCTTTATTATTACACTAACTAACTAAAATTATATTATAAAATTGATTTTAAATTTATAATTCCCCTACTTGGGTATATCCATGCATAAAGGCATTAAAAATTGTCTCCCTAGTGGAAAGTCATTATATAGAAATGATTGGATATATCAAAAAGGAATTGACTTGATCAAAAAAATAATTTAATTATAAGGCCCCAGCCTTAAACCTTACTTAATATTGAATTAAATGAATAATTCACATTGAGGATCTTTTCAGGTTTAGAGTTTTAGAGAATTAGATCATAAGACTTGCATTACATTCCACATATAAACAAAGTGGTTACATAAAGATAGTATTCTTCATTCCCATCAATGGAAACACATTTAAAATAAAACATGGATTATTTCTTGACACATCCTTGACTCTATCATCTTATCATGTACCTTTCCCTTGACCTGTGAAAAACATTTCAAAAACTTGGGATGAGCATAAAAACTCAGTATGGGTTATAAAAAAAACATGGAAAGGAAACATGAATTCATATATACATAAGAATGAAATCATACTTTACCCATAAAACATAGGCACTTTAACATACCTCATAAAATCATGAATAAATCATAGAAATCATAATACATAAAGGTAACTTGAGGCATTCATAACATTCTTACGTAGGGAGTAACCCTCTTGGTTACGTTTGGAATACCCATCACAGTATATTCCCTAAAATCTCTTCGGAGAAACCTTAACGTTTCACTCCTTCGCGTTACCCAATGCATTGGAGAGCTATAACGGGCTCACCCGCCCTTAGTTTATCACGGAACCACCCGTCTTCATAATAATGCCCAAGAACCATAACATAATCATATCACATAAAACATGCATAAAGGTAACATAAAATTTCCACATTTCAATCACGAGATATCAATACAACACATTGATATAAAAACATTATGAAAACCATTTTCAATACCAAAGTAAAACATGGTATTTATTTTTCTTTTAAAAAAGAAGGTATGGCTTGTAGAGGAAGCCAAAACTCAAATAACGGTTACGACGGCGGAGAAGTCGTTGTCGCCGCATACGTACAAAAAAAACATTCCCTTTTTTCGTTTAGTAAACGCTTCGTAAAAAAGATTCCTTTTGAATAAACGTAAAAGTCAAAGGGGTTTATACACCATATGAAAGAAAGTTGTGTATAAAATAAAATATGCCTCAATGAAAGGAGATTGAGACAAAGTCCCATACAAAGATAATTTTTAAAATAAAATAGATACATTATGTGTATTCACTATAAGTACACATAAATAATGTACAAATACAAGATACGACATAATAATATAATGACATAATTTGAAAGTAGGAGATTAACCCAAAGAATGGAAATTGGGTTAAGAAGTTCCCATACCTCGTATCTGACTTGACCCGACCGTTCTTTAAACTCCTGAATAATAAACTTCAGTTAATCTCTACTGGATTATGAATCTTTTCCAAGTTCATTATTCCTTTTATAACATGTTATGAACATCATGTAATCATTTAAGTTAATAATGTTCATTTTGTCGGTATTTGGTTCTTAAGTCAAAAATAGACTTCTTACACTTACATGTTGTTAATTTGGTCAATGTTTCATTATATCCAGAATGGTATTCATGATGTAGATATCATATATGTCATATATATCCAGTAAATACATGTATTTAAAATATTACATAATCATTTAGAGGTAAGAAATGAAATGCACCGTTCATGGAGACGGTAAGCCGTACGTACGCATGAACGCTACTTTCATTTCTTTGTCATATTAATGGAATTAAAACTAAATGAGACTTATGTATATTTTAATTCCAGAATTATATTCATCATTTAGATATATCATTAATTATATATATCCATTATATACATGTACTTTTAATAGCACATTACATTTGGGGATAAGAAATGAAATGCACCGTTCATGGAGACGGTAGTCCGTACGTACGCATGAACGCTACTTTCATTTCTATCTCATACTTTAATGGAAATAAATGATAATGATATATATAGGTATATTATAATTCCAGTATAATAACATATATAATATCATTAACTTTATCCTTTACACATCCCACATATGGTATTAACGAATCAAATCACTTTCAGGGGGCGGTAGTCCGCACTTCCTTAAATGAAGATATCGCGTATACCCATAGTGGAAGCCATAAAGGTAAGACACAAATGAAAAATACAGTAGCATAAGTAAAACATAAACATATTACATATCATATATAAAAATAGTGACATCATAATGGCCACCTTTGAAGGTGTTAAATGAGTATTGAACAATCATCGTTTCGGGAGGCAGAATTTCGCCATCCACAGAAACCGTATGTTCTTTACCCATTTGATGTAGTTGTGTGAGAGTGTAGATCAAATAAATCTTATAACAACATCATAGTATATTTATGATACTGGTTTTGTTACAAAAGAAGTATATAAAAAGAGTTTAGGGGGTTGGAGAAGCAAAATAAAACAAATGAACATTAGAGAATGAATTACCTTTAAAAAGT
This sequence comes from Viscum album, assembly GCA_963277665.1. NCBI lineage: Eukaryota > Viridiplantae > Streptophyta > Magnoliopsida > Santalales > Viscaceae > Viscum > Viscum album. The sequence goes on from OY728156.1 coordinate 409,365,137, forward strand.
GTAACTCCTTTTGAGTTGAGCCTAAAGGCTTCCTTTGAAAGGATTCTGCCCAAAGGTAATCCTCTAGGATTAGGAGAGGGATGTGGAGAGAGTAAATGGGCAGGGGTTGGCCGAGCCAAAGGCTTGAAGAGTGTGTGAAATGAGGTAGAGGTGGGGGCCTTTTATAAGGGGAGAGGAGGGGCACTTTTTGAAAGTAAAGAAACATTACATTATTTGAAAATGTGTTTCGGTTTTAAAAGGTCCCACATTGATAGAATTCGTGGATAAGGTGATAAGGCATCGAAATCCATTCATCCAATTGGTTTTGGACATGTGTAGTTCATAGATTTTATATTATCTTTCCATTTTATTTAAATCGTCAAATAATGATGTCATCGCTGCATCATTATTATGTCATAAATAATTAAATTTATTTAATGTCTAAAAATTATAAAACAAATTACTATGATGTAGGAAATCTTTTTAGCTTTCCATTGAATATTTATAATCAAAATTTGGACTTGTATAACCCCACTTAAAAATTGTTTTCGCAAAACATATTATGTTTGTGTCATTTTCACTTTAACATTTAATAAAAAGTAATTTATGTTATTTCCCAACAAAAGTGGATACATGGGGTCCCCAAGTTAGGCCATGACTTGTCTTGGTCGGCCATGACACAACCAATGAGGTTGGGACATGTGTCTAGGTCATTTTATATTATTAAAGCATTATTTATACATTAAACTACCCTAATTACCACTAATCGCGATTAAGAACTTAATAAGTTACTATTCACCAAAAAATTATTTTAATCTCATTGAACCACATTTTACTTCTTAATGGCAACCATGTATGTCGGATTTTCAAAATTCAATACACATTAGTGGTAAACTTTAATTTAACTGAAAAAAACAGTTTGCTTGATTACCACTTAGTGGTTTCACTATTCATCAAAATTGAAGTTTTTCAGAAAATTACCAAAAATTCACTCTAAGCTATATTTGATATTACGAATTCAAAAATGAAGTCTATTTTACAAAATTCAAATCATATAAGTCACATTAATTAATTTAATAATTAATTCCCGCTGCCAGAGCAAAAAGCGTGTTTTTACAAAACAATAAGTATCAAAAGATTGACACCAGTTTAAGTCTAATTTCAAATCGAAATTGATTCCAATGACCACCATTGGATAAAATGGTAAAAATATATTCTAATTTCACTTCAAAACCAATTCAAAACATAATCTAATCATATAAATAAATTAGATTAAAAAGTAGTTTTGATGTAAAATGCAGTATTTTTCACTATTCATTTAAAAATGAACATTGTCGGAAAATTACCAAAAATTCACACAAGGTAAATTTTGATGTCCCAATCATAAAGGATAATTTTATTTTGACAAACATAGTTTCTAAAATTGTCAAAATATAGATTCAAAAATGGTTTTCCATCAAAAGGCACTAAAACAATCCTTTAAGAATATTAGTGTATTCCATGCATAAGATTGTATTTATTTTCATTTTAAGCCTCTAAAACACTATCTTTATCATTAATAGACATAGATAAAAATATCTATTATTCATTACTTACTTGGGATGTTACATCCTTCCCCCCTTTAGAAAATTGCGTCCCCGCAATTTATTTACTTATCAAATAAATTGGGGTACTTATCCCTCATTGCATTTTCGGATTCCCATGTTGCCTCTTCAATCATGTGGTTTTTCCACAAAACCTTTACCTGCTTAATCACCTTATTCCGTAACACTTGCTCCCTGTGGTCAAGAATCTGGACCGGTTGTTCCTCATAAGATAGGTTTTCTTCCAGCTGAACTACCTCTGGACTCAAAACATGAGATGGATCTGGCATATACTTTCTCAACATCGAAACGTGAAAAACATTGTGTACCTGAGATAAACTCGGAGGTAAAGCCACTCGGTATGCAACTGATCCAACTCTCTCTATAACTTCGTATGGTCCAATGAACCTTGGACTCAACTTTCCTTTCTTACCAAATCTCATCACACTTTTCCAAGGAGAAACCTTGAGAAAAACATGATCACCTACCTCGAAAGATAGATCCTTCCTCCGGTTATCCGCATAACTCTTCTGCCTGCTCTGAGCTGTTCTCATGTGTTTCTGAATCAGCTGAACTTTTTCTGCCATCTCTTCTACCAATTCTGGTCCCATCAACTTTCTTTCACCCACTTCATCCCAGAAAGCTGGAGTTCGACACCGCTTCCCATATAATGCCTGAAATGGTGCCATCTGTATACTGGAATGAAAACTGTTATTATATGAAAACTCAACCAAAGAAAGATGTTGGTCCCAACTTCCCTGATAATCCATAGAACAAGCTCGTAGCATATCCTCCAATGTCTGAATTGTTCGTTCTGACTGTCCATCTGATTGAGGATGAAAAGCTGTACTAAAATTTAATTCAGTACCAAACGACTTCTGAAGGCCTTTCCAAAAGTTAGAAGTAAACCTGGGATCACGATCCGATACAATGGAGAGAGGAAATCCATGTAACCTGACTATCTCTTTAAGATACAAATGGGAAAGTTGATCAAGAGAGAAAGTATCTCGTATAGCAAGGAAATGAGCAGATTTGGTCAAGCGATCAACAATAACCCAGATTGCATTATTACCTCGAGATGTCTTTGGTAATCCAACAACAAAGTCCATGGATATATTCTCCCATTTCCACTCTGGATCTGGTAAAGGCTGAAGCATCCCTTTCGGTAACTGCCGCTCTGCTTTAACCTGCTAACAAGTCAAACACTTCATAGTAAAATCAGCAATATCACTTTTCATTCCATCCCACCAGTAATACTCCCGCAGATCTCTATACATCTTAGTACTGCCAGGATGAAAAAACAACTCATTCTTCAACTGTGAATCACAAGGCACACATAACCTCTTCACAAACCTCAAAACACAAACACAAACTTATCCAAGAACTCATGGAATTTTTTTTCATAAGGTCCATGAATACAACAGGTGCATTGGTTAACCCAAAAGGCATAACTAGAAATTCATAATGGCCATATCTAGTACGGAACGCAGTTGTCTGCTTCTTTTACTTTCAACTGATGGTACCCCGACCTCAAGTCAATCTTCGAAAAATACTGAGCTCCCTGGAGCTGACACCACTTCATTCGATGGCCCAACATCTGCTGAAGTTGTTGCAAATGATTTTACCACCCCTTTCTGCTTGTATTCTAGCTGCTTCCCATCACTCAAGCTCCTTGTCGGACACTCGTTTGCATAGTGACCCATCTCATTGCACTTATAACATTTCACTAACTGTAAATAAAATTTATTCTTACCTTCACCTTGATCCTTTTCAGTGCAATCACGAGCCTTATGTCCCATCTTACCACATCGGTAGCACTTCCCAGAATTCAAAAGACATTCCCCAGCATGCCTTTTGCCACATTTATCACAAACTGGAAACTTAGTTCTCTTACCATCAGACTTTTTTGAAGAATTCTTACCTTTCTCCTGCCACCTCGGTCTCTTCTTCTGCTGGTTGTTATAGGACACTTGGTCATCGACAAACTCCATTTCCACCTTCTCAGCACATCGAACAAGCTTTTCATAACTTTTAAACTCTCGAGAAGCTAATGCCCTTCGATACTTTGGATTTAATCCTGAGTAAAAACGATTGATTTTACTATCAAGGTCCCGGATAAAATTGGGAGCATACCTTGCCAATCGAGTGAACCTTTCTTCATAGGCAGCCACTGAGTCTTCCTCTTGCCTCAATTCCAAGAATTGCTTTTCCATCCTAAGTCGAACTGCCTTAGGAAAATACTTCTCAAGAAACATACCTTTGAATTCATCCCAGTCAAGAGCATCAATCTCATCGGCATCCCTGATATTTTTAATCATAGACCACCACTGATCTGTTTCACCCTCCAAACGGTAAATAGCAAGACTAACCTTTTGATTGTCTGAACACCCCATGACATCAAAAATCTTCTCCAGTGCTTTAATCCACCCTTCAGCTAGCACAGGGTCAGATGATCCTCTGAATGATGGGGGATGTTGCCTCATGAAATGTTCCACCACTGACATGTTCCTCTGCGGTTGATCTGGCTGATCTCGTGCATGGATACCACCACCATTTATAGCCTGAGTCAACTGTGCCATCACTGCAACAAACTGTTCAGTTCCGATTCCGACCATCTCAGGTTGCTGATTTGGAAGGCTGTCTTCCTCCTGATGTCGTCCCAACATAGCTGCTTTGTTTCCTCTGCGGAAAACCATTCTGAACACCGAAATATCTTAGGCGAAGCAACATGGTAATCCGTAAATTCTATATCATTTCAAAAAAAAAAAATATTTTTAGATAATCATTTAATAGAATTCTAACTCCTAAAGTTATCTAAACCGACCTCTGATACCAACTATAAGGCCCCAGCCTTAAACCTTACTTAATATTGAATTAAATGAATAATTCACATTGAGGATCTTTTCAGGTTTAGAGTTTTAGAGAATTAGATCATAAGACTTGCATTACATTCCACATATAAACAAAGTGGTTACATAAAGATAGTATTCTTCATTCCCATCAATGGAAACACATTTAAAATAAAACATGGATTATTTCTTGACACATCCTTGACTCTATCATCTTATCATGTACCTTTCCCTTGACCTGTGAAAAACATTTCAAAAACTTGGGATGAGCATAAAAACTCAGTATGGGTTATAAAAAAAACATGGAAAGGAAACATGAATTCATATATACATAAGAATGAAATCATACTTTACCCATAAAACATAGGCACTTTAACATACCTCATAAAATCATGAATAAATCATAGAAATCATAATACATAAAGGTAACTTGAGGCATTCATAACATTCTTACGTAGGGAGTAACCCTCTTGGTTACGTTTGGAATACCCATCACAGTATATTCCCTAAAATCTCTTCGGAGAAACCTTAACGTTTCACTCCTTCGCGTTACCCAATGCATTGGAGAGCTATAACGGGCTCACCCGCCCTTAGTTTATCACGGAACCACCCGTCTTCATAATAATGCCCAAGAACCATAACATAATCATATCACATAAAACATGCATAAAGGTAACATAAAATTTCCACATTTCAATCACGAGATATCAATACAACACATTGATATAAAAACATTATGAAAACCATTTTCAATACCAAAGTAAAACATGGTATTTATTTTTCTTTTAAAAAAGAAGGTATGGCTTGTAGAGGAAGCCAAAACTCAAATAACGGTTACGACGGCGGAGAAGTCGTTGTCGCCGCATACGTACAAAAAAAACATTCCCTTTTTTCGTTTAGTAAACGCTTCGTAAAAAAGATTCCTTTTGAATAAACGTAAAAGTCAAAGGGGTTTATACACCATATGAAAGAAAGTTGTGTATAAAATAAAATATGCCTCAATGAAAGGAGATTGAGACGAAGTCCCATACAAAGATAATTTTTAAAATAAAATAGATACATTATGTGTATTCACTATAAGTACACATAAATAATGTACAAATACAAGATACGACATAATAATATAATGACATAATTTGAAAGTAGGAGATTAACCCAAAGAATGGAAATTGGGTTAAGAAGTTCCCATACCTCGTATCTGACTTGACCCGACCGTTCTTTAAACTCCTGAATAATAAACTTCAGTTAATATCTACTTGATTATGAATCTTTTCCAAGTTCATTATTCCTTTTATAACATGTTATGAACATCATGTAATCATTTAAGTTAATAATGTTCATTTTTTCGGTATTTGGTTCTTAAGTCAAAAATAGACTTCTTACACTTACATGTTGTTAATTTGGTCAATGTTTCATTATATCCAGAATGGTATTCATGATGTAGATATCATATATGTCATATATATCCAGTAAATACATGTATTTAAAATATTACATAATCATTTAGAGGTAAGAAATGAAATGCACCGTTCATGGAGACGGTAAGCCGTACGTACGCATGAACGCTACTTTCATTTCTTTGTCATATTAATGGAATTAAAACTAAATGAGACTTATGTATATTTTAATTCCAGAATTATATTCATCATTTAGATATATCATTAATTATATATATCCATTATATACATGTACTTTTAATAGCACATTACATTTGGGGATAAGAAATGAAATGCACCGTTCATGGAGACGGTAGTCCGTACGTACGCATGAACGCTACTTTCATTTCTATCTCATACTTTAATGGAAATAAATGATGATGATATATATAGGTATATTATAATTCCAGTATAATAACATATATAATATCATTAACTTTATCCTTTACACATCCCACATATGGTATTAACGAATCAAATCACTTTCAGGGGGCGGTAGTCCGCACTTCCTTAAATGAAGATATCGCGTATACCCATAGTGGAAGCCATAAAGGTAAGACACAAATGAAAAATACAGAAGCATAAGTAAAACATAAACATATTACATATCATATATAAAAATAGTGACATCATAATGGCCACCTTTGAAGGTGTTAAATGAGTATTGAACAATCATCGTTTCGGGAGGCAGAATTTCGCCATCCACAGAAACCGTATGTTCTTTACCCATTTGATGTAGTTGTGTGAGAGTGTAGATCAAATAAATCTTATAACAACATAATAGTATATTTATGATACTGGTTTTGTTACAAAAGAAGTATATAAAAAGAGTTTAGGGGGTTGGAGAAGCAAAATAAAACAAATGAACATTAGAGAATGAATTACCTTTAAAAAGTGTAACTCCTTTTGAGTTGAGCCTAAAGGCTTCCTTTGAAAGGATTCTGCCCAAAGGTAATCCTCTAGGATTAGGAGAGGGATGTGGAGAGAGTAAATGGGCAGGGGTTGGCCGAGCCAAAGGCTTGAAGAGTGTGTGAAATGAGGTAGAGGTGGGGGCCTTTTATAAGGGGAGAGGAGGGGCACTTTTTGAAAGTAAAGAAACATTACATTATTTGAAAATGTGTTTCGGTTTTAAAAGGTCCCACATTGATAGAATTCGTGGATAAGGTGATAAGGCATCGAAATCCATTCATCCAATTGGTTTTGGACATGTGTAGTTCATAGATTTTATATTATCTTTCCATTTTATTTAAATCGTCAAATAATGATGTCATCGCTGCATCATTATTATGTCATAAATAATTAAATTTATTTAATGTCTAAAAATTATAAAACAAATTACTATGATGTAGGAAATCTTTTTAGCTTTCCATTGAATATTTATAATCAAAATTTGGACTTGTATAACCCCACTTAAAAATTGTTTTCGCAAAACATATTATGTTTGTGTCATTTTCACTTTAACATTTAATAAAAAGTAATTTATGTTATTTCCCAACAAAAGTGGATACATGTGGTCCCCAAGTTAGGCCATGACTTGTCTTGGTCGGCCATGACACAACCAATGAGGTTGGGACATGTGTCTAGGTCATTTTATATTATTAAAGCATTATTTATACATTAAACTACCCTAATTACCACTAATCGCGATTAAGAACTTAATAAGTTACTATTCACCAAAAAATTATTTTAATCTCATTGAACCACATTTTACTTCTTAATGGCAACCATGTATGTCGGATTTTCAAAATTCAATACACATTAGTGGTAAACTTTAATTTAACTGAAAAAAACAGTTTGCTTGATTACCACTTAGTGGTTTCACTATTCATCAAAATTGAAGTTTTTCAGAAAATTACCAAAAATTCACTCTAAGCTATATTTGATATTACGAATTCAAAAATGAAGTCTATTTTACAAAATTCAAATCATATAAGTCACATTAATTAATTTAATAATTAATTCCCGCTGCCAGAGCAAAAAGCGTGTTTTTACAAAACAATAAGTATCAAAAGATTGACACCAGTTTAAGTCTAATTTCAAATCGAAATTGATTCCAATGACCACCATTGGATAAAATGGTAAAAATATATTCTAATTTCACTTCAAAACCAATTCAAAACATAATCTAATCATATAAATAAATTAGATTAAAAAGTAGTTTTGATGTAAAATGCAGTATTTTTCACTATTCATTTAAAAATGAACATTGTCGGAAAATTACCAAAAATTCACACAAGGTAAATTTTGATGTCCCAATCATAAAGGATAATTTTATTTTGACAAACATAGTTTCTAAAATTGTCAAAATATAGATTCAAAAATGGTTTTCCATCAAAAGGCACTAAAACAATCCTTTAAGAATATTAGTGTATTCCATGCATAAGATTGTATTTATTTTCATTTTAAGCCTCTAAAACACTATCTTTATCATTAATAGACATAGATAAAAATATCTATTATTCATTACTTACTTGGGATGTTACATTAATATTAATAGTTGTGACTATATTACAATACTATGGGCGCAATATCACTTATAAATAATCTCTAAATGCTTCACACATTGTGTCAGGTTATGATTTTATTTATTTGAGATGATACTTTTTTATTTTTTTAATTTATATTTTAATTACTTACAAGGATTCTATTTTTTTCATTCACATTCATGTGGTAGTGTTTTTCATATGTTTTGGTTTAAATATTTTTTATCTATGGGATATATTATATCTCTAAATTTTTTTTATTTAGTCTAATTCCTCATATTATAAATTTAAATCCATGTTTTATAATGTTTTTAGATTTGAATTAGAAAATAAGGATTTAATATAATTTATTAACCTCTAATTTTTTTAAAGTAGATATTATATATTATTTTAGTTTGATTTTAAATTTGATTTCATGGAACTCATTGATCTTACTTTGGTAATTTTATTTGGTTTTAAGAAGTAAATTTGTGATTTACATTTGTGGGGTGGTTTAAATAAAATTATAAAATGTTTTTTTATTTCAATTTTAAAAAAATTAATAGAAAGGAATATAAAAGGAATCACATAAAAAATTTATCCATGTCATTCTACTTGGAACTATTACTATCACGAGAAATATACCACTCAATGTATATGGACGGTGTGGATTTTATAGGTACAAATTCATGTTTCTTAGGAGTAATACCTTATATATTTACTCTCTCGGGTATCTTGGAGAGAATGTTTCATTGGCATTATTCGATGATGAACTTGGTACATCACGAGATCATAAATTTAATATGATACGATTTATAAATTATTTTACACAATATATGTACTTACCATTTTGGCCTCTTCTATTTCATGGGATTTTATAGTCTTTTTCATCACTATTTTTATATTTAAAATGGGTAGGAATTTTATATTCAATTATTACTTGTTTAGTTTCGTTAATATGTAAACCTTGGAACTATATTGGGCATGAAAGTCTAATTTTTGGATATGTCTAGTGATATTTCCAAAAATAAAATAACAATGTGTTAATTAGTTAAAATATTCCAAATAGTGTTTTCTTGTTTCCTAAAAACTAGTTTCTAACCCATTGAGATCATTAGTTTACTCTGATCATTTCGATGGGCCAACTCAAGTGTCTAATCTAGATAGCATGGGATGTTTAATATTAATAATGGAAAAAACCAAAAGTGATATATTTTCCATATTGTACCCTCTGGATTAAAAATATTAAATCAATATTTCATGATTCAATTTTTATAAGTGGAGGAATTTAATTTGAATCTAAAACCCCAAAAAACATTGAAAACATGTTTTTTAGTGAAATTATTTTTATGTATTGAAATATTTTCTTAGAAGAATAAAGATTAAAAGTCATTCAAAAGACAATAATATTATTTTTTATGAATAAAAAACACTATTCCTTTTAAAAAAATATACAAAAATAAAATATTACTTTAAAATATTTGAAAGAATATATTTTTTTAAAAAAATCATATTTTCACTATTCATTGAAAAATAAAACATTTCAGAAATTTATCTGCAATTCTTCATAAGATAATTTTATCATGAAAAATAATAAAATGACTTTTATTTTATAAAATTGAAATTATAAAATATTAATATAAATAATTTAAATAAATACATATGATGTATGAAACCACAATTTAGTTAGAAATAAAACCTTTTCCCTTTTGAATGATAAATTACACAATATTATTATAGTGAATATAATTGTATAAAATAAAGTTAATTAATGTTAATAAGAATTGAAAATTATTTACCTTAATATTACCTAGGTTGTTACTATAATACCATGGTCCATTATAATATGTGATTTTTATTTTAGTGAAATTGTTTCTTGAGGAATTTTATTAGATTATTAGAGTTTACTAATGAATTATTAGGTATTTTTCAATTAGGTTTAATCATTTTGAGTTTTTTTTATTTTGGGGTGCCTAAAAAGGTGGGTTATTTGTATTTTTATATAGTATATATCTCTGGGGATATAGTGGGGTTCACCAGGAACTCACTTTCCTTATCCATGGCCTAAGTGTCATGAGGTACCATCAATTACCCATTGGCTCCATACCTGGTACCTGGTAGCCAATTTACCTATTTTTAGTGAGGATTTTTTAGTGTATTAAAAATCACCCAATATTTTTCCTCATCCACATATCCTTCTAATATCATTGATAGAAGACACTTAATATCTCCTTTTATTGATTTCCATGGTCAATTCCTTTTCCCCATTTAACACTTCCTCCATTAATGATTAAATAGGAGTTTTTCATGCAAGAATGTAAACAAAACATAAATTATTCTATTATTCATCCCATTATATCTCCTCATTTTTTTCTCTTGGATTATAATATATTTTTATAGGTAATAAGATATAATTCCACAAATACATGGTGGCATTTATACATATCCATAGGGAATCATCTCTTCTTGTCTAAAGGGAGTATTTTGAAATTATTTTCCCTCATTTTATATTTTTTCATTTAAAATGGATTGGGTGTGATTATTTCAATGATTTTAAATGATTTATGGTGAATTTTTAGGGTGAATAGGTTTTCTATTGGGTAATTATGCAACTATGATTATATATTTATTTTTAAGCTATTACCCTATAATTTTATTTCTATGGTGATTTTTTATAAGATACATATTCATTTGGATTCTTTTATAAGTAATTTTTTGGGCAACATGATGATCACTAGGATTGGTTAATACTTCTCAATGGTATAGTAAAACAGTATTAATTATTTTATATAATTTTTAGTTTGTGCAAAAAATTTCATATTCTAGATTACCTAAATTAATAATAAGGAAAAATAAATAATTTTTATATTTATAAACAAATTTTTTTTTTCTAGAATTATTTCGTCACCAAATTATACCCCTTTAGATGATATTTTAACCACAAATATTGTGTTTTGTATGTTGGTTCTTTTGTATTCTTAAAACCTTTGTATTAATTATCTTGAAAATGATTTTGTTTTATTGTATTATTATAACACTTGAGTATATAATATTAACCATGTATTTAATGTAGATATCCCTTGAATTTATCACATATATTCTCTTGACACAGTTTGTAACATTAAAAAGGAAAAATATTTCAATTTTTGTTCGTCTAGTTGACCATAATGAACATTAATTATTTTTCACGTGATCTAGATATGTTTATACTTTACTTTTATTTAATGATATGTTAAAAACAAAAAACTATAGTTCATGTAGGGTGACACAAATTCACTATGCACACATTTTTAATCTTTTGTATTTTATAATATGGGTGATCATTTCATCTCACACTAATATAACATGCTAATAAATCCATCATTCAAACTTATATATGATTAATAAATTCACAAATGGTTATGTTATAATGGGCAATGGAATGTTTTTTATTATTCATGTACTATATTTTTTTTAATAAAATGTATATAAATGAAATATAAGGATTTTTACCCAAACTAGTTACCGTTTATGACATGTAATGTTAGTTTGGATTGATTTGGGTATAAATATAGTGTCATTATTTTAATAATTTTTCTCATATTTAGAAATCCGATATTATATAATTCTTATCATAGGGATTATTTCATGTAAAATAGTAAAATACGTATTAGAGAGATATTATTTCCAAGGGTAGTATTTCATACTAAAAAAAATTCATCAATTTTAAGATTCACATTATAAGAAAAATTTTACTATAAAATATGTTTTAAATAATGAAAAATCAATTAAAACAGAACTATACATTTCATATTATTGTTGGAATCTAAAAAAATTTATTTTAATTTATTCACATATGACTTTTCAAAAGTTCATGTTGTTTATGGAAAACACTAAAACAAAAATATTCCCAGGCATAACACTAGACCTTTCATGGTTTTACCTTTATAATAATTGAAACTATAGGTTACTTGGTTTGAAATAAAACTTATATTTCCTCCCATATATCCTCAAAAACATATGATAACATGGTACAAGAACACTATAAAGGTAATACTATATTTTGAATGAATATATCTTTATATTTATGTTTTAAAAGATGGATTCTAAATTTTTTGTTTTCCATGGGTTTATATAGAATTATTGGTATTATTGTGTGTAATTATGAATATAGTATTCATTAAATGTGAGAAGTGACACTATTGAAGAACTTATTCTTTATTTAAGTCAATAAACATGATAGTTATAAGGGTTTTTTAGTCATGATCTTGGATTTTTCTTTTGATGATTGAGAAACATACACTACATGATTTTTATATGTATATGTATTCTTAATATATATACTATTAACTCATGAATTCAATTAAATGATTTATATGGTTGATGGATATGGGTGTTTCTCTTAAAATTTTTTATATCCCTTTATATTTTACACTAGGTGGGATTCAAACCCATTTTTATACATATTTCCTTTTCAATGGGATGGAGCCTTCCCCAAACTGATAAGGCATGTGTGTAATTTTCTAGCCATATAGAGAATAGGAAAATGAAATTCCCTACCCTTCATAATTCAGATTCCAAGAATTAAAATGATGTAGAAAGTATACAGATATCAGGTATTAACCTGAATTGTGTAATATAGTCATGGACTCTCCCATTATAATTAGGTTAGTTGGTATATTGTTTAATTTTATTTCCCATTATTACTCTTATGAATTGAAAAATGAATTATTAAAATGATTTTTGATATCTAATGCTACTAAATGGTGAGATTTATATTGGAATACTTTTTTATTATTCATTAATGAGTTGAGGTTCATATATGGGTTCCTAATATGTATGATAATTATAACACTTTATATGGAAACTATGGTATAAATACACATCTTCATGTTCTTATTCTTATGTACCTCGAGTATTGAGGAGTTTCGATGGATCTTTTAGTGTTAGATATATAGGCGTTAGGACCTAATTGTGTCAATGGAATGCATAGAGTCTTTTTAAATTATTGATATATATATATGGTGAATTCATAGGGTTCATCCATTGTTATGTTAATGAAAACTCTATATATGAAAACTCATATTCTTGGTCTATTAGGCCAAATTGGGTTCATATTTTTTGAATACTTTTTTATGTCTTTTCTCACTCTTTTGTAGACTTTTAGAGTGATTTTAGAATATATTGGAGTGTATTTTTGTATTATATACCTATTTCATCATGTTTTGGTCATTATGGATAGATTAACTCTCACATAATAGATGGATAGTGTGGTTTTACAATGTATTTCAAATAACACCTTTGTTGGTGTCATATTTTTATAGGACAACAAATCATGTTTATTATTTCATTTAAAGGGTAAACATGTCTCCCAACTATGTTTTATTAAATCCAAATAACATACACTAACTACTGATGAATGGATGTTTTATCTAAGTTGTTGTTATTACATGCTCTATATATGGTCTAGGTATTCATGTAATAATTATTAAAAACTTATATTTGATATATTTTGGGTTATTATTAATTCTAAAGGATCTGGTAACTACACATAGAGGGGAAACAAATCATTGTAAACTAAATTTTATTGAATTATTCCAACTAAAACATATTCCACCATTTTTTGGTTCAAATGAATATATCAGTTAGGATGTAAAAATATCTCTTGTGTTACTTTTAAAAATATTCTTCAATGACATAGAAATAATAAAAAGAATAATGAAATAGAACTATTTTTAGAAGGTTCATCCCCAATTTTGGAATTATATTCCTTAATACATGCATTTATTATCCCAATCCATAGATGTTAACTATTATTATAAGTTTCATAATTAGGAATGTTATTATCCTTTACTCAATAGAAGAAATTATACTAAATGCCGATTAAACTATATTACATATGTGAATAGGTTATTTATAAAAAATAATATTTTAACTCTCAATATGAATATTGATGTTTTTTAAACAAAAACTATGAATACCAAAAGTTCCTTCATAAAAAAATATGAATAAATAATTTCTAGATAGACAATATTTTGTTCTAACAACATGCACATTGGTTGTTTCTACCACTTCTAGGATACTTAATTTATATATCCCTCAATCCTTATTGAAATTTTATTCCTAAATATTATCTTAGTTCACTTGACATCAGTTTCATACTAAACCTAAAAAGATGATAATTGTTATAGTCCCACAATTAAGGAAATAAAAATATGGAATATAATCATGTAGAAATTACATGATAGTATTTATCCTGTCATTTAGTGTTCTAAATTCTAGTAGCCTCTCATGGATTCCTCAGAACGATAGGTTTCACTCCTTTCTACTCTTTAACCTAACTAATCATCTAGAACATAAACAGTTTCTTCCATCATCTCATTTACAATTCTAAATAACATATTTATAATATTATTATTATTATCATTTTTATCTTTTATTAAATAGTGGTCCCCTTTACATAACTATACATCATTTAATAAATGTTGGGTAATGTTTTTTCTACTTTCATATTCCCATGAACTCAATCAATTTAGTCAATTTCCTTCAATTATTTTAAAGATATAAAAGTTTGAATTTTTGAAAAACTCAATAAAACACATTATAAACAATAACTTACTCCTTAAATAATGTATTGAATAAATAATTTCCATTGTTAACATTGATTCATTAAACATCTATTATAGAATTTTAATTATGGTTTTGAATTAAAATAATGAATTTGAAGTCACACAACATCTTACAATAAAATAATTTTTTAGACATCAATCTACATCATCAAATTCTTTATTTTTCACATGTATCATTAAAACACCTATTTCTATGATGAAATAAAATAAAAATTTATTTGATTCCAAAGAATATTTTCATTGTATACTATTTCTCAAAACAATATTTTGAATGTTATCATAATGAATCATAGATATATAGAATTTGTTGTATTACCTGGTCATTTTATTGAATAGACATTAGCATTTTTAAAGATAACTCACCATGAAATTATTTTATTTCACAATCATCTCATATAATGATCATATTTAAAATCTTAATATTTTGACATAGTTAATTATTTATGCTTTATATATTTATATGAATATGCCTTCATTTTATCAAAAAATCATCACCCCAACATTCGAATATATCATACATGATATTTAAACGTTTTCTTTATAATTATCCTATATCATCATGTTTAGGTAGTTTCACATATTTCATTTCTCAAACTTCTGAATATATCAAAAATAACATCTTCATATTTTCATCTTCTTCAACAACATTCAATATCATCATTTCATTATATTTCTCTAGATAAAGATAATTTTCGATCAACATTTCTTGAATCAAATATTTCATATGTTTGGGTTTTTTTATCTTTCTTCGAAATCACAATATATGCTTCTCCTAACATAATATTCAAACCAGATAAATATTTTATTTTTAAGCTTCTCAAATGTACATTATTTTTTTATAACATCATCACATTTTCTATGTTATATCATTTTCTATTATAAATTTTGAATATATCATCACTCTAATTTTTCTAACATATGATATTTTTGTTTCTTTTAAACATATATCCTAAGACTATGTTACTCTCAAAAAATACTATGAGTTTACTTCCCACAATTATGATTTTGTTCTCATAGATTTGTTGCATTCTAGAATAGTCACTTGAATTTAATTATCTGTTGGGAGACAACATACCAGATAATGTTTCATCATTCTACACACATCTTCTCGATGCTCCATCAACATTCAATCCAACATTAATATTTCTTTAGAGTTCATTCTATAAAATCTATGATTTTATATATGAGAAAAGTTATCTAATGGTGATTTTAGGCTGAAATTATTCAATATAACATTTTGTATCTCCAATTAGTGTATCAATCAATGAAATCAACTTTCGGATACACATACAATGGACCACACACTTATGATCCTTTAAACTGGAGACATAGTCCAAGAAAATTCAAATAAATCCTTTATCACTTATTGATTTTCATCTTTAAGATGTTGTATAATCATCTACCAAAATTATATCATAGTATTCACCTATGATAAATTTTTCTATGGTATTACAAATATAATACCCTTAGGCCTAACTAAACAGCGTGTTATTTAGTTTTATTTTACATACACATTGAAATATCCACATTTAGTTCAAAGAATATAAAACTACTTCATCATAACCCAACGATATCTTTATTATCCACCATTTTATTTGTTTTCAATACCAAATTATCTATGATATCAATGATATCTTATCCCCTATATTGAATATAAATCCAATGTTTTAATAATATGATGTAAATTATCATTTAATTATTCTCTCTTTTTCTTATATTGAACATAAATCATCTCACATATATTTTACATAATAGTAGTAGAGTAAAAAACATATATGATATATTTGAAAGAATCATCAATATTTTGAATACCAATATTTAAAGCATTACCATGTTGTGGAAAATTTGATTCTTACAACCCATCATCCGGTCATGTGACATTGGGGTTCTAAAATGAATTTGTTCCATGTAATATAATACTTTTTTATATCATATTTAAAAATATTTGAAACTACCTTCTTTAGCTTCATTCATTCTAGAGGAATATTATCCATGATCCTTCTTCACCATAGTTGATACTAATTACAAATTGTCCTGAGGCTCTATAATTAAAATAAATTTTTAATGATCCATAAAGGATATCATTAAGAATATAGTCAAATATTCAGAAAAATCACTATATCATGTGTTCCCTTACATTGAATCACATTTTATTACCTTCTCAATAAACATTATCCAACCTTAATAGGGAATAGTGTGGATTTTAATTTTCTAATTAGTTATTGAAATAGGACTGATAAGTGCTTATGAATCCAGAAAATATATTCAGTATTGCCTCACATTTCATCATCCTATAACCAATTATCTTCAAAGATTTAATACTCTTAAGAATAAGGTATTTTAAACCTATTACCTTCAGATTTCAAATTTTATGGAGGTTTCTTATTTACATCCTCTAGCAGGGCCCAAGAACACCTCCAAACTTAATTAGGAATAGTGTGGACTTTAATTTTCTAATTAGTTATAGAAATAGGACTGATAAGTGCTTATGAATATATAAAATCTATTCACTATAGCCTCACATTTCATCAAGCTATAACCAATGATATTCAAAGATATAATATTCTTACGAATCAGGGCTTTTATACCTATTATCTTCATATTTATGGAGGTTTCTTATTTACATCCTCTAGTAGGTCCCAATAACACTTCCTTTTCCTATTTCTTTCTTTATTCTAAATTTATTGATTCATAAAACTGATATATACAAATTTTCATAAAAACCATCAAAACATGTTACACTTTATTTTTTTCAAACCAAAGGTATCTTCAGATAGTATATTCCTTTATTAAAAAACATATATTGGTATTGGTAAAATTACATGAACTTCATAGGATATTCCCTATGTAGATTGCATCCTCCACACTGTTTTCTATCTTTTAATATGTTACCCATATGTAGTAACTTCTGAAAATATTCATCTTTTTTACTTTAGAGAATTCATCCATTAATAAAATCTCATTATTCTTATTGTGGATGGATTTATTTTATCGTTCCATATTTCTTCTAATATTATTAACATTCATGAAGAGTTTTAAAATATACCGGAACTAGACCATCAATCCATAGTATAAGTATCTTCTCTTTTGTGAGACAAATTTCTTTAATTTCTTCACAGATTCATTTTTTGGGTAGAATATATTTATTTTCACCATATATTAGACATACAGTCTATCTTACATTTTCTCTTACTTTCCTTTGGTATCCTTATTTTATTATAAAGATTTATTTTTTCTCAGTAGTTGTAAACCATCAATCATTATCTCAAAGACTAATTCCTCTAAAATGTCCATGGAATATCACAAGATATTCATTTTATTTGGTTATAAAAAACATCATCTATGAACTATAATTATCAATTATAAAGAGTTATGATAACTTTGATTTAATTCCAATTTGGTGTGGTCCTATCTATATTTCATAACTATAAATATTAGCACAACAGTCAATAGTTATGGGCCTAAATATTTGACACCATTAACAACCTCCAACAAAAAATGAATTCTTTTATTTTCTTTCTAATTTAAATGACCTTTATAGTATGTTTTTTACTAAAAACACTTTTATTTTTTAAAACAAAGGTAGATTTTTTCTTTCAATTATTTGGTGGTTTTATCAACACTTTTATCCGCACATTTTTATTTGTATCATGTCCCACACTTTTCATAGATTAATAACGAGTAAAAATATTTTAACAAAAATACGTGAATAATTTATTCATTATTTACATAGATAATGTATCATGAGATTGATCCGTGTTTATTCATCTTCTATAATAAGTATTTCAGAATTTTATCATTTCTTAAGTAATATTGGTACCCACTCTTTTCTATACTTATTGTCTAGATCGAACATTACAAAATTTCATGTTTCTCAATTTTATTTCAAACACTATATACTTTATATTTAATTTTTATTTATGATATTAAACTCTTATAATGTTTTCTTCACATTAAACTTTTATCATCCCATGATTCTCTTCTTGTATCATTATTTCCTTTAGTGGACATATTTTTGGAAGTTTTATTCTCATGGATTTAACATACAATCGATATTTTATGACCTCTATCATAGAGTTTAATTCATTTAATGTTAAAAATATTCCAACTTATATTCTTTTCACAAAACTTCCTATATAAAAATTATTCAACTATTGATACTATTTTATTTAATGTATTATGGGTTATTAAATTGTGTTAATGAGTTTTGTTAGGTTATCAAACTTTTAAATCTTCTTAACCAATTCACACTCCATTTATAAAAAATCGAATTCAAAAAAATATTTTTCCTTCCATATAACCTTGATAAATTTATGTATATATAATGTGCCATTAATAATAAAATTTTTTATAAACCCATTTATTTATGACAAAAAAATTCAATAGATTCAATAGAATTATAATCATCACATGTTTAGTGT
This sequence comes from Viscum album, assembly GCA_963277665.1. NCBI lineage: Eukaryota > Viridiplantae > Streptophyta > Magnoliopsida > Santalales > Viscaceae > Viscum > Viscum album. The sequence continues at coordinate 409,384,475 of OY728156.1, forward strand.
GAGTCCATGGGACTATCTTCCATACAAATTTTTAATAGGAAAAATACAACATTGATTACATTTAGATAGTCGTGGTTCCTCATTTTACTGATTATATAAAGGAAAATTCTATAACTATTTATCTTCCTTATTCACCTTGTTTCTTATTTATTTTTTCTAATACCTCCATGTTAAATTATATACAAATATCTTTTGGTTGCACTAACTAAGGAATATTTATAACCTATCAATCTTCTAGAATATGAAAATATTGAACTTATTAAGAGATACATTATAGGTAAATCATTGAGAATACATAAAGGATATGTTTTATATCCAGTAAGAAGAAACCTAGGCTCTAAGAACACCTTTTATTCAAATGGGATTCTTCATTTATATAGAGAGGGATGATGAATTAGTATAAACCAAACTTCACAAAATTATTTCAACATAACATTTTAACCCTTATTAGGTTATTTGAACAACTATATCAGATAATATATATAAATAATTATTATATTCCCACATTGAATACTATCACATGAAATAAATATATTCAAAGAATAAAAACACACAGTGTAAATTTCATTGTTTGGACGCAATATGAGATTTTTTATCTTGTCTACATTAAGTTATTTTCCCAAGTGGCATACAAACAACATTCTAAAAATTGTTAAAAAAAGTCACATAATTATCCTTTACCCTATATTGGAATTATCCGAGGAATAAATTAAAGAATATTATAATAATGGGTTTCCTACCTTTTGAAAATATTCTTCAACATATTTTTTGGAACAGTGAAATTATTTATACAAGTGTATCTAATCCTCAAATTTTCTTCATGATCATTATGAATACATATTTTAAAAGCATCTTATATCTAGTGTAACACCATACATGTCAGTCCTATACTCCTCTTATAGTATAATTATTTTCTTGTATCCCTCAATCTTCAATGAATATCAACACCCAAGTCGTCTGCATGTAAAATGTAATATCGGTTTTGTACTCAACATTTGAAGACAATAATTTTCAGATATCTCATATTAAAGTGATTCATCATTATAATCCTCATAGGGATACCCTGTATTTTGGAAGAGATTATTTATTATTATTATTTTAATTTTTTTGAGATCACTCACAACTTCCTTAAAACTATAGGTTCTTATCTACTCAACTCATTAACCTCAACATATCTTATATAATATACAAATTTTGTAGCTCCTAATATTTTATAATTTCTAATAAAATCATAAGAATAATATATGTCTCATTATTCAAATTCTCATGACTAATTTTACACTTTATATATCCATTATAACTCTAATAAATTTGGGTACAATATAGTATTTAATTCATTATTCACAAAAACACAATGTCATCCTCTAACCACTTTGAGTGATTCCAATGATAGTGATGACTAACAAAAAAACCATTTAAAAACTCAATTTGAACAATATACAACTCTTATAAAAAACTCAATTAGAATTAATATTTTTAATTCATCATATTTTAATCTTCCAATGTCCTTCTCATACTCTTTAGTATTGGTCTCACTTTTCAACAAAATAATGTGAATTAAAAAAACATATTTTGGTCCTCTCACATTTATAGACTGTATTATGCGTCTTACAGTTCACACATTGTATCTTGTAACTCTCAAACTCCTAAAACAACCAGAAACTGAAAATAAATTTAACAAGATTTATGGGATTGTGTGAACATATACCATATATCAAAAAATTATATGAAATTTGGATTGTAACAACAATAAAAAATAATATTACTTATGATCTACATCTCTTATTATAATCTAGACATAATAATTTTTTAACTATTCCCATGTTCTAGTGAAGCTGTTTAAATACCCATTTATATATATATAATAATATTCAATTGAATTTATTGACTTATAAAATTACTTATTTTTCATATCAATAGATGAATTCCAATTTTAATCCACTCAACACACATATCCTAATCACTCAGATCTATCATAAAAAATTCAAATACCACTTACTTATTATTATATAAAGTCATTACCATCAGTTAATATCATATCTGACACTTCTCTATAATAAAAAGGCATCACATATAACTTTTTCTTCCTGTTACCATCTTTTAGATCCATGAATATCACGTCTCATTCATCTATATCCCAGTCGAAATAACTATAAAAAATAATCTTGAATTATAGTTTCATAAACTTTTCTATCATTTATATTCCCTCAGAAATCATTCTACACACATTGCATTACATAGAATGTAAAGAACTGTGATAGTATAGTCTTTATATTGCTTCTAGACACATAATTTTCTGACAACATCAAAAAAAAATCTATATCACATCATTTAATATTATAACATCTAAATATCTAAAGTAATATATTTTACTAAAAAATAAATATTGAATATCATTGGTACCCATATTGTAAGAGTACACTACTCAAATGAAATACTATATGACTTCTTTCATTATGAAAATTTTCCTCAATTTAAATTATTATATTTATGAAAACTCAACTGAATTAAATTAATTATAATGAGATAACCTCCATGGTAATGAGTCTTCTTTCGTCACAAATATTTTCAATGTTACTTTTTATTTACATGAAGATTTTATATTTTTCAGTTAATCTTATAAATTTTGTAGTTGAATCTGTGAGAAAATATATTATTTAGTGGATGTTCATTCTAGGTCACATCCATTGGAATATTATAATGTATATTTAGGTGGTGTATTATCGAATAAGATAATCTTTGAGATGCACATTAACTAAATAAATAAAATATAATTCATTCATCTGGTGACATGATTCTTCATACTACAAGGAAATACACTATAACTTCTTCAGTGTTATCCTCCCATAGTATTACTAGAATCTTCTAATTTTATTTCATTTGATGAACCTATGTTAAATTTTCTATTTTGAATACTTTCATAACATTGAAAATAATAAAAAAAATCTTCCCCATCAATATAATTTTACATACACAATGAATTTTAGAAGATAAAATAACAGTAAATAGAATACATCATCATCATAAATTCATGGGTGCGTCAAGTACTAGAATATTAAATTCTATTTGACAAGAGATATGACAGTTTTGAATTGATGAGTAACCCATAAACAAGCTATATAATCCGATTTTCAGTGTATGTTGATGTTTTCATGGTATTTTTTTGTAATGAGTATGAATCCTAGGTATGGTTGATGTTTGAATTGGGATTTCATGTGTTCTATATAATGGAACAAGATATGTTACTAGTAATTTAATTGTAGCTTGAGTCCTTTTAAAATAATAAATTATATATTATAGTGGGACCATAAGACTTATTTATCTATTAAATATCATAATAAATATTTTTTAATCTCCAAAATTAATGAAAAAGTAGGTAATAGAGTAAAAATTTTTCTCATTTATACATTATAATGGTTTGTGAAATTAATTAATGTCACTCACATATATGATTGAAATAATATTAATGATATTCTCTTCTCTTTGAACCTGTATTATAGTACTATTATCCAATTATAATCCTAAGTGTATTTTTTACCATCAGTATGGTGATATCTACTAACCATGTCTTCCATTCCTTATTGTGTTACTTCATTATAAAATTATTTATACGCTTTTGCAAGAAATCCATTTTCAATGATAATATTTCTTAAATCTATTATTTAAAACAAATACCAAATAATTATTTCTATAATATATTTTTATTATATTTTATAACATTTAGTTTATTCTTATATAAAATTTTATTATTGATAATTCCATATCCCAATACCTAATTTTTTTATACTACATAACTTTTTATAATTTTTCTCTACCCAGATGCTACATGTCATCAAATAATAATGTTTTCCTAAAGTGTTTAAAAAATATATATAAATATTCTAGTTGTATACTTTTAACATACAAATGGTTTATATTCTAGAGAAAAAAATAAATAATTGTTTTCTAAAACTATTATTAGAAACTATTATGTAACATTCATTTCTTGGGAAAATAATCTAATAATTTTTTGAATGAATTTTGATTTTTAGTGAAAAATATTGTTTTTTACAATTAAAATTTTTATTACTAATGTCAATTATTAAAATGATATTATTTTGTAAAATTAAGATCCTTAGAAATGGTTTTAACTAGTGGTTTTTAAAATTGGATAACAATTCTTATAAAACAAATTAATAAAGAATGTGTATGGATAAATGTATATTTGTTGGTTGGAAATTCATAGGAAATTGTAGAAAAATATTTATGTGGTATCATGATAAGTATAATTTATATTTATAAGTTATGTTTTCCGAATTAAGTAATATAATAGTATCTCTTAGGTTCTATGATATTTTGGTACTATATACTTTTTTGATGATTTTTTGTATCAAGAATCCGAATTTTTTTGATCCTTTAGGATGAATGAGAGACTATTGATTCTGTAATTAATTATTTTATAAATTATTGATTTTTTTAATGATAATTTGATTTGGTGATTTAGTGGTCTTATGGTATTTCATAAATTATTTACAAATACTATGATGGGTGATTTGGGATTTTTATGAGCTTTTTAGGTGTTTTATGCCATGTGTATGTCCCTATATTGTGATATTATGTTGTTTGGGTTTAAAAATTAGAGTTCTACACCAAGAGTGCAATGGATACCTTTTCTTAGTCCTCAGATAATTTGATGTCGATCATGATTTGTATAAGCTAATGAATATTTAGGTGAGTATATCTATGTCAAACCCAGAAAGAAACATCACTATTTTATTTCATTTTCATGTAGTGAACATGAAATCTCAAAAAATAATTGCACAATAATATGAATTGAATGGTTATTGACATTGATTACTAGCTACTGAAAAAATTATTATATTACACTTTTACACATTCCTTTATAACATATCCACACTTGACTCCCTTAGAGACTTCTTATAATATGTAATCATTTTAATATATGTGGAATTAATATATAATATTTTTTGAGTTCAAAAACTCTATAAGGGAAACTTATGAACATGACATCATGTTTAGATCATAATAATATGTAAAAACAAGACAAGTTGAGAAATTTATTTTTAAATGAACATGGATTCTGGTATAGTTTTTTATATGTTCTAATTTGTGAACATGTAATAGTGAACACATACTAGGGAAATAGAGTGAAGAGAAAATAGGTAATGAACATTATCCTTGGAGTCACCTCATAGGAATAGAGAATGTAAATATACCATTTCCTGGATACAGAGCATAAAATAGATTCACTATCACAAAAATTACCTTAAATTATCATCATAATGATAATACATCCAAGATGGCCCACACGTTAGTTTATAATAATATCAATGAATGCCTACCCTTTATTTTATGACCATATCTGATATGATTCACCCTTCAGTTTATGAGAATTTTATAGAAGGCTCAAACATTACTTTTTGATGATATACATAGAGGCTCACCCATTAGTTTTTAGTTTATCCATGAAGGACCATGGTATATTTTATCATGGTGTATAAAACATTAACCAATGCATTGGAGGGTGATATTTGAACCCACACTACAATAATCTTACAAAAAGAACCAATTAAATAATAAATGGGGTTTAAAAAAAATTTAAATGTTAATAATAAATTCTAATTCAATAATTTTAATTGATTAACCACAAAATAATTACCTCAAAAAGTTAATTTCAAAAGAATATTTTGAAGATCATTGGTGAATAATAATTTCAAAAGAAAAAAATCATTTTATGATAATGAGGAAAATTAAAAAGAAACCAAATAAGAATTTTTATAAAATTATCATAGTATTTTTTTTAATGAAATCATTTCATATATCATTTGAAAAAAAAATTAACGGTAAATTAAAATTAATTGAAATAATTATATTTAAAAATATTTACTATAAAATGTTCATTAAAATGATATAAATGTTATATATTGGAATTTGGAGTGAATGATAAATCATTTTACTTTGAATGGATGGAAAATATTTTTTATATTTTTGAATAACATGTTGAGAACCATCATTATAAAAAACAGTGACCAAAAAAACTTTTTAAAAGAGGATAAGGAAAACATTACGGTTAAAATGTAAATACATAGTTGGGATTCCATATAAAAATTAGGACATTAGTGGGAAAGTGTAATATATTCTAGGAGGAGAAGCAATCATTAATGTATTTTGGAATCATTCTCAAAAATGATATACATTTTAGAAAGAAATTCATTATAGAAAATATTTGATTTAAAAATGTAAATTTCCCGAGAGAGTGAAATAATTATATTATCATCATTGAATTTAAGAAATACATATTATAAAACAATAGATTACGGGAATCATTAAGACTCAAGAAAATAATTTGAGTTAAGAAAAACCATTACATTATATTCCATCTTACTCTAACAATCATTATCCTCCTATATTATTAATATAATTATATCAATCACTGATTTTGGAATATTATCTCAATTATATAAAAATTTATAATCCTTATTTATAATTATTAAATTAATGTATATTTTGTAGTTGTTATCTAATTTCTAGATCATGTGTGATTAATCATGATAATTTTTAACTAATTTCGTAACATCATAATTATATTCATTATTTTCACAATATTCATCATCCCAAGATAATATAAGGTACAAATTTTTATATTTTATGAAATTTTAAAATTATATAATTTTATTTTATGAGATAATTGTTTATAAATCATGTATAAAAATTTTACATCATCATGTTTTGATGAGTATGAAAAATGATCAGTGTTATCTTATGTAATGTATTTAAAATTAATGTTATCATTCTGAAAGCAAAAGAAAATATTTATTTAACATATTCATATCATTTATTATTAGTAATTTTGACATCATATTCATCAATTTTATTATTGAATAGTAGTAATCATGTTGGTGGATAGATTGAGAAAATTGTGAACACAACATAATTTATGGATGATTATAGTTTGGAATGTGGTTGATAATGATATAGTATCATTAAATTAATTTGTGGAGGTGGTAGTTTACACAACGAATGGTTAACATTTTCATTTCATAAAGAAATTCAACTAAATTAAGTTATGTTTTAATTTGAATCTATATAATAAAAATTATATTATATATGTTGTATTTTTTTTAAAACATGACCCATATAATCAGAAAATAGATGCGGTCATGAAAACCCAAATTGGTTTCCTCGTGTAGGCCATAGTCTGCAAACCACAAGAAAGATGATTTTAGTTTTTCAATATTTGATAACAGAAAATGTTGTTAGTATTGATTATCATATAATAATAAAATTAATTATACAATTAATAACTATAAAATTATATAGGACTTATAAAATTATATTTATAAGGTAATAAATAAAACAAATGATGTTTATGAAATGAAACAAATCATGTTCATAAATTATTATTTACCATGGATGACTCTATAGAAATGGAGTTCCTGATGGAATACTCGAGGACCAAAGGCTCAATGAGTTGAAATTATGTTATAAATTATGTATAATGGGTTTATTTTTAGTTAGAAGCTAAATTATATTATCGGTCCCGAATGGGAGGTGATAGGTCCATTTTTCTGTGGTTAAAATTACATTTTTAAAAAACATAAAGTTAATATAAATAGATCACATATTTCACCTATAATGTTCCTATATAAAAAGAATATAAAACATTGGATGAAGAGATATATTTGAAAATATTCCAACCAATAAAAAATAAAACTCTTTTAACATTCATTAAGACCATTACCCCAATATTGTTTACATTTAATATTTTAGATTTTACCGTGGTATCTAGTATTTACCCATGTAAATTACTTTTGATTCCTAAAGATAAAATTAAATTTATTAAATAATTTTGGGTTACTAATTTCACATATGATATCTATTTTATTATATAATATTTATATGTGGAAGAAAGATAAATTTTAACATCATCACATGATTGAACAAAAACCTTAAATTTACAAAGTTAAAATTTTAAATTTAAATGTAAATTTTATATGAAATTAGAAATAAATTTGATTTTAAGGATTAAAATTGTTTTTTCAGATGAAAAACAAAATTTATGTGTCTTTCAAAAAAATATTTTTTTAACAAAATAATATATAATTTTAAAAAGTCCAAAAAATGGAGTCTTTTTTTAGAAAATTTTACTTATACCCACCAAATGAAAAAATATAGGTTTTATAAATTGATAATAGTATTTATAGATGTATAGTTTCACTCCATAAATTAAAATTATTTACTTAATTATTGTACCTTCAAATATAATTATAACGTTAAAAATGTAACAGTTTCAATAAAAACAGTATTTTCACTAAAAAAGTAATTATTTTATAGATATCAAAAAATACTTTGTCTGAAGATAAAATTTATATAATAAATATTAAAATGAATTTTATTATTTCAATTACAAATTATAAAAGTTGAAAAATTTTATTTTTGATAAAAAACATAGAAATATTATTAAAACAGTTTTCATTGGGAAATAATATTTTCTTTTTTAAAAAATAAGTATTATTCCTCTTCTTATTTACCATAAATTAAAAATCATATTGGTATTAATGTATTATCAATATAACAATCCTAATATATTTAGTTTATTAAAATAATTTATTTAAAATATAATTTTAAATACATTTATATGAAGAAAATATTCTTGTTAATTTATCAATGCATTGGTAAATAAAAATCCTTTTTTCTCATAATGAAAATAAAAAATTTAAAAATATAAATGAGGTAAAATAATATTACATTAATAATTACCTCATTATATCATCTAAATTTTTAGTTATATATCCCTGGATAATATGTTCAAATGATTTAATCCCAAGGTAGTCTATTATGGAGGTTGAGGGTAGTGATTCCTCTAGAGTATATCTCATGGAAATTTCCATGATTTTGAATTTCTCTAGAATATAATTTCACTCATACCGTAGTGGTTTAATTTAATAATGGGATAGTTATAAGGAAAAATACAATAAAAATACCTCCTTCCCATACTCAAGCAAATGATAATCCTCTGGGAATTTTCTTCTAATCAATTACACTGTTGTCATTCATAAATTTTTTAAAATATTTGCTTTGTTTTATACCCATTAATTTAGTAGATATAGTATATTGGTCATATATTGTTTTAATATATCAATTTTTCTTTTAGTTTGGTGTTGAATGCAAGAAAATATAATTTCACAGTATTTAAGGAAAACTATTTACTAGAATCATGTTTTGTTAGATTCATCCCCACCATCATGAGACGAAATTTTAACATTAAAGTTTTATTACATATAATAAAACTTGTGAGGGAATATTTCTCTCATTACATCATTTTTTCACATGTAGCATCTTCATACATACCATTCCTCCATAAAACATTGACCACATGGGTGTTATTTCTTAATTATATATTATATATTCAATTATAACTTTACACTAGTTTTTTTTCTTTTGAGAGATCATGTTATAGTTGCACATATTCTATGTTTCATAAAAGTGACGATTCTGATATGTACTTAATCAAAAGTTTTACATGAAACAGATAATGTAATTCAAATATATATCATTTTAGTTATAATATATAAGCTATATCTAGGATATGATCATAGATCTTGAGAAAAAACACACCTAGGGATCAAATTCCATTTCCTCCCAAGCCTTATGGCTCACTTAAAAGAAGATATCTAGAGGAAAAACATCTCACTAACATTACACTACCGATATCATTGATTTTTATTGGTAATAATTATCTTTCATATTTCTGTCTGTTTTATATTACACAAAATAGTTTGAACCTTCTTTATAATTTCATAGACACGCCCATAGAAAATATTCTTCCTCTCTCAAACATCATCGTAATATATAGTAGTACTAAATCTCTTCCCATAAAGAGGTATATATGGTTTAATCTAAACACTATAATGGAATGATTTGTTATATGAGAACTCTACCAAGGGAATATTTTGATCCCAACATCCCTGGAAATCCATCTAATATGATATCATCAACCTCTCAAGAGTTTTAATGGATCTCTCATAAAGACCTTTTTTTGATGATGAAAAAAATTATTGTAACTCAACTCTATCTCTAGTTTTTAAATAATACTATTTAGGAACCTTGAATTAAACATTGATTCTCAATTAGATATAATAAAGAGTATTAATACATATAAACTTACCATGTTCCATATGTATATATTTTAATGTTATCAATGTGTGAAATATTCTTTTTAAATAATGAAATACACAAGTTTTTCAAGGCGATAAGCTAAAACCATAATGTGTTTATATATTTTATATTTCTTATGTATTTATCAGATAAAAGAAAAATTAGTATTTTTTTCATTTCTATATTAGTATGTTTAAAATTTTCATCATCCCATTATAATTTTTTCAATGAACAGTAAAATTTTGGAACACCAAGCATTTATTTATTTTTAATATCCCTCTTTATATTATCCCGCAATAATTTTCAATTTAGATTTATAATGTCTTTTATATTCAATAATGAATAAGGATGGATGATCTATAATCATTATACAAGGATTCCATTTTATGTTCTAGTTTTTATATGACATGTATCTCAGTTAGAAATATTATAACTCTATCATTATAAAATTTAAACTCTAAAATAATCATTAATATTTTATATAACTCTATATCCACGCTATAATCTTATGAAATATTTACATGACTGGATTTTTGTGCAGTTATTTGGAGATCATATCAATTATATCTATACCATATGATTTCTGGATTCCTCATTCAAAAATTAATGAGTATTGTGTAATTTTCAATCTTCGTTATGGATATGGTATCATGATATTTTCTTCCTAGATCATCAACCCCATATTTACATTCCTTAGGTGGTAATATACTAAGAAATAAAAATAATGATTTATTCCCATCCATCTAACTTGGAACATACTCAACTCCTTATGTGGGTATATAAGTTTTTATAGAATTTGTTTTGTATATTTATCACTTTTTCACCATACAGATAATGTCAGGAAAAAAATTAATTCAAATATCACTACTTCAATATCCAAATCTTGAATTGAGTAATTTTCCATAGGTTTCTTTAAATAAATTGAGGAATAAACCATTTATATGCAATTATCTATGGGGATTCCTAAAATAATTATTAATGATGTATCAAAATATATTAAAAAACATTTCTCAATGTATATTAATGTTTGAATATGGAAAATGACCATCTTCTTCTTTATATCCATCAAACATTCCTAAAATTCCAATGTCCAATAGAACATCAACCCTATACACGTTAACATTGTTTGTGGATTTGAGTGTAGTGATAAATTTCCAAAAAACAACGATTGTACCCTAGTAACACTAGAAAACTACAAATACTGGTTACTACGGTTAGTCTAGGTAAATAGTTGATAACATCTCCTTTATAAGGATACGTAGATATTCCATTCTTTTCTACACATAAAAATAACCTAATTCATTTATGGAATTCCCCTTGGTGATTCATCCCCACTTAATTATATAAAGAAATTTAAGCATTTTTTCTTCATTATCTTCATCACTAAGACATCAATGAGACTATATACTTTAATTATATAGTGTGTTTAGATATCCAACTAATTATATTTTAAAATTATGATTATTAATAGCTTGTTTAGAATAATGAAATATTTTTTCATTCTAGATCTTATCCTATTAGGATTATCCTAAAGAAAATCTATGAATGTTTTATTGAAACCACCATTAACATGATTCTTTTAGGATACATCCATTACTGAAACCAAAATTGAGTAACATGATTTATGAAAAATTGATATCAAAAAATAATTAACATAGATGTTCTTATTAATACTCCCCCATGATTTTACATCCTTTATAAAACAATTAAATTAGTTGTCAGTTCAACCAAAATCTATCTATGTTAAATCTTTGTTTCATTAGGTTAGGGTGTCTCATTCTTTAATTTATTATAATATAATTATAATTTTTTATTATAATGATCCATATATTTTTCAGTAATTTTCTCTAATAATAATCACTAAAATAAACAATATAATCCTTAAAAATAATAAAACATTTCTTTGATGAAAACATTAATAACCCCAGATAAATGTGACAATATTTTATATAATTTTTAATGTGACAACAATTATATCTCACAAAATTATATCACAATCCCTTGAACACATGGTTTCGTTTCATTGATGATAATCTACATAAATTTTTATTCTACTATAGTTGTGATCATTCCTCTATATTTTAACCATACTTGAATCCCTTGTCTACTTCTCATACACTTTTATCATTTTCATAAAACTGTTAGTGGATTCAAATTAAGGGTGTGAGATTATATTTTTTTAAGAGAAAGTTATCAATATTTCATCAAGATTTTGATTATAAAAATAAGAAAAAACATGATAACGGGGAGTAATTATTATTAAAAGAACAAGGAATCAATGAAACTTTTCACTGATTCAATATTTAAGAACAACCAATAGAAAAATTATACCATGTTGAAAGTCTGTAGTGTCATGACATAATAAACAAGAACCATCGAGAAACATCATAGTAATATTAATTGAAAATGTAACATTCCCTTAAGATATATCATATGAATTACTCTATGGATGAAAACAAAAGTATAAGGTATAATGATATTGTGACAATATCCATGAAAACACAAACATTAGTTGGTAATCATATCTAAGAAGTTTCATTTTATAGTGTGTGAAAATATATATGAATATTGACCCTTTGTATTCTGAGAATATCTAAGAATTTTCACACTTTTTTTGGATAAAATACATAAAGTCGCACCATTTAGTTTTGTGAGCATATATTTATTATCACACTATAATATGTTATGAGAAATATAACTTTAACAAATGGATTATAGGGATGTAAAAATTCCAATCCATAATTTATATATACTTTTAGAGCCTCTTTAAAATCATTAAAATATCACATCATTAATAACCCATGTAAATATAATTGTTTTAATATATCTTTTAAGGAAAATAATTCAAATTTTACAAAATTATAAACCCAATGAATGAAAAATGTGTTCCATAAAATTCAAAAATATACAAAAAATACATAGAAATTTAAAGAGTAGATAACAATAATTCGATCATCCCAAAATAGTACTCCATAAGAACATTTAGACTTTTTTTCATATAAAAAATTCTAAGGAATTTTTTTTAATATAATGAGAAAAATGGTAGTGGAACCATAAACAAGTTATTAGAAATAGTTCATAGGATTTTTATAAAATAATATGTTTTGGATCTTACTCAAAGAACAATTTTCGACAACTAAAGTGAATATATTGTAAAAACAATTCATTAAAAATATTCAATCATAAAAGTCACTTGAAAAGAAAAAACTATTATCAAACAGTATTTGGAGTTGAAGATATAAAAAAATATTATGCATGGATAGAATGTATTTTTAATATTTTGAAATACAATACTGAAAACCCACATTGGAAAAATATAGTAACCAAAAAATATGTTTTGAAAGAGGAGAAGGAAAATATGGGGGCCACTAATGATAACACAAGTTTCAGTTTCCACATGAAAATATGAACATTGAAGGTTATAGATAAGGTAGACATGGAGGGGAAACCATTTTTAATGATGTTTATAATCATTCTAAACAATGATAAACTTTTTATAGAGAGATTTATATGGTAAAATATTTGATTTACCGATGTAACATTACGTATATATTTGAAGAATTATTTTATCATCATGGAGAATAAAAAATCTATTTGATGAAACTATAGTCATAAAGGAATCATTATATCTCATGAAAAGAATTGAAGTTATTAAAAACCATTACCTTTTATTCCCTCTTACATGAATGTGATCTTTTCACATGTATAATAAACATAACTATCATAATCAAAAATTTCATAACCATATTTATATCTAAAATGTTGTATAATGATCATTTATAATTACTCTATATATGTATATTAATTGGTATGAACTACATTCAAAATCGGATGTGAGAATTCATAATCAAATTTCATATATTTTTTAATATTTATATAATAATTCCTTCAATATAACATTGTAAATTTATTTTCAAAAAAAATAAGGTCTATAGTTTGATTATTATGTAACAAAGAGATTTAATAAAACCACAATAAAATATAAAAATTACTGTTTAAATGTGATCATCATACCAAGTAGTGATGTTTTTACTATTAATAGGAATAAAAAAATTATTATATGGATAAAGGATTTATATAATAAATATTTATTTATTAATTCATAATAAATATAAAATTTCTTCTTATTAATGTCATTTTACTCTATAAAAATATGTTTTCTTAAAAAATAATGTTTTTTTAATTAAAATTTATTTCAATAATATTTCAAAAAGATTTATTTTAATAAATATTTTCCATTTTTTATGCACACACGTCAATATAAATTATTTTGAATTTATGAGGGTTTTTGAAAATGTTATAATTTTGAGTGAACAATGAAAGATACTTGGTTTTGTAAAACTAACATTATTTTCATTATTACAAATAATTTAAAAGTGAAATTATATTTTATATTTATCATTATTTAAATTAAGTATAATTTAATTATAAAAAATATAATAAAGAATATAGTAATCAATATTATGCCTAATTTTAGTACAAGTCCATTTTTAGTCCAAAAGCACATTTTTCTAAAATAGTTTCCATTAAATTTTAGGATGTTTTATTAAATTAATATATTCCACTTTTAGAAGAAAAAAATAAAAAATGTATTTCTTTTCATGAATGAGGAGCTTCAATTTTTTAAAAATTATTTTATTCAATATTTTATCATTATGATTAGTAAATATAAAGAAATTGTTTCACTGTGGTAAAGGGTAAATTGATTAATTAATGTTAAAAACATTGTAAAGGAGATTTGAAATAACCCTAAAATACTGCGTTAATATATTTTTTTCATGTATTTATACCATACCTATCAAATAATGTGAATTATATAATTATTATTCCATTTTTACTTGTAAAATTCCTATATTTTATTTTAAAATAAGTATAATTCCAAAATGTTAGTTTCTTTATTTCAAAAAATATAACTTTTTTTAACAATGATAAATAAATTGATAAAATATTGTAAAGGGTTATTTTTATATAAATATTTTATAAATATTTTTAATTTTTTTAAAAAATTATATTAATATATTATAGTATGCTGACATAATGCTTGTTAACATAGAAGAAAAATAAAGTAAATGATTATAAAAACTTAAAAAACAATATTTTATTTTGTGATTAATGTAGTTAGAATTATTTTTTGATTAATTTAATGTAATAGTTTTTTTAAAACATATATATTAGAAATAAATTACTTTTTGGATATATTTAAAAGGAAATTATTTGAATAGTCTTTAAAATGACTTTAAGGTTATTTAGTGGAAAAGAATATTTTTTTAAATGATTTAAAATTAATAAAATTCATATCCTTTCTCATGTTAACGGTATATTTTTTATAATAACATCAATTTTAAACTTTTGGGTTTGTTTTAATTTTCTTGTAGCTTTCTTGACCCCTAAAAAGAAAACAATTATCGTCGAAATCATTAAAAGGATTAGAAGGAGGTTAAAATATAGAGATATAGGTAAAAATCAAATAAATCTGTATAAATTTTATTTGATTTTCTTATTTCAACTTATATTTACCATATTCAATATATATCAATTTTGGTTCCACATTAAAATGAAAACAATATTATATTAATTTTTACATTATTTAGTCCAATGTTGTCTCTCTCCTCAATTATCTAAGGACACCACACCACCTCTCTCACTTGCATTTAAATATCCATCAAACTCACCTATTCACAACTCAAATTACATCCCAACATTAAACCCAATTTCATATTTGTTTTGGTATCATGGAAAGACCTTCTAGAGGTATTATATTTTATTCTATTTGTGGTTTTCCGAAGAATAATTATAACTCTTAAATGATCATTTTCATTTAATATCTTTTCCTACCTCCATAAAATCCTCTTAAACCAATATTATGTAATAAAATTAGTATATTCACAATAATGAAATGTTATTATGGTTTTTTTGAAACCCTTTTTCTTCTCTTTTTTCCATCCATTTCGGAATAAAAATATTATTCATGCGTGCATGTGGACTACTACCTCCATCAAGTGATGCATTTCATTTTTCATTACCACCTTACAAGAACTGTTATTATGAAATATTTTATCAATATATTTGATATTATTGAAATATTCATGATTATAAAAATAAAATATTTTACTTAACTTCTTACCCTTTCAAATTTTGGTATAATGATAATGTTTTTCATGCATATACACGGACTACCGCCTCCATGAAGGGATGTGATTAATTTTCCATGTCTTCCTTTCATTTATTATTATAAAAATTTATTTAATTTTAAAAATAATAAAAATACCATGGTTAATATTCCATAGATGATAGAACATATATTAATGTAAAATCTAGCAACCCATAGCAAGATTTAACTATATTACATTGGTACAAAATTTAAGGAATCTCACCATGTAAGATCCATTAGTTTAGTATCCCTGGAAACCTAGATACATACATGATTCCATGATTATAATGGAAATATTAAAACATAGAAAAGTAAAAATTCTTTCATAATTTATATCATTTATAATTTCATTCTTCAAATTCTGGGGAAAGGAAAACAAATAATGGTGGACCTCATATGTTTAGTAATGGTTATGTACGTGGGAGTTTATCATGAGTTAATAAGAGATAATCAATGTTGAATATTGGAAAATTAAAACACAATCCATTTCATTAATACTTGATCTTAATGAGTATCTATGGATAATATAGGAAAATAAAATGAATTTATAATGTAAACCAACTTCTTTTTAAAAGAAATTCATAATCCTAGAAATTCATTATCAAGGACTCTCAACTAATATATGATTAATCTTACCCTCCTAGACACTTAACCAACACAAAATTCGTAATAAATTGGTATATATAAACAAAATACCCATCTAATATGGTATATATATATATTTCTCTAATAATAATCATTTATGCATCGATAGTCTCTCTATAACTAGGTCCCACCCATCACATACCATGTCATATGAATTACTTATAATTTTAAAGATCAATGCAATTCATTTTCAAAATTATTTATAAGTCATAAATTATCCATATTGAATCAATAATATAAAATAATGATACATCATAATCATAAAAAATATATAGAATGAATAAGGAAGGCATAATTGGATTGTATCCCTAGTAATATCAATGGTTATTTTCATAGATAAAAATACATATAAAAGATTACTGGAATATTTTTTTGATTTAAATACACTTTTAACTTTGAAATCACTTTTTATAATATAAAAAGTTAAAAAAAAGTATATAAATTTTTTTTGAATAGAATCATGGAAACCAATAAGGTATTCTTAAAATATTTATCCAGTCATGACAGCGAGAATTTGTTTTCATAAAGTGTACATTAAAACCTAGGTTCTTTTCTCCTTTTCAATACAAAGATAAAAGAACATCATTTCAGAAAAATGTCAATATTTTTTCTTCTAAAACATTTCATAATAATTAAATAATCTTTGAAAATAAATCTAATCAATCATAAGAGAATATTAAGAACATTCTTGAATGAAATTATAGATAACGTGGATATGAACGAAAAATATTTCTAAATGAATAGTAAAATAAGGTCAATTATCCATAAAAATATTATTTTGGTTTATTGAGTAATTAAAGAGAGTAAAAATAAATTAATACAGTTAATACACCAAAATAGATATATGGGAATAAAATTATTCATATTATTGAGGGATATAACATAATATTAAATCCATAGAAACTTAATCACAAACAACCTTGATAAATAATGATATTTTAACATAAATACCTTAACATTTTGGAAACAATTTAATTTTAATCTCATTGGATTAATGAAATATAATTTGGAATTAAATGTAATTATTAAAATGATATTGATTATAAAAAAAAATCAATGTGTGTTCATATAAATTTTATAAAAGAAGATAGATTTATAACAAAAAATGTCCTAAAGAAGATAATATGAGGCAATAAAGCATTAAAAAATTAGTAATCTCTAAATCAAAAACTCATGAAACAAATAATCATATATTAGTTTTTAAATCCAAATAATTTTTATTAATATCATAATAATTGAAATTATTTGTGAGTATATACCCCACATAATGAAATAGAGTGTTTAATATGGTATATGTCCCACAAAAATAAATGTGAGAAGTGGAATCACTTACCTCAACATACAGAAGCCTCATAGTGAATTTAAAATCATTTATAATACATTTTTTTATTATAAATTATTAATGAAACAAAAAAATAATTAAAATATCTTATATGATCTCATTATGGTATATAATACTCGTTTATTATTAATTTTGTATTAAAATCATTATTTTGAAAAGTCATTTATATTGATTTTACTTTTGATTGGGTTTTGTGGTTTTAGACAATGAATCATGATCATTGATCCATAATTTATATGATTTTTATTAAATATATAAACATAACATATATTCTCTACAAAAATATTTTTAATCATATATGATAGAAAAATTAGAAAAATGAATATCATCTCTTCATCGAGATAAAAAACAGAATGTATGCTTGAGTGATGTTATAAATGTTAATTTTTGGAATGGTAACAAGATTAATGTTATAATAAATTTATTTAACCTAGATTATTTAATAATTTTCATACATATTCACTACATTCATATTTGTGACTATCCACGAAACATGGTGATGAAAAATTAATTTCAACCACAAATGAATGATGTTTAGATTTTTTGTTGGAAAAAAGGGAGAAAATTGTTGAAACACAATCATAATTAAATATAATTATATTTATGATATATTAGTAAATATTCATGGATGATAAAAAAAATGTTTTTCAAATTAAATAATAAATAAATTTTAAATATTCATTGATGTCGGTTACATCTTATTCTAACAGTCTTCAATTAGACCCCATTTTAAGGAGCATTAGAATGGTATTTCAAGAAGAGTTTTACATATACATCATCTGTTTTGTGTTTTATAAAATAATTATGTTGGGTTAGGTAATTATAGGTTTTTTATGTTGTCATAAGAAGAGAGGGATGGTTTTTGATTTTTTATGTGAGTGGAAGGGCTGTTTAGAATTTTTTGAAATATTTTAAAATAATATATTTATAGCTCATGTAAAATGCTTCCTAAATGAAATGTATTAGAATATAATGGGGATATGTTATTAAAATAACAATTAATTAAATTTTATATAGGTTTTGATATCATTTTAAACCTTATAATGTCAATTAACCCCTTTATTACCATGTTTTAACCTTAACTATCGTAAATAATTTTTCAAAATTAAAGAGTTAAATTTTACATATAAATTGAAAATTGGAACATAAATGGGATAGATAAAAAAATGTATACTATATATTATCCCACTTTTACAAATAATATATTTCAATTTATTTTTTATAATTTTAAAAAATATTAATTTTCATAAAAAATTATTATTTTCATTTTTGATATTATTAATTTAGTTTGAAATTAATGTCTTGAATATATAGATGGAATTTGAATATGAACTATTAAAACATAAATAATATTTTTTATTTTTATATTAAATTTATTTTATATAATTATTCATCAATATTTTATTACTTTTATTTTTAAAAAATTCTTTATTTTATGTTTATATTTCATGAGATAATAATGTGTCGATGTTGTTTAAGAATTTTAGAAATTATAAGAGTAATAAAAATTAAAATTAAATTATTAAAATAAATATAAATTAATTTTTATTAGAATAAACATTTAACTTCATTCCAAAAATATTCATATCCCAATACAAACATAAAAAAATAAATTAAAATAAGGAGTGATATTTTAGCATTTGCTTTACTTATAATAGTATAAACGTCATCATCGTGGTCAAGTCAAAATAAAATGACATATAATCATAGATGAGATAGATGTGGTCTATATAATCTCATAAAATTAATTAAAAACATGATTTTTGTTTCTTTTCATATGTTACCTCATGGTTTTAACTTTGTTTCATCCATTTTACCCTTATTGAGGTGACACATATTTAGCATGGTTTATATTCATATTTAAAAAAATAAATGACCTATTTCCCAAATATGAACATCTAATTTTGGAATATGGTATCAATTATTTATGATTCAGTCTTAAATGATTGATAAATAAACTTTAATGTAAATGAAAAAAATGAAAAGAAAATTATTATTTAGAAAAAATCATTTTTAAGAACTATTAAATTATATCAAAACCATTGATATTTATGATTAAAAATTAATTGATTGGATACTTATTAATAAAATAGATCATATGTAACATTAATACCAACTAAAAGTTTTTGTGGTGCTTTTATATTATTTTATTTAAATAAAATAAATGAGGGTATTTAAAAAATCGGTTATTTGATTACTAAAAAATTCGTTCATTTTTTAAAAATCCAAAATTTTAACTTTAATTTTTTATTGATTTGATGATTTCAGAAATAAAATCAATTTTATAAAATTGGAATGAATTATTCATAACATTTACGCTCAAAATTAAATTACAACCACTTTCAAAGAAAATATGTTATTAAAGAAAAAAATAACCCTAATGAATTGGTATTATAACCATATGATGGAAGTAATTTCCATTTGATGTTTTAGTTTATCATCTCATCGATCGACGATCATATGTTGATTCATAATTTTAAATGTAACATCCCTTTATCGACAATTTATATAGAATTACTATTGAGAGTTCTACTCTATGCCTAAAATTACATGACATTCAACTAGAAGAATGATAACATGAGTTTTAAGAATCCTATTCCTAAAAACAACTACTAGAGAGGATCTATAAACATGAGATGTGATCATTTTAACATTTTTGGTTATTAATAAAAACTCAATATATAATCATTTATATGGTGATTTGATACCTATTGAAATTAATTTGATATATATGAATGTGTAAAAACTAAATCTGACAAATCATTTCCTCTTTTGGAGTGGATAATAATCATCCCTTTCATTCTGTCTTTTGGGATACCCACTTCATATGTTTTAATTTCATAAACATTATCTTATCCCATTTGTTATCTATGGAATGTTCCCCTAATGATTTGGACATTAGATTTAATAATTTCCCATCTCTTTAAAGCTAAAAAACTGGATATGAGTGGTTTCTCTCTTTACCTATCATTCCATATCATTATGACCCATTTTCACACTTATAATAAACTCTTGTTCCCATTAAATGATCCCCTGCATGTTTCTTTCCACAATTATCACATGTTTTAAATATCGTTATCCCTTTATTACTATTTGACAAAATTATTTTTCATGGAGCTCAATAGTCCACTAATTTTATTAACATCCATTGATGATATAGTACCTAAAATATTATTTTTTTAATGATAAAATTTTAATCTATCTCTTTATATGATGAAAAAATTTGAGGAAAAAGTTAAATTTAGAGACTCTTCCTAATCATTTTAATGAAATAGTCAAAAAAAATTCCAAGATTATGAATATAGTATGCATCATTTAGGGATAATCATGTAGATTTCTCTATATAAACTTGCACCTATGCTTCTTGCATTATATTTTCTTTTCAAGAACTTATTTTCAATTTCACTTAGTTGTTCTTAAGAGAATTATTTCTTGAAGAATATCCGTTTAAAAGTTATATATACCCAAATTTATATTTCACCAACCTATTTATTGTTTTGGATCAGTGAGAAACATTATATAGAATCTACTTTCAATCAATACACTAATAAAATAAAAATTTCAATTTAATTACATTCCAAATAAAAAATATCTTTTCAATTAAACTAAAAAAAAATCTGACACCAATGGATTAGTAGTTCCATTTAATGATGGATTCCTCTATCACAAAACATTATCTAGAATAGGTAAACCATTCTATATGATAATCGGTTGTTCCTTATATACATGGTTTTCCATTATATCCCGAGTTAGCTTCCCTAATATGGACAGGATCAACTCAGTTACAACACTAGTTGTATTATATTTCTTAGTAGTACAATCCTAACATTTTATAATATTTCTAATTCACTTTTTATATTATAAAATATTATTTATAATCGTGATAAATTGAGTTATCTTATGATAATGAAGAATATTGATCCATAAAATATAAATACCTATAATGGTGAAAGTTCTCAAATACGATATGGGATTATCACAATTATATTGATACATATGTTCAATTAAAATACTGTTACCAAAGTTGGTATTAAACATCCTCTAATAACAATTTTAGAATTCCCTACTCTAATATACCATAGTAAATCATTTCAATGTTACATTTTCATAATATATAATTAAACTCACCATGCGAGATCGATCAATTTAGCTATCTTGGTAAATTAAATACATACATGATTCCCATATTTAATTAGTAATATAAAAACATATAATATGAATCATTATTGTATCATTGATATCATTAACAATACCCTTCCATAAATTCTAGATAGAAAGAAAAAATAACTTTTGGATTTAATGCTCAGAAATGGATATACACAATAAAAGATATCATTAGTAAATAAGGCATAATAAATTTGAAGATATAATTATAAAAATGAAATAAATTCAATAAACACAAAATTTCAATGTGTATCCATGGATAATATAAACAAAATAAACACATGTATAATGAATAGTGTAATATTAACTAATTAAATAAAAATTCTAGATGTTCATATTCAAGGAGTCTCAACCAATATCAAATGAACCTAACCATCATGGCCTCTCAACCATGAAATCATTCATAAAAAATGAGTGAGTGTAAAAAAAATACCCATTTAATATGGTATGATAATTATTTTTTCTCATGACTAGCATAGATGCCTCATGGGGATATCTATAACAAGTAACTACCTTTCACTAACATTTCCAATGCATTACTTATATTTTGAATGATCAATTAAATTCTCATTAAAAAAATTTCATGATCCAACAACTATCCATACATAATCAATAATACAGGATATCAATGTATCATCATCATAAACCATGCAGATAACTATTAATGATGTTATCATTGGATAATATCCCCATATACAAAAAATGGTATTTTTCATAGTTGGAAATACCTTTAGATATCACAAGATCATTTATTGAGGAATATACCCTTTTCTCTTTGAAATAACTAATTAAAATTTACAAATTAAGAAATATAAAAAAATGAATCTTATATTTTTTTAAAAACAAAAATCAATTCATTAAGGAGTTAGTATGATGATAATTTCCATTCGTGATGTGTATTCTAAAATAATTATTTTATTCAAATTTCTAGTAAGTAGTAAAAAATAACACATTTTGTAAAATTATATGAATATTAATTTTCAAAAAAAATTAATAAATTTTTTTTTGGAAAAAAGACTTAAAAAATAATAGTATAATATTAAAAAAATTAAAACATTTTTAAAAAACATGGATTAAGAAGAAAAATATTCCTGAAAGAATAGTGAAATGAAGTTGGTTCTCATTAATGAAATTATTTTAGTATTATAATTGCATATAAAGAGAAAAAAAAAGTAGAATACATTTAATATTTAGAAATAACTAAAGTTGAAAACAATGCATGGGATTCATGGGATATAGGTCATAAAATCTCTTCATTAGAATCATAATCATATAAAATCCCAATAAACAATGAGATTGTAACCTTAATATCATACCTCATTGGTAAATACTAAATCATGAGCCTCGTGAAAGAATAAATTAAAATGAAATATTATATATCATTATTACAGGGATATTTATTTTATAAAATGTTAAAGAGGCCATATATAAACCTCATATAAGAAGATACATTAATAATTTAACATATGTCCAAAATTAGTCAATTGGAAATGATAGACCCTTACAACATTGGTAATATATAAATCAATAAAACATTACTGATAGAAAATTATATGTATTTTTAAATCCCAAAATTTTTAATTAAAATAAAAATTAAATAAATTCATTGGGAGTATATACACCACAAAATGGAAATAAGTGTGGAATAAGGATGATTTTCCACTAAAACAAATGTGATATGGGAAATCCCCTTACCTAAATTTAAACATGAATTATAAGTCCTTATAAACTCTAATATTACATATTTATATTTATTATAATTATATTACATAACCAAATACATACTTATAATATCATATATCATCACTTTATTACATTTTAATAACTATTTATTAATAATTCATTATTAAAATTGTCATTTCCAGTTGATAAATTATTGTTTTCTTATGTAAGTTATAATTTGGAGGTTTAAGTCCTTGTATAATGATTAAAGATAGATAATTAATATTATTTTAATAATTATATAAATATTTCATATATTAAATACATACATATTTATAATATTATATGAATGAAAAACCTGAAAAATTAACTACATCGCGTAACGGTGATAGCAAGTCAAACCTATAAATGAGTTTTTTTATAATTTTTATGGGTGGAAGGGTACGAATTTAAATGATATATTTAATATAAAGATACACCATTATTCCATAAATATCAAATATATTCCTTATTTAATTATTTTTTCATAAAAAGTAAAAATAAAATGAAAAACGAATTTCAACACTACATGGAGACGATAATCAATATATACACAGAAGCGATGTTTTAACTTATTATATTTTAAAAAAGAGATGTGATATGTTCGTATAATAATAAAAATATAACATTATTATATATATATTATACAATTTTTATTATTTTATGGTGTGAATAATAGGTTTATGGATGGTAGAAATATAAAAAATTTGAAAGAGATGATAAAGATGATTACCTCTTCTTCATTAGATTTCCATTACATCTCTCATCAAGGACCCTTGTAAAAGTATTTTAAGAATACAAAAACACATAATTCAGGAATATAGAAATTTATAACTTAATTGGAAATATTTATTTCATGATATTTTCCTCAATTTTGTGTAATTAAGTGAAGAACAAGATCTCATTTTATAAATTAACCGTGGGGAACTTTTAGAAATTCAATAAATATTCAAATATAATGTGTCTGACTCATTAAAAATGGATTAAAAATGAATTTATTTATAATATAATGAGGATATGGAATTAAAAAATGATTCAATAACATTTATATAGGGTTATATATCGTGTAAAACCATATCATTTGGATTAACCACTTGGTTAACCAATTTTATCCTTGACTATAGTATTGTATTTTTCAAAATAAAAGGATAATAATTTTACTTATAATGTAAAAATTATATTATTAGTATATAATTGATGATATTTTAGACCTTATTATATTACCATTTATAATTCATTATCCTTATGATTTTTAATTAATTTAACAAGATGTTTTTTTCAATAATATATCACTATTTTTAGTTTTTAGACTATTAATTTAATATGACTTTAATGAATTGATAATAGGAACGTAAATTGAATAAAAAATAGTAACACATAACTAATATATTATATTTTTCTATAAACATTATATAATAAAATATATTATCAAAATTTTATCACTTTTAATATTTATGAATTTATTTATATTAACTTTCCATTACATGAAAATTTATTATATCACCATTTCATAAGAATTTAATGTAATTATAAAATTAATAAAAATTAAAACTAAATTAATATCATAAAAATAACATATTGATGAAAAAAAAATTAACTTTTATATCTTCTCATAGAATATTTTTATCCCTATGTGAACATATATATGATATTTAATGACAGTGAGTGAAATTTTCTAGTTTTGTTTACCTAAAGTAATATAAATATTACTATCATGATAAAATGGGACCAAAATGAAATATTGTTTATTTTAGGGTATATTTTTTTGAATTAATTCCATAAATGGAATTAATGAAAAGTGGTGGGTTTATTTTAAGACCCTAGCTCATGGTTTTTATATTTTTCTGTACTTTACACATACCGAGGAGAAATATATTTACCATTATTACTATACATAATGAAAAAAATAAAAAGGGATATATTTTAATAATTTAAACCTACAAATTCAATATTTTGTTTCCACTTTTCATGATTAAATGTCAATATATGGTAGTACTAAATTTTTATATTAATTTATAATACACAAAAACATAGTTTTAAAAAATGTTTTTTAAGCAAAAAAAATAACATACTTCAAAATCATGGATATTTTTTATTAAAATAAAAATAATAAAACTATTTCAAGTATAACGGATAATATTTAAACATAATACCAAATAAAACCAAGAACGAGACTTTTTTATTTTTTGATTTATTGAAAAGAAATCGGGGTATTTGAAAATCAATATTTTTTTATTGAAAAAATAAATCATTACATTTAAATACACAAAATGTAGTCGAAGTTAATTTTAGTTTGATGATTGAAAAATTTATATCATTTTTATAAAATTCAATATGTAAATTTGGTAGAAGTTAACCATAATATCCCAGAAAAAAATAAAAAAAATGCTTTTGAAGAAACAAATATTATTGAAGAATAAAATAGCTTACCTGAAAATTAAGAACTTATTTATTTATAATTTATCAACACATAATTAATAAAAAATATTGAACATTTTTTTTAGAATGTGGTTAATCATATTCATATATCCAATGTAACATCTTATAGACAAAAATCATATACAAATATTTCAATAGGACGATGTAATTCATTTTTATTTAAAGAGAAATATATAATAAGATATAACAGTGTTATAAAACCATAACCCCTTTCACCATTTTCATCCAACCAATGATATTTTGTGATTATAAACCGAACATATTTAAATCATCTGATATGAACTAGCATGATTTAATAACTATATAAGGCATAGTAATAAAATAAAGAAAACTCATAATAATAATAGAAGACACATTATAAACGTTCTAGTTAAAGTATAAAATTAATACATGTTTATTACAAATATGATAATATATGTATGTTGCGAGTTGAACTCAAGGTAAGAGTTTTCTTAAATCAATTTATTTCCATTAGGTTATTTTACTTCTTCATTTTCTATGTTATGCTAATATTATGTGTGTAATAACATATAATTATTTTATTTTGTATTTAAACTTATATTTTGGGGATTTAATTATTTTACACATAATAACTTCATTGAATATTTCTCACATTGAGGATATGATCTTTGTCAGTGTTTCTCATAACACATTTGTTTCTGAAAAACATATTCTATAGTCCCCACTTGTTTATTTTATGTGGTTTTTATAATTCCCATTTTTATATTGTATTATAAATCACTTTATATTCATGGCTTTGATAGTCTCAATCAATGTTAGTTAATTCAAGGAGTTATGATTCAAATGTTCCAAATGTTTTAAGCATTTATTCAACATTGCTATTTTTATTTTTGGTTATTTATGTATAAATTTACATTAAATTAAATTATATATTCTTTATCATTTTAACATTATATATATTTTTCATCTCTGGTTATCTATAGAGTTTATGTGTCATCCTTCCATTATCATCTCTTTAGTTCTCAATAGGATAAAAGAAATTGTTTTTTTAAATAAAATTATACCTAATTTCTTCTTAGTTGATAAATTTTTATTCAATGTCCATGTTTTCTAAAAATATTTCAATAATATTGTTTTTTATATTTTATTGTTTTTATAAGGTGGTTTTCAAGAATTTCCATGTTTTCTAAAAATTATTCTAGAATATTTTTTTATTTTTCTTGTATATAACATCTTGATATTTTTTAAAAATTGAAAATAATGGATTCTAATTTATATTTCTTGACCACATCATCCCACCATGAAGAATATTATTTTCATTCAATAATTCAATACAAGATTACATGGATATTTTAAAATGATAATTTTTCCAAATACTAAATAATTTTTTGATTTTAAATAACTGATTTATAAATAAAATGGGTATTTCACTTAAGGAATATTCTAGTGATTTTTTAAAATTAATTTCATGCATGTAAGAACCCTCCAATAAATATTATGATTTATTAGGTATATAATATATTGATATCTTCATCCTAATCTTTATAAATTAATTCTGATCTTGATATTGTATTTTTGAATAAGTAAGAATATTGATAATTAATTTTCTATTTTTTCAAAAGGGATATTTATTTGGATTAGAAATTTCATTTAATATTCACTGCATTTTTATTATGAATTTTTTTGATAAAGTATGTGATGGTAATGGCCCTATATATCCCCAAAATGTAGTCGTAGGTCTCTTGAGAAAAACTAGACTGGGTATTGGGTGTATGGATTCATAATTGTTTAGGATGTTTTAACATAAGGCCTTAATGGTATGTTCATGATTTCATGTAAAATGACTTTATTGTATTATTCTAATGTCTGATAATATGCATTCCATCATTAAAAAACCGGTTACTATTATCCTTGTGATTATTTATGTTTTTATGTTATTGATGGATATATCGAAAATTTATGATACTATTTATTGGAAATATTTAATAATTTTTTATCTCTATCATTTTATTCCTGACTTTAAATATTATGTGAAATAATATAATATATGATTTCCCTTATTGAGCCTCTGATTTCAATATTTACAATGTTTTCCATCACCGAGGATAACATGTAGGGATCTATGAATTATTTAAAGGATATAATTAATAAATAATAAATATATCTGTAACACCCCAGGTAAAAAATGAATATAAAATTTTCATATTTAACCATATTTGTGAATAAAATATTAATATGACTTTAAAGGGGATGCTATGCTCGATGGCGTACCCAACACGCAACAACGAGTTTCTTGGGAATCTTACGTTGCACTCTAATAATAAAATATTATTATTTTAAATGGTAGTTAACATGTAGCCGTTATAATGGAGGTAATGGATATAAATAACTAAAATATGATTATATATGTTTTTTAATGTTTTTACATTTATCCAATAAAAGCTAAAGGCTTAAAATACGGAAAGAATTAAATTTTAGGTGTATATGCCCTAGTTTTCACTAAAGGTTCACTTATCGCCTTTTAATGGAGAACTGTCATTAAATATAGTTTTGATCACTCTTATACATTCTTTTGGACCAAATAAAACTCTTATTAAGAATCGGGACATCAAATTTTACTTTGTGTAATTTTTTGGTATTTTCCGATAAAGTTCATTTTTTAATGAATAGTGTAGAATGTTGTGTTTTAATTCAAAACCTATTTTTAATCTACATTATTTATATGATTAGATAATATTTTCAATTGGTTTTAAAGTGAAATTATAAAATATTTTTACCATTAAATCCAATAGTGGTCATTGGAATTAATTTCACTTTGAAATCAGACTTAAACTAGTGTCAATCTTTTGATACTTATTGTTTTATAAAAACACGCTATTTGCTCTGACAGCGGGAATTAATTATTAAATTAATTAATGTGACTAAAATGTTTTGAATTTTTTAAAATAGACTTCATTTTTGAATTTGTAATATCAAATATAGCTTAGGGTGAATTTTTGGTAATTTTCTGAAAAACTTCAATTTTTGAGGAATAGTGAAACCACTAAGTGGTACTTAAAAAAATTGATTTTTCATTTGAATGAAACTTTGCCATAATTGTGTTTTTATTTTAAAAAATCCGACATACATGGTTGTCATTAAGAAGTAAAATGTGGTTCAATGAGACTAAAATAATTTTTTGGTGAATAGTAACTTATTAGTTTTTTAATCGCGATTAGTGGTAATTAGTGTAGTTTAAGGTAAAAATGATATTATAAGATTGTGAAAACACCATGAAACTTTTCCTACACCTATTGGGTGAGTCATGGCCGACCAATACAAGCCATGGGCCAACTTGGAGACCCCATGGAGCCACTTTAGTTGGAAAATGACATTAATATATTTTTATTTAATGTTAAAGTGAAAATGACACAAACAAAATATGTTTTACGAAAACAATTTTTAAGTGGGGTTATACAAGTCCAAATTTTGATTATAAATAGTCATTGGAAAGATAAAAAGATATCCTATATCATAGTAGTTTTTTTATAATTTTTAGACATTAAAGAAATTAAATTATTTATGACATAATAATGATGCATCGATGACATCATTATTTGACGATTTAATTAAAATGGAACGATAATGAAACATCTACAACCTACACATGTCCAAAACCAATTGGATGAGTGGATTTCGAAGCCTTATCACCTTATCCAAGAATTATATCAATGTGGGACCTTTTAAAACCGAAACACATTTTCAAATAAAGTAATATTTCCTTACTTTCCAAAAGTGCCCCTCCTCTCCTCTTATAAAAGGCCCCCACCTATACCTCATTTCACACACTTCTCAAGCCTTTGGCTCGGCCAACCCCTGCCTATTTACTCTCTCCACATCCCTATCCTCATCCTAGAGGATTCCCTTTGGGCAGAATCCTTTCAAAGGAAGCCTTTTGGCTCAAATCAAAAGGAGTTACACTTTTAAAGGTAATTCATTCTCTCATGTTCATTTGTTTTATTTTGCTTATCCAACCCCATAAACTCTTTTTATTTTATTATTTTGTAACAACACAAGTATCTTCAATATACTAGGATGTTGTTATAAGATTTATTATAGCTACACTCTCACAAAACTACATCAAATGGTTAAAGAACATACGGTTTCCGTGGATGGTGAAATTCTGCCTCCCGAAACGATGATTGTTCAATACTCATTTAACACCTTCAAAGGTGGCCATTATGATGTCACTATTTTTATATATGATATATAATATGTTTATGTTTTATTTATGCTTCTGTATTTTTCATTTTTGTCTTACCTTTATGGCTTCCATTATGGGTATACGCGATATCTTCATTTAAGGAAGTGCGGACTACCGCCCCCTCAAAGTGATTTGATTCGTTAAATACCATATGTGGGATGTATAAAGTATGGAAATATGATATTATATATGATATTATACTGGAATTATAATATACCTTTATATCATTATTATTCCATTCTATAAAATACAAAATAGAAATGAAAGTAGCGTTCATGCGTACGTACGGCTTACCGTCTCCATGAACGGTGCATTTCATTTCTTACCTCTAAATGATTATGTAATGTTATAAATGCATGAATGTACTGGATATATATGACATATATGATATCTACATAATGAATACAATTCTGGATATAATAAACATTTGGCCACACGAACAACATGTAATTGTAAGAAGACCACTTTCGACTTAAGAACCAAATATCGGCAAAACAAATATTATTAACTTAAATGATTACATAATGTTTGTGACATTGTAATAAGTGGTATAAAAGTAATAATGAACTTGAAAAAGGGTTCTTAAGGAATTAGAAATTTACTCAAGTTTATTATTCAGGAGATTAAAGAACGATCGAGTCAAGTCGGACCCGAGGTAAGGGATCCTACTCCTCTCTTTCTTTATAAGTACACACTTTTATGTCATTCCTTTTAAAGATCATCTTTCTTTTTATTGGTATGATCTTTTATATTACACTTTCAGTAATTTTTATGTTCATGTGATGAGAGACCCTATTCTCTCTCATCAATCCATTTTGGAAGTTTTGAGTGGCGCCGTTAGGCTGCCGAGTTTTCATAAGGGATTTTTCATCTCTCTTTTATTCCCGTGAGATTTATGCTACATTTGCCACAAATTCCATTGAGTGGTGTATGTACTACCCATTATTATACTCTTTGTGTAATATACATTCTTTTATGAGTATTTACATCAATGATCTATTTTCCTTCTTTCATGGGGTGTATGTTTTGAAAGATACCCAAGTCGGTAAGGGAACCTTTCACCCTCCTCTTTTTTAAAAGACTTCTTTTATTGGGTCTTTTAATTTACATATTTTTATGGTGGGATATGTTCTCATACATCCTTATTGATGTAAATTTTATGTCCAAGTGATGAGATACACTTTTTATCTCTCATCAACTCATTTTGATGTGATGCCGTTAGGCTGTCAAGGGAACTTTTTAACCCAATTTCGATTTCTTTGGGTTCAACTTGTAGTCATT
This sequence comes from Viscum album, assembly GCA_963277665.1. Classification (NCBI taxonomy): domain Eukaryota; kingdom Viridiplantae; phylum Streptophyta; class Magnoliopsida; order Santalales; family Viscaceae; genus Viscum; species Viscum album. The sequence continues at coordinate 409,416,560 of OY728156.1, forward strand.
GAATATGTCATCCATTGAATATGTGTGAATGAACTTTTATTGTTTTACACTTAATATCCACTTATATTGGGTGTATATATATTTTTCACACATATTTTTTGAGATTTATTTGTCCTTAATTTAAGGATACCTTCTTTATAAGGGATTTCATCACATTTGACATTTCTTTTGAGGGATCATTGTTGTTATGCACCAATTCACTCTTATATGGTGTATATACTGTCCTTTGGATTATTATATCATGAATCCTTTTATTCTCATGATATTATAAAATTCTGACTAAATGTTATTCCTCGATTATTATATTCAAGTGTCTCTAATTTTGGTAAAACCCCTTTAACCAAAATATCGTTTTAAATGTTTTAATTATTTGTTCTTATTAATATCCATGTTTTCAAAATGGTTTTAAGGATTTATTTATATGGATATTAATGGTTTAAAATGTTAAAAGCTTCAAGGTGGTATGGGACACTTTGATTCAAAAATCTCTTTATTAAATGTTTTAAATGGTTTTGGAAATGGTTTATTTTTGAATGGATTCATTATTTCAATATCCTAAAATGTTATATTGTGATTGAAATGTGGAAATGTTATGTTTCCTTTATTCATGTTTATGTGATACGATTATGTTATGGTTCTTGGGCATTGTTATGAAGAACGGGTGGTTCCGTGATAAACTAAGGGCGGGTGAGCCCGATATAGCTCTCCAATGCATTGGGTAACGCGAAGGAGTGAAACGTTAAGGTTTCTCCGAAGAGATTTAGGGAATATACTGTGATGGGTATTCCAAACGTAACCAAGAGGGTTACTCCCTACGTAAGAATGTTATGAATTCCTCAAGTTACCTTTATGTCTTATAATTTCTATGATTTATTCATGGTTTGATGAGGTATGTTAAAGTGCCTTTGTTTTATGGGTAAAGTATGATCTCATTCTTATGTATATATGAACTCATGTTTCCTTTCCATATTTTTATAACTCTTACTGATCTTTTTATGCTCATCCCAAGTTTTTGAAATGTTTTTCACAGGTCAAGGGAAAGGTACATGATGTGATGATAGTGTCAAGGATGTGTCAAGAAAGAATCCGTGTTATATTTTAAATATGTTCCCGTTGATGGGAAGAATGAATTCTGTCTTTTATGTAACCACTTTGTTTAAATGTGGAATGTAATGCAAGTTTCATGATCTAATTCTCTAAAACTCAAAACCTGAAAAGATCCTCAATGTGTAATCTTGTAATAACTCAAGATTAAGTAAGGTTTAAGGCTGGGGCCTTATAGTTGGTATCAGAGGTCGGTTTAGATAACTTTAGAGGTTAGGGTACTCTTTAAGCATAAGTGACATAACCATAATGGTTAGGATTTCAGAAAGAGTCCTAGTTTTAGATAAAGTGAATGAGTAAGTGTATCATAGTGTTTATCTTCCTAATTAGTACATGATGGTTTTGTTGATATACTCACACTGACCTTTTTTGGTTTTAGTAAATGGCTGGATCTAGCAGGCACCAAAGTAACAGTGGATGTGAAGGAAACTGTGACAGTTTTTTGAGCAAGCAACTGAATGATATGGGAGCTGTAATGAGAACTCTTCTGATTATCCTCAACCAACTATCTGGAGTCATGATTGACCACCTAAACCTTGGAGTTTTCTCTAAGGCATCATATATGCAAGAAACAAATCCCTACGGAAGTACAGGTAATAATCATAAAGGTATGTGTGTTAAAAAACCTATGTTTCAAAGATGTGGAAAGAAAAACATAGGAAAATGTTTCAAAGGGACAGAAATATGCTATAGATGTGGAAATGAAGGTCATAAAGAAAGAACCTACCATGGAAAAAGGAAGCATCCAGTTGACTCGAGGAAAGGGAAAGAAGTTCTTTCTGATGGATCAATTGAATGTTTTAAATGTGGTGTGCATGGTCATTATGCAAACACATGTTCTATGAAGAAGTTTCGTGAATGGGGTCACCAAGAGCGTACAAATGTTCATTTACCAATACCTAATGCCATTCCTATTGAGGATGAAGAAACTAACAATGACCAATCAAAGGTATGTACTATTTCATGACTATTGTTTTCCTATTTTGGAATCTTAGCATGTGATTCATGATTTTGTTTGTAGGAAAGAGGTATTTCGGCATAGGTTGGAAAGGAATGGATAATGGATCATGAAGAATGTTGAATGAGTAAGATTTCAACATATAAGGGCTTCAAGAGTTATGGTGAAATTCTTAAGATTATCAAGTCTCTTTTGATGATGGGGTTACATTAGAAGACTTTCTATATTATGTGTAACCCTGATGTTTAATATAGGAAAATTTTATCCAAGGAATAGTTATCTTTTCTTTTGTGGACATAGTTATAAAGAACCATTTGGGTTTATATGATCCTTACTTTTGAGGAAATTATGGGTTACTAAATGTTATGATTGAAGTGGAAGGCATGAGATAAAATTGAGGTTAAAATATGTTATGAATATTTTTGAAGATTTTATCTCGTTTTGGGGAATTTTTTGAGAATTATATAGTTTTGAAAAAAGGACAACACGCAGACCGTGTGACAACCCGTCGCGTCGGACAAAGCTGCGAGAATCGAACCCACAACCAAAGTGCGACTGGTATTTATCGCCTACCACTGGACTACGTGAAGTCCCTGGTTAGTTTGACTGATTCATTCTAGTTATATGATTTTATGAATTAAGAGTAAGTTGATTTTGGGTTATTTATAAAAATGATTAACCTATCATGGAGGATATGTGATTAGGTTAATTACTTTTCAATACGAGACTTTAGGAGAAACTAATGTTGTTTGGAGATAAATGTTACGATTTAACATGGAAGACTATGTGACTAAATCCTTAAAATATTTGGGTTTAAATATTATATTAGGTTTACTTTGAAGAATTTTATGGACAAATTGTTTATCGGATGGTCCTCGTTGAACTTTGGGTTTTGTTGGACAAATTTTGGAGATTAAGAATAGATTTTCTTTTTATAAGGGGTTATCCTTTTCTGGATTATCTGATCTTATACTAACCTTTTTGGTTTTGGTTTTGGTTAAAGCCTAAATACATGGGATGTATATAGTTCTCTTTTGGGGATTATGTGATTCTCTAGAAGTTGATTATAATACTCTTAATGCGAACAAGTCTCCCTAAATACTCGTCTTTTGGAAAAAATATGAGTTTGACTAAGGAATCTAGTAAAAGTTGAAAGTCAACATGATAAGTGATTATGCTTCCTTATGAATAAATTCCTCAATAAAAAGTAACTTAAAACAAAAATGTTTTCTATTAACTTTTCCTACTGGGGAACCCAACACCGTTTAACCCATCACAAGTTTGTGATTTTCTTATTGTTAACTTTCTCCTAAACATGTTTTCTATCACTCTCCATCGGAACATGACCCTATGTTTTCTCCTCCATGTCCATATTTTCATACTTAGAATCCTAGTGTGGGTTATCTCGGGTGACCTCTGTGCTTATCTTTCTTTATTTTAAAGTGATTGTTTTACCGACTCTTGTTCCGATGTGGGACTTTCAAGGATGTTTCCAAGCGCAATTTTAAAATTGCGAGGACGCAATTCCCAAAAGGGGGGAAGGATGTAACACCCCAGGTAAATAATGAATATTAAATTTTCATATTTATACATATTTGTGAATAAAATATTAATATGACTTTAAAGGGGACGCTATGCTCGATGGCGTACCCAACACGCAACAACGAGTTTCTTGGGAATCTTACGTTGCACTCTAATAATAAAATAATATTATTTTAAATGGTATTTAACATGTAGCCGTTATAATGGAGGTAATGGATATAAATAACTAAAATACGATTATATATGTTTTTTTAATGTTTTTACATTTATCCAATAAAATATAAAGGCTTAAAATACAGAAAGAATTAAATTTTAGGTGTATATGCCCTAGTTTTCACTAAAGGTTCACTTATCGCCTTTTAATGGAGAACTGTCATTAAATATAGTTTTGATCACTCTTATACATTCTTTTGGACCAAATAAAACTCTTATTAAGAATCGGGACATCAAAATTTACTTTGTGTAATTTTTTGGTATTTTCCGATAAAGTTCATTTTTTAATGAATAGTGTAGAATGTTGTGTTTTAATTCAAAACCTCTTTTTAATCTAATTTATTTATATGATTAGATAATATATTGAATTGGTTTTAAAGTGAAATTAGAAAATATTTTTACCATTAAATCCAATATTGGTCATTGGAATTAATTTCACTTTGAAATCAGACTTAAACTAGTGTCAATATTTTGATACTTATTGTTTTATAAAAACACGCTATTTGCTCTGACAGCGGGAGTTAATTATTAAATTAATTAATGTGACTACAATGTTTTGAATTTTGTAAAATAGACTTCATTTTTGAATTCGGAATATCATATATAGCTTAGGGTGAATTTTTGGTAATTTTCTGAAAAACTTCAATTTTTGATGAATAGTGAAACCACTAAGTGGTACTTATAAAAACTGATTTTTTATTTAAAGGAAATTTTGCCATAATTGTGTTTTTATTTTCAAAAATCCTACATACATGGTTGTCATTAAGAAGTAAAATTTGGTTCAATGAGATTAAAATAATTTTTTGGTGAATAGCAACATATTAAGTTTTTAATCGCGATTAGTGGTAATTAGTGTAGTTTAAGGTAAAAATGATATTATAAGAATGTGAAAACACCATGACAGTTGTCCTACACCTATTGGGTGAGTCATGGCCGACCAATACAAGCCATGGGCCAACTTGGGGACCCCATGGAGCCACTTTAGTTGGAAAATGACATTAATATATTTTTATTTAATGTTAAAGTGAAAATGACACAAACATAATATGTTTTACAAAAATAATTTTTATGTGGGGTTATACAAGTACAAATTTTGATTATAAGTAGTCATTGGAAAGATAAAAAGATTTCCTATATCATAGAAGTTTTTTTATAATTTTTAGACATTAAAGAAATAAAATTATTTATGACATAATAATGATGCAGCGATGACATCATTATTTGACGATTTAATTAAAATGGAAAGATAATGAAATATCTACAACCTACACATGTACAAAACCAATTTTATGAGTGGATTTCTAATCCTTATCACCTTATCCAAAAATTCTATCAATGTGGGACCTTTTAAAACCGAAACACATTTTCAAATAAAGTAATATTTCCTTACTTTCCAAAAGTGCCCCTCCTCTACTCTTATAAAAGGCCCCCACCTCTACCTCATTTCACACACTTCTCAAGCCTTTGGCTCGGCCAAATCCTGCCCATTTACTCTCTCCACATCCCTCTCCTCATCCTAGAGGATTACCTTTGGGCAGAATCCTTTCAAAGTAAGCCTTTTGGCTCAAATCAAAAGGAGTTACACTTTTAAAGGTAATTCATTCTCTCATGTTCATTTGTTTTATTTTGCTTCTCCAACCCCCTAAACTCTTTTTATTTTCTTATTTTGTAACAACACCAGTATATTCAATATACTAGGATGTTGTTATAAGATTTATTCGAGCTACACTCTCACACAACTACATCAAATGGGTAAAGAACATACAGTTTCCGTGGATGGTGAAATTCTGCCTCCCGAAACGATGATTGTTCAATACACATTTAACACCTTCAAAGGTGGCCATTATGATGTCACTATTTTTATATATGATATATAATATTTTTCTGTTTTATTTCTGATTCTGTATTTTTCATTTTTGTCTTACCTTTATGGCTTCCATTATGGGTATACGCGATATCTTCATTTAAGGAAGTGCGGACTACCGCCCCCTCAAAGTGATTTGATTCGTTAAATACCATATGTGGGATGTATAAAGGATGGAAATATGATATTATATATGATATTATACTGTAATTATAATATAACTTTATATAATTATTGTTCCATTCTATAAAATACGAAATAGAAATGAAAGTAGCGTTCATGCGTACGTACGGCTTACCGTCTCCATGAACGGTGCATTTCATTTCTTACCTCTAAATGAATATGTAATGTTATAAATGCATGAATGTACTGGATATATATTACATATATGATATCTACATAATGAATACAATTCTGGATATAATAAACATTTGGCCACACGAACAACATGTAATTGTAAGAAGACCACTTTCGACTTAAGAACCAAATATCGGCAAAACAAATATTATTAACTTAAATGATTACATAATGTTTGTGACATGGTAATAAGTGGTATAAAAGTAATAATGAACTTTAAAAAGGGTTCTTAAGGAATTAGAAATTAACTCAAGTTTATTATTATGGAGATTAAAGAACGATGGAGTCAAGTCGGACCCGAGGTAAGGGATCCTACTCCTCTCTTTCTTTTTAAGTACACACTTTTATGTCATTCCTTTTAAAGCTCATCTTTCTTTTTATTGGGATGATCTTTTATATTACACTTTCTGTAATTTTTATGTTCATGTGATGAGAGACCCTATTCTCTCTCATCAATCCATTTTGGAAGTTTTGAGTGGCGTCGTTAGGCTGCCGAGTTTTCATAAGGGATTTTTCATCTCTCTTTTATTCCCGTGAGATTTATGCTACATTTGCCACAAATTCCATTTAGTGGTGTATGTACTGCCCATTATTCTACTCTTTGTGTAATATACTTTCATTTATGAGTATTTACATCAATTATCTATTGTCCTTCTTTCATGGGGTGTATGTTTTGAAAGATACCCAAGTCGGTAAGGGAACCTTTCACCCTCCTCTTTTTTAAAAGACTTATTTTATTGGGTCTTTTAATTTACATATTTTTATGTTGGGATATGTTCTCATACATCCTTATTGATGTAAATTTTATGTCCAAGTGATGAGATACACTTTTTATCTCTCATCAACTCATTTTGATGTGATGTCGTTAGGCTGTCAAGGGAACTTTTTAACCCAATTTCGATTTCTTTGGGTTCAACTTGTAGTCATTGAATATGTCATCCATTGAATATGTGTGAATGACCTTTTATTGTTTTACATTTAATATCCACTTATATTGGGTGTATATATATTTTTCACACATATTTTTTGAGATTTATTTTTCCTTAATTTAAGGATACCTTCTTTATAAGGGATTTCATAACATTTGACATTTCTTTTGAGGGCTCATTGTTGTTATGCACCAATTCACTCTTATATGGTGTATATACTGTCCTTTGGAGTATTTTATCATGAATCCTTTTATTCTCATGATATTATAAAATTCTGACTAAATGTTATTCCTCGATTGTTGTATTCAAGTGTCTCTAATTTTGGTAAAACCCCTTTAACGAAAATATCGTTTTAAATGTTTTAATTATTTGTTCTTATTAATATCCATGTTTTCAAAATGGTTTTAAGGATTTATTTATATGGATATTAATGGTTTAAAATGTTAAAATCTTCAAGGTGGTATAGGACACTTTGATTCAAAAACCTCTTTATTAAATGTTTTAAATGGTTTTGGAAATGGTTTCTTTTTGAATGGATTCATTATTTCAATATCCTAAAATGTTATATTGTGATTGAAATGTGGAAATGTTATGTTTCCTTTATTTATGTTTATGTGATACGATTATGTTATGGTTCTTGGGCATTGTTATGAAGAACGGGTGGTTTCGTGATAAACTAAGGGCGGGTGAGCCCGATATAGCTCTCCAATGCATTGGGTAACGCGAAGGAGTGAAACGTTAAGGTTTCTCCGAAGAGATTTAGGGAATATACTGTGATGGGTATTCCAAACGTAACCAAGAGGGTTACTCCCTACGTAAGAATGTTATGAATGCCTCAAGTTACCTTTATGTCTTATGATTTCTATGATTTATTCATGGTTTGATGAGGTATGTTAAAGTGCCTTTGTTTTATGGGTAAAGTATGATTTCATTCTTATGTATATATGAACTCATGTTTCCTTTACATATTTTTATAACTCTTACTGAGCTTTTTATTCTCATCCCATGTTTTTGAAATGTTTTTCACAGGTCAAGGTAAAGGTACATGATGTGATGATAGTGTCAAGGATGTTTCAAGAAAGAATCTGTATTATATTTTAAATATGTTCCCGTTGATGGGAAGAATGAATACTGTCTTTTATGTAACCACTTTGTTTAAATGTGGAATGTAATGAAAGTTTCATGATCTAATTCTCTAAAACTCTAAACCTGAAAAGATCCTCAATGTGTAATCTTGTAATAACTCAAGATTAAGTAAGGTTTAAGGCTGGGGCCTTATATTTGGTATCAGAGGTCGGTTTAGACAACTTTAGAGGTTAGGGTACTCTTTAAGCATAAGTGACATTACCATAATGGTTAGGATTTCAGAAAGAGTCCTAGTTTTAGATAAAGTGAATGAGTAAGTGTATCGTAGTTTTTATCTTCCTAATTAGTACATGATGGTTTTGTTGATATACTCACACTGACCTTTTTTGGTTTTAGTAAATGGCTGGATCTAGCAGGCACCAAAGTAACAGTGGATGTGAAGGAAACTGTGACAGTTTTTTGAGCAAGCAACTGAATGATATGGGAGCTGCAATGAGAACTCTTCTGATTATCCTCAACCAACTATCTGGAGTCATGATTGACCACCTAAACCTTGGAGTTTTCTCTAAGGCATCATATATGCAAGAAACAAATCCCTACGGAAGTACAGGTAATAATCATAAAGGTATGTGTGTTCAAAAACCTATGTGTCAAAGATGTGGAAAGAAACACCTAGGAAAATGTTTCAAAGGGACAGAAATATGCTATAGATGTGGAAATGAAGGTCATAAAGCAAGAACCTGCCATGGAAAAAGGAAGCCTCCAGTTGACTCGAGGAAAGGGAATGAAGTTCTTTCTGAGGGATCAATTGAATGTTTTAAATGTGGTGTGCATGGTCATTATGCAAACACATGTTCTATGAAGAAGTTTCGTGAATGGGGTCACCAAGAGCATACAAATGTTCATTTACCAATACCTAATGCCATTCCTATTGAGGATGAAGAAACTGACAATGACCAATCAAAGGTATGTACTATTTCATGACTATTGTTTTCCTATTTTGGAATCTTAGCATGTGATTCATGATTTTGTTTGTAGGAAAGAGGTATTTCGGCATAGGCTGGAAAGGAATGGATAATGGATCATGAAGAATGTTGAATGAGTAAGATGTCAACATATAAGGGATTCAAGAGTTATGGTGAAATTCTTAAGATTATCAAGTCTCTTTTGATGATGGGGTTACATTAGAAGACTTTTTATATTATGTGTAACCCTGATGTTTAATATAGGAAAATTTTATCCAAGGAATAGTTATCTTTTCTTTTGTGGACATAGTTATAAAGAACCATTTGGGTTTATATGATCCTTACTTTTGAGGAAATTATGGGTTACTAAATGTTATGATTGAAGTGGAAGGCATGAGATAAAATTGAGGTTAAAATATGTTATGAAGATTTTTGAAGATTTTATCTCGTTTTGGGGAATGTTTTGAGAATTATATAGTTTTGAAAAAAGGACAACACGCAGACCGTGTGACAACCCGTCGCGTCGGACAAAGCTGTGAGAATCGAACCCACAACCAAAGTGCGACTGGTATTTATCGCCTACCACTAGACTACGTGAAGTCCCTGGTTAGTTTGACTGATTAATTCTAGTTATATGATTTTATGAATTAAGAGTAAGATGATTTTGGGTTATTTATAAAAATTATTAACCTATCATGGAGGATATGTGATTAGGTTAATTACTTTTCAATACGAGACTTTAGAAGCAACTAATGTTGTTTGGAGATAAATGTTACGATTTAACATGGAAGACTATGTGACTAAATCCTTCAAATATTTGGGTTTAAATATTATATTAGGTTTACTTTGAAGAATTTTATGGACAAATTGTTTATCGGATGGTCCTCGTTGAACTTTGGGTTTTATTGGACAAATTTTGGAGATTAAGAATAGATTTTCTTTTTATAAGGGGTTATCCTTTTCTGGATTATCTGATCTTATACTAACCTTTTTGGTTTTTGTTTTGGTTAAAGCCTAAATACATGGGATGTATATAGTTCTCTTTTGGGGATTAGGTGATTCTCTAGAAGTTGATTATAATACTCTTAATGCGAACAAGTCTCCCTAAATACTCGTCTTTTGGAAAAAATATTAGTTTGACTAAGGAATCTAGTAAAAGTTGAAAGTCAACATGATAAGTGATTATGCTTCCTTATGAATAAATTCCTCAATAAAAAGTAACTTAAAACAAAAATGTTTTCTATTAACTTTTCCTACTGGGGAACCCAACACCGTTTAACCCATCACAAGTTTGTGATTTTCTTATTGTTAACTTTCTCCTAAACATGTTTTCTATCACTCTCCATCGGAACATGACCCTATTTTTTCTCCTCCATGTCCATATTTTCATACTTAGAATCCTAGTATGGGTTATCTCAGGTGACCTCTGTGCTTATGTTTCTTTATTTTAAAGTGATTGTTTTACCGACTCTTGTTCCGATGTGGGACTTTCAAGGATGTTTCCAAGCACAATTTTAAAATTGCGAGGACGCAATTCCCAAAAGGGGGGAAGGATGTAACACCCCATGTAAATAATGAATATGAAATTTTCATATTTATAAATATTTGTGAATAAAATATTAATATGACTTTAAAGGGGACGCTATGCTCGATGGCGCACCCAACACGCAACAACGAGTTTCTGGGGAATCTTACGTTGCACTCTAATAATAAAATAATATTATTTTAAATGGTATTTAACATGTAGCCGTTATAATGGAGGGAATGGATATAAATAACTAAAATATGATTATATATGCTTTTTAATGTTTTTACATTTATCCAATAAAATCTAAAGGCTTAAAATACGGAAAGAATTAACTTTTAGGTGTATATGCCCTAGTTTTCACTAAAGGTTCACTTATCGCCTTTTAGTGGAGAAATGTCATTAAATATAGTTTTGATCACTCTTATAAATTCTTTTGAACCAAATAAAACTCTTATTAAGAACCGGGACATCAAATTTTACTTTGTGTAATTTTTTGGTATTTTCCGATAAAGTTCATTTTTTAATGAATAGTGTAGAATGTTGGGTTTTAATTCAAAACCTCTTTTTAATCTAATTTATTTATATGATTAGATAATATTTTGAATTGGTTTTAAAGTGAAATTAGAAAATATTTTTACCATTAAATCCAATAGTGGTCATTGGAATTAATTTCACTTTGAAATCAGACTTAAACTAGTGTCAATCTTTTGATACTTATTGTTTTATAAAAACACGCTATTTGCTCTGACAGCGGGAATTAATTATTAAATTAATTAATGTGACTAAAATGTTTTGAATTTTGTAAAATAGACTTCATTTTTGAATTCGTAATATCAAATATAGCTTAGGGTGAATTTTTGGTAATTTTCTGAAAAACTTCAATTTTTGATGAATAGTGAAACCACTAAGTGGTACTTATAAAAACTGATTTTTCATTTAAAGGAAATTTTGCCATAATTGTGTTTTTATTTTCAAAAATCCGACATACATGGTTGTCATTAAGAAGTAAAATGTGGTTCAATGAGATTAAAATGATTTTTTGGTGAATAGCAACTTATTAAGTTTTTAATCGCGATTAGTGGTAATTAGTGTAGTTTAAGGTAAAAATGATATTATAAGAATGTGAAAACACCATGACACTTGTCCTACACCTATTGGGTGAGTCATGGCCGACCAAGACAATCCATTGGCTAACTTGGGGACCCCATGGATCCACTTTAGTTGGAAAATGACATTAATATATTTTTATTTAATGTTAAAGTGAAAATGACACAGACATAATATGTTTTACGAAAACAATTTTTTAGTGGGGTTATACAAGTCCAAATTTTGATTATAAATAGTAATTGGAAAGATAAAACGATTTCCTATATCATAGTATTTTTTTTATAATTTTTAGACATTAAAAAAATAAAATTATTTATGACATAATAATGATGCAGCGATGACATCATTATTTGACGATTTAATTAAAATGGAAAGATAATGAAAAATCTACAACCTAGACATGTCCAAAACCAATTGGATGAGTGTATTTCGAAGCCTTATCACCTTATCCAAGAATTATATCAATGTGGGACCTTTTAAAACCGAAACACATTTTCAAATAAAGTAATATTTCCTTACTTTCCAAAAGTGCCCCTCCTCTCCTCTTATAAAAGGCCCCCACCTCTACCTCATTTCACACACTTCTCAAGACTTTGGCTCGGCCAAATCCTGCCCATTTACTCTCTCCACATACCTCTCCTAATCCTAGAGGATTCCCTTTGGGCAGAACCCTTTCAAAGGAAGCCTTTTGGCTCAAATCAAAAGGAGTTACACTTTTAAAGGTAATTCATTCTCTCATGTTCATTTGTTTTATTTTGCTTCTCCAACCCCATAAACTCTTTTTATTTTCTTATTTTGTAACAACACCAGTATCTTCAATATACTAGGATGTTGTTATAAGATTTATTCGATCTACACTCTCACACAACTACATCAAATGGTTAAAGAACATACAGTTTCCGTGGATGGTGAAATTCTGCCTCCCGAAACGATGATTGTTCAATACTCATTTAACACCTTCAAAGGTGGCCATTATGATGTCACTATTTTTATATATGATATATAATATGTTTATGTTTTATTTATGATTCTGTATTTTTCATTTTTGTCTTACCTTTATGGCTTCCATTATGGGTATACGCGATATCTTCATTTAAGGAAGTGCGGACTACCGCCCCCTCAAAGTGATTTGATTCGTTAAATACCATATGTGGGATGTATAAAGGATGGAAATATGATATTATATATGATATTATACTGGAATTATAATATAACTTTATATCATTATTATTCCATTCTATAAAATACAAAATAGAAATGAAAGTAGCGTTCATGCGTACGTACGGCTTACCGTCTCCATGAACGGTGCATTTCATTTCTTACCTCTAAATGATTATGTAATGTTATAAATGCATGAATGTACTGGATATATATGACATATATGATATCTACATAATGAATACAATTCTGGATATAATAAACATTTGGCCACATGAACAACATGTAATTGTAAGAAGACCACTTTCGACTTAAGAACCAAATATCGGCAAAACAGATATTATTAACTTAAATGATTACATAATGTTTGTGACATGGTAATAAGTGGTATAAAATTAATAATGAACTTGAAAAAGGGTTCTTAAGGAATTAGAAATTAACTCAAGTTTATTATTCAGGAGATTAAAGAACGATCGAGTCAAGTCGGACCCGAGGTAAGGGATCCTACTCCTCTCTTTCTTTTTAAGTACACACTTTTATGTCATTCCTTTTAAAGCTCATCTTTCTTTTTATTGGGATGATCTTTTATATTACAATTTCTTTAATTTTTATGTTCATGTGATGAGAGACCCTATTCTCTCTCATCAATCCATTTTGGAAGTTTTGAGTGGCGCCGTTAGGCTGCCGAGTTTTCATAAGTGATTTTTCATCTCTCTATTATTCCCGTGAGATTTATGATACATTTGCCACAAATTCCATTGAGTGGTGTATGTACTGCCCATTATTCTACTATTTGTGTAATATACTTTCGTTTATTAGTATTTACATCAATGATCTATTGTCCTTCTTTCATGGGGTGTATGTTTTGAAAGATACCCAAGTCGGTAAGGGAACCTTTCACCCTCCTCTTTTTTAAAATACTTCTTTTATTGGGTCTTTTAATTTACATATTTTTATGTTGGGATATGTTCTCATACATCCTTATTGATGTAAATTTTATGTCCAAGTGATGACATACACTTTTTATCTCTCATAAACTCATTTTGATGTGATGTCGTTAGGCTGTCAAGGGAACTTTTTAACCCAATTTCGATTTCTTTGGGTTCAACTTGTAGTCATTGAATATGTCATCCATTGAATATGTGTGAATGACCTTTTATTGTTTTACACTTATTATCCACTTATATTGGGTGTATATATATTTTTCACACATATTTTTTGAGATTTATTTGTCCTTAATTTAAGGATACCTTCTTTATAAGGGATTTCATCACATTTGACATTTCTTTTGAGGGCTCATTGTTGTTATGCACCAATTCACTCTTATATGGTGTATATACTTTCCTTTGGAGTATTATATCATGAATCCATTTATTCTCATGATATTATAAAATTCTGACTAATTGTTATTCCTCGATTATTGTATTCAAGTGTCTCTAATTTTGGTAAAACCCCTTTAACGAAAATATCGTTTTAAATGTTTTAATTATTTGTTTTTATTAATATCCATGTTTTCAAAATGGTTTTAAGGATTTATTTATATGGATATTAATGGTTTAAAATGTTAAAATCTTCAAGGTGGTATGGGACACTTTGATTCAAAAATCTCTTTATTAAATGTTTTAAATGGTTTTGGAAATGGTTTCTTTTTGAATGGATTCATTATTTCAATATCCTAAAATGTTATATTGTGATTGAAATGTGGTAATGTTATGTTTCCTTTATTCATGTTTATGTGATACGATTATGTTATGGTTCTTGGGCATTTTTATGAAGAACGGGTGGTTTCGTGATAAACTAAGGGCGGGTGAGCCCGATATAGCTCTCCAATGCATTGGGTAACGCGAAGGAGTGAAACGTTAAGGTTTCTCCGAAGAGATTTAGGTAATATACTGTGATGGGTATTCCAAACGTAACCAAGAGGGTTACTCCCTACGTAAGAATGATATGAATGCCTCAAGTTACCTTTATGTCTTATGATTTCTATGATTTATTCATGGTTTGATGAGGTATGTTAAAGCGCCTTTGTTTTATGGGTAAAGTATGATTTCATTCTTATGTATATATGAACTCATGTTTCCTTTCCATATTTTTATAACTCTTACTGAGCTTTTTATGCTCATCCCAAGTTTTTGAAATGTTTTTCACAGGTCAAGGGAAAGGTACATGATGTGATGATAGTGTCAAGGATTTGTCAAGAAAGAATCCGTGTTATATTTTAAATATGTTCCCGTTGATGGGAAGAATGAATACTGTCTTTTATGTAACCACTTTGTTTAAATGTGGAATGTAATGCAAGTTTCATGATCTAATTCTCTAAAACTATAAACCTGAAAAGATCCTCAATGTGTAATCTTGTAATAACTCAAGATTAAGTAAGGTTTAATACTGGGGCCTTATAGTTGGTATCAGAGTCGGTTTAGATAACATTAGAGGTTAGGGTACTCTTTAAGCATAAGTGACATTACCATAATGGTTAGGATTTCAGAAAGAGTCCTAGTTTTAGATAAAGTGAATGAGTAAGTGTATCATAGTGTTTATCTTTCTAATTAGTACATGATGGTTTTGTTGATATACTCACACTGACCTTTTTTGGTTTTAGTAAATGGCTGGATCTAGCAGGCACCAAAGTAACAGTGGATGTGAAGGAAACTGTGACAGTTTTTTGAGCAAGCAACTGAATGATATGGGAGCTGCAATGAGAACTCTTCTGATTATCCTCAACCAACTATCTAGAGTCATGATTGACCACCTAAACCTTGGAGTTTTCTCTAAGGAATCATATATGCAAGAAACAAATCCCTACGGAAGTACAGGTAATAATCATAAAGGTATGTGTGTTCAAAAACCTATGTGTCAAAGATGTGGAAAGAAACACCTAGGAAAATGTTTCAAAGGGACAGAAATATGCTATAGATGTGGAAATGAAGGTCATAAAGCAAGAACCTGCCATGGAAAAAGGAAGCATCCAGTTAACTCAAGATTAAGTAAGGTTTAAGGCTGGGGCCTTATAATATCAATATAATATTGTATTTTTATTTCGTGTTTTCATATATTATATTCAAATCATGTACATGTATAGTATCCCAAGACTGCTAAAAGTTCAATCAATTTGGATGAGATCACTTTTATCTTTTTCTAATGGAAAATAATGACAGATGGATCTAGGTTACTAGAGTTGGGTTATAAAATATGGTTTAAAAGGATGTTTAGTTTGACCCTTGGGAGTAATATCATGGGAAAAATTGTTTAGAGCACTTAACCTGATGATAGAACCGATGAATACACCTATTTACAGGGTAATATTACAAAGCACTAGAAAAGTAGAGTTTTTGTCGTATTGGAATAAAATAAATCCCTATCTAGACACTAAAATGTGGATCTAGCTATAGAAAAAAAATCTTTTAGGGATAATTTATTTTAAAAGAGTAAATTTTGTGTTAACTTAATCATTATTAGTTCAAGATGAGTTTTCCAATGATTGGACACCTTGATAGACAATACCAAGGGATATTCTTCTATTAATTAATACTTTATCTATAAACCATTTTTATTAATGGGAGGATAATATTTATAGAAACCTATGATATGACATAGTGATATGGGATAAACATAAATATTGATGGGTTAAAAATTAAATTGTTTATTATATATTTAAAGGAATATATACACTTTTGATGTTTAATGTGATCAAATTTTTAGTAGAATAAGGATTTTTTGGGGTAAAATTAGAGTAATACAACCATTTTGTTAGGTATATGAAGAATAGAATAGGGTATTTTAAGATAAATGATTTTATATTTTGTGGACATTAGATTAAATTTATTTATAATCTATAGGTTTAATCTGATCATTGATATTAATATGGTTAATTCATATAAAAGGTTTATCATGTTTTGGGAATATATGTTTTAGCATATATATATCCAAAAAATTTAAAATTTATTTTCGAACTGGGTTAATATTATTACTTTTGAAGAAGTACACCATATTAGGAACATTAAGTGATTAAGGTAAAAAAACTATAGGAATGAAAATTGAGATAATTTATAGAAGAATATATGATTTTATTGTGTTTTTGTAGGGGTATATATTAATTTGAGAAAGGATTAACATAATATGAGAAAATATATTACCATTTTATTCATATAGATGGTATGTGAAAATATGAGTTATATTATGTTACTTGGAGATAAATGTTATATTAAATCCTATAAAAAAATAAATGTTCAAATAATTCATTTTTTGGTTTTGAATTATATTATACAAATTATGTAATGGTTTAGGTTTATATTTTGGTTTTATTTTTGAGGTTTTAGAAACTAATGTATTACTTCATCAAATGATTATTTATCCATATTGAATAACTTATGCTGGCCATTTTGTTTTTGTTAAATATATATCGACGTGAGGAATGAGTTGTAATTATTTTAGGGTTTTTACGATCTATTTAATTTTAATTTTAATGACTCAGGAAATACAAATTCAAATTTTGTATTGATCTCATTGAGTAAGAAATGAGACTAAAGAAGAAATTAATCATCGCACAACCAGGGGATTAAATTTTGTTGAGAAATAAAGAGAAATAAAATATCTATACATTATTATGTTCACTATATTTAGAGTAAAATAATCATTAAACCCATGTAGAGGGATATTGAAATAAAAATATTACATTTTAACATATTTTCTGAGTAATTAATGGTGTTTCTTATCCCTTACTGAAATATAGTTTTTTGGCTAAAATTATTATCATGATCATGTTATATATTACTCTTGTAATGAAATGTCACATGACATCCATCCAATGGATTTTTGAATAGTTCATTCACTTGACCAAAGGAAATTCTTGATCCACCAATTCTAAATACTAGTTTTTCATCACCCATCTCTTACGGTAACATATCGTGAATGCCCCAATACTGCCTCCAATAGGCCAGGGGCTGGTGACTAGCATTGAGTAGGCATATCCCACAAATGGGAGGCATTATCCTAAAGTACCTATATGCATTAAAACATCTCCATTCCCCAACATGATGAATTGTAAAACAACCACTAAGTAAACAATGCATGCGTACCACCAAGACCCCACAAAAAATTGTGACATTAAAGGTACTGCAAAGTAAATTGGTATAAATACAAGGCTACCATAAATATTCTACAACACAAGTCCATCCTGAAAGTACTGGTACCGGGACAGTTGTCTGAAAGTTGTTGGAACACACCTTGATCTTTCTGGTATCACTAAGAACTACCTAGTCCTGCTCTTCCTAGGACTCCATCAAAAGTTCGATCATATGCATAAGACATGACAAGTGTGGTCAAAGACCCTATTGGGTTAAGTATAAGAATAATTAGTAGGACCCCTTTAAAAAACAAAGAAAAACATTAAATTAAAGTTTAATTAGCTCTAAATGTCAATATTTCTACAACCCATATAACAAGAATAGACACCACACCATCAGGAAGGCATAAAAAAATTCCAGTCATAGGATTCCACTCAAACCATGCTCAACCTTGGTGAACTCACTCCTCGAGCCATGGTATCATCAGAGACACTAAATGAATAGTTATATCTCATATGGGACCTTCCCAAATATAAAACATTTGTCAAAGAAGACGATGATATAAAGAGAGGGGTTAAGCCCAAAACTGATCAGGGTATACAACATACCCAATCTAGATCAACCTACTACGTTGGGGATCATGACCAAAATAACTGGGGCATGACACAAACCCTACCAATACGCCCTGCTAGATAGTGGATCAGCACCCTACTCAAGGGAGTTACGTGATCCCAAAAACTCTATTAATGTGGATAAAGGATTAGAGTCTTGTCTTGCAGTGGTATACTATTCTCTATGTGAGACACAGCCTCTAGAGGGGTTTACAATCAAGTGATGTAGATGAAATGTCATACTAAACCCTAAAAATAGTTCAGGGGAAAGCTATAAAACTATACTTTTCTAAACTAAAAACTCACCACTTGTCTCCAAATGATCGTCTCAAAATTAGGGTCTCAACGCCACAGACAGATCTCTGATAGGATAATTTGTTTAGGCAATATGCTAGTTTGAGTGAAACTTCGTGTTATCCTATTAGGGGACTATGGATCTACCACAGTAGTCGGACAACATAATGCATGGCTTGGCCATGTGGTCACAATACTCATGGTCGATCTTCAGGGGTCATGGAACCACGTTTGACCATCATAATCAACTACTACTAGGATATGACCCATGTGACTAGGATCTAACCCAAGTCTGACCTGGGTTTTCCTCAGCCCACCGGCTTGACCAGACCTGCTAACTCCACCTGCATCTCATTCTCCACACATTGCCTATCACCACTGGCCCCACGCTCTCCACCACTGAATTCCACTACTAGTAGGAGGCCACCATTGCGGCATTGGAAGTCCCTTTTATGGACCACCACGCCTCCAGCGATGCCCGAGAAACCAAATAGTTTTAGATATGAGCTTATTAGGTCCCGATCTACATAGACCTGGCCTCATTTGTAGACTCCCTCGAATCTGGGGGTCTGACCAAGTTCGAAATCACTCTGAAACGTCAATCTGGGAACTATAGGGGGTTCCAATGGAAACCAATGTGATGAACTGAGGGGAAACACCTCATAAACAAAATTTTTAACATCATTGTACAAGAATTATCGGTCAATGATCATGACCAAGGAATTCATATTAGAAAATCACATCCAATAAATTCTGATAACCGGTAAAAGAAACTCATCTTGGAAATATGATTGATCTTTGGGATAATCTATTTGTGGATTATTTATCATTCATATCAGGAATCAATAATGCGGAATTAAAATAAAAAAAATCATATGTACATCCCCAAGATGGATCAATCGTCGATGAATAATGATTGGGTTGTCATTGTGGATGAGTTCCACATATTCAATTGGTGAAATGATCTAAGATTTTTTATGAATATGATGATTTTTTGCTATGATAATTCTGAGGATTTCTATCTAAAAGTCCTTTGGCATCTACATGGTTATGTGGCTAACCCTGGATTTCTAAAATAAGTGTAAATTTAAAGAAAATTTAATTACTTCAAAAAAACTTATATTATTCTTTTTACGTCCATGCAATAATTTTCAATAAATGACCCCTGCTGACCAAAGTTAGCTCATGCCTATTGTAAAACCATTGTTATGAACTCAATAGTTTCCATATATTTTTTATATGGTAAGTCATTTAATATTTATTCCACATTTTCAATAAAACATTGTGTGTGTTCTATTAAAAATTTTAATATTTTTCAAACATTTCTTTCATGCACCATGGGCCTTGGAATCACACATCGTCTCAACGCCGGGTCTCATAATAATTTCCTATAATATCCATAAATAATACATGGAAATTATATGACATTACATTATCCACAACATGGGGCTTTACGTCCCTAAAAATACAAAATAAGGGATACTCAAATAGATCTAGGTACAAATCATGAAGTTGAGTCTCTCATTCCCATGTGTTCTCTTAGAGATTCTCGTGATTCCACCAGACACACACTAAAGGAATTTAATTTCCCAAGAAGGTTCCTCTCCCTCTTATCCCTGATCTATGTCGGGTACTCAAGAATGGTTGATTCATCCTCAATGTCTAGTTGTCCCTTGTTTATGATGTGTGATGAGTCATATACGCATCGCCTCAGTTGTGACACATGGAAGACGTCGTGTACCTAATATAACGACAGTGGTAAATACAAGAAGTATGCCAACAAACCAACACTATGCATTATCTATAAAGAACCAATTAACCTTGAATATAGCTTACCCCCAAACCATATCTCTGTAATCCCCATCGAGGTGAAACCTAAAAGAAAAAATGGTCTCCTTCCTCAAACTTCAAATTCTTCTATCACCTATGATCATGTGACTTTGAATGGCTCCAAGATGTGTTCATACACTCTTATAAGATCATTACCTTTTATGTAGTATCTCACACTAATTCCGGACCCCTGAGAGCAGACTCTCATGGGTCAGTCCTGCGATGTTGTGACCCGTAGGGTTGCTCATACGAAGCCTCAAATGGTTCAATACTAATGGTTGAATGGTAGCTGTTGTCGCATGAAAACTCCCCCAGTGGTAGGTGATCCTCCCAACTATGGAAAAAGTCTATCATGTAGGCTCAGAGAATGTCCCACAGAACCAGAATGGTACAATCAGTCTTACTGTACACTTGTGGATGAAATTTTGTGATAAAGAGAAGTTTTTTCCCAAACACCTCATGTAATACCTTCCAAAACTAGGTTTTAAAGCGAGCATCACGATCAAAAACTATTTCCAATGTGACTCTATGGAGTCAAACTATCGTCTACATGTAAAGGCACCCTAATATCTCTACGTAACTCTGCTCTTAGATAGGTAGGGAGGGGCTGACTTGGTAAGTCGGTTAATGATCACCTAGATGGCATCATATACCCTTTATGTACATGGAAATCTATTCACAAAGTCCATTGATATCCTATCCCACTTCTATTTTGGAACCATAGGGGTTTGAGATAAACTTTTTGGGACCTAGTGCTCATCCATCACTTGCTAACATGTAAAACATTGATAAATAAACTATACAACTCTTTTCTCCATCCTTGGCTACTAAAATTTTCTTCCAAGGTCCTGGAACATCTTCACCAGATTAGGATGTACTGCCAAAAGGTATGTATGAAACTCCCTCATAACCTCCTTCGGAAACAACATAGGTATTATTGTGCATCCTCTGAAAATCATGACGTTCTCCCCACCTTTCTAATATACATAAAATGTATACCCTATGGAAATATAATAATTTAAGTTACCATAGTTAGTATTCTCATTCTATGCCTCCCTAACTCATCGTAAGAGTGGAGGGGTGAAAACCATCGAATACAGGTAGGTTTCTCCATCTCTATCCACAAAGGATAACTACAACTAGTCCAACTACTTTGACACCTCATTAAAAAAATAAGAAATATTTCTCTTACTGAGAGCATATTCCACCACATTCCCCTCCCCACGAGTATAGACAATCTCAAAGTTGTAGTAATGGAGTAACCCTATCCAATGCCTCGGTCTAAAATAATATCATTTTGAGATAATATATACTTGAAACTCTTGTGATCAGTGTAGATCATAAATCACTCAATCATCAGGTAGTGACATCATATATTCAATATGAATACTACCACTGCTGACTCAAGATCTGGGGTTAGGTAGTTCTTCATTTCTGGTCTCAAATAGCATGAACCATATGTGATCACTTCTTTTCTCAGAATCAGGACACCACCAAGCCCGACCCTAAATGAATCGTAGAACACTAAATAATTGAATTATTCCTTTGGTAACTTGAGGATGGTAGCACTCATAAACCTTGGACTGATCTCCCGAAATCACTAATGACACTTTTATGTCCACAAGAAAATATTCCCCTTTCCCATTGAAGGTATCAAGGGTGTTTCCATTCGATAGAATTCAGGTACAAACCTCTGATAGTAAACATTCAATCCAAAGAAACTCCTCACCTCGGTAACACTCTTGGGTGTCTCCAAATAAATCACTACCTCCAACATCACTAGATCCGTTGTAACTACAGAATCTAAGATGAAATGACCTAGAAAATGGATCTCTCGAATTAAAAACTAGAACTTCAAGAGATTCATGTAATGTTCAGGATCTCATAGTGTGTCCAGGACCATCCCCAATTGTTTTACATGATCCTCCTTATATGCTAAATATACTAGGATGTCATTGATAAATAACACCATAAATCATTCTATGTAAGTCTAAAAAACCTATTTCATGATTCCCATGAACACTATTGGGATGTTCGTCATTCCAAAAAACATTACCAAGTACTCATAGTGGCCATAACAAAATTTTAAGGCCATGTTCAGTATATCCTCATCTCGTACTCATAACTAGTTATAGTATGGTCTGAATTCGATCTCTGAGAACCATCAAAACTCTTTAGATTGATCAAAGAGGTCATCAATCATAGGTAGTGGATATTTTCTCTTAATGGTCATATATTTTATGCACCTTTAATCCCCACATAACTTCAATATCCCATCTTCCTTATTAGTAAAAACAACTGGGGCTTCCCAGGGTGAAACACAGGGTAAAACGAATACATTCCTCTGCATGTTCTCCAACTATACCGTCAATTCATGATGCTCTATGATATTTATCCAATATAAAGGTGTAGATATCGATGTCATCCCAAGGTGTAGATCAATTCATAAATACATCTCCTTGTAGAGAGGTAAACCTATAACACCTTCATGAAACAAAATTCCTCATACTCTACCACCACAGTAGGAAACAGAGGACTCATATAATCCACTACACTTAGGGTGAGTCTAGAAAATTGATGAATAATGAAATGCACCCTTCTATGTGTGATTCCATCCTACACTTCATGTGTTTTCATTTCACCAAAAAATGAAAATATGGTTCAATCCCTGCATACAAAAAGCACGCTTCCCCAAACCATTCAATATGAGCTTGAACTATGGATAACCAGTCCGTAGCAAGAATGACATCATAAGGCTTCGACACCAATACCAATATATTCCAACCAAAACCCTCTCCTCCAATAGTCTGGTCACACTATCGTCACCAATGTTTGATTATCGAGTCTCCTCTAATATGAGTCTCCAAGCATAAGGGTTGAGTCAACGGTTCAATAGGAATCTCTAAGTCTCATACAAGGTTTGTGGAATGAAAGGAATGAATATAAGATGTGTCTATCAAACTTTTATCTAAGGTGGAGAAGACCCAGATCATACCTCATATAATCTATGGATCCCCAAGGTTATAAGCCTCCACCACCACCAGCAAACCTCATCCCTTCCCACAATATCATTTATTTTGGAATGGACCACATAGGGGTGGTGGTGGTAATAGGTCGAACCTCTGACCACCTCCTTCTACCCTCTCTGACCCTTTTCCATGTCCACCGCATTTAGACCACCAAGATCCTATATCAACCTATGTCTCAGGGGTCCCTCATCCATCTCCCAATCAGCTGTATGTTGGGTCAAGCAATATCAGGCCAGATGTCCCCGACCGCCATGTGAATAACAACTTCTTTACATCAATTGATTCAAGCTTCCATAGAATCTCGGCAACACTAATCAGGTGTCTTGGGATCACCCCCTGAAGAACACCACCATCTTGGATCATTGTGACTACCATCTACTACATACTTCCAAGGTCTCAGCCACCAGTTTCCCACTATTATCTCCCGCTACCAGTGTCAACTCTACTAGAAAACTCTACACTATAAGGTCTCTTTCTTGTACCCCATCATAGGTAGGAATTCTAAGGGATACTACTGATTCCATGATGTCTCGATGTAATCCCTACTTGAAGGTCTGAGCCCTAAATGATTGATATCATACCATATCCAATGAGAAAAAAAAAGATCAGTAAACTTCACTGAATACTCCTCCATGGTAATACTACCCTGCTATAGATGTAGAAGTTCATGTATGTGTACCAATCACAATATGGCATGATAGAACTCCTAATTGAAGAGATTATCAAATTCTATCCATGAGAGAGATATATCATCATGTGAATGAATCACCATGCTCCACCATCGTTCCATAGAGCCCTAAATAATACTTGCGTCAAGGACTGTCATCTTGTCAGTAGGAGTCCTCACATATTGAAAAACATGGGTGACATCCTTTAGCTGATCCTTATCCATATGGACATACAAATAATTATAAAACCTAGGATTTCACTACCTCTAAAACTCATGAAACACACTCATCCTGTGTGTATCCTCAATTGGTAGTGTCGGTATTAGATGTTACTCGACTGGTGGTGAAATAGCTGGTAAACCACCTGAGGTTCTATCTCCAGTATAATCCCCCTAAAGTGATACCTCATCACTAAGAGGATCATATTTGTGATCATTTAAAGGAATCCTAGATGGTTGTCTATGTGGAGGCATCCTAAAATAAAACAAGATGTACCACGGTTAATAGATTATATCTGGAGAGATGACTCAAGAAGGACATTGAAGAAATAGCCATTTCTATATGATTCATGTACCATTTCTTTTACCTGCAACCAATGTTTTCATTCACTGAGTCAAAGAGAAATAAATCAGATTCGTAGTGTATAGATATGATGGATACCACATCAAAACTTGATTCTCAGGCCTAAAAGCTGAAATTGAAACACTTAACACTATTTTCCCAAACTGACTTCATAGACTCTCGATCCTAATGTACAATCGACCTCCTATAAAAACACTTTATCATGACCCGTCCCAAAGGGTCTTGTGTCGTGACTACCCCAATCCTTACTTCAACAGGCCAGGGGATGGGGACTATCACTGAGTAGGCATATCCAACAAATGGAAGGCATTGGCCTAAATAACCTATACGTACACACACATATCTATGGAAAAACAAATCTGAAAAGTAAAAACCACTATGCAATCAATGCATTCATACCAATAAGATCCCATAAAAATGTACGATAGTAAAAGTATTAGAAAGTAAACAAGGACAAATAATAGACCACCATAAAGAATCTATAACACATGTCCAACCTAAACGTAAAGGTACTTGGACTTGTATCGGAAAGCTGTTGAAACACACATTGGTCTGTCCGATCTCACTAAGAATCGCCTATTATAGGTCCTCCTAGGACTCCGTCATAAGGTCGATCATCTGCACAAGACATGACACATGTTGGTAAAGCCTGTGAAATGGAGAGTATAGAAATACTCAGTAAGACAACCCAAACCCAAAAAGAAAAACATTAGACGAAAGTACAATAATCTCTACATAGGTATATTTGTACAGCACATATAACAAGAATAACTATATATACATAAGAGATACACTATTTCATTACACAGTCATAACCAACTACAAGCCACATGATTCAACTCTGAGCATGCCCGTTCTAGAAGAACTCAAAAATCGAGACATGATATCATCAGCAATACTCAATGTAGAGGTCTGGCTTATTTGAGACATTCCCAAAGATAAATAATTAATCAAGGAAGAATATGATACATATAGGGGGTCACACCCACAAATGACTTAGGTACACCCTAGATAACACCCTAAAATGATTGTGTGAAACCACAAACACAATCTAGATCAAACCACAACATATGGGATCACTTCCAGAATCACTGGGTGATACCAGAGACCCTACAGTTGTGGCCCTATAGATGAAGGATCAGTTCCCTGCTTAATGGGGTTATGAAATTCCAAAAACACAACTTGGGGTGATAGAGGATCACACTCCATTCTCAAGGAGCGATACCATACTATATCTGAGACATTGCCTCTAAAGAGGATTACAATCTAGTGATGCGGATGAAATGTCTTACTAAAACCAAAAATAAAGTATGAAAAAAACATTCTCAACCTATTCTAGTCTAAACTATAAACTAAATACTTTTCTCAAAATAATTATCTCAACGTTAAAGTCTCAAACTTTTAAACATCCCATCAATTGCACGCTTTGTCGGTAGATATGATCAATTGAGCGAAACTGCCCATAGGCCTATGGGGGCATATAGATATACATTTTTAATAGGTATACCAACTCCCATGGTTGATCTCCATGGTTAGTCTGCTTACCGTGCTACCTGGTAGTGTGGTCACTACACCCACGGTCGACCGTCACAGTTGACCATTGCGGGTGGTGCACTTGCTGTAGGTTGATCTTCTTCAACCCTGTGGTTAAACGTTGAAGTCGACTACAACAAAGCTCCATCCCTATTTCCATGGATATGACCAAGGTCCAACCAGGGTCCAACATTACCTGACCTACATACCCGACTTGGCCCATCCACCTGACCTGGCTTGCTAGCCTAGCCCGCTCGATGTACATCTCTACTCTACCTCCATCGTTGTATCCACCACAACCACCCCTATGTCAACCACCGCGTCCCACCACTATGTCCCCTAAAGCATCACCATTCAATGATTCCCACACATGTTATGCTGCCACACGCCACAGGCCACCATCAATCACCACTTCTGTACCAGTGGTCCCTTCTACAGACCACCACACCTTCTTAGATGCCTAAAAAACCAAACGGTTATAGGATATACCTTTTGGGTCCCAATCTACATAGATATGACCTCGGTTGTTGATTCTCCTTGAATCTGGTTGTCTGGTCATTTTTAGAACCACCCAGCAATGTCGATCTAGGAACCATGGGTTCTAATGGAAACGAACACAATGAATGGAGTGAGAAAAGAACATAAACGAATGTTTTAACATCATTTTCTTATCATTCATGTTCAACATTCAGGATTGTGGAATTTAGGTTAGAAAATCACATCAAATAATTCCCAATAACCCATAACCAAAACCCATCCTGCTAATACGATTGATCAATTGGCTAATATATTCATGAATTAGTCTACGTTCATTGTAAGAATCAATAACAAGGAATTAAACTAATAAATATTATTCCTTACCTCAAGTTGGAATGATCTTCGATGAAGAATGATTATGTTTTCATCACTGACAAGTTCCACATATTTATTTGGAGAAACAATCTATGATTCCATCTTGATTTGTTATCATTCTCCTAAGATAATTCTTTGGAGTTCCCTCCAATGGTATTCTCGTGTCTCTAGGGTTATGTGGCTAACCCTAGATTCCCAACATAAGGATAAATTTAACAGAAATTTCATTGCATCAAAAAAATATTTTATTCCATTTACATCTCAGCTATATTTTCCCACAAACAACTCGCGCCAACTAAAGTTAGGTCTCACCTAGTGTAATATTGCTGTTATAAACTCAACATTGTTATCATATATTTGATTTGGGAACCCATTTAAGAGTTATTCTACTTTATTTAGGAAAACCAAATTTGTGTGCAACTAAATATTTTAATATTTTTCAAACATTTATTCTGGGCACACTGGGCCTCAGAATCGCACACCTTCTTAGTACCTTTTCTCATAATAATTCCATATAATATCGAAAAATAATACACGGAAATTACAATACATTATATAGTTCATGAACATCATTGGAACACAATTTAAAATGTTTTCAAACAATAATAATAGTAAATTAAAAAACAAGAATATAATAAAATTCTAGGAAGACACATTTATATATCATACATCCACATTGAAATGGGAAATAAAAAATAAAATAATTAGATAATAATATAGTAATGAAATGTAAAAACACAATCCATATTCCCCCACAGTATCCCTACCATACAATGAAAACAATATACACCATTAATTCCCTCCTTGACTCCCCTAATATGAATACCTTCCATCAATAGAATGAAATAAAAGAAAAATTTACAATGCTATGAATTCTATGTAAATTAAATGAAGTCCATAATGAATCATGTAATTTGAAGCGCAAGTTGAATGTGAAAGAATAAATAAATAATGTCAAATACCACGATAAATTAATGCTCAATTGGGTTTCTAAAGGAGATCTAAGAACCCACAACTGAGATATAATAGTCATGAGAAGAACTATCACTTAGTAGGCCACCAAAACATATTTATTCTATGGAAATAACTTTTTAAGATAGTTTACAATATCCTAGTTTGAATCTAACGTAAAAAAAAATTTCACGTGTTTTTTAATGAAAAAACCAAGAAACATTCCACATAGTCTTTTTCAAAAAACTATCACATTTTGTAATGTAAAAATATGTATGATTAAAAAAATTATATTTATCTTTCAATCAAAATAATGCTGCCTTTTAAACCATAGATAAAATATGTCAATAATTTTCGTCATTTATATGTATCTGATGAAATGTAATTTTTTATAAAAAAGTTCATGTAAAACCTTTTCTTAAATTATTTTTATATAAAATAAAACCATTTTACATTAAAAATAAAAATAAAAAAACATTATAAAAATAACCCATTTTGATGTAGACCAAAATCACACACACAACATGATACACCAATAGAAAATATATTCTAATCAATCAAGAAAAAAAATATTACAATCAAGAAATTACATCAATGGTCAAATGAACTAAAAGAACTACAGTCTAATCATAAAATTAAATCCCCAAAAGTTTCCAAAAATGACTTAGTAGTATCGACATCATCCCTAGGATGTAATAACAAATGAATTCAGTGGATGATAATGAATGAATGTATGTAGTACGGAACCATTCACATCCATTGAATCCCTATCAAACTATCTGAAAATTAAATATCCCTATAATGAATTGTTGCACAGGAATCAAAAATATATAGAATAAAGACTAACTACTCCTTTATATATAATAATATCAATGTATCCAGGAAACACTTCCTAGTCAGCCCACTATCTCTACTAGGGTTTTCACTCACATACTTCATCTATTATACACAATGACTCTAATGAAAAGTCAAGAGAGTAGGTGATAAATAAACAATAACATGCATCAAATATAAAGCATTTGAAAATAACACACATCTCACCTCCCAGTTCATAATTTGAAACATATTGAAACATAAATCCCTACATGAGAATCGAAAAATGAAAATCAAATAAATCATACCTCCATCGATCCAGAGACCACAATAAGAAAAGAAATAAACACCCAGTTCTCGAGAGGGTCTCATCAATTTATAAAACCATTTAATATAAAAATTGGGTCTTTAATGCTCCAGGATTTGGATATTGAGTTACACACTCAATTATTAATTTTATCTGAAATATCTTTTGAAACACTGCATTAATGAAAAATTATTACATCACCCTTTGAAATCAAGTTATTTATCCCCCTATTTCCATGAACTCCATGTTTTTAAAATACATTTACCACTTTCAAAGAATACAAATGGTCTCAAGAACACTTTTTACCAAAAAATATTTTAATTTTTAAATGGTGTTTAAAAATAAAATGAGACCCACAATATGAAATTAATTTCAAAATATCAATACCCCACATTTTTTGAAAAATACATTACACTAAATTATTACCTTTTTAAGAAGAATACCATCTTTAATATTATTTTTAAAATAATAAAATACGTTTAGTAAATCCAAATGAGTATTTAATAAAAAACATGGTAGGTGACTAAGGTCTATGACTATTTATCCAACCATTTGGAATTAAAATGAAAATATTTATTTTAAGAAACACACAATCAACTCCCTGTTATTTATTTCAAAATAAATTAAATGATTAAAAAGAACCACACATAAAATTTTACAATCACTTTTAATGTAGACTTGGTTTATTCCATGTTATAAAAACAAAGAAAAATTTATTTCAATCATTCTATATAAATTAATTGGATTTTAAATGTATAAAAATTAATTTAAATTGTTAATTAAATTTATATCATCTTATAAAATGGGGATACATAGAGACACCAACCTCAAATTGATGGTGGGAAAGACAAAATGGTTCGAAACATAACGCCTTCGATGTCGGATTCCCAAACATGCACCAATAGACTCACAAAAAACCATTACATGGAAGTAGAAATAAACAATTTCCCCATCCTAAAAACATATGGTGTGGTGAATCCATGGTTCCAAAACATAGAGATGAAAAATTAGGGAAATGAACATAAAAAGGGGGAGAAACCATAACATAGGAAGATCGAACCAAAAATACAAATGAAAGGATGTCTAATCACAATGGAGGGGGAGAGTGGAACATACAAGGGGGGTTATTTTAGGGGTTCCACATGATTTCATGGGGAATAGGGAGGGGAGAGAGGGAGATTAATATAAAATGAGAAGATAAAAAAAGAAAAGAAAGAAAATGAAAAAAAAATATTATTTTTTTAATGGCATGGAAACCCACATGGTTTTCTAACATGGCTTACCATACCATGTGGTGACTATGAATCCAAAACATCCAAGTTAATATGGTCACAAATGGTTACTCTAGGGTCCCCACATGGTCTATCTGATTGTGAACTAATTTTTTCAATGGAACTATATACTAAACATACCTCCACAGACGATTTCACCAATGTTACACATAACCATGTCAAACACAAGCACAATATAAAATTTTTCAATAATAAGAGTAAATGTTGTAGTAGATATATAACAAAAATACTACATAACCTATCCATATATCAAGAATACATATCAAAAATAGAATTTAATAAAATAATAACAATATAGTAAAGGAAACTGAACATTCAATTCATCTTCTCCCCACATACCCCTTCCTTGAAAATTAAATCATTTCAAACTCCAATGATTTCCTAGCTTCATATTAATGTAGATACGATCGATTCATGGAATGAAATAAAATCCTAATTTGAAAAGTTAAATAATGTAAAGTCCCACATGATGGGAATTATATTAAATGTAAAATAATGTCATACTAAATCATGTAATATGCACAATATTCATAATGAAATAAAAAAACTCACTTCAATTCCCTAGATAATTCATTACCCAACGAGTGGTTTGAATGAAAAAAGGAACCTGAAATAAAGATATAATAGGAGTGAAAAAAAAATCACTAAATTTTCCACAATAAAACACTAAATCTATCAAAATTTCCTTTGTAAAACGGTTTATAAAATTCTCATTTCATAATAATGTATAAAATATATTTTCACAAGATTTAAAAAGAGAAACCAAGTACATGTCGCATGATTTTTTTTTAAAAATCCCTTCTAATAAATTAAAAATAAGTACTATTGAACATTTTTAGATTAATATTTCAACAAAAGGAAATGGGATTTTTAAACCAATGGAAGAAACCAAAGCCAATATTTTTTACCGTTAAATGAATCCCATTAAACACCATTTTCTAAACCATTTTATAGAAGGTCATATCCAAAATAATTTTTAAGAAATACCAAATAATTTTAAATTATAAATATTACTTTTAAACCTTATAAAAATATCCCATTTGATTGAAATCCATAATCACACACATAATAGGATACTTGAATAACACATAGGGTATATGCAATCAAGGAAACAAAATCCAATAATAAAATAAACGGTGAATATGGTCAAATGAACTAGAGTAATTACAATCTACTCATAAAAAATTATCACCTATTGTTTCCAAAAATAACATAATTCCATGATATTCATACCTATGATTTTGTGGTAAAAGACCAAAACTAAAAATCATGAACCTAGGAAGACACTATTGAGCATGTCACCCCCCCCCCTAATTTCCTATAGAACTATCCCTAATGTAAATGAACTTGGAATTTATTTTTCCATGGGAATAAAAATATTTCTATCATATCATATCCATACTTATTCTAGTCTAACCATATCAATGTTGGAAGGAAGTAATCCCTATTCAACCCACTATCTCTGGAAGGGATTTGCATACCCAGGTCATCTACTATATCCAACGTCTCCCTTGTAAAGTTATTTAAGGAGGTGAAAAATAAATATTATCATTGATAAAATATAAATATTTTAAAAAAAACTCAACCCACACCTCCTAAAAAATCACATTCAGTATCCCCAAACATAAAACCACTATTTAAAATAATACAATAAATAAAAAGTAAACCATACCCCCTGGTTATACAAGCCAAAAAAGGTCCAAATAAAAATATTGTGGTCAATATGGTCCCACACATATATGGAAACATGTCATGCGCCAAATGATCCTTTAAAATACACCAATCGTGATGTTAATTTTCACTACCAGTTGTTAAAGTCATTTTCAACTGCATTTCAATAACCACATTATTGACACATTAAATAACTACATGTAGAAAGATGATTGGAAATAAAACTCATTCCATGAAAAAAAATATAATATGAATATTTCATATTCATAGAAAACAAACAGTTTGAAGCAAAAATTTTAAAAAAAATCTCATATTAGATGTTATTTAAAATTACCTTGATACTGATCAACTTAAAATCATTTCAAAAGAGGTTTAAGCAATGAGTTTTTACAAATAATATTTTGAAATAAATAATTTAATCTTCAAAAAGTAAAATAGATTAAAACATAATATTAATATTTTAAAATCCCTTTTTAAAATCAAAACAGACATTTCATCCAACCCAAGGAATGGGAAAAAGTTCCATCCCAATTCATTTAACCTTTTTCAAATCCCATCAGAACAAATAAGTTCTTCCACACCCATTTAAATCCATATAAGTTTTTTAACTACATGAAATATTATTGATGATCCACACATACATTTTCACAAGCATTGGTTTTACATTTAGGGCCCATGTTGAGCATTAAAAACCAATAAAAAGTTATTTCCAAATTACCATGGAATATAATAGGATTTTAAATTTTTAAAAGAGCATTTAGAAAAAACTAAAAAAAATTATATAATGTAATATAAGTGTTTTCCTAAGAGACACCGACCTCAAATTGATGGTGGGTGAGAAAAACTATCTAAATCACATCACCTTTGACAGTGGATTCCCATACGCATTCCAAGGGAAACATATGATCCGTAGAAATTAAAAAGATATAAAAAGTCATCCCACCTAGAACAATTATAGTATAAACAATATATAGAGTCATAATAGGGAGAATAAAATACTGAAAAAAGAAATTAATAGTGGGGGATGAACACTTACCTAGAGATATGTAATGTCTCAGATTTTTCCGTGTATTATTTTTTAATTGTTATATAAAATTATTACGAGACCAGGCGTGGAGAAAACACATCATTCTAAGGCCGAGTGAGCCCAAAATGGTGGTTTAAAATTTTTATAAGATTAGTGAGCCAACACATGTGTGCAGTTATGGCAGTTTCCAAATGGATGCTTGAATTAAAAATCTAAGGGCATCGTTGCATCCGAAATGACGACTTTACATAAGAATGGGTCTAACCTCGACCGAAATGGGTCAAGGAAAAAAGTTAATTTTTGGATGTTTTTAGTAAGATAAAATAAAATAAATTGTGACATTTATTTTATTTTTATTATGGAAACATCCACTACAGTGCATCGATGGGGTAATTGTTTCAGTAATTAATGTCAGGTCATAATGACTCAGAAACAGTAACACTGACTCATTATTACCGCAGCATAATGGAATTACAAACATTTTTCCCTTTTTATTGGGATGTCGCTCATTGGAAAGGATTTATAGGAAACTCTGGAGAATCCATGGTTCTTTAGATAAGACTCTCAGCGACGAATAATGATGAATTGAAGCTATGATTGTTGGGCCAACAGAAGATTAAGGATCTCTATGATGAAGACAACACGACCCCTTTTGTCAACGATTAATCCTTACTTAAAGGTAAGGGTTGTTATTTCTTTCATTTTTCACCATTTTTTAATTTAAACAACTAATGTGAATCAACCATGAACAAGCTGATCCGCAGATTCATACGTTATTGTTGGAGGGTTTTTATTGGGATGATTTGGGGGAATTAATCCATTTTGATTATTGTTGTTGATTTCTACTCCATTTAAGCCTATTAAAAAGAGCATATCAAAACTGTAATGAACGACGGTGGAGGTTTTGTCCCCAAATTTGTTTTCTTGGATTTTCTTTCCCCCTTTCCTTCTCTTGTTTTCTTCACGTTCTTCGCGTTCTTCAAGTCCTTCTCTTTCTTCGTGGGGCGAAAACAATGGATCATTGTGCACCCGTCTTGCAACTAAATGATCCCAAACTGAAAATTAGACACCGTAACGACCATGCGGTGGTGTGACGACGATAGAGGACAAAAAATCGGACCGGATTGGGAGGGGCTGTTCTTTGATCATTCTTTACGCAGGTGGATCGTTGCATGTTTTCGGAGCCGATCAGAGGTTCAAAAACAATGGAATTGACATCATGGTTTTAGGGTTACCAAAAAATGGGAGTTTCATGGAAATTAGACGGTCGGATCGACGATCGGGGCAGCACGGGAGGCGTGCCGGTGAGGAGTGTCGTTTCTGGAAAATTCCGGGATACACAGTGTGTACTCCCAAAGAACACATCGTGTAGTAATGGCAGTGGAAGCTAGGGTTTTGGGAGTCAGAGATGATTCACACGACGTGTGACCCTAGTCACACGGCATGTTGGACTTTCCCCGAAGCTCGGCGTATATCCAAGGGATACACACACATGTGATGAAGTATATGGTGTCTACTCCATCACACGGCCTGGTGAGGCCAGTAACGCGGGTCACCCCATTTACCGATTACGTGGGTTGGAGTACACAGGTTGAGGACCATGTATGGGAACATGGCTAGCTTACATAGAGTAGAACCTAGACACTCAGACATGGCATGTACATCATACTACAAGTCGTGTACTCACTTTTCTACATGACCAGTCTTACGACACAGAACATTGTACACAAGTAGTACCTGGGGTCAGACAACATGGTGTGTAACTTTTCTACACGTTGTGTACTTCATGGAAAATGGAATGGTCTTCTTGTTCACTGTATCATGGAAATCGTTCGTTTGAGTTATTTCCCCTTCTTCTCGTTCCCTTGAAGGTCTGGCGTTGTTTCCTTCGACAGGAGTATGATCCCTTCAGTAAGAATTTCTGTGATAGAGTCATCACCCATCTGAGAGGCTCGGAGAAAGATCCTTTATCCATTCCTAACCATATGTAGAGTCATTCATCCATGTGACCAACTATATCGAGAATTGATCCTCTACTTAGCTAGTGAATCCCCTAGCTAGTGAATCCAGATGAGTCCCGGTATCTTCCATGGCCCAAACAGTGATCCTCATCTTTGTATCATATTTATCCATCACTCATGAGTGTGTCTCTTTTAATGAGTGTATCTATCTATCGTGATCTAACCACTCAGAAGTGTGTCTCCCGTAATGAGTGTATCTACATCTCGTGGCGTTTCCCGATGAACAGTACTTCTCGGACGGATGTCATCAGAGCTACCAGACTCGTGGAGTGTATTCTATCAGAATGAGTGCTTCATGGAATATTTGAACTAAATCCCTAGAGGGGTATGTGGCTGTTTGACTTTCCTCTAGACCGCGGGTATGGGTTTTGAGTATATCTAGATTTTGTTACACTTTCTATATGTTCTGTAGACATATATTGTATAGAGGAGATAGTACTTTTAATTTGTGTACTACTTTGTGGTTTTTGGGGTCCTCTACTGAGTATTGTTATACTCACCCCTGCATAGTCTTTTCCCGCACGTGTCATGTCTTTTGCAGATAAGCTGCCTTTTGATAGAGTCCAGAGCGGACCCGGACATGATCGATCTTTCAGAGTTCCTCACAGGCTGAGGTGTTCCGATGGCTACAAGTAGCAGTCCAAGTACCTCTTTGTGTTCACAAGTTGTACTTTGAAGTTTTCATACTATTTTTTTGGTGGTCTTGTATTTTGGCCCAGTATACTTTAAGAACTTTATCTTCTATTGTACTCTGATGGTTGGGTTTAGTTGTATGCATGAATTTTGTTCCTTAGCAGTTTTTTTTACATTTTAGCATTTGTGGGCCTGGGGATGTGTGCATGTGTATAAGTACTTAGGAAATCCCTCCCATGTTAGTAATATGCCTACTCAGTGCTATTCACCTACCCCTGGACTATTGGAGGCAGGCTTGGGGAGTCGCAGTGTGGGCCCCACTGGGACGGGTCGTGATAGTGTGGTATCAGAGGCGGTTGGTTCTACTTTATAACCAAGTGTCTCTGAGATTGGTTTTGGGGCAACAATATTGAGTGTTTCAAGTTTTGATTTTAGACCAGGGACTCCAGTGTTGGTGCGGGCGGCCAACGTATCCATACACCAGGGCTTTGATAACTTGCTTTTCCACTCGGTACATGAAAGCACTAATTGTGGGGAAATAAAATAAAGGTACATGCATTATACAGGAATGTTTTGTGTTTTCCATGTCCTCTGAGTCAGCTTTCCAGATATACTCATTGTACATCTTGGTTTCTTATAGGATGCCTCCGCGATGCATACCCGCTAGGATTTGGAAGCACAATCACGAGGATGACCCCCTCAGTGACAAGGCTTCAATACAGGGACCAGTTCCCTAGGCGTTTCCACCAGGTGGTGCACTAGTTATGCCACCACAAGTGGAGAAGCCAGTGGTCTATGCAGTACCGACCGATGATGAGTGCAGGCTGAGCGCACTCCATGAGTTCTAGAGACAGTGACCCCTCATGTTCTGAGGCGAGCCTGACCCTCAGGCGGCTGAGGATTGGTTTGAGGCGGTGACTAGAGTTTACCGTCTAGTAAGGACACCAGCAGACCAGATGGTGATCTTAGGATAGAGCCTTCTTCAGGGTTCAGTAGGACGATGGTGGAGTCTGACCATATAGACTCACGACGAGGAGACTCTTTCATGGACAGAGATTGAGTGACTCTTTGGGGAGGAGTTCTCTCCGGCTATGCTAAGAGCGGTACACATCTAGGAGCTTCTTCTGCTTCAACAGGGTAGTTTGATTATAGCTGACTATTCATTGAGGTTCACCAACCTCGCCCGGTACTCGATGGATATGGTCAGGGATTAGTACATCAGAGCTCGGACCTTCTAGCGACGTCTGTGATGTGACATCCAAGCTATTTTCATGCCTCTATGCATTTCGACTTATGTTGGAGTCCTCAAGAAGGCCTTGGTGATCGAGAGATTCTTGGCAGAGTAGAGACAGCCAACGATAGTCAGTAGTAGGAAGATAGGACCAGAGACCTCGGCAGTAGGGAGCCGACGTCAGACACAGGGATAAATACATGAGAGACTCCAAAGGAGGACCCAGAATAGGGGATCAACAGTCCAGGGCTCTCAGGCTAGATCAATTCATCCCAGGGAGAAGTGGTGTTATGGGTGCGATGGTAGGGGAAATCTCGATGGAGATTGTCCGACCCGACGAGCTGCGGATAGGGAAGCGGTGGATGGACCACCAAGGTAGAGACAATGAATGGATCAGGCATACCTGCTAGGCGGTGGATGTGGAAGAGGAGTAGGGAGAGCTTTAGGTAGTGGTAGAAGCTCCAACATACTTCCACCACCACCCCCGGGAGGTCCGCACTAGGCTCATGGAGCTAGGGGACAAGGGCGAGAATAATTGCATGCGGTCAAGGCATACCACCCAGGGGATCCAGGGATGATCTGAGTTATGATCTTTATCTTCTCTACCTTTGTTGTTATACTTGTAGACACAGGTTCCAGTCATTCCTTCATCTCCATATGTCTTGTGCAAAACCTTGAGAATCTGATCGAACAGTTGACTTGATCCTTACGCTTGGAAACACTTACGGGAGGAGACTCAACCATCACACACCTTTGCAAACATTGTGATCTTACACATGTAGGTGAGAGTTTTAGTTGCAACCTCTTGGTGGTAGTGTCAAGGCATTAAGATGTCATTCTTGGTGTGGATTGGTTATCTTAGGTCCATGTCAAGATTGATTTTTTTAGGAGAAGAGTGTGGTGTGTCCACAGTGATGGGACAAGGTTTTTCTTTATCAGAGAAAAGAAGAATCAGGTATCACAGAATGGGCTCATGCATAGGAGGGTACAGCCAGTCACACATGAGTTGTCTAGCCTATCCCTCGGAGCAGTAGATGTGATGAGTTCCCAGTTCCTAGTAGTAGTGGTGGAGTATGAGGAATTCATTCCCAAAGATGCTCTTGGACTACCTCCCCACCGAGAAATTGACTTCTCCATTGACTTACACCCTAGGACCACACCAATTTATTCATCAGCATATTGGATGGCTACTGTAGGGCTTCGCAAGCTGAGGGTGAAATTAGAGGATTTGCAGAGAAAGGGTTTTGTCAGACCCAGCGTTTCACCCTAGCCATCCCCAGTCTTGTTTTCCAAGAAGGCAGATTGGAGTTTGAGTTTGTGCATTGATTACCGACGCCTGAACCAAGTGTCAGTGAAGAACAAGTATCCACTGTTAAGGATTAATGACCTATTTGATCAGCTAAGAGGGGAACAGTGGTTCTTGAAGGATTACATTCGATAAATTTATCACAAATTATGGGTATTGGATGGGGATATACCGAAGATGGAATTCAGATGCCTCCACGGTCACTATGAGTACTTAGTGATGCCTTTCGGCATGACAAACTCCCCCGCAGTTTTCATGGGACTGATGAACCTGATCTTCCAGCCGTATTTGGACCAGTTCGTAGTGGTATTCATCGACGACATCATTGTGTACACGACATAAGAGGAGGAGCATGATTCCAGTGTGGAAGTGGGATGGAATATCAATAAACATCGTGACAGACTTACCATGGACATCCAAGGGGCATGATTCCATCTGGGTGATCGTCGACTGACTCACCATGTCAAACCACTTTCTAGCCATTAGGGAGCAAAGTTTTGTAGATATATTGGGATGCCTCTATGTGCAGAAGATATTTCGGCTTCATGGAATCCCTTCGACGATAATATCGGAATGAGATTCCCACTTTACATCCTGGATGTGGAAGGGATTGCAGGAGGCCTTTGGGACACAGCTACGCTTGAGCACGATGTTCCATCCACATACCGATGGTCAGAAGGAGAGGTCCATTCAGGTTTCGGGGGACATGTTATGAGCCTATATCTTAGACTTTGGATGCAGTTGGGAGGACCAACAACCACTAGTGGAGTTTACAAACAATAATAGCTACCACTCCACCATCGGTATGGCACCTTTCGATGCTTTGTGTGGGAGACCCTGCCTATCACCACATTGTTGGACCGACATCAGAGAGTCTGCACTCAAGTGTCCAGAGTTGGTGCAAGCCACCACCGAGAAGGTGCAGATCATCCAGGAGTAGATGAAGACTGCACAGAGCCGATAGAAGTCGTATGCTGATAGACGACAGAGACCTCTGGAGTTTGAGGAGGGAGACCATGTCTTTCTTAGAGTCTCACCATGTTGAGGGTTACAGAGATTTGGTCGGGGCGGCAAGCTATCTTTGAGGTTTATTGGACCTTTCTATATACTATGCAGAGTTGGTAAGGTGGCATACCCCCTAACTCTACCCCCATAGTTGCATCAGGTACATGATGTCTTCCAAGTGTCACAGTTGAGGAGGTACGTGCATGACCCATCACACGTCATTGATTGGTGCGAGATAAACACTGAGGATGGAGAAACCTTTGATGAGTACCCCGTGGAGATCGAGGATCGGCAGGAGAGGATCCTTCGTGGATGATCGATTCCCTTGGTGCACGTCTGGTGGTAGCACAAGAATCTTCAGGAGAGCACATGGGAGCAGGAGGCTCAGATCCATGCCCAGTACCCCATCTTTTTTAGTAGTCTTTTTTTGGCTTTCCAGGGATGTAAATCCCTAAGGTGGTGAGAATTTAATGTCTCGTATTTTTCTATTTATTATTTTTAAATATTATATGGAATTATTATGAGACCAGGCAAGGAGAAAACACATCATTCTGAGGCCTAGTGAGCCCGGAATGGTGGTTTGAACTTTTTTAAATATTAGTGAGCTGACACATGTGTGCGGTTGTAGCAGTTTCCAAACGGATGCTCGGATTAAAAATATGAGGGAACCGTTGCATCTAGAAAGACGCCTTTACCTAAGAAAGGGTCTAACCTCGACTGGGGATGGTCAAGGAAAAAAGTTAATTTTCGGATGTTTTTAGTAAGATAAAATATAATAAATTGAGACATTTATTTTATTTTTATTTTGGAAACATCTGCTGCATCGCAGTGACGAGGTAGCTATTTAAGAGATTAATGTCATGTCATAATGACTAAGAAATAGAAATGATGACTCATTATTACCACAATGTAAAGGAATTACAAAAATGTTTCTCTTTTTATTGGGATGCTGCTCATTGACAAGGATTGAGAGGAAACTCTAGAGAATCTGTGGCGCTTCGGAGAAGACTCCCGGTGATGAACGATGATGAATTGAAGCTGTGATATCTGCGCCAATGAAGTTGAAGGATCTTGACGATAATAGAAGTGTGACCCCTTTAGTCAATGATCGATCCTTCCTTAAAGGTAGGGGTTGTTATTTCTTTCCATTTTTTCCCATTTTTGAATTTAAATAATGAACGCAGATCAACCACGAACAAGTTGATCTGTGGATTCATATGTTCTAGCAGGAGGGTTTTTATTGGAATGATTATGGGAAATTAATCCATATTGATTGTTGTTGTTGATTTATTCTCCGTTTAAGCCTACTAACAGGATTAGAACAACGCCATGAAGAACGACTGCAGAGGTTTGCTCCTCAAATATTTTTTATTGGATTTTCTTTCCCCCTTTCCTTCTCATGCATTCTTCTTGTTCTTCGTGTTCCTCAGATTCCTCGTGTTCATCATGGTGTGACAAAAACGGATCATTTCACACCCATATTGCAATGCAATGATCCCAAACTAGAAATTCAACAACACAATGACCCTGTGGACGTGCGATGTTGATAGCGGATGACGAATCGGACCAGATCGGGAAGGGTCGTTCATCAAGTGTTATTCCTACGGGTGGATTGTTGCACGTGTTTGGATTCGATCGAATGTCCGAAAACAACAGAATATGTTTCATGGTGTTGGTGCGACCAAAACCTAGTAGTTTCATTGAAATCAGATGGCTGGATCGATGATCGAGGTAGCAAGGGAGGTGTGTCGGCGAGGAGTGTCATTTCTGGAAAATTCTGGGATACACGGTGTGTACTCCTGAAGAACACGCCATGTAGTACCGGTGCCTGCAGCTAGAAATTTGGGAGTCAAAGAGGAATCATAGAGCATGTGACCCTGGTCACATGGTGTGTTGGTCTTTCCCCGAAGCTCGGCATATATCTAGGGGATACACAGACACGTGATGAACTACACAACATGTACTCCATTACACGGGCAGGTGAGGCCAGTAACGTGGCTCACCCCATGTACCGATTACATGGGTTGGAGTACATGGGGTTGAGGACCGTGTACGGGCACACGGATAGCGTACCTTGATCTGACCCCAGAAACCTGGACACAGCGTGTACACCGTACTACACGCCGTGTACTCACTTTTCTACACGACAAACGTCATGACACAGACCGTTGTACACGTGCAATACTTGGGGTCAGACAACACAGCGTGTAACATTTCTACATGCCATGTACTTCGTGGAAAATGGCATGTTACTCTTGTTCATTGTATCATAGACATCTTTCATTTGGGTTAGTTACCCTTCTTCTTGTTCCCCTAATGGTTAGGAATCATTTCCTTCTACATGAGTATGATCCCAACAGCAGGACTTTCTGTGATAGAGTCGGCATCCCTCCGAGAGGCCCGGAGCGAGATCCTCTATCCATTCCTAACACTAGGTAGATTCAGGCATCGATGTGACCAACTCTACTGGGCATTGATTCTCTACCTAGCTGGTGAATCGCCTAGCTGGTGAATCCGGATGAGTCGTTGTATCCGCCATGTCACTGGCAGTGATCCTCATCTGTGTATCGTATCTAACCATCCCTCAATAGTCTATCTACCATAATGAGTGTATCTATCGATCATGATCTACCCACTCAGGAGTGTGTCTCCCGTAATGTGTGTATCTACCTCTCACGGTGCTTCCCAATGAACAGTACATCTTAGACGGACATCATCAGAGCTACCAGACTCATGGAGTGTGTTCTCCCAGAACGAGTTCTTCGTGGAATCCTCGAACTGAATCCCTAGTGGGGTATGTGGTTGTGTTACTTTCCAATAGACAGAAGGTATGGGTTTCAAGTATATCTGTATTATGTTTCACTTTCTATATGTTCTGTAGACATATACTATGTAGAGGTGATTGTACTTTTACTTTGTGTTTTCCTTTGTGGTTTTTGGGGTCCTCTACTGAGTATTGTTATACTCACCCATGCACAGGCTTTTCCCACACATGTCATGTCTTGTGCAGACGAGTAGCCTTTTGACAAAGTCAAGGGAAAACCAGGACAAGATCTATCTTTCTGAGTTCATCATAGGCCGAGGTGTTTCTACGGCTACGAGCAGCTGTCCAAGAACCTCTTTGTGTTCCCAAGTTGGACTTTGCGGTTTTTAGATTCTTGTTTTCGTGGCCTTGTATTTTGGCCTAGTTTACTTTCAACACTATACCTTCCATTTCAATCTAGTGGTTGATTTTAGTTGTATGCATGAATTTTGTTCCATAGTGTTTTTTTACATTTCAATATTTGTGGTCTTGGAGATGTCTGTTTGTGTACAGGTCCTTAGGCAATTCCCCCCATGTTAGTAATATGCCTACTCAGTGCTAGTCACCAGCCCCTGGCCTATTGGAGGCAGGCTTGGGGAGTCGTGGCGCGGGCCTCATTGGGACGGGTCGTGACAAGATATCACTCCTAAAATTTGGATAAATAGTGTACAGATTTCAAGGGAAGACATGGAGAATCATAAGTGAGGGGGGGTCTCCTAGGTCTGTTGTTTTATTTCTATAGGATGAGTGAGAGGATTGAGGGAAAGAAATATAAAAGAGGAAATAAAAATTGAAATAAAAATAAAAATAAAAATTAAACTTGTTCTTTTTTATGGACTTGTAAACCCATATGGTTTTCCTAAACTATTTTCCAAATAGTGTAGTGATTGCGAATCCACACATCTAAGGGCAATGAATTCCTCTAAGGCTTACGAGACATGTAATATTAACACCTATGAGCCTTGTAAGGGTTCTACCTCACACCTTGAAAGTTGGATTATCAAAATCAATTAAAAATGAAGCCCTTCAGGCCATTGGAGCAATGTGAATCCAAATCTCTATGTAAAAATTTCTACACAAGGTTACTCTTACGAACCTTCATGGTCCATCTAACCATGAACCAACATTGCCAATAGAACAATCACCTAAATACACCCTGTACACTATTTATTCAAGGCTACTCCTTACCATGCATAACTAATAGAGAATATAATATTTAAAAAAATATAAAACTTAATCCCCAGTCTTAATAATAATTTAATAAACTAAATTTACATAATTTAATTAAATAATTGTTTCTAAAGTATTACAATGGGTTTCACAACAATCTATTATTACAAAACAATATTTCTCTTATCCATGACCATATTTTATTTTCCTACTAATGTTATCATTATATAGAAACTATATTTGGCATTATTTTATGTAATATTCATGTTTCCCACATCCCATTTTCAATGCATGATTTATATTTTCTTTTTATAATGTGGATTTTCCATATGAAATTTTGACATATTGGACCATTGATTTTCGAGATAAAAAATTAGAAGGCCGGCATTAATTTTTGATGGGGGATGTGAAACCCTGCAAATTAGATTATAAGAATAATAATCTCAATATATTCCTAAACATACAACACTAGTCATTAAGAGAACATTGATATATTATACAACTATTATTATTAAGTGTCACCATTTTAACCTAGTCATAAAATTTTTTGTTTCAATCAAAATAAATTTGTTATAAAATATATATTTGTATTTTTTTTGTTTGAAAAAATATCTTTATTAATGTATAGAAATAATTACTTTTTTTAGTATTTTTATTTTATTTTACAAAAGTATGATTTCTTAATAAATGGTTTTCATATTCATATGTGTGAGAAAATTATAATCAATTTATACCATATATTAGAGTTTTTTTTTTAAATTAACTTTATTTTTGAAGTAGGAGTATCAAGGGATTTTATGAAAAGATTTATTTCTGATTAAATAATGAAAAATACCTATTTTTGTAAAAATATGATTTATTTTATTTAAATTAAATAATCATAAAGTACAACTATTTTTTAAATTTTATAATAAAATAAATTAACTATCCTATATTTATAAATAATCTAATTAATTACATTTTAAAAATAATTATAATTGATTTTTTATAAGTTCATTTACCCCCTTAAAAATGATTTTTCTAAAACTATTTTGTAATGTGTTTTACACATTAATTTTAAAATTGATTTTTATCAATTATATAAAATTATTATTGAAAATTGGACTCCATATTTGGAATCACAATGTTAAAATTTGGTAAATAGATCCTCTGTATTTTTAGTCGTTATAAATTGTATCCATGTCAAAAAAATCACCATGGTAAAAGGTAAATCATGTAATTAAGGTTACAAATTATGTAAAAAGGCTTGAA
Source organism: Viscum album (assembly GCA_963277665.1). Lineage (NCBI taxonomy): Eukaryota > Viridiplantae > Streptophyta > Magnoliopsida > Santalales > Viscaceae > Viscum > Viscum album. The sequence goes on from OY728156.1 coordinate 409,461,317, forward strand.
AGTCACCGTAATAATTTCATTTAATCTATTGGATCAAATTATTTAATCCATTCCAATCAAGTATTATAAATCATGATATTTTGGTTTCCCTTTTTGTGGATAAATACCATTATATTATTTTGTGTAAAAAATATTTGCAAAATGCTAGTTTTTTAATTTTAATATACCCCATATATTTTGGAAGGGATAAAATCAATTATAAATAGTTCTAGATTTAAATTTTTATTACGATTAATTTTTTATGATTTTAATTTATTTTATATTTTTAGTGATAAAATAATTCACTTAAATTGTTACGAAACAACGAAAAAGTTCTCATACATGTAGAATAATAATCATGTCTATGATTTCAACAACAGAGAATTTAAAACAATTATTATTTTTTTGATATAAAAATATTTTTTTTATCTATAATGTATTAGTTGTTTCAAAAAAATCATGTTGAATTATTTTTTTATTGTTTTTTTAATTGAAATTATTTGAATAGTCATAAAAATGACATTAATTTTATTTATGTTAGAAATATTTTATTAAATGATTTAAAATTCATAAAAATAAAAATATATTCTATGAGTATGGGACATAGTCTATCATATCAACCATATTCATATTTTGGGTGAATTTTAAAATAATTATAAATTTTATGACACTTAATATGTAAAGAATATTTTTATGATGGTAATCTATTAAAGGGACAAAGAGAGGGTAAAACATAGAGATAACTATTATACCATAAAATAAAATTTTATAAATTTTATTTAATGATATTATTTATAAATATATTAAAAATATATTTTAAATATATCACTTTTGTTCCCAAATAATGTTAAAATTAATTTTTATTAATTTAAAAATTTTAGAAATTTAAAGGGTGCCTCACTAATCTCTTATATAAGAACACCACATATCTTATCTTCCTCACAAATAATGTACAAATTTAATTGATAAATCACTACCAAAAATTCCTCCACACTTCTCAGAGCTTTTGGTATTATAAATATATCATCCCAGAAGGGTTCAGATATAAGCCCATGGTTGTTTTCTAATGAACAAATACAACAGTTAACATATAACTTTAATACTACTTATTCTTATACCTAATTATAATTATCATAAAAATAATGATATTATAAAATATGTGTCTCCACTGTAATTATATTATTCATTATTACGGTACAAACCATTTTCATCACATTTTATATCCTTTGGGGAACAAAAACAATTTTATTATGTATGTGTGTACTACAACCTTAATTAAGAGATGTGTTTCATATTTCATCACAGTAACACAAGCATGGTAATTATTATATATAAAATGAATATATATGATATGCTGACATAATTAATATTCCAAAAAGATAACATATTACCTACCTTATTACCCTTACACCCGTTAAAAATTTGACAATGCGAGTCATGCATACATCTAGATTAAAACCTCTATAGAGTAACAATATTCATTTCTCATGATTTCCAATATTAGAGTAATTTAAAAATTTATTAAATGTATAAAAATGATAATTATTTCATTTTTAATATTATTTAGATTATGAAACCAGTAAATCATTTATAACTTTTAACCTACAATTTTTTTCCAATTGTAAACCAAACATCCACAAAACCTCATAAAAGAACAAAACTGATTTAATATCAGTTTAATTATTGGTAATAAATTAAATAAAATAAAAAATAAAAAAGGGATGATTGATTAAAAAGTTTCTTAATGAATTAATAAATTAATATAACTTTATTTTATAGGATATAATTTATGTATGTGGTGAGTGAGACTCTATATAAGGGGTTTCTGAACTCAATTTATTTTAATTGCATTATATTAATTCTTAATTATATATATTATTACTAGATTATATGTGCCATTACCCATTATTAATTTATATTATATTTCATATTTTTTAAAATGGAAACAATTTTTTAAAAAATAATTTCTCCAATGATTAATTCTCAATTCAGTGTTATTATAATTGGATGGTATTTCCATCTAACTTTTTGTTTTTTTTTGATATATCAACCATATTCTACACTGGTTTATTCTATTTGATGTCTATACTACCCATTTTTTATTTTATATAACTATTCTCAAAATAATAAGGGTGTTTTATGTTTCATTTTATGAAATTTTTTAATGGATTGTAATTAAATATTTACTAAATTGGTATGAGTTTATATTGTAATATTATTTTTATTAGGGATAGCATGTGTAAATTTAATAAAATGGAAATCATAAGACATTCAATTTTAAACTCTGTCTATTTTATTATTCTCTATTTATCAATGAATATTAAACAAACATCCTTTAATTTTTCCCTCTTTGGTATTTAATATGATCAACAGTTTTTTTAAGAAAAAGAGACCTTATTCCCACATTGGTTAACAACATTATTATTTTGTGTCTATGTTCGCTAAAAAAACAAAGAATGTTATTATTTAAATTTATAAAATATCTTAACATCATTTTCAACTATATTCGATATTGTTGAATTTTTTTTACAAATAAATTTCTTAACATATCTCGTAGGAAAATCATTGACTTTCCTTATAATGTGGAAAAAATTAATCATAAAAATATTGGTCACCGACTCCATTTATCATGAATATTCTTTACTTTAAACCATAATTACAAAATTTCATGTTTATTTTTAATGAATATTTTTTCCCAAAGAAATTGAAAAAAAATTAGATTATAAGTAAGTTATATCAAAATAAAATGGAATTTTCAATACGAATATTTATATTGATTATGAATTGTCTTGATTATTCACTAGTTTCATATAATGAAGGAAATATAATTAGTAAGTTATTTTATTGGCCCATTATAGATCCTCAGTGATTTTTAATGTCTCAGTCAACAAACTATTCTCGGTATTTTGTGTTTTCCATCGCAATTACATGTGATGTTTTGACATGAGTCACTGATGGTATGTTTTTGAGGTCTTCAAATAAAAAATGTATGGTATGAATTAGATGTCCATAATTATGTGTTCTATCATAATTAAAAATATTATTATTATCTATGAAATTAATTACATTTCTATATTAACCCTTCATATATTCAACAATTATTATATTAGTTATATGAAATATTTTAGTTTTTATTACCTCTACCATATTATTTATTTATTGATTTATTATAGGATAGATTCGGTTGTACTGTTTCACCTCTTAAACATATAATCACATCCTTTATTCTATTTTTTATTCCCCATGATTCTAAGAAGGGATATATGAATGATTTTATGGATATACAAGACGATATAATAAACTTATGACTATATTTATTAATGTTGTATTTCATCTCTTCAAATTAAATGAGAGATTAATTCTTGTATCTAGTATCCTAATACAACTAAACTATTCGATCCATTAATATGGGATCCATTTTATTTTATTCCAATGTAGTAAATAACCACTAGATCTGGGTTACTAGAATCAGGGTGTTAAACCTTATTCTAAAAAATCATAATTCCCATATAATATAAAATACCATTATTGATGTTTTTTGCGAGTTTATAATGTTATTATTTCTTTATATGATAGTTTATGTTATATTTCTTGCTTAAAAATTAGGAATAGACGTATTTTGTTGTATTTTTAAAAAACCAATATAAGTATCATAATTAATGGTTTTACCAATAATGTTACCATACCAAAAAAAATAAAAATCTACTTATATATATCATATATTATTAGTAATTACTTTCTCATACTCAACCATTATATTATATTATTTCATGTTTGAATTATGTGGGTATAAGGACTCCAACATGAACATTCCATAATTAATATAATATTATGATTATGAAATTGGATTATTTTTTGTAATTATATGATTATTAAAAAACCATAATGATATTATTTAGCTACATTTAAGTTGGTGTATCAGATATTAAGGAATATTAAAAGATAAAAATTAAACTAGATGAAAAATTAGATATATTTTTTAATGGATATGGTATTATGATCAATGTGTGATTAACATTTTCATTTGGAGAAGACCAAGATAGAAACATAGTAAATTAAAATTATTCCATTAATAATTTTTTTATAATAGATATATCATTTTTATTCTATAATATCATGCTTTAAATCTATAAAGATAGGAATTGGTGAAAACCCAAAGATGTTGCTTCATAGAGGTGGTAGTTAACCAACACATGAATGTTTTTTTCTTTTTTATAACTATAAAATGGGAAATTTGATTTATATTTATTACTTTATAATAATTATATTAAGTGTAAACAAAAATTAATGTCATTATATATTAATTATAATATTATATTTCGATGGAAAGAAAGAAAATAAATGATGTTTAAGAAAAGAAAGTACTCACGTGGGGAAATTTGGATTTCCTTTTGAGGAAGCCTTGGAAATAGAGATATTAATACAATATATTGTGATTGGAGGAGCATGGATAAAGAAGAAGGATATAAAAGAAGGTTTATGGGTAATTTTTTAGGAGTAAAATATATTCATTAAGTGGCCTTGAAGGTATGGAATAAGGCTCCTTTTATATGCTGTGAGATTTCCATTTATGTAAATATTTAAATTTAATACAACGAGAGAATGTATTTCCTATTTAACTTGTAAAAAATGGTAAATAATAGAGTGAAGGATGATATAATTCCAAGAATCTCTCAAATACTCAATTAAAAATATTTTTAACCAGTTTCACACCCATTACCCTTGAATTTTCTACTTATACTACTTTTTTTACCCAAATAACTAGTTTTTACCTATAAAATTTAATTTTAATTCAAAAAGATAACATTTAACTTATTAAATAATTTATACTTATTGATTCCAAATTATAAATTAATGTTTTAAAGTAAAATTTATATGTTTATGAATAATTAATCTTAACTTTAGCTTATGTAACACATAAAAACACGATTTTAAAAAAAGTGTAGTTTTTCTCTTTAAATTTATGTGTAGTATAAAATTACCAATGAATTATATTTTAATGATACATGTAACTTTACTGTTATAAAAATGAAAATTTTGTTGCATAAAATCAAGGAAGTTAACTATTCTTATAAAAATAATATTTATCAAAAAAATAACAAAAATTCATTCATTAATTTTCAATATTACATAAATACATAACATGTTAAACATTGGTTTTACCAAGTTATGTTAGTATTTATAAACTTATTGTATAACCCCTTAAAAAATATTGGATCAATTAAATTTTTTTTATAAATTTATAGGTCTTTATAATATAATAATAATGTTATAAACACTTCAATAATGATAAAAATTTTATTTTTCTCAAAAAATAAAATATTATTAAACAAACAATAATAAATAAAAATAATATAATATTTAAATTATGATTACAAAATATTTTAAATTTATAATTTTTTTAAAAATAATTTTTTATGTTTTTACTTTTAATTAAAAATGTGAAAATATAATGAAAACCATTTTTATAAGAATTTTTTTTAAGTATCGAAAATTTCTATCCTTAATTAAAATAAATTAATAAAAAATTGTTTTAATAAAAAATTAATATAATAAATATGTAATATATAAATTTTATTAAAACAAATGAAATAACATCCAATTTTGGTAAAAAAAAAATTTGAATAATAAATATCTTTAATTTTATCAATGCATTTGAAAATAATGATCATTTTTCTTTTAAAGTCAAAATTGAAAATTTTTACAAAAAATGTGATAAAAATACTAATTATATTAATAATTACCTGATTATATCATCCAAATTTATTTTCATATACCCCCTCAAGATATTCATGTCTGGTTTAAGCATAAGGTAAGCTCTTGTAGAAATTGTGGGTGGTGATTCCTCTAGTTTAGATCCCATAGAAATATCCACTAAAATAAACTTATCTAGAATTTTGTTTCTCTAAAAATAATATTTTACAAGTTATTCATGGGTTATGTCTTTAGAATAACCTAGATAATCAACCCCCACCCCACATTCAAATAAAAAAGATTTATAAACAAAACTTTCGCAACTCTATAAGATTATATTACTTTGTACAATTCCAAATATGGTTAATTTTTTTACAAGATAATTTAACAATAATATTATACTTTTCAATTATTATTTTACCATATTACATGTTTTTAGTTAAATTTTGTATAAAAGAAAAGATAATCACATATTATTTTAGGAAAATTATTTTCTAAAATATTGGATCATTATCGTCTCCTCATACTTATTGGGGATGAGAAGTGATAAGTTATAAATATTTGGAAGACTTGTTTCTTGGATATAGTGATTTGGTAATTGGTATTGAATTTTCTTCGAATTCTATAAGTATAAAACACAACATTTTTAAAATTTTGACTCTTTATTTATGAGATGTTATTTATTAATGGGTTTGGATTTTACATTATTTCATTGAGTTTGAATATTTATGTACCTTTATATATTGTTGGAGTATTGGTGCTATATTTGGGGTTCTGGTTACCTACAAAGGGGTGTCACCTATAGTTTAGAACTATATGTGTCATAGGGTACCTGGTGGGATTCAATCATGAATTCACTAGCAATAGTAGTGGACTTGGTGGCCTTGGAAATCCATGAGGTTCCTAATAGAATAGAAACTTGTTTTAGTAAGATAAATTTTTCTATTTTAACCATTAACCACAATTTTTCTTCCTCTACATCTTCAAATAATATAATCTACACCAGCTACAATGGGGAAGCTTATTTGGTGTCCCAAGGTGTAGTGACCCCAAACCTAATAGCCTAGATTTGGTGTCTTCTTTATTACACTATGATAAGGTACAAGGAATCATATCCAAATGTACCAATGAGTCTATTAGTATTGGTAAACTCGATAAATACATCTGTCCCACATTACATTTGAAAACAAAAAATACAAAATAATTTATTTTTAAAGAATAACATTATTCACTATAAAATAAACTTTCAAATTAATCATAGTGCAGTTCATGGAATCTTGGGTAAAGGAAAAAAATATGGGTGATCTCAAAGTATTAGTAAGGGTTAAGTACAAGAAAATATATCATAAATCTATAATGAATAATCAATAAGGAAATGTAAATAAAAGAAAACACATTCCAAATAATTAATAAATTTACCATTATAATTTGATAGGGAAAAATAAATATGTAATTTAAAATATATAAAAAAAGTTATCATTAAATCAATAAACTTATAATTAAATAATCCCAAAGATAATACCATTAAAAAAATCTCACCGATAAATGATAAGGCCCAATCAACATTGAAATGTATATAACTAAAAACACATTCCATTTAATCAATAAATTGAAAATTAATTGAATTAAGATATAATATCAGAGGGAAAATATAATTTATAATAATAACATAATTATCAATGAAGGAATTGCTTAATTTTTGGATGTCATGATATTTGGAATTATGATACCTCTATTATCAATACCTTTAACAATACAGTTTAAAACTACATATAGAAACCCAATTAATAATTTATTAGTAATTCAACTCATGATACTATAAATACATATACTAAATATATAATCCTATACTCACAGGTCAATGAATTTCTAAGTCATTCCTCATATATCGAATAATTGATTTAAATTGTGAATAATTTTCATTATCATCAAATATTTATATTCTGTTAATAATAAAATTTTATTAACATTTACCTATACACAAAAAATATATGTAAAACCTTAACTATGAATTATATATGTTTTATGAAATAAATATATCCATGATAAATAATATGGGTATTTAGGGAAATTTTAATGTCCACAGGAAAGTGAATAATTAATGGGAGAGTTAATGATTACAAAACTAAATCAAGGAAATCAATATCAATATTTTATTCATTCAAAATGATCATAAATAATCTAGGTAAATAATAAATATGATATCAATAAAACATATCTATAGTTGAATATAAGAAAAATAAATGATTTTTCTATTGAAAAATAGGAATACCATTAAACATATTTTTAAAAATATTATTGAGGGAAATATACTTTTCTTTTTGAAAAAAACATTTTAAAACCTGATGTTCACAATATATTTTTTAAAATACTGGTATTTTAAAATAACCTTCAAAAATTCTAATGTAATATTTGAAATATTGAGTGATCATGATTGAATGAAATTTTGTACTTTCCAATTATGTTAAAATAAATATGCCATTCACATTTTTGGTAAAATCCAAACAGTCCTTATTTTGAAAACAACTAGAATATTAATACAAAAATTATTTGTTGAAATTTAAAATGGGTAAAAATTTATTTAATAAATCATTTGGAAAAGGTTAATAACATTTTTTAAATAATTTTTAGAAAACCTAGTTTTGGAAGAAAACAGATTTTCACTCGAAGAGAGAAATAAAGATGGATTTTCATTAAAAAAATATCTTATCACTTAATTTATGTAAAAACAAGAGGTAATAGTATTATTACTTATAATAATTATTAATAGTTGGATTAAGATAAAATTAAATTTGTTTAATTAGAAATTTCAAATAATTTATTTCAATTGAAATTCAAGAATAAACAATATCGACAAGAATTATATTGTGAAATAAAACATGATAATGATCATATCATTGAAGTGAGGATTCATTAAAGAATAAATTATGTATATAACCCATAAATACATATAAAAAATTTGTAAATAAAAAATTATAAAATAATAATTAATTTCATGCATTATATTATAGAATCCAATATGATGAATGAGTAATATAACCCAATGAAATGGAATTTATTTATGAAATTCTTTACAAATTAATAACTCTTAACTCGAGTACCTTGGATGTAATAATATAAATTTAAACTCAAAAGGACATGTATTGTTAATTAATGATGATATTAAATTTAATATGCATGTATATACACTATATAATAGAAACTATGTGCATAACATTACAGTATGCCTCAATGAAGAGAAATTGAGACAAAGTTTCTTACCTCACGCTTCCTTTTGGTTGAAAATTATTTAACCTAATTTATTTTTCTTTTAAACATGTAATTAAATTAAACCAGAACTCTATTAATATTTATAATATCAAATATGTTCATTTTATAACATGGTATCACATGTTCACTGTAAATCATTTATTAAATTCAGTGTTTGTGGGGTTAATTTCATTGTTTTATCATTCATTTTTTATCATGAATGTTCTGGTAATTGTGTATATTATTTAGTTCAATAATATTTAGAATATTAATCTTGAAATAAATATCATTTTCATAAGTGAATTTTGATTTTAGGAACAATCATTAAAGATTATTTTGAGAAATGAAGTACGTTACGATACTAGATACAGTTTAGTGTACATACACATGAGTAACCATCACATTTCTCAATTATCATTAAGGAAATGTGTCAAGATATATTTTATCTTTACAAAATGATCATAATATCATAAATAACATAATATTTCTTAAAATATATGTATATATATCATCTTTTTAGTGAGGTTATTAAAAGAGAGCCACATTACTTCATGTAGGAAATAATCCACATATACAAAAAATGATGTTATCATCATTAAGTGAGTGAAAATTTATGAATTAAAATGATATATTATCTATTCATAATGATAAATTTAGTGACCTGGATTTTTCCATGTATTAATTTTTGATATTTTATCGATTATTATTTAGAACATGCACTGATATGAAGTTTTATTTTGAGGCCTGATGTGTCACGACCCCCTCCCCACATTGTCTACCCCTCCTAATCTAGAAATGTGATAAGAAAGATAATGACCCCCCGAGTATGGCCTCTAGTAGGCCCCGGGATGGAGACTAACAGAAAGGGGACAATAAACACGTAATTGGGAGGAATTACCCTCTTAGAGAAAACATGTGGAAGAGAGAGATAATAAAGAAACTAACAAACTCCAGCTAGGACTAAAATATAATAGAAAACCCAATTCCACATATGTAACATCATGAAATAACTACTACAACTGAAAGGGAAAAGTGCATTTACTAAAAGAAGTAAAATGGAAATGACCACAAAGCTCAACCATCTCCTACAAATCCCCAAGATATTGGAATCTAGACTGACCTCCAACCTACTCCAAATGACCTAAAATAAGTTAATATAACATTGTGTGATTATTATAGTATACCCAGTAGGATCCTCTCAGAGCCTCTTGTGAAAGAGTAACGAATGCATGCTGAAGAACAGTGAACAACAACTGAAACTAACTCATCATATAAACATGTATACTACGTTCTCAACATCACCATGGCTACTCTCACAATGTATTTCATACATGATTATATAATATAATAAAGGTTATCAAGGGTACCTTTCTACCACTTCACCACTTGTTTGTCGCATTTCCCCAATGTCCCATGTCCTGAGCATATTTCTCCAAAAAGGGTATCCCGAAGACACCTCGGTGAACCACCACATCATGAACCTCGTGCAATAAAAAAACTACATCCACATAGACAAAATAACTAGGTAATTTTTGGGATCCACCACAAATAACATAACTTGTATCATACATTGGGTATTATACCTCATTCCATTTGAGACCATATACCGAGTAAGGATCCTCAAGCCATCACAACCTATACACATTATAACTATAGTAGTCCTTGAGAAAATATATCCAGAATATGTGTGTGTGAAATAACCACAATCCATTGCAACCCTCTATACACATATTTGGGGAAACAGACCACCATGAATACCAGCACAAGTAACTACTAAGAGAAGAGTGTGGGAACAAAGGGGGTTGTTAATCATCTATCCTCCCATCAAGATGTTGGGGAAAACACCCCTTAGGGATCAGAATCCTAGGGGTGTAATTTTCCCTAACCAAAATGGTGGACTAGAATATAGAAAAAATAATAATATATAATATAGATCACAACCACACTATGGAAAAAACTTAGTATTAGGCTCAATTAAAGCTAATATCTCTAAGACTCCTAGAAGCAACTGCTAATACTAGATATCCTATAAGCACAAAACAATTTAAAGATCCAAATTAGGTCATATTATTCCTTTTAATGATTTTTAATTTACCTTAATTATTTCATTTACCATTAAGTAACCATTACCATTTCCACATTAGATTTTATTATCATTCTAACCAGGATTGATTCCCTCCAGGCATAACCAAACCGATTCCACAGTACCTCAAAAATATAACCACAACAATTCATCCTAGAAAGATCCAACCCCATGGTTTCAACATAATTTATTCAATAATTTATTAAAACATATTCAGTTTCCATAATTCCATGAAATCTAGAATAGCATACTAAGATAACAAACACAATGGGATCAATACAGTGAGTAGATGGACTACCCGTTGAGTCATTTCTACCTATAGAAGTAGTGTAGACCCATCCATCCATGAGAAGGTAAACATGGAAATCATGTGGGGTACCCCACACTTCTTCATGTATTTTGGGAGGATTGTAAGAAATACCATGTACATCATGTATTGGGGAAGCTAAAAAAGATAAAAAAAACAATTACAATAACAACCACTTTCACATCGACAGGTAAGCCAAGCTTCAACCTGTTCTGTCATCCCAAATGTCCTCCCCAACACCCACATGTATAACCTGATGCATCTCTCCACTCTATGTGTCGAATACTACAACCACCACCACTGGGCCTACCTTCCCCCACATACCACAATAGATTTCTAGGCTCACTCATCCCAAGTTCAAACCAAAACACAAGAAGGAAGAAACAAATAACATTGAAATTTGGATCTTGGCCCTAAACAAGCCATTCATCCTTCACACACAATTAGCACTCACTGCTCAAAAGCATAGAAAAGTTGTCCTTTATAAGAAAGAGGGTAACTTAAAACCCTACAAGGATTTATCTTTATCACACAAAAAACTATTTATTATATATTTAATTAACCGATTCATTTCAACATGCATAACTGTATCCATTTGATTATCATCAAATCAAAATAATATTATCTTAATTAATTAACATGCGTCTTTATTTATTTATCCAATTAATTATAAATTCATTCCATATTTACATTCTTTACTAATTTCTATCAATAACAACAAGCTAAATATTCAAAGAATATATATCATAGTATCTATAAAATCAAGAGGCAATAACATCGGTAAGCAATTGATAAGAATTATTTAATTTGATTCAAATATTTATTATGAAAATTTAATTGTGATCCAGTGCCTAAACAATGATAACTCTAAAAATGAATGTAAATAAAAATAGAGAAGCCACGAATCCCATAGGACAAAATGTTTCCAATGCTATTTTCAATAGAATGGTCTAACACATCGAATCACAATCACCTCTCCCACAGTGGAAGCATCCACCCGAGGATGCTACGATACCACAGTACCGACCAACAACTGAGATATATCTATCAGAAACATGGAGATCACATGCCATCACATGGAAAAGGGAAATATGAGTAAATAGATCATGGAACCCATAATACTATATTAGAACAAACCTTATATCAAAAATGAATCGAAACCTCAAGGTTTCACCAAAATAGTGGGTGCACATGTAGCAGAAAAAAATACAAAGGGAAACTGATCCAAGGATAGAAGTTCGATCGCACATATCATATGGGAGGAAGAAATATTGGTGTATCATATCAAGGAAAAGAAATAAGGAAGAACATGGGAAGAAGATATCATGACCATTTGAAAATATAAACAGAGAAATAGCTTAGACACGATTTAGATTTATCATTAAATGCGGATCTGTCAAGACTACATGGTTTGACCACATATGGCACCATAACACTTAGGAATCTTAATATAGGAGTTATGGGATTTGAATCGGCCTTAAATACCTTATAATAATTATTTAAATGTATTTTACATCAATGATAATGTCAAAAGAGAAAATTATAGAAAGTTGGAAACATTGTACACCTACCGATGACTGGAAAAAATGTGAAACTACTGATAGGTGACCTACCAAATGGGAAACAGTATAGAACCTACCAATTGATGAATTAACGATAGCTGTAAAAAATGTAGAACCTATAGATAGATGACTGACCAATAGCTAGAAACACTATAGCACCTACCGATATATGACCTACCGACATTTGGAAACATTATAGCACATACCTATAGACGTCCTACAGATAGCTAGAAACATTATAGGACCTACCGATGTGTAGAAACATTATAGAACCTAGTGATAGATGAACTACCGATAGCTAGAAACATTATAAAACCTACCGATAGATGACCTACCGATACCTAGAAACACTGTATCACATATCGATATATGACCTACTGATAGCTAGAAACACTATAGAACCTACTGATAGATAACATACTGAAAGCAGGAAACACTATAGCACCTGCCGATAGATGACCTACTGACAGCTAGAAACAATGTAGTACCTATTTATAGATGACCTATCGATAGCCAGAAATACTGTAGAATCTACTGAATGATGACCTACTGTCAACTAAAAACACTTTTCACCTACCGATAGATGACCTATCGATAGATGGAAACATTTTTCACTAAACATAATTTTTTTTAAAAGTGTTGGGAATAAGTCACCTTGACCTCCAAAAATACTTCAAAGACTAGATTTCTATAAAGGAATGGACCAGAGTGGTCTGGTCCATTACATCAGATACCACTAAAACATTCTTGTCCTTGAGCATCCAAAAAACAACCCAGAGAGGAAATAGAAAAAGGGTTTGAACAACAACCCTTCGAGCCACCTCTCAAGGATCTTGCTATCAAAGGAGATCAGTAGATTTGTCAGCAGAACAATGTGAAACCACATTGAAACCAAAACCACAACCATATCCTAAAAAATATATCAAGCTAGATACCTCTCAAAAGAGATAAATCTAGAATAAGGAAAAAAATCTATCTCATAAAATAAAGGTTTTACAACCATCAAATGAATATAGCTACAAGAAAATAGATAAACATCAAAAATCTTGGTGTACTGAGTGTGTATCTATGACTCACATTCCCAAGTACTCTCCTTCACTCCGTCATTCCACCAAAACACATGGACCAAGGGGATAGAATTCCTACGAAACACATTCTACTTGCGGTCCTTGTTCTCTACAGGATCCTCCTCAAAGGTCGCATCGTCATCAAAATCGATCTCCCCCCAATCGATGAAGTGAGATTCATCATGAAGATAATAACATAGTTAAAAAATGTGAAAAACATCTTGTATCCAGATCATATGTAGCAAAAGTGCTACCGATATTCCACAACTCCAACCGGATCCAATACCATGAAGGCCAAACAGAATGTGGTGAAAGATTACTCCCATGACCAAACCATCGCTTTCCACACAGTTAGTCACCATTAGAAACTCAAGATCCCCAAATTCAAACTCCATAGGAAACCTCTTATGAGCAGCATAAGATTTCTGATGAACTTGTCCTTGATTCGTCCTCTTGTGAATCACCTGAACCCTCTCTTTCATATTCTATACTAGTTTTGACCCAATAATTTCTAACTCTCCAACCCTAGATTGACACAGTGGAGAATGGCATGGTTGTCCATACAAAGCATCAAAAAACACCATACCGATGGTGGAGTGCAATATATTATTTCATGTAAACTCTACCATAGGTAGGTTCCTCATCCACAAACCACCAAAATATTGGACACATGAGTGAAACATGTCTTCGAGGGTGTGGATGGTCTAATCAATCTGACCATACTTCTACCGATGAAAACCAGTGCTAAGGTATAGTTGGGAACCAAAATCATGATGGGAACCACTATACACCCTGGATGAAAAACAAGGATCTCTATAAGAAATGATCAGCCTTATGACTATATGGAGTCTGACCACTTCCTCCGGATAGTGACTCAATAAAACTTCCACTGAGCTTGACATCCTGATTACTACAAAGTGGGATGGTTTCAACAATGAATCTCAAACTACAAATATATTGTCATATCCTATCGAGATAGAGGTAAACTAGAAAAAAATACCATCAATATGTCCTCCCACATCCCCTAAGTAACATCCTATAGATGGAGAAAACCAATGGGAACACGTTTCTTAGCCTTCACCTTTTGGAAGAAAAAACATTGAGACACAAACTCTGCAACTACATTCTTTAACCCGGGCCACCAATAATGATATCTCAAATCATGGTATATCTTTGACAAGACAGGATATACCGCTAATGGAAAACTATGGAAAACTCTGAGAATTATCTGATGCAATGTAAATGGAATTGAAATCTTCCCCTGAAACAACACACAATGTTGTTCATCATCATACCAACCATCAGGGGCCACGCTACAAACCAATCCGTCTATCCAGACCCCTACCTCAAGATCCCCCAACTAGAATTATTCTCATTGTTTCTCCAAATAAGAATCCCCCATCATACAAAAAAGACAACCTCAACCCCTGACTTCTCCCATATTCTATTTAATCCTGAATGGTCTTCCATCACCCTCCAGGAATCACCCGATTCACGCACTACATCACTACGCAACATCCTATTTAGTGCATTATCTACTACATTTTCTTTTCTCAGTGTATTAGAAATTTCGATGTTGTAATCCTATATGAACTCTATCCACCAATGCATTTAAAATTTCAAGTCACACTAGAAGAAAATGTACTTCATGATCTTATGATCAATGAAGAACACAAAATACTCACTAATGAGGTAATGTATCTACAACTTCAGGGAAAACACCACTTCCATAAACTCATAATCATTGGTGGAGTAGTTTTGTTCATGTTGAAGAAATTTTTTAGACCCAAAAAATGGCATATATCTACTGCATTAGAACATAGACTAACCCTAGATTAAAGGAATCACAAAAAACATCAAAATGAACTCCTTTTGCTGGAAGACAAAGGACCTGAGCATGAACTAACTTCTCTATCAGATACATGAAAGTTGCCTAACACTGATCAGTCCAAATGGATGCCTAGTCCTTTCTAGTGAAAAAATTTATAGGTGTCACAACCAAATATAAATCATCCATGAAACTCCTGTAACAGCCTAAGAGACCGAGGAAACTTTACACCTTTACCACTATAATGGGAAATTCCCAAGACACAGCTGCTTCTATCTTTGATGGATCCATAGATACTTCATAATTTAATTCAACATTTCCCAGTAAAAATACTTCTCAATCCCAAATCTCGGACATTGAAAACTTCTTGAGAATCTATTTTTGATAAAGAACTCTCAAAACTGAACACAGATGCTCTTCATACTCCTTCACGGACAAAGAGTAAACAATGATGGAATCGATGAAAACAACCCTGAACTTATCCAAAAACTCACAAAACACATTTTTCATCAACCCCGTGAATATATTTGGAGTTATCATCTAATCAAATGATAACACAACAAACTTGTAATCCCCATGACGACAACAGAAGGCAGTCATCAGAATATCCTCATCCTTCACTCACATCTGATTATATCCTAACTACAATTCGATCTTCAATAACCAACTATCACCCTCCAGTTCATCACATAAATGATCAATCCATGGAAGAGGATAATGTTTCTTTAATTTTTCACATTTAAAGCAATGATAATCAACACACAACCATAAACATCCATCATTATCCTTCACAAAAAAATGGTGCACCCCACAGTGACACACTCACCCAAATAAAACTGCACTAAAACAGACCATCGACCTATATACACAGATCTTGCAACTCATAAGTCTCATTACTATATGAAGACATCGATATAGGATTCACGCCTGGATATAGATAAATCTCAAACTCGATCTCCCATCGAGGGGATAACGATAAAACCTATTCTGTAAATACATTAGGGTACTCTTAAAAGGACCTGGGAAATGTAGATTGTTGAAGCTCCAATAGAATTAGCATCAGATCATCCATCAAGGATGACAAGGAAGAAACAAGCTTCTAACCCATCTCAGGTTCTCACTCGCCAACAAACACCATTGGATCTCCATCAACATCGAAGAAAACCACCTTCCTACAAAATAAATCCATGATAGCCTGCACTGAAAAAAACTAATCCATGCTGAGGATGACATCATATAGTTATATTTGTAAACATAGGAAGTCTCCCAAAGATTGATGTTGACCTAGAACTGGCTCACAGGCTCTACATACTTAAAACAAGTCATCTCGACCTCCAACTGGCGTAGTAAATTCCTAGGGCACTGGAAGCATCTCTACCTCAAGTCCCAAAGCATTGAAAAGGGCAGGTAATATGAACAATTGCGTCAATCCTGATTCAAAAAAGGCAGAAACCCTAGTAGAAAACAAGAAATGGGTACCTCAAACAATGTATAGCTCTCCTGGTGTTGGAAAAACCAACACATGAACCTAACCATGACCTGCTCAATGGCCTCCCATACACTAATGGTGACCACCTCCACAACCTCAATTTTCTCTTTGAGGATGGGGGCGTCCCGAGATTTTTTTTCCTACCCCATCTATTATATATTGATCCATAACTGGTGAACCCTACTGCTACTATCTTGGAAGAAACTGCCTCAATGGAGGAACCTAAATAGGAACATTGGATGCATGCTGATTACTTAGAATGTTTGGACACTCTAGCTACTGATGAGATCGGCCTCCATAAGAAAAACAATCACATGATCCATTGTCTTAGATCTAAGATCCACTACCCATGGAGAAATGAAATCCTAAGGGATGGGACCTACCCCCTGCCAAATAGAAACTCTTATTCCCTAAAAACTGGTTACCCCGAACCACAACTCTTAATTGTGAGGAATTCAGATGACTCCCCTCTCATGACGATATAGTTCTAGATAATGTCCTCTTAATGAACTCTCCCCTCACCAGAACCTCGAGATATTTCTTCACCATAAACTAGGTGACCTGGTTATGGATCTTTATATGAAAAGACTCTTCTAAATTCCTTGCCATGGCCTCCTCATCTAGAAACAAGTCTAAATCATATCACAAAAAGGTTCCCAAAACAGATTTCAAACTATTGCACATTGGAGCTCTCCTATCAAAGGATAAGCAGCTCCTGGAAAATGGTCGCCTTCAAGGTCAATGAAATATATTCTACTCTAAACTGGACTCAGAACTCCTCCTATGAGACTATTGAATCCTTGTGATCTCTAAGGAACAAGAACCACCCCTACCACGCTACTCCACATAGCATCGTCGCAACCAATGACACCCAGTGATCCTTACGAGTACATATGGAGTTGAAAGCTATATCAACCAACATGTTTTATGTGAATGCATCTTAAATTGATCCCTCTTAATTCTATAGTCTCTGGTACAAAAACTCTTGGAGTGTCCTCCTTCAAGTTTCATATTTATCAACCTCTACTCTTAGGTATTCTGTATATGCAACCTATTGAACAATTGTTGCTTAAACCAAATGAGGATTTTTTCTTAGAGCCATACCTTCAAAATAAAAACCAATTAAATCTCCTAAACATAGAATATAGAAAAATTTAACATTAATTAATTGTTTTATTTTATTCATTTTTGGGTAACCTATCCAATGGTCTACCCCTTTCAAATATAGGCACGGAGAATAATGATGAATAATTATTTCTTAGGCCTCTACCCTACAACTGGAATCACTTCATTTCGTAGCCACTATAAAATTAAAAGATCATGCATCAAATCACTTGGGAGGCCCAAAATACTTCTTTTGCATCCAATATTTAGTGTTCACAAAACTTTCTAAACCTGAATTACACTATTTCCCTACCAACCCATGCAACCTCACTTGTTCCTAACTCCAAACTCCGTACTATCCCTCAAACTCCCTCTAATAAAACTC
Organism: Viscum album; assembly: GCA_963277665.1. NCBI lineage: Eukaryota > Viridiplantae > Streptophyta > Magnoliopsida > Santalales > Viscaceae > Viscum > Viscum album. Next base: position 409,480,064 of record OY728156.1, read on the forward strand.
TTTTAGGACCTCATCCCCACAAAGTGTACCCCTATTGGTCTGGAAATTTGAGAAGAGAGATAATGACCCCCAATTCCCACCTGTTGTAGGGTCTAGGTTGGTGAATAGAACCAAGGCTATAGTAAACACACTAATAGGAGGAATTACCCTCTAATAGAAAACATGCGTAAGAGAGTCATAAGTTAGACACAAACAAACTCATACATAGAATACAATAAAAATAAAACCCATGTTCAAATATGTAATTTCATGCAAGAACTACTACAACTAAAAGGGAAAAACTAAAAGTATCAAAAGAATGTAAAACAATTGCAACCATGAACCCCAAACAACTCTTGTAAACCCCCAAGCTTGTAGTGACTATATTGATCTCCAAACTGCTTTAAATAACATAAAAACGCCATTTATATAACGTGGGGTGAGTATAATAGTATAATCAGTTGGATCCTCCCTTGAGGCACTCAAAAAAAAAGAAAGGAAAGCATGATAAAGCACAATGAACAACAAGTGAGATGAACTCATAACCTAAATAGGTATACTAAGTTCCCTACCTCTCCATGGGTACTCTCACCAAGTATCACCAATAAGAGCATATAATATAATTAATGATATCATGATTACCCCACTACCACTTCCCCATTATATTACTGCTTTTTCCTAATGTTACAAATCTTTAGCATCTATATCCAAAAACTCTATCCCCAATACACCTAGGGAAAGAATCAGAACATGTAAATAATGTAACACAACAACTATGTCCACATAAAAAAATTGACTGGGTAGTTTTCGGAGGCGACCACAGCTCAAATAACATGTATCATACATTGTGTATTATACCTCCAGACATTACAGCTCATACACCGAGTAAAGATCCTCAATCCATCACATCCTATACATGTTATACCTATAGTAGTCCTTTGGAAACTATATCCAGAATAAATGTGTGTGAAATAACCACAATCCATTACCACCCTCTACACATATATATGGGGAAATTAACCACCATGCATACCAGCACAAGTAACTACCAAGAGAAGAGTGTGGAGTCAAAAGGAGTAGTTATACATCCATCCTTCCACCGAGATGTTGGGGAAAAACCCCCCATGGATAAGAATCATCGGGGTGCTAGTTTCCTTAATCGACTGGGTGTAGTACCATATAGAAACAAAAAAATTATAGGATATAATATTTCTCACAACCATTCTATGGGAAGAACCTAGTCATAGACTCAACTACAGATAACATCTCTCGGACTCCTGACATCCTCTAGTAAGACTATATAACCTACAAGTAAAAAACACTTTAAGGGTGACATTTATTCATCTTATACATTTTAATTAGTGTATATTTATGTTAATTAATTATTTAACCATTAATTAACCATTACAATTTCCACATTACATTTCATTATCATTATATCCAAGATCCATTCCCTTTAATCATAACCAAACCATGTCCATTGTACCTCATAAGTATAACCATAGCATTACATCCTACCAAGATCCAAAACCATGATATCAACATCATTTATTAAATAATTTTTCATCAAAATCTTCACATTCATAATTCCATTCATTCTAGAAAATCATGACAAGCTACCAAACACTATGGGATCAACAAGGTGGGTAGATGGACTACCCATCGAGTCTTTTACACATATAGTTAGATCATAGAATCATCCATCGTTGATAAACTAAACATAGAAAGAACGTGGAATACATCATGTGTATTCACATCTTTTAGAAAGAGGGTAAGAAAGAACATCATCCTCAAGAAGTGGATAAGGTACAATATATAAAAACCATATGTTCAACGGAAACCACTTTTACATCGACATGTAATCCCAACTTTTACCAGTTCCATCATCCCCAGTGTCCACCCTGACACCAATATGCATAACCTAATTCATCTCACCACTCCAGGTGTCAACTTTTTCCACCACCATCACTAGGCCTCAATGTGACCATATACCATAATATCCTTCCTGGATCATCCACCCCATACACACACCAAAACATAAGCAGTAAGAAAACATAACATTGAAACTACGCTCTTGGCCCAAAACAAGGCAATCAACCATCGCACACAAAGATCACTCACAACTCTAAAGTATAAGGCACATGGAAGTTACAAGAAAGTGGGTAACTCAGAAACCTAGAGGGTATTATCATTATCGCACATCCAATTCTTTATTCCATATTGAATTAATCGATTCATTTCAAAATACATAGATGCACCCATTTGATTATCATCAAATAACAACAATTACAACCGGATTCATTAACTTGACTCTTTATTTATTTATCCAAATAATTATAAATTAATTCCATATTTACATTATTTACATATTTCCATCAATAATGTCAAATTAAACAAGAAAATCATATATATCACACTATCTTGAAAATCAATAGGAAATAACATTTATAAGCAATTAATACCACTTCTTTAATCCAGTTAAAATAATTTTTATTTCAATTTCATTGGGATCAAGTGGATAAAGAATTTTAAATCTACAACAGAACATAAATAAACATAAATATTCCATGAATCCACTACCTGAAAAAGAATTTGATGTTCTTTTCATGAGAACGGTCCAACACAGTTGATCATGATAACCTCTCCTACAACAGTAGCATCCACCTTAGGATGCTACGACACCACCATACCATCAAATAACTGAGAAATATATATTAGAAACCTGGATATCCCATTACATCACTTGTTAAGGATAAATGGTAGGAAATAGATCAAGGAACCCAGAATATGGTGGTAGAATATATCTTTTATCGAATATGGATCGACAGTTCCTAAATGCAACAAAATAGGGGGTGCACATGATGAAGGAAAAAATGAAAAGGTGAAAATATTCAAGGAAAAAAGTTTGATCATCTGACTCCTATGGGAGGAAGAACTCTTGGTGCCCCATAACAAAGATAAAAATGAAGGAAGAAAAAGGTAGGAAGATATCTCATCCCTTTGGAAATCTAAACAGACGAGCAGTTTAGATACGGTTTTGATTTTCTTTTAAAAGTGGATCTATCGAGACTACATGGTTTGAGTAATTAAAGAAGTTGGGAACTAAATAATATTAATATAGGAGTTATGATCTTTGAATCGGACTTAAATCCCTTAAAAAAGGCTTTGAATGTGTTTTACATCAAAAACAATGTCAAACGGGTGAAACTGTAGGAATATCGAAACATTGTACACCTACCGATGGATGGAAACACTATAGTACCTACTGATTGACGAACTACCAACCTAGAAACACAATAGAAAATACTAATAGAAGAAAAATTGTAGCTGTAAACACTATATAACCTACTGATAGATGACCTACCGATAGATAGAAAATGGTCACACCTATCGATAGATGACTTACCAACATATGGAAATACTATAGAACCAACTGATAAATAACCTACTGACAGCTAGAAATATTATAATCCCTACCGATAGATGGCCTACAGATAGGTGCAAACACTGTAGAACATAACGATTTATGACCTACCAAATGCTAGAAACACTATATATCTCCTACTGATAAATGACCTACTAAAAGTTGGAAACACTATAGCACATACTGATAGATGACGTGCTGATAGTTGGAAACATTGTAGCATCTACCAATATATGAAATAATGATAGCTGGAAACGTTGTTACACCGATAAATAGTTAACGTACTAACATCTAGAAATATTGTAGCACTTAGTGATTTATGACCAACCGATAGACGAAAACACTATTCACATAATAAGAAATTTTGCAAAGTACAGGGAATAATTCACCATAACCTCACAGAACACCTCAAACACCACATTTTAGCAAAGTAATGGACTGGAGAGTTCTGAGCCATTACACTATGTTCCCAAAAAATTGAAATATATTAAATAAAATGCACACACATTTTTACTACAAAAATGGAATAACTTATAAACAATGACCCAAATCAAAAAACTAAGAAATCATTGAGTTCTGAATGTGAGGTTTACCCTAGGCATGGTAAAATATTTATCGAACTGGGGTGGTTGTAGAAAAATTTTCAAATATTTAAAATCAATAAATTAATTATTTTATTTATTTTATTCTATTTCACTGACACATCGACCTAACCACATCAATAAATAAATAGTTGTGGGGAAATACTTGGTTTAGATTCTAAAAACTAGAGATTTAGAGGACCCTTGGAGAGCTATCAAATGAGATTCCATTATCAATCGATGACTAGATCACAGATCAACGACTGATGTGAGATGAAATCAGAGGATATCACTAGAGATCATAGCACATCTCTATTCTTCATTAAAAATCAGTCCAAATAGATGTATGTCGTTTTTTTTATTTTGGCTATTTCCCCATTCTTAATTTATATGAAGAATGTGAATAAACCAACCAACATATAGATTTATTGTCTGGTTATCTTGTGAGGTGGGTTTATTTTTGGGGATATTTTGGGGTAATTCTCTTCTTCATTGAAAAATTTATCTTATCATTTTTTATTCTAATGAAAACGAATCTTGGTTGGCCTGAAAATCTAACAAGGTCCACTCCATATGATTTTTACTATTATTTTATCCACTATTTTATTCATTCTTCATTGATGTTCATTTTTTGTACTGTAGTTCTACGTATACCAGAAATTTGAACATATAAAACCTAATTCATGGTGTGACCATTCAAAATAATAGACCAGGGATTATAATAACACGATGGTGGTGAGAATATTTAATCATTTATATATTAAGTGGTTTTTCATACCTTATTTCATGTTATTCAGTGCATAAAAAACAATTAATAATAAGTTCTATTTAAGAATGGTTTTAAGGGATAAAATCTAGATTACAATCGTGGTGAGTTTAATCTAGAATAGATCCTTGATTTTCAGTACTAATGGGGATATATTTACAGGCGTTGGTGGTGTTGGAACATACAGAAGAAAGAACCATTATTTTTTAAAAAACATGAACCATATGATGTGTAATCTAGGATTAGACATCATATGGGACCTCATAGTAGTGGATATTATATTAGGATAAATATATGTACCACATGGCATGTGAACTTATCACATTGCATGTGACCTTGTCACATTGTATGTGACCCCTCTCCGAAGGATTAGCGTGTACCATGGTGGGTACATAGAGATAAGATGGGGTACATAGGCCTAGGGAATGTCATATACTTCTACATGGACATGGATCTGCATGGTGTACATGGTAATACCCATGTACTTGTACATGGTAAGAGTACATTGGTAGCCGACACACTATTTAATGTTACATGGACAGAGACACTGGATATAGACCGTTTACATGAGCATAACCTGAGGTTTAAGGGACATGGGGTGTAACCTGACTATATTTTATATACTCATTAAATCATGGATTAGATCCCTTTTCCTCTATCTCATGGAATTTTTTAGGGGGAATTCCCCAAATATACTCCTTGAGGGTTAGGATGGAATCACTATCTAAACATAGGAAATTTATCTCTTTAGTAAGACTTCTTGGATAGAGTTGTTGGAATTCTTTCACGAGTCAAGGAGTCAGATCACTTATTTCTATTCCTTCCCTATGTGTTTTTCTTGGAATCATAATGACCAATACTATATAGGTAATGATACTCTAATTAGAAGGTTAATCCAAATGGAGTTTTTGGTATACCTCATAGCTTTGAAAGTGATAATAATATTTGTATCGTATCTCATAGAACCTTTAGAAGGTACATTATATGGAATGAAGTAATTATAATTACCTCTATGTTGGACTTCATTAGTGATTTCATACTCAAGAGTGTGTTCTCCCATATGAGTGCTTTATGAAACCATTGGGTTGGAATCCTATGATGGTTTTACGGTTGTGAGTTACCATTATACTATATCTATTGTTATTTATATCTAGATATTACTGTTATAAGTGTTGTTGACATATACCTATGTATATCTTACTATATTCATTTCTTGAATGCTTTGTGGTTTCGGTGTTTCCTACGGGGTATTTTTTTACTCACCACAGCACATGCATTTCTCACACGTGTCATTTTTTTTAAAGGCGATTGACCTTTTAATAGATTCCTATATGGACCAAAACTAGATGATACATAGTGATATTGGATAGACAAGGTGATTTATTATGGTATCTTGAAATCAGTCCCTAGTTTTAATTTCTTGTTGCACTTCGTTTCAGACTCTTTTTGTTGGGCCTATATTTTTCCCCCATATACATTCCTTCACTTCATGTCGTACTATGGTTGTGGGATTAAGATGTATACATTCATGTTTGTTTATGTTTTTTATATTTCATCCTTTTATAGGTTTTTTTGTGTGTTTGTGTAATGTTACATAGTCTAAGGCCTCCCATGTAACTTATATTCCTATTTAGCGCCTGTCCCCAGCCCCTAGCGTATTGGTAGTGGTCTTGGGGACTCACAAAATGTGACACTTTGGGATGGGTTGTGATTATAAATATGTTATGAATATAATAATTATTTCATTAATGTAACGCCCCGACCCTAGTTACCCAGAGTCGGTGCATTATTACATAACATTGGCATGATCACAAGAAAGATCAAATCTCGAAAGACCGATTGGTTTAGTAGCCTTGGAAATACTAGATATATTCCTAAGTTTTACATTACATCATAAAATGAAAAACTACTACAACAACATAATGTTTCCACAGTCCACACTATAATCCCCTCATAATATCCCTGCAGGTCATTCATAACTTACATCTTCACATCCTGGGAAAAATAAAACATAGAAAAGGGGTGAGCTCAAATGCCCAGTAAGGATAACAATATAGCGGAAACTTTCATAAATAAGAATAAACTTTTAAGGCAATGTATAACTAAAACAAAAACCTTTCAAACATGAACTTTCAACATGGTATGGAATAAATAAAATGAAATAATGCCATTTACTTATTCACATGGATATTCTACTAATCGAATAATCACATGCAAAAATCAATAACCACTTTCATAATGTAGGAATGCATAATGCCAGACTATCATAACCACATAGTCAAGGCCTCGTGCCAAGACTACAAATACGATTTTGTCAAGGCCTTGTGCCAAGACACTAGTTTGTCTCATGAGACCTACCGATGCGTCGAGGAGCTATAGCGGGCTCCACCCATCACTTACTAAGTCCAATGCATTCCCATATGAAAAGGTTTAAACATAACATAAACATTCGTATTAAAACTAGCATACGAAATGTAAATAATTTCACCATAAACTATGAATGGTATAAAAATAGCACATCCACAGTCAAACATATCACAAAACCTTCAATACAATATAGAAGTTTTGTATCATAATAAATCAACTTCAAATAATCTTAAAATCCATCAAAGGATGTTGACATAGATGAAATAAATATTCTTTTTAAAGAAATATCTCCTTTTATTTTGAAATCATTTAAGATCCATATAAAATAAAACATTTTCTTTGAAACTATTCTTATAAGCTTGTAAGGGAAACTTTGAAGATTGTATAATGGCGGAAAGTAGCTGCACCCGCCGTCTAAGTTAAAAAAACATTCTTATCTTAATTCTGTCGAAAAGGTTAAAAATGACCTTGTTTTGAAAAGGACCGAAAGATTCCTTTATAAACCACTTATAAAAGTCAAAAAGGGTATAAATGACTTTAACTCATATTCTAGTAAATAGAAAAAATGTTTTGAAATACATTTTTAAGAAACATGGATGTGGATGATAAGGAGATCCCAGTAGATTATTACGTATAAACAACCTCGGATAATGAAGAGATTGTGAAATAACCCTTACCTTGTACTTTTCCCTGGTTGGGGTAGGTTAACCTTCTGTATAATGGTGAAATAATTGTTATTAAATTATACAAGAATCATATATATTAATATGATATCATATATGATATTTTAACATTGATTTGTTAATAATATCTTAGAATTATCGTCGTTTCGGGTGTTAACTTACTCATTTTCTTTTATATGTTTTGTTACATAAGCCATGTTTGTTGTATCTTATTCATATCCAGAATGATATCAAGTCCTTAAACATCATTTTTAAATCATAAAATGATAATTATACTTGAATGGATACGATGGAGAATGAATCTCATCGCGTTCTTGGAGACGGTAGTCCGTACGTACGCACGAGCGACGATATCTTTCTTTTGATATTAAAATAATATATAAATGGATGGTATATCATATATACAGAATAATTAACATGTTATATTTATTATTTACATGAGTTACACGTCATTATTATACCCATCCACATAATAATATATTGAATAACAATTACACCACGACGTGGAGACGGTAAGCCGTACGTACGCACGTATGGCGACATGTTATTCAAAGGGTGGATAGAATACTGAATATGGTTGTACCATATTTATAATAACATCACAGTATATTTGAGATACTGGAGTTATTATTTTAGAATGGTAAGAACAAAGGAAGAAGAAGTGGAAGAAGAAAGGAACTTAGAAAAGGGTGGTGAAATCATTACCTCTTCTTCGGGTTCTTCCTTTTGATTTGATCAAAAGGGCTCCTTAAGTTGGCTTTATGATAAAACTAATGCCCCTAGGTTGTAGTGAGGGAAGTTGGGAGAGTATTTGGGCAGAGTTTGGCCGAACCAAAAGGCTTTGAATGTGTGATGAAATGAGAAGGAGGAGTGCCCTTTTATAAGAGGGGTGAGGGGCACCTTTGGAAAAGCTAGAAATATTAATTTATAATAAATTCATATTCGGTTTCCAATGGCTCCAAAGTTGACTATTCAAAGGATAAGGTGGGGATAGGTCGAAAACCACTCAACCAATAGAATTTAGACAGGTTTGGGTACTTATATTAACCTTATCTTTAAGTATTAACTCTAAGTTAATTAGTTTCACTTTTACAATGTCTCTTTGTATTTTTATATAATATGGTTAATAAACTTACTATATACATCCAAGTGACCCCCAAGTGGTACATTAATGATGAACCTATCATGATATAAGTCTCTTGGCCGAACCTTAGATTTTTAGGAATTTAATATCAATTAATAATATAATATTTGTTTAAGAACTCTTTTATGTCAATTTTGACACTATTCAATAGGTGATTTTTGTGAAACTCATAACAGGTTGATTACTTCGAACAAAGTCAATTAAATCAATCCTAATATATAATATTATCCTATAAAATTAGTTTAATTCATTAAAAGTATCATATTATATTTATTTGGGTATTTATAATATTAATTATTTTAATTTTTCACTATTATAGTAATTACTGCATCATCATTGTGTCATATATAAAATAAATTATTTAATTTCTAAAAATTATAAATAAAATATAATTATGTATGAAATCATTTTAGCTTTCTGATGAATATTTATAATCTAAAATCCAACATATATAACCCTATGTAACAATTGTTGTTCTAAAAGATATATGCTTGTGTCATTTTTGTATTCATTTTAACTAAATTAAAATAAAGTGTCATTATCACTTACAAGTGGATCCATGGGGTCCCAAAATATACCCAAAGATGCTCATGGTCGACCATGTATCAACCCATAGGTTTAAGACACGTTTTAGGGTAATTTAGTATTATTATAATATTATTTTTTTAACCCTTATTTACCGGATTTACCCTTAACCATGGTAAATAAAATATTTACCGCAGTAATTATTCAAAATGTCTAAAAATAAAAGTTACCTATTTACACAATTTGAACATCCTGATTCCAAATATGGAATCCATTTTCCTAAATTCAAAACACAGAAGTGGCAGAAATTAATTTAAAATTAATTCCCGCTGTCAAAACAAAAAGCGTGTTTTTAAGAGATAATAACTATCAAAAGATTGACACTTGTTTATGTTCGGTTTAATTGTAAAATTTTGTCCAATGAACAAAATTATATTAAATGGTAAAAATATATTCTAAATATACTTTAAAACTACTAAAATTCATAATTTATCACTATTAATTATTCTGATTAAAAAAGTTGTTTTTAATTAAAATTTAGTAATTTTCACTATTCATCAAAATATGAAAGTTATCCGAAAAGTACCAAAATTTCACCTTAGGCTAAATTAGATATTCCGAATCCAAAAATGAAGTCCATTTTTAAATATAAAATATATATAATTTAAAAAGTAGGTATTACTATTCACAACGGCTAGTTTAATTAGTTGTGGTGTGTGTTAGAACTCGAGGTTGCGTACAACACACGCTATCGCATTATTCGAAGGGAAACGTACCGTGGAAGCTTGGGGTGTTTAATTTTAAATTTTTGATGTCCCCATTTAGTCAAAAAGTTTAAAATATTGTATTTAAAAAGGTTTCACTATTAGAAGTTGATAAAAGTGAAATACTGAAAATGAATCTGTTCTTGCATTATGACTAAGAAACTCATAATAGGGATTCTAAAATTATAAGGATTATATAAAGTTCAAAATGTAGTTAATACTATTCATGACCTCTTTTAATGGTGTGATTGAACTCGGTGTTGCGTGTAGTGCAAGTTATTGAATTATTTTTAAGAAATAACACACTCTGAAATCCTGGGGTGTTACATTCTCCCCTCCTTCAATAAATTGCGTCCTCGCAATTTGAAATTGTTCTTCGAAAATAAAAGGTTGAAAGTAGAAAATATATTTGTGGGAAAACCCACATCAGAAATTGGGTTACTAAAATTTAGTATTAATATGAGGAAAAGAGAAATGAAAGGGTCACCACCAAATTATGATCTCGATTAGGAGAACATTGGTGGCAATTAGAGACATATAATTGGAGGAAAAACGTAAATATTTATAGGTAGTGATTGAGGTCATCAATCACAAACAAGTATAAAATTGAGGTCCTTAAACTCATCAATCTATGATGATTTGAAGTACCATCGGTTCAACAAAATATAGGGTATTGGGACAACACATTTTTGACATTTCAAAATATCTTAGTTGAAATCCCACATCGAAAAATGAATTAATGAGGCCTCTATTTAAAATAAAGAGTGGAAAGTATGAAGATTACCGAAAATAACACATACTAGGGTTCCATGTAGGAAAATATGGATATGGAAGAGAAATCTAACCATCAATTATCTGATGGAGAGTGGTAGAGAACATGGCTATGAAAAGGCAAACAATCCCAAAGCCATAAATTTGTGATGATTTAAGGTACCATCTAGGACAACATTTTTGTTCTAAGTTTCTATTATTAATGTTGAGGAATTTATTTATGAGATTGGCTAAGATAATAAGGAGATATAATTACTTTATAATTAGAATTTTACCCATTAATAAATTTCTACCACAAACTCATCTTTCACTCTAGAACGTAATTTTTTTTTTCTATTTATACTATTCGTACAGGGTTCCAAAATAAATGAATTTATAATTCATCTACCAGATCTTTTAAAAAAACTACATTATTTAATTCAGGAAATCTCGTGGGACAGTGGTAGGTGATACACCCTTGTCTCCCTTCGGTTGCGGGTTCAAGTCTCGCAGCCTTGTCGGACGCGACGGATTGCCGCCCGACCTCCGGGTTGTTCTTTTATGGCAATCCAAAATAATCCAAACTAGAACTATCCAAAATACTTCTGTCTAAACTCACAGTCCAACATTTATAAGGAAGGTAAACATACTATAGATCCTTTTTACCCCGTAATAGAATATGAATACCTTCATCATGTATTACCATATTCCTTATTGATTACATTCATGCTCCCTTATTCCATATAGAATGCTGGATATACTTCATTAATCCAAAAATGTTTTAAACCCCAACAATGATGGAATATACAAATCATTAATCAGCTTCAAGGTAGTCAATAATATCCAATATAATTTATCCAAATCAATCATGTATTATTCTAAAATCACTAACTCGGTATCAGAACCATATTATGGTTTATCTTTCTCTCAACCATATATTTTCCAAAAATTTATCCTGCTATTGAGTCACTTTTATTTGTTCCACACAATCTCAAGTCCTTAATGAAATAGTACTTCAGTACAATCCTTATATACTCCATAATTATTATAACAATTACATTGTTGATACAACACTCAATTGACATAATCAACATAAGAACTCTAATCATTCCTCTTTATCTGTGGTAGTATCATAACTTGATTATTATCCAATAGCATCATTTGCGGCATAGTCTGATGACTGGGACATAGGTTCGCGTAGTGTCCAAACTCCTTGCAAATGAAGCATTGTACATTTGAAACCATTTTCTTACCCTTGCAGTCACGTACTTTGTGCCCTTTTCCTCCACACTTATAACAAACTCCCATTCCTTTCAGGCAAGTTCCAGGGTGATTCTTTCCACAGTTACCACATATGGGAAAATTCTTCTTTTCCCTCTTCCCTTTATCCATCTTTCTCTCTTCCATCCTTTTCTTCTCTTGCTTCCTTTCAAAGCCATAGGACTCAGTAAACTCTTTACTTATCTTATCAACACATGATATTATTTCTTCATATGATGATAATACATGGGAGACTATTTATCTTATAAATTCTAGCTTAAGACCATGAAAGATATGATCCTTCCTTCTCTTTGGATCATGTGCATTGCTAGAGTTCTCATTCCTTCTACTGGGCGCCATTTCTAAACAATGGAATACACTAGATCAGTTTATGAATCAAAATACATAATCCCATACTTATAAAACACTTAACATAAATTGAACTATTTATGGATATAATCCATAATCATAAGAATGTTTTCTTTGAGGAAGTATATACTCATAAACCCTTCATAATGGTTTGTAAAGAAAATGAGAATTATCCTAAGCATATCCCCCAGGAGTGTCGTAACCAAGAGTGCAGCAAGGCCCATTGTCGTGCACCAGTTCCCGTTCGAGTCTAGCTCAAAGCGGTGTTTTCAGGTTTTACCACTAGTTACATCTGTTCCAGAGCCGCCTCTACCTGCTTGTATCCAGACAGGGATGTATTGCTCGGAAAACTCACAAAATCTCTACAATACCAAAATTTTCGGAAGTTCTTTTATACTAATCCTCAATGTTCATCTTAGGTCTACGTGCTCTAATCAGAGTTTATCTAAATCTAGCTTCCAAGGTTTGTACTAAACTTCCTCTAATACCAACTGTAATGCCCCGACCCTAGTTACCCAGAGTCGGTGAATTATTACATAACATTGGCATGATCACAAGAAAGATCAAATCTCGAAAGACCGATTGGTTTAGTAGCCTTGGAAATACTAGATATATTCATAAGTTTTACATTACATCATAAAATGAAAAACTACTACAACAACATAATGTTTCCACAGTCCACACTATAATCCCCTCATAATATCCCTGCAGGTCATTCATAACTTACATCTTCACATCCTGGGAAAAATAAAACATAGAAAAGGGGTGAGCTCAAATGCCCAGTAAGGATAACAATATAGCGGAAACTTTCATAAATAAGAATAAACTTTTAAGGCAATGTATAACTAAAACAAAAACCTTTCAAACATGAACTTTCAACATGGTATGGCATAAATAAAATGAAATAATGCCATTTACTTATTCACGTGGATATTCTACTAATCGAATAATCACATGCAAAAATCAATAACCACTTTCATAGTGTTGGAATGCATAATGCCAGACTATCATAACCACATAGTCAAGGCCTCGTGCCAAGACTACAAATACGATTTTGTCAAGGCCTTGTGCCAAGACACTAGTTTGTCTCATGAGACCTACCGATGCATCGAGGAGCTATAGCGGGCTCCACCCGTCACTTACTAAGTCCAATGCATTCCCATATGAAAAGGTTTAAACATAACATAAACATTCGTATTAAAACTAGCATACGAAATGTAAATAATTTCACCATAAACTATGAATGGTATAAAAATAGCACATCCACAGTCAAACATATCACAACACCTTCAATACAATATAGAAGTTTTGTATCATAATAAATCAACTTCAAATAATCTTAAAATCCATCAAAGGATGTTGACATAGATGAAATCAATATTCTTTTTAAAGAAATATCTCCTTTTATTTTGAAATCATTTAAGATCCATATAAAATAAAACATTTTCTTTGAAACTATTCTTATAATCTTGTAAGGGAAACTTTGAAGATTGTATAACGGCGGAAATTAGCCGCACCCGCCGTATAAGTTAAAAAAAACATTCTTATCTTAATTCTGTCGAAAAGGTTAAAAATGACCTTGTTTTGAAAACGACCGAAAGATTCCTTTATAAACCACTTATAAAAGTCAAAAAGGGTATAAATTACTTTAACTCATATTCTAGTAAATAGAAAAAATGTTTTGAAATACATTTTTAAGAAACATGGATGTGGATGATAAAGAGATCCCAGTAGATTATTACGTATAAACAACCTCGGATAATGAAGAGATTGTGAAATAACCCTTACCTTGTACTTTTCCTTGGTTGGGGTAGGTTAACCTCCTATATAATGGTGAAATAATTGTTATTAAATTATACAAGAATCATATATATTAATATGATATCATATATGATATTTTAACATTGATTTGTTAATAATATCTTAGAATTATCGTCGTTTCGGGTGTTAACTTACTCATTTTCTTTTATATGTTTTGTTACATAAGCCATGTTTGTTGTATCTTATTCATATCCAGAATGATATCAAGTCCTTAAACATCATTTTTAAATCATAAAATGATAATTATACTTGAATGGATACGATGGAGAATGAATCTCATCGCGTTCGTGGAGACGGTAGTCCGTACGTACGCATGAGCGACGATATCATTCTTTTGATATTAAAATAATATATAAATGGATGGTATATCATATATACAGAATCATTAACATGTTATATTTATTATTTACATGAGTTACACATCATTATTATACCCATCCACATAATAATATTTTGAATAACAATTACACCACGACGTGGAGACGGTAAGCCGTACGTACGCATGTATGGCGACATGTTATTCAAAGGGTGGATAGAATACTGAATATGGTTGTACCATATTTATAATAACATCACAGTATATGTGAGATACTGGAGTTATTATTTTAGAATGGTAAGAACAAAGTAAGAAGAAGTGGAAGAAGAAAGGAACTTAGAAAAGGGTGGTGAAATCATTACCTCTTCTTCGGGTTCTTCCTTTTGATTTGATCAAAAGGGCTCCGTAGGTTGGCTTTCTGATCAAACTATGGCCCCTAGGTTGTAGTGAGAGAAGTTGGGAGAGTATTTGGGCAGAGTTTGGCCGAACCAAAAGGCTTTGAAGGTGTGAAGAAATGAGAAGGAGGAGTGCCCTTTTATAAGAGGGGTGAGGGGCACCTTTGGAAAAGCTAGAAATATTAATTTATAATAAATTCATATTCGGTTTCCAATGGCTCCAAAGTTTACTATTCAAAGGATAAGGTGGGGATAGGTCGAACACCACTCAACCAATAGAATTTAGTCAGGTTTGGGTACTTATATTAACCTTATCTTTAAGTATTAACTCTAAGTTAATTAGTTTCACTTTTACAATGTCTCTTTGTATTTTTATATAATATGGTTAATAAACATACTATATACATCCAAGTGACCCCCAAGTGGTACATTAATGATTAACCTATCATGATATAAGTCTCTTGGCCGAACCTTAGATTTTTAGGAATTTAATATCAATTAATAATATAATATTTGTTTAAGAACTCTTTTATGTCAATTTTGACACTATTCAATAGTTGATTTTTTTGAAACTCATAACAGATTGATTACTGAGAACAAAGTCAATTAACTCAATACTAATATATCATATTATCTTAGAAAATTAGTTTAATTCATTAAAAGTTTCATATTATATTTATTTGGGTATTTATAATATCAATTATTTTAATTTTTCACTATTATAGTAATTACTGCATCATCATTGTGTCATATATAAAATAAATTATTTAATTTCTAAAAATTATAAATAAAATATAATCATGTAGGAAATCTTTTTAGCTTTCTAATTAATATTTATAATCTAAAATCCAACATATATAACCCTATTTAACAATTGTTGTTCTAAAAGATATATGCTTGTGTCATTTTTGTATTCATTTTTACTAAATTAAAATAAAGTGTCATTATCACTTACAAGTGGATCCATGGGGTCCCAAAATAGACCCAAAGATGCTCATGGTCGACCATGTATCAACCAATAGGTTTAAGACATGTTTTAGGGTAATTTAGTATTATTATAATATTATTTGTTTAACCCTTATTTACCGGATTTACCCTTAACCATGGTAAATAAAATATTTACCGCAGTAATTATTCAAAATGTCTAAAAATAAAAGTTACCTATTTACACAATTTGAACATCCTGATTCCAAATATGGAATCCATTTTCCTGAATTCAAAACACATAATTGGCAGAAATTAATTTAAAATTAATTCCCGCTGTCAAAACAAAAAGCGTGTTTTTAAGAGATAATAACTATCAAAAGATTGACACTTGTTTATGTTCGGTTTAATTGTAAAATTATGTCCAATGACCAAAATTATATTAAATGGTAAAAATATAATCTAAATATACTTTAAAGCTACTAAAATTCATAATTTATCACTATTAATTATTCTGATTAAAAAAGTTGTTTTTAATTAAAATTTAGTAATTTTCACTATTCATCAAAATATGAAAGTTATCCGAAAAGTACGAAAATTTCACCTTAGGCTAAATTAGATATTCCAAATCCAAAAATGAAGTCCATTTTGAAATATAAAATATATATAATTTAAAAAGTAGGTATTACTATTCACAACGGCTAGTTTAATTAGTTGTGGTGTGTGTTAGAACTTGAGGTTGCGTAAAACACACGCTATCGCATTATTCGAAGGGAAACGTACCGTGGAAGCTTGGGGTGTTTCATTTTAAATTTTTGATGTCCCCATTTAGTCAAAAAGTTTAAAATATTGTATTTAAAAAGGTTTCACTATTAGAAGTTGATAAAAGTGAAATACTGAAAATGAATCTGTTCTTGCATTATGACTAAGAAACTCATAATAGGGATTCTAAAATTATAAGGATTATATAAAGTTCAAAATGTAGTTAATACTATTCATGACCTCTTTTAATGGTGTGATTGAACTCGGTGTTGCGTGTAGTGCAAGTTATTGAATTATTTTTAAGAAATAACACACTCTGAAATCCTGGGGTGTTACAATTAATATCACATATATTCATTAAATTTATTCTTTATTACCTTCCATGTAATTATTTTGGAAAAAATGAATTAGATCGCCTCGTGAGGGGGTAGTCTTCCATTCACACGAGCAACGTTTTTGTATCCCCTATGAAATAAAAAATAAAAAATTTGTATATGATATTATAACATAATAAGTATCAATATTTTCTAAATAATATATATATATATATATATATATATTAGATCCGTCAACATACCCAACTGTGAGAGGTGGTAATGTAAAAGTGAATAACATCAGTTTGTGAGGTGGTTGTCTTTCATACACATGAATGATGACTTCATAACACATGAGATGGAAGTTGGGATAGTTTAAGAAATAAAATTCACAAAAAAATTATAATTATATGTAATATAATGATGTTATAATATCAAAATAATTTAATAATAATTTAATGAGGTGATGGAATAAGTAAAATAAAAATGCGCGTTAAGTAATTTTACCTCTTCCTCAGTTAACCTCTTTAGGATGGAAAAAATATTCAACCATGGAAGAATTTATGATAAAAACAAGGATTTTAAGATTATAATAGGGGTATTTTAAATTTATATGGGTAGGTATTATATGATCAAAAAGGATTTTATGAAGTGAATAAGGGAGGAAAGTGGGTGGCCTTGTATAAGTGAGGTGAGTGGAATAGTTTTAATTTTTGAAATACAATTGTACATATGTTTTTTAAATTAAAATAATGGATTAGAAAGAATAATTATAAGTAATTATACAAGATAATTTATATCTATATCCATTAAAAATATGTAGACATGTTTTTTGGTCAATTTAACCCTTCTTTTTTTAGTTTTATCCCCAGTAAACTGATTTTTTTCTTTACCATGGAAAATAATGTTTAATATATCCATTATTTATTTTGGTGAAACATTATTTTTACCCTATCAGGTAATATGAATTATTATTATATCAAATATCGAATCCATTTTTCAAAAATCCATTCTCATTAGTGAATTTTGTTTTTAAAATTAATCATGTAGATGTGATGAGAAAACATATTCTCAAAGATAAAATATTGAAGGGTTTAAAATATTTTTATATCGAAATTGAATATGAATATTTTTATATTGAAATAAATTTAGTTAATTGATATATTATTTAATTAATTTTACTTTAAAACTAATTTTTAATATATTTTTACTTTATTAATAATTTAAACAATAAGAAGGTTTTTAATTAAAATTCAGTAATTTTTATAATTCACTGAAAAATAAAAGATTTTAAAAAAATACAAATTAATCACCCTAAGATAATTTTGATATTATAATTTAAAAAATTAAATTCATTTTATAAAATAAATTTTGTAAAACTGGTAAAAATTAATTTCAAATATGTTCGCAAATAGAAACTAAACCATATTTTAGAAAAATATTGATTTTCCAAAAAAAAAATTTCTTTTAAATGACTGTTATATTATTTGTATTGAATAAATATCCATAATTATTATAATTTAGTTACTACTATTAATATACACAAATTTAATGTTTGATTAATACTATTATACTATATTATGATTCATTTCATCTTGGAGTTGCATGTTCCACAATCTATAAAAAAATATTAAATTTAATGTAATATATCTGAATGGGTTTTTAAGCTTATTGTTCTATATCACCTATGATATCAAAATAAATAGTCTTATTTTAAAATATTAGGGTCTTACTTTCTTACCATTTTAAATAAATTAAATACCCTCAATTTAAATTCGATCT
Source organism: Viscum album (assembly GCA_963277665.1). Classification (NCBI taxonomy): domain Eukaryota; kingdom Viridiplantae; phylum Streptophyta; class Magnoliopsida; order Santalales; family Viscaceae; genus Viscum; species Viscum album. Next base: position 409,498,990 of record OY728156.1, read on the forward strand.
CAGTAATCAAGGGTTTAACATTTAAAAATTATTTTTGTTAAAAACCCACATCATAAAAACAGTAGATAAAAATTCCAATTAATAAGAGAAAAAGGGATTTATTAAAGGACGTGTATCTTGGTTTCTAAGAAAGATAACCAAGGTGGGAAGTGAATATATAGAAAAGTAATAAAATTTTAAATAATTATAGATAATGACATAGGTTATTTCTTATAAGAATATGGACGGTCTATAGAAAGGTAAAGATCACAAAATCATAAATCTTTGATGATTTAAAGGACCATCTGATTCATGTGATATAAATGTAATTGGATATATTTTTTATTTATACATCATTTTCCTAATGTTTATGAATTATATTTTTGTATAAGGATATATAGGAAACATACTTACTTAATACGTTTTTATTTCATTAACACAATTTCATCATTATTTTTTGTTTGAAATAAATTCTTATTAATCTCGTACATCAAGAAATGAATATCCATAGATGATTTTTTTTTAAATTCACTATACTAAAATTTTTATGGATTATATGTTCTATAAAAAAGTGGATAGTTTTTTTGTAAGTCTCTTAATATTTTCATGATCTAATATAGACAACATCTGTAATATAATATAATAAATAAATATCTAAAACCCCATAGTAACACCATAGATTCATCATTAATAAATATTTTAAACATTTTAATTAAATAAATACATACTAACCCTGATATAATGTAGTCCAATAGTAGGTGTTAAACCCTTATATTTGTTATGTTTTGGGTTAAAGAACCATGAACTTTCCAGATGTGATGGGTTGTCACTCAGCATGCAATTTGACATTTTTCAAAGCCAATATTAATGTAATTACTATAACATTCCCCAAAAAAATACGATGGATATCATTAAAACAAAAACAATCATTAAATAACCTTTTACAATGGTTTTCTACACAACTTATTTTTTCCCCAATGTCGAATAACCTTATATGACTATTGTTAAAATTTAATTAATTATATTATAAACCCTAATGGTTATTAATACCATTAAAATTATTTCAATAACATTTTAAGGAATTATTCCTCATATAAATATTTAATATACCAAAACTATTGTTTTTATTCCCTTAAATTTTCCCAAAAATATCCTTAATCTTAGTAGAATCACATCACATGAAACCTAAAAATGGGTGTTTAAGAATTTGATCTTATGATCAATATTAATGTAATGGCCCGAACCCCTCTGGTCCATTCCTTTGTTGAAATCGATGTGGTCAACATGATGCCTGTTATAATGATAATTTTTTAATAATGATAATAACATAAAAATATGTTAAATAATAATAATTATGATATAAATTGTGTGATTAATTAAACTAAAAATACAATAATCATGATAAAATGATTTAATGGGTGTTATTATTATTAATGATGTGAATTGGGAAGGTGTGTGACCCATTAGACATTGATAAATGAAACATGCAGTTTATTATTAATTGAGTAATTGTTGAAATTAAATTTAAATAATAATAATGGGTGGTGTGTTATTAATATTATTCATAATATAAATAATAATGAAAAATTCATGAAATGAATCATGGTATTTATTGCAAACAAATAAATGAAGATGCGCAGTTGAAGCATGGTGGTGCGTTAATAAAATTAAAGGTGAGTTCGATATTATTATTATGTTAAATAGTAATAATAATGGTGGCGTAAAAATATGTTGGGTTTATTAAATTGAATGGTTTTAATTTAATAAAATTGTTTTTAATTTAAACAGTGTGAAAAAAAATAAATAGAATTAAATAATTAAATTGACGGATGTTATGCGACATTGACATGGCATGTTAGATTCAGATATACAATGGGGTGGTTTAACGTGGTCAATGCGATGAGCGTAAATATTATCATTATTAAAAATAATAATGGTGATGAGTTAATAAAATAAGTTGATTAATTGTTATTATTATTGAAAAACAATAAATAACACTGATGGCATAAAACTATGTGTGAGAGGTTAATGAAATTAAATGTATTAAAAAGGGGTTGAATATGTAAGTTATATTAATTTTTGTTTTTTCATTTAATTCAATTAAATGAAATGGTTTTGAGTCGCATGGAATGGTTTTAGTTTAATATGAGAATAATTATGGTAATCTAATTTAATGGGATTAAATTAGAACATTAATGATGGGTGTTATTAATATTAATTTTATTAATAATTACATTGAAGTGAGATTGGAGAGAGAAAGGGTTTAAATGAAATAAATATTTATAATTTAATGCAATAGAATAAATAAGTTAAATTAAAATGGGGGTCAATAAGGGGTGGGGCGTGGTTGACATGGAGTAAAAGAGAGGCGCCATTTTGTTTTGGTGGAGGCATGGGAATGAGTAGCCTCATTAGTAAGTTATTATTATTATAAATTATAATAATGATTAAAAGACGATAATGAATATATATATATAAGGAGTCAATAATGGGAGGCTTATGTGCTACAAAGAGGTTGATCATGGGTTTTTTTGAGGGGAAAGGAAAATAAAATGGTTAAACAAAATAATAATAATATAACAATTTAATTATTATTTTTGTTGGAAAAACTGTGTTTCATCCACAACTTCTTCGTGCGGCCTCAGTTTCATGAACCGTCAGTGGCAGTGGGAACCTGACTATGAGATGGAAATTATGAGTCCAATATTGGATGTCTTTTTCGGGTTTTCAGATCGGGTACCTGAAACGATCGTAAATTAATAGATTTAATATAATTATTAAATCTTCGACTCGTCATAAAATCTGTGTGCGACGTCCGATTGACTTCTCGTCAGTGGCGACGTGATCCTATAATTAATATGATCGATTCAAGTATAATGTTGGATATTAAATTATGGTTCGTGGCTCGGGTCCACAAAACACCCAATAATAATAATATCATTATTATTACAGGATCTTGTATCCAATGTATCTCCCTCACACGGTATCGGATTGGCGAACCGTATTTGACATTGCAACCCTAAAATTATGATGGTCATTTTAAGACCAATGATGAATACCTTTTTATGAATCATGTCTCGGGTCAATTAAACACCTATTATTAATTGAAGTTATTATTATCATTCAACGCATGGAAATCGTGTGACATGTCATGTGTTGACCAGTCAAACAGTGTAATAGTTGTACGGTCACGTCGTGTATTCATTAATACATGTCGCGTACTGTTTTCCCCTTTTTTTGCCTATATAAGAGAGGTTCAAATGTTATTTACAGTCCTCTCTTCTTCACCACATGGCGATGCTCCCGGATGATCTACAATCCTTCCTCCTAACTTCATCATCCGGACTCCGATCGTCAATCCGTCAGTGACTGTGGGATCGTGTCAGTGAGGAGAACATCCTACACCCTGTTTTTTTCCCTCTTCTTCGAACTCCCCTCCACAGTTTCCAATCGAGTATACTATTGATAATTGATGGGAACTATGGTATTTGACGAACAACTCTAAAAAGGTATGTTAAACCTTTGTTCTTGTATTCTCTTTCCTGTCCTACTTCTCCCGTTTTCCTTCCATGCTACAGAATGTGATCTCCGTGTTGAGGTAGTTTCTTGTGTTTTTGATTCGGTGGTTTCGTGACGTCCTTGGTGGGTGTAGTCATTCTGGGATAAGCATTGTGAACGTGGTGGTCGTGTTTGTAGAAGGACATCGGAACCTGTTGAGATAGGGATCTTACCTTCGTCTCTCTAATTTGTGCATCATATGGGGTGGTTATCCTTTTTTTCATGATATACGGTTGAACCAATAAATAAAGATAATAACTGGTTAAAGAACGGGGATGGGGAAGTTGTTTAGTTTATCTTTATCCTGTGATATTATGTTGTGAATTGAATAGGCTTATACCTACTAAAAATCATGGTCTTTGGGGGGCCTTTTCTTGCGCAATTAAATGTTTCCCTATCTTGTATACCATTTTTGTGAATGGAACCTTGTGGAATGTGGAATTTGGTTAATCACGTAAAGTTGGTTAATTAAAATCTGTAACCCTTGTGTGATCACCCCGGTTGAACAAAATGGAATAATGAACATGTGGGTGTTGTCTTGGATACGTGGCATGTGATGGGGGTGTTTTGTGGGTTGTTGTGGATCAGGTGAGCAGCGGGGCTGCGGTTGACTTTGTTGTGGGTTAGTGTGAATTTTATGTTGGTGATGGGAAGCGGGGCTACGATAAGTGGTATTAAAGTGATAATGATGTACGGGTTTCAGTGTGATTATAGTTATGGTGGTCAGCAGAAGGGCTGCAGGGATGAGCTTGAATGTGAACGAACTATGGGTTGTAAATAATAAATAAAAGCGGAAGAGTTAATGAATGGTGGGGCATGGTAATGAAACGGGATTAATAATCAATGGGGTTGGTTGGTTAATAAGAAGGACTTGGTTGTGTTTCTTGTCTTTTCCTAACATGATTTTTGGATGGCAAGGATATGTTTCACGAACGATCGATGTGGTTGGTTGTGGATAGTTTCCCAGTAGTTAAGGAACTAAATAAACTAATTCTGCTAAAATGTGAAAACCTAAATGGGGTTGGGGTTGTTTCTTGTATGCATGCTTTGTGGTAGCAGTGTCGAGGCACGTGCTCAGTTTCTTTATTTAGAAGCCATAGGTTGGGATGAGTGTTTGTTATATATATATATATATATATATATATATATTTATTTATTTATTTATCTTGGTGTTTTGACGCACCCCACCCATGTTGATCACTTAGTGCCGAACACTCCTATTTCATGGGAGAGGGTGTTTCCCATAGTTACATGCTCTTTCCTGATCCTCCTTCTCTAGGAAATGATGGCTTGAGGAGACTTTACACCTAAGACCATTCAGGTAGGTTTCGATTGGGGTGGTTTTAGCCCAAGACTCTTCAGACAGGTTTTACTATTTCCCAAGAATCTTCGGGATGAGGCCCAGGTGTGTGCGGGCGGGATACGTGGTTGTGAGGCCGAGGTGTGTGTGGGAGGGATACGTGTTTGTGAGGCCCAGGTGTGTGCGGACGGGATACGTGGTTGTGAGGCCCAGGTATGTGCGGGCGGGATGTATGGTTTTTGAGGCCCAGGTGTGTGCGGGCGGGGAGAGTGTGGGAGTGTCAGGAAGTTCCCCATTAGGAAGAGCAGCTAACTAATGGGAAATGGTGTGAGGTACCCAATACTCTTGTTCTTATATACAAATACTACCTATTTTGATTATGTTTTGGTGAGTGTGTCTAGTGAGGTTGGGTGGATAGATTTCCCTGCTAGGTTTCTTCTGTTGTTCTCACGGGACATTAGAATGTCTCCCCACCTGTGCACGAGAGATTTGGGTTTCCCTACTGAGTATACTTGTATACTCACCCTACGTTTACTTTCAGGTTTCCAGGAGGACTACCAGGGTCGTGCAGGACCCTACTAGTCAGGACAGTTGGAGTTGTTGTAGTTTTTTGTACACTTGTTTCTTTTGGTATTGTACTTTTGATCTTTCTTTTAATTGTACCTTGTTTCAAAACTATTTAAACATGCATGTGGGAATGGTTTGGGTTTATTTATATACACTTGTTCATTTCCTTTTTGGTGGTTGACTTGTCTTATTTCCCGATCTTAAATAATAAAAAGGTTAATGCCTCCAATATTTGTGAAAACTCATACCATTGGTTCTAGTCACCACCCTGGGGCCTACTAGAGGAGGTACTAGAGGGTCATTATCTCCCTTTCACCATTTCCAGCTCAGGAGGGGCATCTTTGGTGGGAGGGGGTCATGACAGAATGGTATCATAGGTGATGGTTGAGAGATAGGATGGAGTATGGAGTTAGGCACAGTATTGATTTCATGGGATGGTAGGGAAACAATGTTTGTTAATCTTGGTGTGTGAAATAATTAAAGGAAGACCGGCTAGGACACGGGATTTTCAGGCCCCTCGTGATCTGTTGCAAGGACTCTGAGCCTACCAAACGACCAAGTGAGACTACATTAATTACAGGGTAGAGACCCTATGTAAGGTACATTCATCATCATGATTGTGTTTTATTTGATTTGGGTGTTCTGGGAATGAAATTGGAATAAAATGATAAAATGAAACCCTGAGAAATTTCCTTACAACTTAGGCTTAGGCGATCTTTGTTTACCGTACAGCTATGGCACTTGGACGTCATCCCCGGGTGGCTCAGACGGCCGAGGCCCTAGCAGATTCAGGCAGTCGATCGGTTGAGGATGGACCGAGAGGAGGAAGATAGCCAGTGGCAGAAGAATCTTCGTTCTTTCCAGCGGAAAACCCTCAAGAAGTACGAGGGTAGTACTTCGGATACGGAGACGGAGGGGTGGATCAAGAAGCTAGGGATCGCTTTTACCTTGATTAGTGCTCAGAGGGAGTAATGGGTTCCCCTATTAGTCAGTTAGCTGAGAGGTGCGGCGCGACAGTGGTGGGCACTCTACCTCGGAGAGATGATAGAGGCAGAGGTTTTGTGGGCTGACTTTGAGAAGGAATTCCGAGAGTAATTCCTTTCTTCCATGATCAAGGTGGAGAAGTGGCAGGAGTTACTCTCCATTCAGTAGGGGATTATGTCAGTACGAGAGTTGGGGATCAATTTCAAGGATCTCCTACACTTTTCTCTGGATCTCTTTCCGGATGATGAGTCTCAGGCAAGACGTTTGGAGGAGGCGCTTCATCCTTCTCTCCAGTATGATGTCACCCCCTTCACCCTTCCGACGTACTTGGTAGTACAGAAGAAGGTAGAGGTTGTAGAGAGGATGCACTCGCAGGGAGGTGCACCACAAGATGGGATCCATCCAGGTTCATCGAAGGGGAAGGCAGTCAGCAATAGGTATCCTACAACAGGACCTTCCAGTTTCATGCCGGTTGGGAGAAGGCCCCAGCAGTTCCAGTTCATATCTTTAGGTCCTAGTCCCTTTTTCACGAGCTCAGGACCGAAGTGTTTCTCTTGTGGAGGTTTCAGGCACATTTAGAGTCGGTGCCCGACCCAAGCTTAGTATGGTGGAGGTGGGCAGGTTCAGCGCCCGCCTCAGCAGCACCAGTTTCCGGCAAGACCCTTCCAGCAGCAACAGGCTCCATTCCCACTGAGGGGAGATGGAGAAGGCGGTGGCTAGACAGAAGGAGTTCCTCAAGGATCCCATCTGGGACGTGATTAAGGAGCCAGACGTCAATAGAGAGGCAGAGGAGCTGGTCACGGATAGTTTCATGCAGTAGAGATGACATCTCTAGAATGACCATGGATCGATAGATATGTGTTTGGGTTTTCCTGAATGCTCTCCTTTATGTTTTGTTTGGGAGGATTACACTCTATTGTTGGAACTCTATTTTTCTCATTCTTGGGGACTGGACCTTGTTTATGTGAGTTTTAATGCTGTGTTGTTTCCCTCCTTCCTTTAAATGTGTGTGAAGAGTCCTAACATGTGGGGAGAGGAGGACCTGATCCCTAATCGAGACGCATTAATGTGGATGTGATTAAACCCGTGCAGGCGAGTCAGTGACACATAAAGCAGATAATATCTCGGTATGGGAGAAGGAAATCCTAACTCATATAATTAGGGTTGTCGGTTGATTCTTGTTGTGACAAGAGCCATGAGAGGTATCTTGCGGGGTGGTTGTTCGGATCCATTCTTTCTTCTGGGTTGGTTTTTAATTCTTGAAGACGAGAATGTTTTGAGAGGTATCTGATGTAATGACCCAGACCCCTCTGATCCATTCCTTTGTTGAAATCGATGTGGTCAACACGATACGTGTTATAATGATAATTTTTTAATACTGATGATAACATAAAAATATGTTAAATAAAAATGATTATGATATAAATTGTGTGATTAATTAAGCTAAAAAGAGAATAATCATGATTAAATGACTTAATGGGTGTTATTATTATTAATTATGTGAAGTGGGAAGGTGTGTGACCCATTAGACGTTGATAAATGAAACATGCGGTTTATTATTAATTGAGTAATTGTTGAAATTAAATTTAACTAATAATAATGGGTGTTGTGTAATTAATATTATTCATAATATAAATAATAATGAGAAATTAATGAAATGATTCATGGTATTTATTTCAAACAAATAAATGATGATGTGCAGTGGAAGCATGGTGGTGCGTTAATAAAATTAAAGGTGAGTTCGTTATTATTATTGTGTTAAATAGTAATAATAATGGTGGCGTAAAAATATGTTGGGTTTATTAAATTGAATGGTTTTAATTTAATAAAATTTGTTTCAATTTAATCAGTGTGAAAAAATTAGAATTAAATAATTAAATTGACGGATGTTATGCGACATTGACGTGGCATGGTCAGATTCAGATATCCAATGGGGTGGTTTAACATGGTCAATGCAATGAGCGTAAATATTATCACTATTAAAAATAATAACGGTGATGAGTTAATAAAATAATTTGATGAATTTTTATTATTATTGGAAAACAATAAATAACAATGATAGTGTAAAACTATGTGCGAGAGGTTAATGAAATTAAATGTATTAAAAAGGGGTTGAATATGAAAGTTATATTAATTTTAGTTTTTTCATTTAATTCAATTAAATGAAATGGTTTTGAGTCACATGGAATGGTTTTAGTTTAATATGAGAATAATTATGGTAATATAATTTAATGGGATTAAATTAGAACATTAATGATGGGTGTTATTAATATTAATTTTATTAATAATGACATTGAAGTGAGATTGGAGAGAGAAAGGGTTTAAATGAAATAAAGATTTATAATTTAATGCAATATCATAAATAAGTTAAATTAAAAAGGAGATCAATAAGGGGTGGGGCGTGGATGACATGGAGTAAAGGAGAGGCGCCATTTTGTTTTGGTGGTGGCATGGGAATGAGTAGCCTCATTAGTAAGTTATTATTATTATATATTATAATAATGATTAAAAGATGATAATGAATATATATATATATATATAAGGATTCAATCATGGGAGGCTTATGTGCTACAAATAGGTTGAGCGTGGGTTTTTTTGAGGGGAAAAGAAAATAAAATGTTTATAAAAAATAATAATAATGTAATAATGTAATTATTATTAATGTTGGGAAAACCGTGTTTCGTCCACAACTTCTTTGTGCAGCCTCGGTTTCATGAACCGTCAGCGGCAGTGGGACCCTAACTACGAGACGAAAATTTTGAGTCCAATATTGGATGTATTTTTTGGGTTTTTGGATCGGGTACCCGAAATGCTCGTAAATAAATAGATTTAATATTATTATTAAATCTTCGACCAGTCATAACTTCCGCGTGCGACGTCCGATTGAATTCTAGTCAGTGGTGATGAAATCCTATAATTAATACGATCGATTCAAGTCTAATTTTGGATATTAAATTATGGTTCGTGGCTCGGGTAAATGAAACACCCAATAATAATAATATCATTATTATTACGGGATCTTGTATCCAATGTATCTCCCTCATACGATATCGGATTGGAGAACCGTCTTTGACGTTGCAACCCTGAAATTATGATGGTGATTTTAAAACCAATGATGAATACCTTTTATGAATCATGTCTCGGGTCAATTAAACACCTATTATTAATTGAAGTTATTATTATCATTAAACGCATGGAAATCGTGTGACGTGTTGTGTGTTGACCAGTCAAATAGCGTAATAGTTGTACGGTCACGTCGTGTATTCATTAATACATGTAGCATATTGTTTTACCCTTTCGTTGCCTATATAAGTGAGGTTCACATGTTATTTACAGTCCTCTCTTCTTCTCCACATGGAAACGCTCCCGGATGATCTAGAATCCTTCCTCCTAACTTCTTCATCCAGACTTCGATCATTGATCTGTCAGTGACTGCGAGATCATGTCAGCGAGGAGAACATCGTACACCCTGTTCTGTTCCCTCTTCTTCAAACTCCCCTCCGTAGTTTCCAACCGAGTAGACTGTTGATAATTAATGGGAACAACAGTCTTTGATGAACAACTCTAAAAAGGTATGTTAGACCTCTGTTCTTTTATTCTCTTTCCCATCCTACTTCTCTCGTTTTCCTTCCATGCTACGGCATGTAATCTCCGTGTTGAGGGAGTTTCTTGTGTTGTTTATTCGGTGGTGTCGCGACGTCCTTGGTTAGTGCAGTCGTTCTGGGAGAAGCCTTGTGATTGTGGTGGTCGTGTTAGTATAAGGACATCAGAACCTATTGAGGTAGGGATCTTCCCTTCGTCTCTCTAATTTTTGCATCATATGGGGTGGGTATCCTTTTTGTTTTCGTGATATATGGTTGAACCAATAAATAAATATAATAACTGGTTAAAGAACGGGGATGGGGAAGTTTTTATGTTTATATTTATCCTATGATATTATGTTGTGAATTGAATAGGCTTATACCAACTGAAAATCAAGGTCTTGGGGGCCTTTACTTGCGCAATTAAATGTTTCCCTATCTTCTAGACCGTTTTTGTGAATGGAACCTTGTGGAATGTGGAATTTTGTTAATTATGTAAATTTTGATAATTAAAATCTGGAACCCTTGTGTGATCACCCCGGTTGAAAAAAATGGAATAATGAACATGTGGGTGTTGGCTTGGATACGTGGCATGTGATGGGGGTGTTTTGTGGGTTGTTGTGGATCAGGTGAGCAGTGGGGCTACGGTTGACTTGGTTGTGGGTTGGTGTGAATGTTATGTTGGTGATGGGCAGCGGGGCTCCAATAAGTGGTATTAAAGGGACAATTATGTACGGGTTTCGGTGTGATTATTCTTATGGTGGTTAGCAGTGGGGCTATAGGGATGAGTTTGAATGTGAACAAACTGTGGGTTGTAAATAATAAATAAAAGTGGAATAGTTAATGAATGTTGGGGCATAGTAATGAAATGGGATTAATGATCAATGGGGTTGGTTGGTTAATATGAAGGACTTGGTTGTGTTGCTTCTGTTTCCTAACTTGATTTGTGGATGGCAGGGATATGTTTTACGAACAATCGATGTGGTTGGTTGTGGATAGTTTCCCAGTAGTTAAGGAACTAAATAAACTAATTCTACTGAAACGTGAAAACCTAAATGGGTTTGGGGTTGTTTGTTATATGCGTGCTTCGTGGTAGCAGTGTCGAGGTACGTGCTCAGTTTCTCTGTTTAGAAGCCATAGGTTGGGCTGAGTGTTTGGTATATATATACATCTATATCTTTGTGTTTTGACGCACCCCACCCATATTGAGAACTTAGTGTCGAACACTCCCATTTCATGGGGGAGGGTGTTTTCCCATAGTTAATAGCTCCTTCCTGCTCCTTCCCTAGTCTGTGATGGCTTGAGGCATCCTTACACCTAAAACCCTTCAGGTAGGTTTCGATTGGGGAGGTTTTAGCCCAAGACTCTTCAGGCAGGTTTTACTGTTTCCCAAGAATCTTCAGGATGAGACCCAGGTGTGTGCAGGCGGGATACGTGGTTGTGAGGCCCAGGTGTGTGCGGGCGGGATACATGGTTGTCAGGCCCAGGTGTGTGCGGGCGGGATGTGTGGTTTGTGAGGCCCAGGAGTGTGCGGGCGGGGAGAGTGTGGCAACGTCAGGACGTTCGCCGTTAGGAAGAGCAGCTAACTAATGGGAAATGGTGAGGGGTACCCAATACTCTTGTTCTTATATACTATTACTACCTGTTGTGATTATGTAGTGTGGCTAGTGAGGTTGGGTGGATAGATTTCCTTTCCAGGTTTCTTCTGTTGTTCCCACGGGACATTAGGATGTCTCCCCACCATTGCACGCGAGCTTTAGGTTTCCCTACTGAGTATACTTGTATGCTCACCCTACGTTTACTTTCAGGTTTCCAGGAGGACTACCAGGGCCGTGCGGGACCCTACTAGTCAGGACAGTTGGAGTTGTTACAGTCTCTGTATACTTGTTTCTTTTGTTATTTTACTTTTGATCTTTCTTTTACTTATACCTTGTTTCATAACTATTTAAACATGCATGTGGGAATGGATTGGGTTTATTTCTATAAATTTGTTATTTTCCTTTTTGGTGGTTAACTTGTCCTATTTCCCGATCTTAAATAATAAAAAGGGTAATGCCTCCCATATTTGTGAAAACTCATACCCTTGGTGCTAGTCGCCACCCCGGGGCCTACTGGAGGCGGGACTCGGGGGTCATTGTCTCCATTTCACCATCGCCAGCTCAGGAGGGGCATCTTTGGTGGGAGGGGGTCATGAAAATGAAACTCATTAACCCATGATGGTAACAAAAACTATTGAGTTAAATAATAAATATTTAGTTCTAAAATTTAACACAACCCGTAGATATTTCATGATTCTAATAATTAAAAACCCATTAGTAAAATACTTAAAGAATTTAATTATTGAATCCTAATAAATAAATACATTATATAATGTTTTTCTTCATTTTTCCTTCATTTTCCAATTGTTTATACTCTATAAGAGTGAATTGAAAAAGATAATCCTGAGGTTCTCTATATTTAATAAAATTAACTATACATGGATCACTATGATGATATTTATTTTCTTCTACTATAATGATCATTTTTTCTCAAAAATTCTATTCCTTATTCACTTTTCTTCACATAGAAATTGTTTTCCCATTCCATTGAAACACAATACTAGGTTCCTATTTCTATATTTCTGACATGATGGAAATCGATATTTATTTACACTATAGTCTCTACAACTTGTTCTCTTAGATTACTCCATCCCTATCTGATTTGGTGAGTAAGATAATTGGTTAAGTTATAAATTGTTATTAATATTTTGTAATATTGATTAGGAATAACCATGATATAATTCAATTATTTAATAACCCCATTTTATTGGTCATATTCCCTACATTTTCCATCATGGTAAAGATTAATGGAATTTTGTCAGTTTTCGTCCATTGATTAAAACCAAAAACATACTATGTGAAATGATAACCATAGTGGGAAACATGCATAACAATTTATAGGATGTTTAAATCATTACACACTTTTTAATCTATAAAACATTAACATTACTATATTTAATTCTTTATAATAATTTATTAAAATACATCATAATACTTTTTACCAAGAATGTAAATTATTCTAAGAATATCCCAAAGAAGTGTTAAACTAGGTGCACAGTAGGCTCATTATCATACACCGGGTGATGATTAGTCCAAGGCCAATGTGACCTCTTCAGAGTTATTACCCTTAGGTACATATTTGAAAAAACTATATCCACTTTTATTATTAATAGAGGGATTTATTAAAATAACATATAATACCTGCCATACTAAAACATTAAGATGTTATATTATACTTATTATCAATGTCTATCATAGGGTTATGTTCCCCAATATGTGTTTTTTAAAATATTTTTCAAATGTTTCATACTAAATGTCCTTAATTAATTTGTATTAAAAAATATCCCCAATAGCTCAGAGCTAATATCTACATTTTTTTGGAATAAAACACAATGAATCACATCCCAAAGGATAAAATATTTTAGTATTCTTTGTAAACTAGATACAATCTTGAGTCCCATATTACATTTAGAAAAACAAATTACGACATATTTTTTTCCAGAATAACATTATCTCATTTAGAATATCCTTTCACATCAATTATATTATAATTCATGAAATCGTGTAGAATTGAAAAAAAAATAAGGGTGATATCACATGCTTAGTATGGGTTAAGTACAACAAAAGATATCATCAATTAATAAAGAAAAATCAATATGTAAATCTATATAACTAAACACACATTACATTTAATAAATAACTTAGATATCATAATTAGATATAGAATAATCAATATTTCAAGTTAAATAACTAAAAAAACAAACCATTTAATCAATAATCTTAGAATGAAATTAATCTAGAGATAACATCATTAATAAAATCTCACGGTTAATAAGATAAGGCATAATCAATATGGAACGGTAAATAACTAAAAACACATGACATTAAATTAATAAACCAATATTTAAATGAATCTTAAGATAATATCATTGTGAAAATCTCATGGATAATAATAAATTAATTCTCAATGAAGGAAAATCTTAATTAGTGTATGTCATGATCTTAGGAATCGTGATAATTTACAATCAATAACTTTCAAAAGATGGTCCAAAACAATAGGTAGAAACCTATTTTATTCTATATTTCTCATTATCATCTGGGGACTACTAATTTATTTAGGGGATATATAATTCAGGGCCCCACATATTAGTAAATTTAGAAAACATTCCCCATATATCGAATAATCGAATTAATTCATGAATAGTGTTTCTTAACATCAAAAACCTGTATTGAGTAAGAAATAAATATTTATTAGTATGTTCCCATATAAACAAATAAATTTAAATATAGAAATCCATATTTAAAAATAATATAAAATTTATTCAATAAACATATTCATGATAAATAATATGAATATTTTAAAAGAAAAAAAATTTCCACGGGAATGTGAATAACTCAAGGGAAAGTTAATGACAACAAAAATAATTCAAAGATTCCAATTTCAAAACATTACTTGGTAAAAATGATAATAAATAATATATATAATTAATAATTATATTATCAAGACAATATATCCCCAGTTTAATATAATAAAAATAAATGATTTTTATCATGGAAGAATAGAAATACCAAAAAAAGGCATTTAAAAAAAATATTGAGGAAAATAACCTTTTCATATTGAAAATAACCTATTATAAATAATAGTTCAAAAAACATTGAAAAATAAAATCTTTTAAAATAACCTTTTAAACATATAATATATTATTTAAGACATTTAGTAGGAATGACTTCAATAAATTTTTTACATATCGATTATGTTAAAAGAAATATTCTTTTTTCATTTTTCTTAAAAAATTAGATTTGTTTTAAAAATGACATGAGGATTCCTTTAAAAAAATTGATAAGGTAAAAATGGTTAAAATTTTATTTAATAAATAATTTAGAAAAGGTCAAAATATTTTTTTAAATGTTTTTAGAAAACATAGTTTTGGAGGAAAATAGATTTTTGACCGAAGAGTGAAAGGTAGTCGGATTTTCATAAAAACATATTAATCATCATAAGTTACAAATAGTGGAAAATGGATCCATTACATTAAAATATGTTGGGTCTAAAAATTTAAAGAAAATTAAATTTATTTTATAAAGATGTGTTAATGTAATTTTGTTCAACGGAAACTCAAGAATAAACAATATCAATTAGAATGGGATTATGAGATAAATCCTTACAATGATCATAATATTAAAGTAAGGATTAATCAATGAATATTTTATCTATATCAACTATAAATAAACATAAAAATATTTTAAATAAAACACAATTAATATCACACATAATCTTATAATATCAAAGATTACAATGAAGTAATATAACTCAAAGAAAAGAAATTGAGTTATAGAATTATTCACCACTTGAAAGCTCTTATGTAAAGACACCTTAGATGTAATTATTCAAATGGAAAATATAAATACCACAAAATATTAATATATTATTATATTAAATTTCTACAAGGAAGTATATAAACCATATAAATTAAATTGTGTAATCTTACAATATTTTGTAATAAAGAGAAATTGAGATGAAGTGCCTTACCTCGCGCTTCCTTTTGGTTGATCATGATTTAAACTCTGTTGTTATGGGTTTAAACATATTATTAACTTATAAAAACCATATTAAAATTTACTATATCATATATTAACCTTTTATAATATCTTAGCACCCATTCATTAATAATCATTTTTTATTTTCATTTTTTAGATGTTAATTACCTTATTTTATCATTTTCGATGAATGTTTAGGTTATTTTTTATATTATATAGTTACATCATCTAAAAAATAATAATAAAGAAATAATTATAATATTTATATGTTAATTAAATATTTAATACCATTCATTGAATATGGTTTTGAGAAATTTGGTATCTAACGATCATGGTGATGGTAGGCCATACATATGCTTGAGTAACATTTCTATTTTTTGCAAAACACTATGGAAAGCATTTAAGTAATATTTTATATTTATATAATCATAATAATATCATAAAAAAAATATTTTTTATTTAAATATACATACATATATATATATACAATCCATGTGGTTTCGTGATTAAATTAGATTCACATCGCTATGTGAAGGTTGTAGTCCACGCGTACATTACTGATATTATCATCAATCATTGAGACAAAAGGTAAGAAAAAAATGATATATTATGCTTTAAAAGTGATATAAACGTAATTAATATCATAATTATGTCCTTCATATCACATCTATTTATTAAATTCATCCTCATTACCCTCCAATTAAAGCGTGAGTGAAAAACGAATCACGTCGCTACGTGACGCAGTTGTCTGCCATTCAAACAAGAGACGTTATCATATCCCATATGGAATAGATTGTAAAATAATTAAATATTATATAATGACTCTATAGTAAAAATTATTTTATAAATATCACATATATATTTATTGTATATCTTCCCTCATACCCAGGCATGAGAGGTGGTAATGAAAAAATAAATGACATTGGTTTTCTTGGCAGTAGTCCATTGTATACACGAATGATAATTTTGTAACACATTTTAAAGAAGTGTGGATGGTTTAAATTCATTAAACTATAATAAAAATATATTTATATTAAATATACTTATGTTTTATATCATAATAGTTTAATAATAATTGAAGGTGGTGAAAAAAAAAATTGAATCACTCGTTAAATAATGTTACCTCTTCCTCAGGTAACCTCGTTAGGTTTGAACAAATATTCTTGAAAATATGTATCCATAACCAAAATAAGGATTATATATTTAGGGGAGAGAATTTAAGAAGTTATTTGGTAATTAATTTTTCAACCCCGAAGGTTTTGAATTTGTAACGTCCTGACTAGGCACACTAATGCAATAGTGGCTAGACCGGTGGGTCACATGGCCTCAAGCGTGCCTCCCAGTATGCCAGAGGCTATAGAATAGATGTGATGTCATAACGTGTTGAAAGAGGGGATATTATACCCTAATGTTATAGTAGTACAATGATTTATGAGATAATTCATATCAACAAATAGAGGAAGTAATATAATAACTGGAAGACATATTGTAATGGTAGAATAACATAATATTTGAATAAAAATAAAATTTCCAATTCCAATTAAATATATGATTCTTGTAATGTACTGTTTTAATACAAGCTACAAGATGTAAAAAACTATAAAAGACCACAAAAACCCAATGGTAAACTTCAAAAACATATTTAAGAAGAGCCTAGTCATGTGCTCCCTATCTCCCATGTACACAACACAATACAACCAATGAATCTGAAGACCTGTGAGAAAGAAGATCTACTCAGGTGGAAAATGGAATCCGAGAAGTGTGTGAGATAATAATCTTAGAAGTTTGGATCCCATGATGTCTACCATAATCCATTACCTTTTATATAATGTAAACTAGTGAGATGGTATATGCAAGAAAATAAAAAAATAGTGTTGAATAAGCAAAAAACAACCCACTCAAGTTCATAAGGGACATTTGTTGGCTATACCTACTTCAACACTCTTCTAGGTATCTATAACTATGGGTAATTCCTTTTAATTAGGTTAGATCACCCAATTCAGTGAAAGATTCTCCCACAGAGGATGAATTAATGAGAATATACCATAAACCTATAACGTCTACCCTCAGGATAAGAAAAATATCACCCTCATGCATAACTAGAATCTCTTCATTAGGAATCATGTGACTGTGAATCTAGCCCGTAGGCATCAGATATAAAAATATACTCTTCCATCAGGTATTCAGTACTAGTGTTTCTAGCACTCAAGTTGTACGAAAACATACACCAAGACCTTAGGATTCAACATGAGTCATGATTTATCTAACATGCAGTATAGACATATACATTGCTATGAGGCTCTGCCATGAGTCATCAAGTACCTACTCCTTTCCCTTAGTTGGTATGGAAGAATAATCATTTATCCCTTAATAATCGACATTAATTGTGAGTAATATCTAAACAAACTCAACATGAAAATCCATACCAAACCCTCACGTATCATTCACTTCGATATCCTATAATCTCAAAAGAAAACCAAGAAAAATCATATTTCTAGTATCAAACATACCAAATTTAACATCATATGAAAAAATGAACAATTTATAAAAATTACCTTCTATCAAACCAAATTGTTTCATTAATCAAGGTTATTAATTATCATCATAATTATATCAAACTTTTATAATTAATCATTCGACCCTAAAGTCCTTAATATATTAATAAAACCGTTTTTCCAAGGTGATTCTACCATAAAATATGACACAATTTAATATTATGAAAATTAAAAAAACTAATACAACAATAAAACAATTTATCCAATTTATTATAGGGCTTTAAATTCGAACAGATCAAGTCCTAATAATTTCCAATGCTGACACACATATTGGGTGGTTGTAGGTCTCAGTCTCCTTGCCTATGTACCCAATGGAATTTAATAGTAGTTTTAAAATAAAAGATCATAGTTTTATAAAGAATATCCAATTTTTTTAGTCATGCTCAAGGTATGTAGGCATGATCACACATATCATAATTACTTGAAATAATTGTATCAGAAAAAAAGGGAATTAGTTTAGGCCATCCAAAATAATGCAATTTAAATTAATTCATTAAAATCATTACAAGAAGGGAAACCCATCACGAAATATCCAATTTATTTAAAGACATGTAATTTAATCCATAACAGTATGACAATCCATTTTACAAGGCTCAATGAGTCACTTATGAGGTTTAATGGTTAACTGGGAAACTACCTACATGGGTAATCCCATTAAAAAAGCAATATATTTGATTAAATAAACAAGAAAATTTATTTATCAAGGTTCAAGAGGCACTGAGAAGGTTTTATTGAAAAATTGGTATTTACCAACAATGGTATTCCCATTTATTAAATATAAAATTCCATTTATAAAATGGGAAATTTACATATAATGTTTCATTAGAAGGGGAAAATCACTTACACACTTATTTCCAATTAAATACAATGATGAGAAATTAGAAGGCATCTTGGTTCATTTAAAATTTCTTATCAAGGGGGAAACTTTATTGATGAACATGTTTAAGGGATATTTTATAAAAATTACACATTCCAAAAGTGATAACAAATCATAAATGAAAACCAAGAAAAATGGCCAATCATGCTAAATAAACATAAATTATGACTGTGAGTTTTCGAGATAACATACCTCCATTGGAGGGTTTTTTTATAAAACCATGTCTTTTATTAGAAAAATATCATGTATCATATCAAAATATTTATTATATAAATCATACAACACGAATAAAATGTTTAAAAAGGTGTGATGTAAATTAATTAATGCGTTACAAAATTTAATTGGTAAGGGAATGGGATCCTACCTCAAGAAGTAAATTAAGATGAACTCTTGCCACACAATGACTTTGACAAATACAAATACCTCTCAAAACATGCTTGAACATACACAACTATATATATCTGTCTGTGTTTGTGTGTGTGATATTTAATCCTATCTACAGAAATCCCCTCACAATGAGGTAACATGTAGAAAAAGGATATATATATATATATATATATATATATATATATATATATATTAGTACCAATGTATGTGTGAACAAGTCATTTAGGAGACACAAAATGATATAATTTAATAGATAGGGAACCAAAATCGTCAAACGGGCCTGAATAATATCTCTGAAACAAAGTAGTGGATGTAAACCCATCCCTTGGATGGTTGTGGAAAGCTGAATTGACCTGAAACATATCGTATTCGAGGAAAAACATTGAAACCTGTATGTAGAAGTCTCTGCAAACCTTCTGTACACCCTTGAACAAGAAGAAATAGAAAAAAATGGGATTTTCCCAAAACCTAGGTTTGACCACACCTCCTCGGGCGATGGGGAGTCCAACAATCAGCTGAAAAAGCTGAGAAGGAGGGAGGAGAAGACTCACCTTGATGAATCACAGAACAACCATGACAAAATTGGTAGAGAATAGTGATCCAAGAGTAGGCCACAAGGGGAGTTGCACATGCCAGAGAGAAGGATATGGGTGCTGTATCACGCAAGGAGGGGGGGTTTGACCGTTGGGGTTTCTAAAAATCTAATTATGATTATTATTATTATAAATATAATAATAATAATAATGTAATAATAGTATTATTATTATTATTAAAATATTTATTTATTCATTCTTTTTTCATTTAACCTCATTTAATTTATTTATATTGTAATTATAATTTAATAAATTTTAATTAATTTAAAAATGAAACATCAATTAAAGGTTTTACCACTGTTGGAATTGCGTTCCATAACTCGGTAAAAAAACAGATAGTTCAGTAAATCCAAAAATTCAAATTCCATTTGAATTTTCATATGGGTCAAGACATGGGTCATTACAACCTTCCCACCATAGAATTTATCATTCTAGAGAAGTCTTTAGGAATAAATAACACATCCCTCAACCTATTCAGGTCATGAAGTTTCATTCAAATGGTCATGTTGTGTTTCCAAACACCTAACACAACTTTAAACACTTCTTAAGCACTACCATCAGAACATGAGTCAAATATCATATTCCCAACTTAATCATCGAAATAGTGCATAACTGAGCTGGTATATCTAGATACATGATCACGTCATCATCTCATCAAGAATATGGAAAGAGGTTTTCTCTACTAAATATTTTTAGCATTTATAAATTTCCAATTTCATGCCATGATAGTTCCACCATCAAAATTCCCTATAAAGAATGCCCCTAATAATTTAAAAAACACTCCGGGCATGATTTCTTCAGCAGGGAAGACCCTATTACATCTGAGGTCATAATAGAGACCTCGCCTAGAAGAAACGGTCAAATTACCCCCACCCTAATTAAAGAATGTCATTCATTCTTTCATTGAAATAGACTGAAAACACATACACCACACTCGTGTTAAACTGGTGACATTTTTAAAATGGTTTCATGCATTCTATGATCAACATAAATATAGAAAACATGAAAATCCACTCTAACTGAATTTTCATGAGATGATTATCTCAGAATACTGATGTATTTTCAACATAACAATAATTCCTTCATCCAAGTAATCTTTAGTTTACTACAGTGATGCATCAAAAATTCTATAACTGACTTCTAGTGACATTCCTTGATCAAAATCTTCACCTCCAAGACCAAAGACAAGTATAGGATAACCATGGATTATGGATACTAGAGTATAAGGAACTAAACCAAGTAGTTCATACACTATGTTTACGATTGAAACATTGGTACAACGTTAAGACCTCCACATTAGATCATTGGCTGAGTCTATTGCAGCATCTGCCTAGAGATCAGTTCAAAGGAAATGGCTAGTGTCTGTGGGTTTTTCCTAGTAATTCCTACTCAGGAACCCATGTCTCACTCAACACTAACCAATGACTTGGTAAGAACCATGCATCTTGTTTTCCAAAAAAAATATTTCAAAGAAACCCCAACAACTTTACAACTTTAGTGTGGCGTATAACCGACACTCTCTTAGTGTATCATGGATGATGTCATGATAGAGGAAATTCTTATCTCTTTAAAAAATACACTAATATGATTAAAAGGATTCCATTTAATCATTTCCAATTACTAGAAAGTAGAATGGTCGGACCACAAACAGTGGAATTCAATAAATAAGTTCATCATCACTCACCGACGCATCGCCATTTCATACTAATCACAATTCCTTTTTCCACCTCTTGCATTCTGTGATAATTTACATTTAACCATCGATGTCTAACTAATACCAATGAAATTTCTCAAAGGATTAATATAACAACAACCACACAAACATCATTCTGTCGGGCAAGCACCAACATGATTTAAAGTTCACAAGCCTCGTGATCATTTAAGAAAGCCTTCTAATTCTCTAATGTTCCTCTTGGGTTGTGTTCCTCATACATATAAAGACACATATTTAACAAAACTGACATGACACTCCCCACCTTAGGAGTGTCCTAATTTTTCAATATAAGAGACAATCTAATTGCTCAAAATCATTCTATGTCAAAACCTCTATAAATTCAAATTATTAATTAATTGGCATAAAAACCAAAAGTGAACCGACATACTAGTCAAAACAAATGAGTCTTTGAAATTCATCTTGAGCATTGGTATAATCACGATAATTTTTAATGACTATGTAATTATACTATTAATAGGACATGATAATACACTCAAAAGTATAATTCTTAACAGATACACCAAAATGAATCGATCTATTACGTCATTTAGAGACCCAGAAGGTATTGTGTATTCCAATAAATACTGCGATGAGATTATAGAATTAAACATCCAATCTTGGATAATACTCATATATTTTTCTCCCAACACATTCAAATATCATATAGTACACTAAATATTATTAAATTGGATGGAAACATACCATCTCATCAATCACTAATGAAAAAAAGGTTCAAGCGACCTATGAAGCGGTCAATTGTGCCCAAGGAATGTATAACAGCTAAAACTGAGAATTTCTTGACGATAATACCCATAACTGGGCTGAGGAAAACATGACCACATATCTAAATAGGGGGATTATTTAGAAATAAATAGTCTTATTGGGGACATAGGCACCCAAACAACAACAACCATTAAAAAGATCATGGTACCATCAAGGAATTAAAACTCAAGGGTGATACTTACCATGAAATAACCCCTTAAGAGATAATAAGCATTGACTCTACAACCAGGTCACACAAAATAGAATGTCACAAGGCTCTATATCCTATAATTTAATAAATTTCCCAAAATGGAGAAATCTTGTAGAAAAATTCAATGGTTATATTCAAAGAAAACTCAAAGAAACAATAAAATATCCTTACACGAGGTTTCAAAGGAAGGAAACCACATAGGGATCCAATTTCATGTTATTTTATTTATTTAAATTTTAATATTTAACAATTTAAAAAAATTTACTAGCACAGCAAGGAAACGAATGAACGTTTCAATAATATTCTTTTTAGAAGAATTTTAAACTTCTTGAGAGTCATTCATAATTAGGTAATTAATCAAAATAATTTCCTTTTAGTATATAAGGTAACCTATAAGGGTACAAATAAGGAAACTTGGGTTCCTCATAAAGTAACCCAATAACGGTTTCTTAATTAATGAAGTTTCAAAACACTTGTAGTGGGCTATCTCATAAGTAACATGCCCCAACTAACCTACTTTGGTCCAGTTTTTCATTTAGATATGTCACTACATCATTTCAAATCAAAGGTTAAATATTTTATCAATTTATAACAAATTATATATATATATAACTCTCAAGTATGGTTCGATTGCACATGTTATATTTTCACAGTTCTAAGGCGCACATACACTATACAATTAAAAAACGGATCCCATCATAATCACAATCATTTAATTTTGAAAAAGAAACAAATTATAGTTAGACCACTAAGAATATTATATATCAAAACAAGAATGTTATAACAACAATATAACACTTATAAAAATTCTATAAACATATAAGCATGAAGTAAAACTTAAGGCACACATTTAGAACTCAGAAACAACCTACATACGAAACTACAAGTCATGGTAATGAATGGAATTTTAATTCACTACGTGCCTAATATGATGCATTTGGCACTTCATCCTTTCTATATATGGAAAAGGTTACACTACTATAAATTTAATGAATCATTAAGTAGAAAAAATAAATAATTCTATCAAGGTGAAATCATATTAATTGTAATATCGAATGATTTGAACAATAATCACAGCCCTGGCAACATGGCCATTTCCCCATGGGGGGGTGATTAGTCCTTGAAACAACTATTTACTAAGAATTAGCACATTCCATGTATCCTATATACTATCCCAAAACAATAATACATGTTAAATAAACATATGATAGCACTTTGTAACTTCCCGACATGGCTCACCACTAAGACAGTGCCCAGACTAGTGGGTCGCATATCCTCAGGTGAATCTCCCCATATAAAATAGGCATAAAACTAGCAATGAGGGTCTAAAGAGATGATAGTGGTGAGATAATACCCTCATGTAAAATTTCCATAATGGTTTATTTTATAATAAATAAAAAACATTGGATGTAGTATAATAAATGGAAGATAGATAGCAATGGAATTATAATATAATATCTGAATAAAAGTAAAATGGCCAATGCCAATTCTATAAAATGATACATGTCATGCCATGTGTTACTACAAGGTAAAAGAGGCAAAAAAACAAAATAAAAGAAAAACCCAATGGTTATCTCCTTGAGAATCCTAAGTAAGAGCCTAGTCATGTGCTCTCTAACTATCTTGTAAACAACATAACACAAGAAATGAATCCAAATACTTTCAAGAAAAAAGATTTACTCATGTGATAAATAGCCCCCAACTAGGGCATGAGATAATAATCTCAGTAGGAAAACACCAACAGTGTCTTACCCAATCCATTACATTATATATATTTTAAAGTAGTGATCATGTATTAGAAGGAAAATAAAAAAATTGAATAAACAAAAAACAACCCTCCCAGGTTCCTTAAGGACTCCTAGTAGTTATACATACTTTGATACCCTTCCATGTATCTTTGTATGTCAGTAGATCATCCTAAATCAGTATGGATCATCCAATTCGGTGAAATATTCTCACTTTGGGGATGAATCACTTAGAATATACCATAAACATACATCTTATGCCTTTAGGTTGACTGAAATCTCACCCTCAAGAATAAATAGAGACTCTCCCTCAGGCATTGTGTGAGTGTGCATCTATCACTCGGAAATTCAAAATAAACATATAATATATCGTTCGGAATTCAGTAATAGTGATGATATCCGTCATGTGTTAGAAAAATGTCCACAAATCCCTCAGGCGTCAACAATAATCATGAGTCCTCAGACATACCATATAACCATATGCTTTACCCTCAGGAATTAAGTACCTATGGCTTTCCCTTAGGGACTAGAGAAAAACATTAACCAAGCCCCCAGGCATCCACATTAATCAGAAGTCGTATCAAGACAAAATAAACATGCCAATTAATATCACACCCTTAGGTATCCACCACATCGATATCACATAATATCCAAATATATGAAAGGAGAATCATAGTTTTAGTATCAAACATAAAATATTTATAAACATAAGGCACAATGATCAATTTATAAAAAATATCATATTTGAAACAAATTCATTTCATCAATCCAGGTTTCTAATAATCATCATAATTACATCAAACGTGCTTAATTAATAATTTTACCATAAATTTGTTAATGTATTAATTAACCAGTTTGTCCAAGGTGATTCTACCATAAGAAATGAAACCAATTATTATTATTCAAAACCAAAAGTTTAAACCATAAATCAAACATTTTATCCAATTTATTATGTGGGTTTATAGTCTAACACACTAATTCTTAAAAATTTCCATGTCTGGCACACCTATGATGTGGTATTAGGTCACAATCTCCTTGCCTATGGACCCAATAGAATTTAATTACAGTTTAAAAAAATATTATAGTTTAATAAGGATTATCCAATTTATTTTTTTGTTATAATAACATCAAGAAATGATCTCACATATCGTATATTAAAAGAAATAATTTTATTTGATAAAAAGGGATTTATTTTAGACTACCCAAAACAATTTCATTTAAATCGATTCATTTAATGAATTCAATTAATTACAGGAAGGGAAATCCATCATGAATTATCCATTTTATTTAAATAAATGTCATTTAATCCATAAAAACGTTAAAATCTATTTAACAAGGATCAATGGGTCATATAGGACGTTCCATGGTAAAATGGGAAACTACATACATGGGGAATTCCATTAACAAAATCAAGCTATTTGATTAAAAAAACAAGGAAATTTATTTATCATGGTTTAATAGAAACTTAGAAGGTTTCATTAACAAATAGGAATTTACCTACTTGGGTATTCCCATTTATTGAACATGTTATTCCATTTACAAAATGGGCCATGTAATTAGAAGGTATCACTGGAAAGGGAAATCCCATACACATTTAATTCCAATTAAAAACTGTGCCAAGCACTTAGAAGGTGTCACGGTTCATTAAAAATTTATTTTCAAGGGGGGAACTGCATTGAATAACACCAATAAGGTCTATGCTCTAAAAATTAGACATTCCAATGGTGAGAATAAGGAATAGAGAACTACCATGAAATATGGCCAAGAATGATAAATAAAAAAAATTATCACTGTGTGTTTTTGAAGATAACACACCTTTGTTGGATGGGTTTTATAATAAACACCATGAATTTTATTAAACAAAATGCATGTATCATAAGTAAGAATTTATTATATAAATCATCCAATACTAATTAAATACTAAGGATGGTGTGAAGGGAATTAATTAATGTGTTCCTAAATTTAATGGGTATGGGAATGCGGTCATACCTCAAGAAGTAGACCAAGCCGAACACTCAGCACATGATGACATTGACGACAACAACAAATCATGCACAATTTAACACACATACACTCATATATATATATATATATATACCACTTAATCTTATATACACATTCTCCTTATGATGATGGAACCTATAATATGGGGATATATATACACACATACCTATGTATGTGTTCACAAGTCTTCGAGGAGCCACAAAATGATCTAATTTAACCTAGAGGGAACCAAAATCATCAAAGGGACCCTAAATAATATTGTATAAACCAAGAAGAAAATCTAAACCCTTACCTTTGATGGAAGCAGCAATACAAATCAACCTGAGACACATCTCCTTTAGTGGTGAACACTAAACCCCCCCCCCCCCCACATAAGTGTCCCTAGAAACCTTATGCACCCTTAGAACCAAAAGAAACACAAAATATCCAGATTATCCCAAACCCTAGGTTTGGTCAAATCACTCCATGTGATGGGGAGGCCAAAAATCTTCCAAAAATAGAGAAGGAGGGTGGATAAGACTCACCTGCATGAATCGGAGAAGAATCATGACAAAATCAGGGAATAATAGAGATCTAAGAGGAGGCCACAAAGGGGAGTCTCCAGTGAGAGGGAGGGGTTATGCATCATGCAAGGATGGGGTTGTCCCCTTGGGGTTTTATAAAACCTAAAAATAATAATAATAAAGATAATAATAATAATAAGAAGAAATAAAATTATTATTACTATTATTAAAATATATCTTTATTATTTCTTTCATATTTCATTTAACTTCATTTAATTTATTTCAATGTTAATTTTACTTTCATAAATTTTAATTTAGTAAATTTTAATTTATTTAAAAATAAAACATAAATTAAAGGTATTCATACTCTCGGAATTACTTTTTGAAACTTGGTATCTAAAATGATGCATCCAGTAAACACAATAATTCTAACTCCCTAAAATTTTCATCCAGTTCATAACATGGGTCGTTACAAAATGTGGGAAGAAGGTATGATAATGTGTGGCCAATAATAAGTGATTTTATTGTGGTACTTTTCATTTTTTAAAATAAAAAGGTATACCAACATTTTTCACATTCTGAAAGGTTCCAAAATGGAGTATTATGAAGACTAATTCTTCATAATGTTCAAATATGACCTTAAAATAGATTTTATACATGTTTTAATGTCAATTTAACCCTTATTTTTTTATTTTAGACCTTTATAAATTCATTTTTACCTTAACTATGGTAAATAATTTTTAATATTTTACTATTCATTTTGGTTAATAAATAATTTAAAATTATTAGATAATTTAAATTATTATGATTTCAAATATGGAATCAAATTTTCAAAATCTGCTTCACATAAGTGGAAATATTTTAATTTCAAATTAATTTTGTGTACATGGTAAGAAAGTTTGTTTTCAAAGAGAAAATGTTCAAAAGTTTATAGTGTTAAAATTTCAAAATTCAATATGAAAATGATTCAATTGATATAAATTGGAATAATTGATATCTAAGTGGAATATTTTCACTTTGAAACTAATTTAAAATATAATTTTACATTATAGATAATTTAAACAAAATGGTGCTTCTCAATTTATATTTAATAATTTTTACTATTCATGAAAAAATCAAACATTGTAGAAAAATCCAAAAAATTAGACTAATATAATTATGATATTATGATTTAAAAAAATTATGTTCATTCTATAAAATAATATTTATTAATTTTGTAAATATAAATTTTAAATAATTTACACATAAAGTGATTAAAACATCATTTATAAAAATACATTTTTCAAAAAAAGTTACTTTTTATTTTAAATAATTATTATTTTATTTATAATAAATAGATAACCAAAATTTTAATAATTTATTTAGTACTATAATACCCTCTAATTTAATGGTTAGTTTATAATGGTACAATATACTAATGTTCAATTCAACCTAGAGTTTTGTGTTTCAGAAGCTATTGTTGAGATTAAATTTGATGAAATTTATTTTTTGGGTTGTTTATGCTTGATGTTCCATGTAATATACACTATCAAAAGAAATGTTATGTTTTAAATTATCAAGGTGTAACACAAGTTATTATACCCCTTCTCCTTTGACCACTAACTCCATGGTTTATTCAAGAGGATTTTATTACTATCAAATCAAAGGTAAACTGCTTATATTCCCTTCAATTTCCTCTTCATTCTCCCTCTCTTTAATTCTATTTATTTTATCATCTCTTAGCATTGAAAATAATATTTAATTATATTGATAGATGGTTTAATTCATCAAAATACTTATGTCTTCATCTATTTTGACCAAAATATATCCTTTTAGAATTGTTCAGCCTTAGTGTAATGGTGTTTTAGTTTTAGGTGGATGGGGTGAAATGTGTTAGAGGGTTATATTAATTTTTTTGGTAAATTTCAAGGGTGATTTGGATTTTTAATAGTTATTTTTTTAGACAATTTATGAATTTTAAGTGTTACATACCATGAATTGTATTATGTATTACCAATAATTTTTTAAAATAATTTTTTAGTGGTAATATTTTCCTAATAAATTTTATATACAACTCAAGTATCACATGTAGTGGTGAAATATATCCAATAGTTATTTTTTGGGGTACCAATTATTTAAATGATTTATTATGTTACTTATGAATTGTTATTTTTATCATATATGTAAATCATGAATTAAAAAACATATGAAATTTTAATAGTTATAAATATTTTGTCCTAATATTATATTATTATTAAATGTAAAATTCTGTTAAAAGAGTTATTTAGAAAAAAAAATTATTTGGTAGATCCTTATATATACCTTGTTAAAACTACATTATTTGTGACACCTGATTTCCACACTTCCATATTCTCTTTTAATAGCACATACTTTACACAATATCATTGATACCAATAGTAGATTTCCAGGCATAACTATCGCATAATTACATCAGATAAAGTAAATATTGAATTATATACATTACTAAGACTATTTAACGTTAGTACTTTATATAATTAAAACAAGTCATAAATTAATAAATCCTATGTCATTATCAACTAATAAACATTATTTTCACTATATTAAAATATAAAAAATCCCAAAAAAACCTCAATATATCTAAAAAATTGACCACACATGTTATTATTTGAGTCACATAATGTGAAATACTTTGGTTCATAACTAGTGGAAATAGTAACCTGAGAAGGGGTGATCGTATATGCTAATTAAAGGATATATATAACTAGAGATATTAAAAACCTGATCATGGAATAGATAATATGGCTAGATTAAATAGTATGAAAAATAACATAATCCAAAAAATATAAGATCATGTTATATCCATAAAAAAATAAAACACAGATTAAAAATTTACTAATCTCATATGGATAGTGTACATAATTATGAACATCAAAAACATGTTGTAAAGACCTTGTATAAATACAAAATAATGATATTGGGTGATTTATACAAAAAAACTAGTTTGGTCACATGATACTTATTGATGAATAAAGATGATATATTATTCTAGGCCTCGCAGATCACTTGATGATGAATAATACATTCAATCTAAGAGTAAAATATAAATTTCATACAATTCCTTATGGAACCCTTGGAAAAATAAGAAAATAAATATATGTATAATGAAAAATAAAGAATTCTAAAACATAATAAAATTATATTATCAAAAAATAATCATCAAGAATTTAAAAATATTTCTCCATGTAAATAAAATGGATAACATGATCATAAAAAACCTATATAATTAAGGTGGATAGAAAATCATTAAATATTTTACTTTCTAATAGTCATCCTTAATGGAATGACATTATATAGAATGAAGATACTTTTCCCCATTCAATAAAAGGGATAACATAATCATAAACCATATAGAGGAATAAGGTTAATGGCTATACAATACATAGTACTCTTTCCTAAGTAATCAATGAAAAATATATATCATAAATATAAATAAATATATTTTGTATAGTTCCCTAATGAATTAATGGAATAACATTTTATGTATGAATCCATCAAGAGAAAACAATATAGTTTTTTGTTATAAATTTATGCCAATTCTTGAATAAAATGATCATAATATATTTAGAGTAAGAATTTATATCGATTAAAAATAATATGACTTTGTATAAAAAATAAAAACTTATACCAGTGTTGACATAAATGAAAAAATAAACTCACAAAAATAATGGTTCGAACGGTACCACTTGAGGAGGAATCAAGAATATACTTGTTTAATGAAGCAATTTCAATACCATAAAAGATAAATAAATAAATATTTATATATATAAGTGGATGAACCATGATTCATAAACCCCAATAATTTATATCATTTTTATAATGATATGTTTTATATATTTATATATTTAATGTTTTTATAAAAACATTTTTATCATTAACATAATATAAAAATTTACATATCACTTTCAAAGTTATCTTATAAATAGGTTAAATTATATCATTTTAAAATAATTAATTATAAAAAAATATACAATAATAGATCATGGAAAATATATATTGTTTATGTTGGTTAAATTATGACAAAAATAAAATTCATGGGAAAGTGAATGAAATTGTTTTTCATTATTTTTGAAAAATATTTTTTTAAAGTCATATTTTTAAATGTTAAAAAAATTATCTGAATTAAAAAATATTATTATAAAACATGGAAATGAAATATAATAAAATAAAAATATTAGTGTGGGATAACCCATGCATAGGAAACAAAAGTTCCTGAAAAAACTTATCACTCAAAATTAATGAGATTTTAGTAAGCAATATCCCATATGAGAAACATACTCTATGAAACCTAAATCATTTGAAAAATGGATTTATATGGTAAAAATGTAATAAATACATAATATTATTTAATAAAATAAAATTTTAGAATGTAAAATTATTTTATAAGGTAATTTTAAGTGAACTATCATAACTCAATGAATAAAAATTGAGTTATAAAAACCTAATGTGACAGGGGTAACACATGGGTCAAAAAACATATAAATAAAATAAAATTACATTATTTAGATAAAAAATTAAATTATAATTAAATATATTATATAATATTTATTTGTAAATCAGAACCAAACCATATGTATTAAACTAGGTTTGAAGCATGTAACATGTCTCAAAGAATCATAATTGAGACCAAGAAAACCAATGTGTCTTCAGTAACATCTTATATAAAATGGCACGAAATATATTGATATTAATCAAACATAAAACCCCATTATTAATGTATAATTCACAACACAATTTCTTATATTTTAGTATATAAACAAACTAAATGAAATTAAGATCATAATAAAAAACTTGTATCAAAGAGAGAAATTTGAGAAAAAACGCTTAGCTTGTATTCATGCTTACATTACTACAATCTAAAATACTATATAATGAAACTAAATATAATAATTAATTACTTATTAAATTTAAAATATACATAATAATTTTTTTCTAATTATTTAATTAACATTTATTATAAATAATGAAATAACAATAATTAAATAGGTTATAATGGAAATAAAAATGAACTAGTTTTTGATGTGTTTAACAATAATAAGGTGATATAGTAACTTAGATATATTTATATTAAATTTTAATACCATTATATTACATCCAATAATCCATTATTACATAATTGTTAAGATATCATTAATAAAATAAGTTAAATTGAACCAAATGGTAATGTGTTATAATGGTTTGATGAGTAAGGCGATGTATTTAGAAAATGAAAATTTAACATATAAAAATATTATAAATTTCATAATAATAATATATACACATTAAATTTATTCCAGTAATAATAAATAATTGGTGCTGATGAAAAATAAAATTCTTCAATTGTGGGGGTGGTGGTTCACATGTACACACTATTAATGATTACATTTCTCATTAAATAGATGAAATGTGTGTATCTGAAAAATTATCATTTAAAAATTGTATTTTTGAATTATAAAACATATATATTCATTAAATAAATCCATTATACAATCCATTATAGGTGGTTATGAAAATAAAAACACATCTTATTGTGGATGTGGTAGTTCGCATGTACACATGATCAATGTTTTGGTCCCTCTTTTTGGATGGAAAGTACTAAATTATAGATTGTTAAACTAATATTATAAAATATAAATATATTAATAATAATTATATTATTATATTAAAAAGTATATATATGATTTAATAATGAGTGGAGTAAAATATAGGATTTCATGGATGTATTATTCGTTTTGTAAGATAGAGTTTTGTCTTGGAAAACTCCTTAGTAATGAAAGACATAATAAAAATAATGGTGACCAGAATAATATGGAAATGGGAAAGGTATGTATAATGATAAAATTAGATTTTTCTTCAACAATAAATTCATTTTATAGGTGATTTTGGAAATGATGAAATTTTAACTCTTCAAATTTGAAGAGAAGGGTGGTTTTGAAGTAACCATTACAATTTCAATCATATAATGTTACTATTCAATGGTTTGTGGACCGAGAATAGAAAAACCCATAGGGGAAACTACTTTTGAGAACAAAATCACATAAACTACATATTTTATATACACATATTATTGTTTTATGGAATTTTATTTTATCTTTTTAAATATAACCATAATTTATTTTAAATATGGTAATTAATGTTTTATCTTAGTAATTAACATTAATGAAAAAATTAATTATTAACCTTTTAACTTATTCAACCCTTATGATTTAAAATTTAAAATACATATGATGAAATAGAATTTATAAGGGTATGAAATGTTAGTTTTTGGATTAGCACACATAACACGTTAAAAAATATAATTCAAAAAGTCATTTTTTTATTAAAATTAATGTTTAAGGAAATGTTACTAAAATTAAATATTCCAATTAAATATATAGTTTGTTGAAGAAAAAAATTTATTTGGATTTCATATAAAACCAAAAAAATTATATAACCTAGAAAATTATTGATTATAAGAAATTGATAAAAACAGTTTTTAATAAACTAATAATCTAATTTTCTTATAAAATCTTGGAGATAATATTTATAATCACAAATTATATATTAAAATAGATAAATATATTCCTTAAATTCATATTTAATTATTTTAATGATTTTTTGAACATCTAGTATACATTTTTAAAATTAAAAAATAATAGAAATTATTATTTAAAAAATAATATTTTATGACTAATATTAACTCATTTTGGAAAAAACCCAAATGTTAAGCTAATGTTGAAATGTTTGTTCTAAATAAAAAATTAATTTCATGTTTTCATACTCAAATCAAAAATTTATAAAATGAATTTTTTATTAAAACATAATATATAATTTAAAAAAAATTATTGGAAAAGGAAATTTTTTAATATTAGTTTTTATTATTCTTATTTTATATCATATGACATATAAATTAAATTTAACCAATTATTAACATAGAGAATCATTTGTTATAAATATTTTTTTTTCATGAAATAGAAATATATATTGCATAAAAGGAATTTTTTAGGAAAACACTTTTTAAAATAATAAATTATCATAGTCATTTTTATGTAATGTAATTTAGTTTCTATATTATTACAATAAATATTCATTTTATTAATACATAAATTTCAAAAATTGGTTACTCCAATTCCCTCCCATTTTTTAAATTTATAGTTTTAAATAGTCATACTTAAACTATTATATTTTATAAAAATATATAATGGTTTCATTTAAGTTTGTAATTAAATGTAGAGAAACTAATAAAACACATTTTTATATAATGGAATTAATATTTTAATATCTTAAGGTGTTACATTCTCCCTCACATAAATAAATTGTGTCTTCTCAATTTTTATTGTTACTCATGGATGAAAGAAGTTTTTGATATTCTTAAAATATTCATTATTCCAGATATAAAATATTATATGACATCTACTAAACTCAGTTAGTTTATATCAATTTACATGTTTATCATAAAAAAATATTTTTTATTCATAATATTACATAACCATTTAGATATATAAAAAAATAATATATTTTCTATAACATAATCTTTTCAAGACCATTTAAATCTTCAATACATTAAACCACATTGATATCATATATTCCGTCAAAAAAATAAATCTTTTCTTTAACCACTATTTAATAAATTTATACACTAGTCTTTATATATAATAATCCAAATTTTTAGATAAACCACACCAAAAAATATTATGGAATGTATTCTCATTAAAAAATAATCAATTCAATGTCAATTAGAATTGTCTAACTCAATTTTCTCGAAATCGGACAACACTTTATTATATCAACATATTTTATATATTGATATTAAGAGTTATCTATACATAAATCATTAGTTACTCAATAGTTTCCAAAAAACTATAATCATATCATTAAATAAAATTTCAATGTTATTGATTCCTTTTAATATATTTTTCTGTAACTTTTATGAAAAATTACTTAATAATAGTCCTTAAATATATCACATAATCCTCATGAATTTTACAATATACCATAATAGATTTGATAAATATCAATCACTAATGAGTATCAAGATTTAATTAATATTAATATATCAACCTCCCTATCATAGTTAAGTCTTTGAAACTATATTTTTTACTAATAATAGATATATACTGAAATTATCCACAATTAAAGTATTCTAGCTCATTCGTTTGTAAGACATAATGGATTCAACAAACATACCATTCTTAATATCATTTCTGGGATCCTATTTCAACCAAATAAAAAACAAAATTGGTTATTATAATATTTAATATATTAATATTAAAAATTCAATCTCATGATTTATTCCCATATAAAACCTTTGTTTTTAATATATGATTCTTTTAGTTCAACATTTGACTCTTTTTATTCAATCCAAGGTTATACATGTCAATTTCTGATTATTATCACTAACCTAATAAGTTAATATCTTACTCAAATACATAAAAATAGTTCATAATGAAAAAATTATTAACCAAATAATATCCCCTGGGAGATTCTAGCATTGTTTCTAATCTTTGTCCCACTCATCATACATCATAGTATCGATTGATTAAATGCTAATCCAACTATTATCAATGTGATTACCTCTTGGTTCATATTTTCATAGAGGCATCAACCATTTAGTATCTTAATAGAGGTTAATTTCAATTAAATCCACATACATATGGCTTTATGAATATTTCAAGATATGATCCTATACATAGAATCATCTATATGTTTTCACTAAGGTTATTTAACCGTAATCCCTTAATAAAATATGAATTATTAACATAACATTAAATCATATACTTTTCCAAATTATTATATATACCTATAATAATATGATTAACCTTAACTTATCAAACCTATAATTATCCTAAATTCACATCATAATCTATAATGTTATCTAAACATTTCTATCATACTAACTATAATTCTATAGATCCCCACTACTAGATCTAGTTTGAATAAAACATTCTTTACACATTATCATTGAAACAAATTATAGATTCATAAAATAACTATCTAGTAATTACATAACATAATGAAATTATTTCATTACATACCTTCACAATACCTTTTTAGTTTATAGTTTTACAGAATGAGAATAAAACATAAACTAAAAAATCATAGGAATTTCTCAAATAAATGAAATGTTTTCACTATATAATAAACTACATAATATAAAATATGTCTTCAACGTCTCCCAGACCCCCCCCCCCCCCCCCGAAGAAATATTTATTAATTTATTAATATCTTGTGAAAAAAATTTCATTATAACTCAGAGAAATAGAAATATAAGAATAGGTGAGATCAAACACTCAGTAAGGGAGAATATTATTGATGATGTGAAAATTATTTTCATGGTATAGATAATATGGAAAGAATAAATAATCTAAATAATTCCATAATCCACCAAATATATTAAAATATTTTATATATAATATGAAATATTTTAATACAATAGTTACTGATATCATATTTATTGAATTTATAATGTCGGAAATCCTGAAAATTATCTCAAGGACTTTTACATTGACACTATAAAAATATAGTTAGTGGTATACACAAAAACCAATGTTTTTTTGTCACATGAGAATATTCAATGCATTAAAGGTGTATATGATTAAAGGACCCACCTGTCACATGATTATATCCAATTCATTGACCAAAAATACAAAAATACATTTCATACAATTCCAAAAAGAACCTATGGATGAATTAAATCATGGATGTTGGTATAATTTAAAATTCATATTGTTAGTATCAATTCAACATGAATTATTAGTGAATAATCATAAATAATGTCAATAATTTCACTATTTTAATAAATGGGTAAAATTATCCAAACCCATCTAGTGAAACAATGTTCATGGTTAAATAAATAATATTCAACTTACTAATAATCAATATTAATGGAACAACAATATACATAATCCTAATACTTTTCCCCATGTACAAAAAATGGATAACATGATAATAAACCATAAAAAGAAAAAATATGAATGGTTAATCATTAAATATTAAAAATTATAGAGTGATCAATAATAATCTATATCGAAATAATAAATATAAAAATTTTCAATAGTTCCAAAATCAATAAATGGAATAGATTTATATATAGATATCACACAATTCAAAACCATCTTGAGTAGTGATATATGATTATGTCAATGATGAAATAAAATTATTATAACAAATCCTAAGGAATAATGTAGAAATTTACTAATTAATATAACCCTTGCGAATCAAAAGAAATGTAGAAATTTATTGACATAAATGAAAAAAACCCTCACAAAAAATAATTATTTAAACACTGTAACAAAAGAATAGATCAGAAATTAAAAAAAATATACCATGAGTTCAAATCCCCAAATATTAAATACATATGTTATTGTATAAATCATGAATAATAATCCCCCTTAGGGTAAATTCTTTTGAAAATGATATGATTAACGAATTGAAAAATTAAATTTTCTTTTAGAAAGAAAATTTTCATTGATATAAAATGAGAAATTAAGTGACTCTTTTAAAGGTAACCCCAAAAAAGGCGACATGGAATATTTTAGTAATATTTACATTTAAAATTAATTTTTAAAAATTAATATTAAAAAATAAACAACGTTTATTTAGGATAAATGTTTAGTGGAAGAAAAAATATATAAAAGTCAACGGAGAAAACCTTTTTATTTTTAAAATATATTCATTTAAAACTCAAATTATAAGAATACTTAGGAAACATAAATTTTTATTACAACTTAATTTTCAAAAAAATATTATATAATAACATATAAGAAAATATTATTATGGATGAACCCATTTATAGAATATAAAATATCAAGATGAAATATTATAATTCAATGTAATGAGATTTCAGTTATCAATATCCCCTATGTGAGGCGTAATCCACGAAGCACATGTCATTGGAAAAGGAATTTTTATGATATAAATGAAAACAAAGAGAAAATAAAGTATAATATAATAAAATGGTAGAATTTACCCAACATATTTGATATAATCTTGATTGAAAAATCATTAGTCTAATAACTAAAATTAGGTTATCATAAACTATTATGACTGGTGTAACAATTGCGTAAAAATAAATATAAAGGAACAAAAATGATTTTTAGGATTTTAACCCATGAATGAAAAGGAAATAAATTATATAAAATTCATGTGGTGGTAAATAAATAGAACATATTTAAATGAAACATGGTGGAAAATATATAACATGTATCAAAGAATTATAATTGTGAATGAAAAAACTCTTATAGTTTGAGTAACATTTTATCAAAACCCCTTTTAAATTAATGAATTATAATTGAACATAAAATTAAATTAGTAAAATATAATTCACGATATTATATCAAAAGGGGGAATTATATACACCATATAATTTAATTTTAGTTCATAATATTAAATATGTATCAAAGAGATAAAGTTGAGATGAAAACCCTTACATTGTATTATTTCTTACCTGACCGTTCTATGAAATATTGTATAATAAAAATATAATAATAACTTAACTAAAACCATAATATAAACATAATACCCATTTTATAATTTTTTTATAACCATGTATTAATTATATACTTACTCATTATAGTTTATTTTCATTATCTCGTGTTAGAAATTTCATTGTCTTATTTGCATAAAAATAAAAAATATTTAGTTTATTCTCACAATGGGGTTTCAAGTTAATCATTACTATATCAGTAAAGATATTGAAATCATTTTATTTCAATTATTACTAAAGTCACATTTTCATTACATAAATATATGAATAATAAATTGTTAAAATCAAAATCAAGACAAACTAGTTTCTGATGTGTTTAATGATAAAAAAGAGATATATTAATAATTATTTCAAATATTAAAATAACATTTTTGGAATCATAAAAAATATTAAATATATAATTTTTACATTATATTACCAATATATAACATCCGATAATTATTTTTGGAATAATTTTTATAAAATCTCTTATATATGTTGTTTAATGCATCCAAATGGTGATGTGTTATAATGATTTATTGAGTAAGGTTATTTAATAGGTTAATAATTGTTTGAAAAAATGCAATAAAAAATCAAAAAAAATCCCCCTTATATCTATTATAGTGACAATCAATGATGGGTGGTGATGAGAAATGAATTGTGTCATTTTTTTAGGTGTTACTCCACATGTACACGAGATTAAGGATTCCATTTATCAATGAATGTATAGATTTAATATATATGAAAATTAACATTTCAAAATTTTATATTTGACATGTAACACATTTTTATTCATCAAACACATCTTTGATACCACCCTTGAGATGTAGTGATGAATAAAAAAGCACATCACCCTCTAGAGGCAGTATCCCACATATACACATGATTGATGTATTATTTATATTATTATGTGAAATATAATGAAATATTTGTTTTTAAATTAATATAAATACAATATAGTATAATAAGTATACTTTTATCTACATTAAAAATGTTTTCATATGATTTAGAAATGAATAGTGTAATAGAATATTGTATGTGTAAGTTGTAATCACATTGTAAGCCGGAGTTTTTTATTAG
Organism: Viscum album; assembly: GCA_963277665.1. Taxonomy (NCBI): domain Eukaryota; kingdom Viridiplantae; phylum Streptophyta; class Magnoliopsida; order Santalales; family Viscaceae; genus Viscum; species Viscum album. The sequence continues at coordinate 409,538,406 of OY728156.1, forward strand.
ATAGGTCCATGAAAATGATGTTATTTGGAAAACAAATTGTTGGCCAGAAGCTTATTTACATAGAAGAGGATTATATGTTCATAAATTTGGAAAAATTTCCAAAATCTATTTGAATTATTTATTAGTCATTATGTTATGGATGTGTAATATCTTAATAAGTGAGTATATGTTCATTTTGGGAATTAACCATTAAATATTCAATAATGTAATATTATTATACAAAGCTTCAAGGATCCAAAATAGAAAAAATTGTTGGGTGATGTGATCTTGTGTTGAAAAATCTCCACAAATTTTCCTTTTTAAAAATCAATTTAGGTTTTTTGTACTTTTTTTACATTATAACTTTTAACCAAATTTTTTTTACCAAGGTAATTAATTTTTAACCATAGAAAATAATTTTAATGAAAAAAATAATATTTTTCATTTTTCTAATTTTGAACCTTATTATTTTAAACTTTAAATAATTTAATAAAATGAAATTTTAATTTTTTTAAATGAAAGTTTCAATATTGGAGCACATAATGTGTAAATAAATGTTTTTATAAAAAGTGTGTTTTTAAGAAAAAAAATTATTTATAAGACATAGTTATTAATTTTATAAATTCCGAACACATAAATTAATTTATTATAAAAAAAATTAAATGTATGAGGTTGTAAATGAAATAAAAAATTTAAAATCTCTTTGAAAATTCTTGATTAAATGATAATACTAAAAAAATTTATTAATATAGAATTATAATTTAGTTCTAAAAATACTTTATATTTGATTTTTAATATCTATAAAAATAATAAAAGGTTTAATTTTTTTTACGTAAATATATATTTTATTAAAAAAATATATAATCTTCAAGGACACTATTACATAATGATAAAATCATAATCCTTATAACAATGACACAAAATATATTTGTAGACAAAAAATCAAACTTTTTTAAAGAAACCAAAATTTTTATTCTTATCTAATAATTTTTCATAAATTGAAAGATGATTTCCATATTTTTTATTCAAATTAATTAATTTATAAATTATATTTTTGAATAAAATAGTATAATTTAATTAAAATCCATTTTTATTGAAAAAATAAATTTTCAAATATTAATTATTATTGTTATTATTATTTTTTCTTATAATTTTCCACAAATTTACAGATAAAATATTATTAAAAGCAAACCTGATTTTTCATTTTTTTTTAAAGGTTGGGGCTGAAGCCTCATTTTTTATTAATAAAGCAAAGAAAAGACCTCTTTTAACTGGGTAGAGGGAGACACATTACATATCCCGAAGGCCCAGTGGGCTTGTATCCCATTACATAACATCTATGCCAAAATTTTTGGCCTAATTCCCATATTGTGAATAGTAACTCGGCTGCTACAGTACTCACACAGTACCGTTGGTGCTACAGTGCCCTGCCGCCGCTACAGTACCCGCCGATCAACAGTACCACTACTGCTACAGTACCACTATAGTACTTCTACAGTAACCTGCGCCCAATGGGTTTTGAACCCCCATTTTTCATATAGTATTACATGGTTCTTACCATTAAGCCAAACCCCAAATACAACCTGATTTATCATTATTTATCATATGTTTCTTGTAATAGAAATATATATCATAAAGAAGTGAATTTTTAGAAATTAATTTTATAAATAATTATTGATCATAATAGTGATCTTATGTAAACTAACTGAATTCCATCCGATTAAATTAAGCATTTATTTTTATTTATTCATATATTTTATAATGATTTTACTCCTAATAATTCATATTAATTAAACATATTGGTTTATGTGGTAATACTAAAATATTTATATTGTCTCTATATCCATTAAATGAAGTAAAATATTAATCTATTAGGGTGTTACATTATTGTTCTTTTCCGAAATTATTTTTCTTGTATGTGTTAGTGCACCACAATAGCATATTAAATTAATTATATCTCAAATGGATTTCTTGGATGGAATTTTCACATGTCTTCTCTTACTCATATACATAATAATATAATTTAAATATATTACAGTTTGTTTTTTTCTATTTGATAGTGATAGATATTTTATATTGTTCATGTGAGCTAGATAGGCAGGATTTTGCAACATATATTTCAATACATGATAAAAACAAAAAATCTAAATGATTAATATGGGTGAGTTAGATGTGTTATTTAACAAACCCTCTCCATAAAGTGTACCCCTCCTGGGGTGGAAACTAGCATTGATGCAATAGTAGACACACAAATGGGTGGCATTACCCTCTAAGAGAACATACGTAAAAGAGAGAGATAAGTCATACTCCAACAAAATCTTTCTCAAAATGAAACATAAAATATATCCCAAGTATAAAAATATAATCTCATGAAAAAACAACTAAAAAAGAAAGGTAAAATGGAAATTACCAAAATAATATAAAATGGTAGTGACCATGAAGCCCGAACAGCTCCTGAAACCCCAAGCTAGTAGTAACTAGCCTGATCTCCCACCTTCTCCAAGTTACCTGAAAACAATTTATATATATATTGGGCGAGTATAACAGTATCACCAGTAGGATCCGCCCTGGATCCTCTAATTCAAATGTAAAGAGAGAATGCTAAAGCATAGTGAACAATAGGTAAAACTAACTCATCACGTAGACATGTAAACTTTGTTCCCAGCATCACCATGGAAACTATCATGAAGTATCTCATACAAGAGTATATAATTTAATAAATAATATTTGGGGTACCCTAGTCTCACTTCCCCATTTTTTCTGCTTTTCCCCAACGTTGCATGTCCTTGTCATCTCTCTCAAAAAATTATTGCCCGTAGACACTTGGGAAAAGCACTACAACATGCTCCTCTTGAAACAAAACCATAACATCCACGTAAACAAGGTAATTAGGTAGTTACAAGATCCACCACAACTCTCATAATATGTATCATAGATCAGGTATTATAGCTCAATCCATTACAACTCATACACTGATTAAGGATCCTCTAGAAATCATATCCTATACATGTTACACATATAATAGTCCATATGAAACTATATCTACAATATATGTGTGTGAATAACCACAGGACATTATAGTGATCTACAAACATATATGTGGAAAGATAACAGCCTTTCCTACCAAAATAAGTAACAACCAAAAGTAGAGAGTGGGGCTAATGGGGGTAATCATCCTTCCATCCTCCCATCGAGAAGTTAGGAAAAATACACCCCAGGGCTTAGAATCCCCAGGGTTTTTGTTTCCCTAAAAAACAGGGTGGAGTGACATATATAAATACAAAAATTGTAGAATATAATATAGCTGAAAACAACACTATGGGAATAACCTACTCATATACTGAAATGAATCTAACGTCTCTTCGACCCAGGGTTTTCACTACTAAGACTAAGTATCTTATAACCCCACAATCATTTAAATAGCTACATTAGATTACTTTATTCTATTTTATCAATTTAACTTTAGGTTAATAAATTATTTAACCATTAATTGACTAATATAATTTCCAAATTACATTTTATTAGCATCATAACAATTTTTCATGCCCTCCATGCATAACCAAACCAAGTCCACAATTGCTTCAAAGTGTAACCTCTATAGTGCATCCCATAAAGATCCATCCCCATGGGTTAACATCATTTATTAATAGCATTAAAACTTTTACATAATTCCCAAAAAAAATTAGAAAATCATTTTAAGCTACCAAACACAAGGGACTCAACATGGTGAGTAGGTGAACTACCTTTCGAGCCTTTTTCACCTATAGAAAGAGCATAGAATCATCAATCCTAGTGATGTTAAACACAGAAATCACATGGCATAACCCACGCATCTTCACCACTATTGGATGGAGAGTAAGAAAAAACAAGTACCTCTAGCAGTGGAAAAAGTAAAGTAGATAGCAAACAACAGATTCAACATTAACCATGGTTATATCAACGGTAATCCCTACTTCAAACTATTCCATCATCCCTGGTGTTTTATTCGACACCTATATGGATAAACTGATGCATCTCATCCCTCTAGGTGCCAGTTTCTACCACAACAACTAGGCCTCCCTTCCCCCACATACCACAATTTCCCTCCAAGATCAGCCTTCCACATATCACACCACAACACAAGTAGTAGGAAACAAATAATATAGTAATTGGGCTCTTGGTCCTAAACAAGGCATTTAACCTTCACACACAACGAGCACTCACAACTCCAAAGCATAAGGTTCATGGACTTTACAAGAAAAAGGGTTACTCAAAATCCTTCAAGGCATTATCTCTATCACACAACCAATTACATATTCCATATTGAATTACTTGGTTTATTTAAACATGCATAACTACATCCATTTTATTATCATGATATCTCAACAACAACAAATAGATTCATCAACATGTATCTTTATCTTCAGACAATTAATCATCAATTAATTATAGCTTTATTTTCTTTTCTTATTCTATCAATAATGACATGGTAGACAAGAAAAGCATAAATATGGCACAATCTTGAAAATAAAGAGGCAAATCGTTCTCATGACATAAAGAAACAATATATGATTGATTACAATTCTTTAATCTAGTTAAAATATTTATTATATCAATTTCATTATGATCCAGTGGCTAAAACATGTTGACTCTATGACTACACCAAAAAGAATAGTGAATCCACAAATCCCCTACCTAAAAAGGTTTCCAACATTCTTTGCATGAGAACGACCAAAACAACGGATCATGATCACCTCTCCTACAATGACTTCATCCACCCGAGGAAGTCGTGGCACAACCGTATCAACCAAAACCCAAGAATGGTCCATTAGAAACATGGTAATAATAACGGTAGAAAAAAGATCATGAAACCCAGAAGAATAGAGTTATACCTTACCTTATATCAATGACGAATCGATACTTCCTAGTTACACCATGACAGGTGAGTGCATGCATCCTGAAGAACACTAGGGAAAACTTGATCCACGGTCCACACCACAATAACACAACTCTTTGGGAATGAATGGTTTTTTGCATCCCATACCAAAGAAAACAAGAAGGAAGATCAAGGAGGAATGTATCTCTCCTTTGAAAAATCTAAATAGAGCAGTAGTTTACATACAGTTTAGATTTTCTATTAAAGTTAGATCTCATCAAAACTATATAGTTTGACTGAGTAATGGAAAAAAGACACTTACGAGTATTATTATAGGATTTATGTGCTTTGAATCAGCCTTAAATCCCATAAAAAGTCTTTGAATGTTTTTAACGTCAAAGAAAACATCAAAGGGGTGAACTTTAGGATATTAGAAACACTTTTCACATCTATCTCATTGATGACACTGTTCACATATGTCTTACTTATAGATGACTCGCAAAAAGATGAATCACTGACAGGTGACTCACTATTATATGACTCACTAATAGATGACTCTCCTAAAGATGACTCAAATACATATGACTCATTGATATATTACTCACCGACAGAAGACTCACCGACAGATGACTCACTAATGAAACTATTCACTAAACTAGAAATAATGTTCATAGAACTGGAAATTCTAAAAATTGTTGGGAATAAGTCATCTTGACCTCTCAAAACACGTGAAACACCATCTTATAATAAAGGAATAAACCAGAGAGGAATGTTCCATTACATCAGATATTCTCAAAACATTATCATCCTAGGTATCTAAAACCTACCCGGAGGGGAAATAGAAAAGAGGTCTGAACAACCACCCTTCAAGATACCTCTCAAGGATATCACCACTAAAGGATCTTAACTGCTTCCTGAAATGAACAATTTGAAACCACAAAGAAAACAAAAATAGATCTTAAACACTATCCTAGGGAAGATACCTCTCAAGATAGATCAAGACACAAGATTCAACAAGGTAAATCTATCTCATAAATAAGAAAGTTCTACAACCACAAAACAAAAATTTTTACAAGAAAAGAGATGAACAGCAAACATATTAGGGTACTAAATGCGTATTTACAACTCACATTTCCATGTACTCTCGTCCATGCCACCGTGATTCCAATAGACACAAACCAAGGGGATATAACTCCCCCAAAAAACCTTCTTCAGGCAGTTCTAGATCTCTATAGGCTACTCCTTGATGGTTGCGTCATCTTCAACATTGATCTCACCCCCAATTGATGACATGAGGGTTATAATAAAGATAACGATGGAGCCATGGAATATGGAAAACATTGTGCATCCTTCTCATATGTGGAGGAAGTTCTATCTGATACATCATGGCTCTAATACAAGCCAACACAATGATATTCCCAAAAAACCAAGGAGAAATCATACTCCCTCAACCAAACCTTCTCTTCCTATAATGGGGAGTCACTTTCAGAAACATGTGATCCCCAATGTAAAACTCCAAAGGTCTCCTCCTATGATTTTAAAAGGACTTATGACAATCCTTTGATGCCATCATCCTTTGGTGAATCACCTGAACCATCTCTATCATATTCTATACTAGTTTTGACCCAAGAATTTTTGATTCTCTTACCCTAGTCTAGCAAAATAGAGAATGACAAGGCCATCCATACTAGGCTTCAAACAGTACCATACCAATGTTGGGGTGGAAACTATTGTTTTATGTAAACTCTACCAAGGACAGATGCCTCAACCATTAACCATAAAAATCGACGACACAAGATGGAAACATGTCTTCAAGAGTCTGTATGGTCCACTTTGTCTTACTGTCCATCTGTAGATGAAAAGAGGTTCTGAGGAATAACTAAAAACCAAAATCATGTTGGACACCTCTCCACACCCTTGATGTAAAATGAGTATCTTCATCGTAAATGATCGTCCTTGGGAACATATGGAGTCTCACCACCTCCTCTAGATATTTCCTTCTTAAAACCTCCACAAATATCAACTCTTTTATTGCTATAAAGTGGGATTATTTCATCAAAAAATCCATAAACAACTATATAGCATCATATACTCCCTATGCTCAAGGAAAATCAGTAAAAAATTCCATTGAGATGTACTCCCACTTCTATTGAGGGATATCTGATAGCTGGAGTAACCCATCGGGAACATGGTTCTTGGCCTTCACATTTTGGTATACCAAACCCGAGACACATACTTTGCAACTGCATGCTTCAATCTAGGACACCGAAACTGACTCCTAGAATCTCATTACATCATTTTTATGCCAGGATATACCACTAATGGAGAACTATTGAACTCTCTAATAACCATCCCCCACATCTTTAAAGGAATAATTTTCCTTCACTAAAACAATACTCTATGTTGTTCATCTTCAGACCAACCATCTGGGGCCTCACCACAAACAACTCAGTCTCTTCAGAACTCCACCTCAAGATCCCCCAACTGGGATTCCTCCACATACTTCCCTAGAGATGACTGCACCATCATATAAAAAATAAAACCTCTAACTTTAAATTATCCCATACCTATATTAGATACTAAAAGTTCTTCCATCACCCTCTAGGAATCAATATATTCACACACTGTATCATTGTGTGAATTCTTTCTTAGAGTTTCCTCTACAATATTCTCCTTTCCAGGTGTATAAAAAAATTTAAGTCATTCTCCTATAAGAACTTCATCCACTAACACTGGCATAGGTTCATGTCACACTAGGAGAAAATATACCTCAGGATCTTATGATCATTAAAGACCAAAAAACGCATTCCAATGAGGTAATGTATCCACAACTTCAGGGAAAACACCACTACTGCCAAATCAAAAACATGGGTGTTATAGTTATGATCATGGGGACATAAGTACAAAGTCCCATAAGAAATTACTGATCTCTACTGCATTAGAACACACCCTAACCCCAGATGCGAAGCATCATAGAAAACCTCAAACTGAACTCCCTCTTCTATAAGACAAAAACCAAAGAACTGAAAAATGTCCCCTTCAAATACTTGAAATCTTCCTAACACTGATTAGTCTATACAAATACAGGATCCTTTCTTGTAAATATTGTTTGAGGAGTCACAACCTGATAGAAATTATCTTTGAAACTCCTCTAATATCCTACAATACCATGGAAACATTGCACCTCTATCACTATGTTGGGGGATTCCCAAGACCCAAATTTTTATATATTTAATGAATTTCTAGCTAATATCTAATGGAATACAACATTACATATGAAACGGAACTCTATAGACAAAAACTAACACTTCAACAACTTCCCAATCAGCTGTTGTCGATGATGAACTCCTAAAATAGCATGCAGAAGCTCCACATGCTCCTCCTCATAAGTAAAGTACACGAGGATTTCACCGATGTATAAAACCAAGAAATTATCCCTGAACTAATGGAATATAGTTTTCATTAACCCCAAGAACAAGGCTAGATCATTCACCACACTAAAAGGCATCACAATGAACTCATAATTCCCATGAAGACAACAGAAAGCAGTCTTCGAGATATCCTTATCCTTCACACACATCTGATGATATCCTGGCCGCGAGTGAATCTTTGAGAACTAACTTTCACCCTTTATTTGATCTAATAAATGATCAATACATGGAATATGATATAAATTCTTCCTTGTCACTTCATTAATGTGATGATAATTGATACACAATCGCAAAATATTGTCAGCCTTTTTCACGAACAAATATGATTCACCCCACAGTGACACACTAATCTAAACAAAATTGCACTGTAACAGAACATCAAGATGATACGCATCTCGCAAAAATTATAAGGCGCCATCCTATATGGAGACATCGATATAGGAGACGCTCCTGGATGTATCTTGATCCCAAGCTCATTCTCTTCTCAAGGGGGTAACACTACAACCTCTTATGTAAATATATCGTGGTATTATTCTACCACCCTAGAAAATTCCAATTTTTGACCCTTCGACAAGGACAACATTTATTTAGCCATCAAGTATGACAAGGACAGAACACACCTTAGACCTATCTAAGGGTCTCGCTCGACAACAAACACCACTTGATCTCCATCGGCATTAAAGAACACCACCTACCTCTTGAAGCTATCCATGATGTCCTACACCGAATACAACCAATCCATACCGAGAATGACATCATATGGTTGTATTTGTAAAAATAGGAAATCTCCCCAAGAGAGGTTCTACCTCAGCACTAGCTCACAATATCTATATAATTTAAACTATTCAGCTCGACCTCTAACAAGCGTAGTCAAAACCAAGGTCACTAGCTACCTCTCTAACTCAAGTCCCAAGACATAGACTGGGGTAGGTTATATGAAGTAGTGTGTCTCTCCTGAATCAAACAATGCCTACACTCAAGTAGAAAAAAAAAAGCAAAGGGTAGCTCGAACGATGTCTGGATCACCCGGTGTTGGAAACAGTAAAGCATGATGTTGACCCCGAACTGATCAAATGCCTCTATGGTTCTAATGACGATCAAAACCATGACTGCAATATTCTCTCTAAGGATGAGGAACATCTCAAGGTTGTCCTCTGCCTGCCACATCTTCTCTCTACTAATCGAAATCTGGTGCAACTTGCTACTGTTGGATTGACTGAAATTGACTCAATGGAGGAACATTAATAGGAACACCTACTGTGTGCTGAATACACAAAAAGTTCAATCACTCTCATTGTAGATAACCTCAACCTCCACAAGAAAAAAATCTCATGATCCCTTGGGATAGGTCTTAGAGCGGCTACCCCTAGATAAATGAGATACTAAGGGCTGGGACCTACCCCCTGACGAACAGAAACTCTTTTACCCTAAAAATTTGAAATATAGAACCATATATCTGCTTCAGGAGGAATCCTGATAACTCCCCTCTCATGATGATATGGTCCTGGATAACATCATCTCGATGACATTTTCCCTCTCCAACACCTCCTGATATTTCTTCAGCATAAAAGGGGTGGCCAGGCGCTAGATCTCTAAATGAAAAGCCTCCTCAAGAGGCCTTTCTCTATCCTCCTCATCTAGAAACAGGTTTGAATCATATTATAGAAGGTTCATTAAAGGTATTACAAACTCTTTCACACAGGAGTTCCCCTGTCAAAGGGTAAGAATCTCCTAGATACTATCCACCTTTGCGGTTGAAGAATGAAACTAGACTCTGAACATTTATCAAAACTCCTCCCATGAGACTTCAATACCTTTATGATCTCCATGTAACAAGAACCACCACTGCCTCACTACCCTATGTAGCATCATCACAACAAATACATCTAGTGATCCTTCTGATCAGTTATCAAATTAAATGATATCTCAACCTCCTCCAACAAACATTACATGATTTCATTTTAAATTTATCCCTCATACTTCTATAAAATCTGGTGTTTAAACTCTCATAGTGTTCTCCTCCATGGTTCATCATCATCAACCAATACACTATGATCATCGGCTAGCTCAACCTATTGAACATCTTCTACACAAACCTGACAGGGACATTGACCTGGATCCATACCTGCAAAAGAACATACAGTTACACCTTATAAGCCTAGAATATGGAAAACTCAACATTAATTAATTAATTTTTTTCTTCTATTAATTTTAGGGTATCTTATCCCAAGGTCAACAGATTCAAACACAAGCACAAAGAATATGATACATGATCCATTCCTAGGTCTCTACCCTACAACATGCATCACTTTGTTTAGTAGCCACCATAAAATTAATGGTTCATGCATCAGATAACAGGAGGACCTAAATACCAATGCCTAAATTGGTATCCCATGTTTACATTTCTTACTAAACATAACTGACAATGTTTACCGACAAACCTAATAAACCTCACCTATTCCTAACTCTAAACTCTATCTTATCCGTCAAAAAGACCTCTACTACCACTCTATCTTGACCCCTCCCAAAAAAGTGTACCCCTCCTGGTCTGGAAATGTGAGAAGAGAGAAAATAACCCTTGAGTCCCGCCTCCAATAGGCCTCGGGTTGGCGATTTGCACCAAGGGTATAGTAGACACGAAAATAAATACCATGTACACATAAGTAATATTACACAAAAACTACTACAACTGAAAGGGAAAACTACAAGTACCAAAAGAAAGTTAAAATTCAACGACCATGAATCCTGAACAACTCTTATAACCCCAAGCTATTAGTAACCATCCTGGTCTCAAACATGCTCTAAGTGACTTGAAAACTAGTTTGTATATATGTAGGGTGAGTATAACAGAATACTTAGTAGGATCCTCCGTAGATCCTCTTCGGAAAAATTAAAGAGAGTATTATAAAGTATAGTGAACAACCAGTGAATTTAACTCATCACCTAAACAAGTATAATATGTTCCCAACTTCAATAGGTATAATTTAACCAAGTATAACATACAAGAGTATATAATATAATAATTATTATCAAGTGTTCACCACTACCACTTCCCCATTGGTTTTTCACTTCTCCCCAACATCACACATCCTAAGCATCACTCTCCAAAAAGGCTTGCCTGGAGACACCTAGGCGAATCACCACAATATGCACCTCATGCAACACAACCACCACATCTACACAACTAAGGTAACCAGGTTGTTTTAGGGAGCCACCATAGCTCTCATAACATGTATCATACATCCGGTATTATACATAGAGAAATTACATCCCATACAATTAGTAACAATCCTCAAGACATCATAGCCTTTACACATTACACCTATAGTATTCAATAAGAAACTATATCTAGAATATATGTGTGTGAATAACCGAAATCCATTACAGACCTCTAAACACATATATAGGGAAAGATAACCAACTTTCCTACGAGAATAAGTAATGACCAAGAGAATAGAGCATTACCAAAGGGGATAGTCAACCATCAATCCTCCCATTGGGATGTTGTAGAAAACACCCCCAGGGCATAGAATCCATGGGTTGTTAGTTTCCCTAAATGACTAGGTGGAGTAGAAAATATAAACACAAAAATAACATAATATAATATATCTCACAACCACACTATGGGAATAAACTAGTCTTAGACTCAACTACAGCTAACATCTCTCTGGCTCTCTGCTGCTACAACTAAGACTAGGTATTTTATAATCACACAACCATTTAAATAGATACATTAGATTAATTTATCGCTTTTTATTAGTTTCACAATAAGTTAATTAATTATTTAACAATTAATTAACCATTATCATTTCCATATTACATTTCATTATCATCACAACAAAGTTCCATGACCTCCAGGAGTAACTAAACTATGTACATAGTTCCATTAAATTGTAACCTCAGTATTGCATCCAAGCAAGCTCCATCCCCATGGGTTAACAACATTTATTCAATAATTTATTAATAAAATTATCACTTTTACATAATTCCAAGAAATTCTAAAAAATCATTCTTAGCTACCAAACGCGAGGGGGTAAACACGTTGAGTAGGTGAACTACCTGCCGAGTCTTTTCCACCTATAGAAAGAGCAAAGACCCATCCATCCTCAAGAAGCTAAACACAGGAAACATGTTACATACCTCATAAACCATCACATCATTTGGAAGGGGTAAAAAATTTAGCTACTGTAAGTAGTAGGAAATGTAAAGCATTTAACAAAAAAAATATTCAATAGTAACCACTTTGGTATCAATAGTAATCCCTAATTCAACCCGTTCCATCGTCCCTGTATTCCTCCCTAACAACCATAATCATAAACAGATGCATCTCTCTACTCTAGGCATCACATTCTACCACAACCACTATGACTCCCTATAATATAAAATAAATACCATGTACACATAAGTAATATTACACAAAAACTACTACCACTGAAATGGAAAACTACAAGTACCAAAAGAAAGTTAAAATTCAACGACCATAAATCCTAAACAACTCTTATAAACCCAAGCTATTAGTAACCAACCTGGTCTCAAACATGCTCTAAGTGACTTGAAAAATATTTTGTATATATGTAGGGTGAGTATAACAGAATACTTAGTAGGATCCTCTGTAGATCCTCTTGGGAAAAATTAGAGAGAGTATTCTAAAGTATAGTGAACAACCACTGAATTTAACTAGTCACCTAAACAAGTATAATATATTCCCAACTTCAATAGGTATACTTTAACCAAGTATCACATACAAGAGTATATAATATAATAATTATTATCAAGTGTTCACCACTACCACTTCCCCACTGGTTTTTCACTTCTCCCCAACATCACACATCCTAAGCATCACTCTCCAAAAAGGCTTGCCCGCAGACACCTAGGTGAATCACCACAATATGCACCTCATGAAACACAACCACCAAATCTACACAACTATGGTAACCATGTTGTTTTAGGGAGCCACCACAGCTCTCATAACGTGTATCATACATCCGGTATTATACATAGAGAAATTACATCCCATACACTTAGTAACAATCCTCAAGACATCATAGCCATTACACATTACACCTATAGTATTAAACAAGAAACTATATCTAGAATATATGTGTGTGAATAACCGCAATCCATTACAGACCTCTAAACACATATATGGGGAAAGATAACCAACTTTCCTAGCAGAATAAGTAATGACCAAGAGAATAGAGCATTACCAAAGGGGATAGTCAGCCATCAATCCTCCCATTGGGATGTTGGAGAAAACACCCCCAGGGCATAGAATCCATGGGTTGTTAGTTTCCCTAAATGACTAGGTGGGGTAGAAAATAAAAACACAAAAATAACATAATATAATATATCTCACAACCACCCTATGGGAATAAACTCATCTTAGACTCAACTACAGCTGACATCTCTCTGGCTCTCTGCTGCTACAACTAAGACTAGGTATCCTATAAGCACACAACCATTTAAATAGATACATTAGATTAATTTATCGCTTTTTATTAGTTTCACAATAAGTTAATAAATTATTTAAAAATTAATTAACCATTATCATTTCCATATTACATTTCATTATCATCACAACAAAGTTCCATGACCTCTAGGAGTAACCAAACAATGTACATAGTTCCATTAAATTGTAACCTCAGTATTGCATCAAAGAAAGCTCCATCCCCATGGGTTAACAACATTTATTCAATAATTTATTAATAAAATTATCACTTTTACATAATTCCAAGAAATTCAAAAAAATCATTCTTAGCTACCAAACATGAGGGGGTAAACACGTTGAGTAGGTGAACTACCTGCCGAGTCTTTTCCACCTATGGCAAGAGAAAACACCCATACATCCTCAAGAGGCTAAACACAGGAAACATGTTACATACCTCATAAACCTTCACGTCATTTGGAAGGAGGTAAAAAATTTAGCTACCTTAAGTAGTAGGAAATGTAAAGCATTTAACAAACAAAAGATTCAATAGTAACCACTTTGGTATCAACAGTAAGCCCTAATTCAACCCATTCCATCATCTCTGGTGTCCTCCCTGACACCCATAATCATAAAAAGATGCATCTCTCTACTCTAGGCATCAAATTATACCACAACCACTAGGACTCCCTACCCCCACATACCACAATAGACCAACATGATCAGCTATCTCAGGCACACACCACAACACAAATAGTAGGAAATAAACAACATATCAACTGGGCTCCTGGCCCTAAACAATGCATTCATCCTTCACACACAATGAGAAATCACAAATCCAAAGCATAATTCACTTTGAATTTTTAAGAAATACTATAACTCAGAACACTTCAAGGAATTATCTCAATCACACAACTAATTCACTATTCCATATTGAATTAACTAATTCATTTAAACAAGAATAACTACATCTATTTTATTATCATCAAATCACAAAAAAACTAGATTCATTAACATTCCTTTTTATCTTCAAAAAATTAAAGATCATTTAATTCTAGAATTTCATTATTTTCCAAATTCCATCAAGAAAAAAATTTTAGATAAGAAATCATAGATATCACACTATCTACAAAATCAAGAGAGAGACTATTATCATGTTCTAAATATATAACATATGATCGATTCCAATTTTTTAATCTAGTTCAAAAATTTATTATGTCAATTTCATTATGATCAAGTGGCTAAAACATGGTAACTCTATTAATTCATGTAAAATAAAATATAATCCATGAATATCATACCTCAATAGGTTTCCAATTTTCTTTTCACAAGAATGACCAACACAATGGATCATGATCACCTCTCTCACAACGACTACAGATATATGAGGATGATGTGGAAAAACTGCAACAACCAACACCCAATAAAGGTCAATTAAAAACATATATATCACATGTAGTAACATGAAAAAGAGAATAGGATAAAATACATCAAGGAAACCAGGTGAACGGAGGTATAACATACATTATATCAAAGACATATCTTCACTTCCTAATTTCACCAGGACATGGGGTGAAAATGAAACAGGAATAAATATAGGGAAGTCATGATCCAATGTCCACACCCAAATAACACAACTCCTTGGGAATGGAAGGTCTAGTTCATCCCACACCAAAGAAAACAAAATGTATAATTAAGGTGGAATGTATCTTGGCCTTTTTAAAATCTAAATAGAGTAGTGTTTTAGATACTATTTAGATTTTCCATTAATGGTTGATCTCGTCAAGAATATGCGGTTTGACTGAGTAAAGTCACCTGAACACATATGAATATTAAGATAAGAGTTATGGGATTTGAATCAACCTTAAATCGTTTAAAACAAGGCTTTGAATGCGTATAAAAAAATAAAAATGTCCAATTAGTGAAACTATAGGATTATGGAAACACAGTTCACATATGCCTCACCAATAAGATTTTTCAAATATGTATCATCGACATATGAATCACAAATCGATGACTCACCGAAAGATAACTCACTGATAGATGAGTCACTAATAGATGGCTCCCCTATAGATGAATCACCAACAAATGACTCACTGAAATATGAATCACTGAAATATGACTCACTAACAGATGGCTCACTAATAGATGATTCACTAACAGATGACACACCAATGACACTACTTACAGAACTAGAAACATTGTTCATAGAACAGGGAATTTCAAAAATTGCAAAGAATAAGTCATCATGACCTCCTATAACTTCTCAAGCACCATATTACAGAAAATTAAAGGACCGGAGAGGTCCAGCCCATTACATGTTAAGAACAATATTAATTTAAAATATAATTGTTTAAAAATAATGGAGATTATTTTGACTCGCAATAAAATAACTAGACTCTAATCTTGTGATCTAAACCTATCTTTGAGTAAGATTCACATCAATGATTAAGTATCAATGAGATTAGTTATGTGAATGAATTGATAGCTCTTATTCATGTCCAGGACATAATTTCAAGAATTTTTTATAAATTAAATATAATTATTTTAACCTAGACTAGTTCCCTTTTAAGAAATTAAACAGTTTTATAGATTTTGATCATCAACCAATGTCTTTATTCCATACAACTATTTATTATTTCGGAATTCTAAAAATTAACATTAAAGTATAAGGTTATATTTCATTTATAAAATATCAATTTTCATGAAATATATATTTTTTATAAATTTTTTAAGATTAAGGTTAGATAATATCATTATTTTCAAGTAAATCCATTTTATGGAATGTATTTTCTTCAAAAAGTTTCAAATAATGAAAGCCCTAGGGAAACTAAAAACTATTATCTTACTTTATTCACACATGGGTTACAAATTTAGGTGTTTATTATGGATAATGTTTACCAAATCTATCAAAGGGATTGCCACTTTTTCATTCTAGGTGTAAACCTTACAATAATTAAATCATTAAGTTATTTTTATAGAAATTTACATTGTGTGTACATACCTTTCATGATATGAGTCTTATGAAAAATTACTTTTATAGCATCATAAATATATTAATATATCATGAGATGGAAAGTTTTTTGAATAATGATTATAAACTCAAATAAATATCTGATTTTCTATTCATGATATGGTATAGAATTTATGGTATACTTGTGTGTAATTTGAATCCCATTATATTGTTAGAGTGGTAAAGGATTGTATTGAATATATTCTCCCATTTTTCTTTGTAATGGGAATGGTAATAAGTATGACTATATTTTTCTTGATCATGGAGTATTATTTTCATGGTTGAAAATATATATGAGATGGGTTATGTATATGTTTATGTATTATTTTCTTGTAAATTGTTAAAAATTGTTTTTAGACCAATGAAATATAAGGTTGAATAGGACTGGTGTTTCACCTATACTGTTGTACATGCCTTACACTTCCTTATATTATAGGTAGTGTTTGTTAATTTACATAACACTTACCATTTCAAAGAGAGGTGGGTTTTACCTATACTTCCATGGTCCAGGTTCCATGTGTTGATCATTCAGCTAATGATCCAATTCGATTCCCTGACCTACCTGGTTCAGATTCCAAGTATTTACATGAAGTAGGTATAATGAAAAAAAAATTACATTACAATGGTAATAAAATAATGGAATATATTTGTTATGGAATTTATTTTTATGGATATTTAACTCCATCCAAATAAATATCACAATAAATTGAGTGATGACTGCTAGTAACTCTATTTTATTCTATATGTGATTAAATGAGAATAAATATTTTTTTTAAACATACATAACTCATTACAAAGTAGATTCATTGTTATGTTTCCCTAAAAGGTATGAAAAGTATCACACATTATATTAATACTCTATTGTAAAGACACATATTGATTACAAAATTTCCTTATACCACATTAGGGTAGAGTGTTTTATAAAAAAAATTCCTTAAGTATCATTGCAGTCATAACCTAGTTTATTATAAGACTTGGTTAGAGTCTTTTATAGTTCGTAATGGAAATTCATGTTGGATTCATATTTTTTTTGTTTTTTTCATTCATTATTACATACATTGTTCCTCATATTCTTGGTACATTAGCTTGTTTTTGGGTTTCACTAATTTTCTATTGTATGTTATTGTATATTTCACTCTAAATATAGATTTAATCATATAATTTTTTCCACTATGATTTAAATTTTTATGTTATATATTTGTTTCACATTTTATTTTTTCTTGGGGATTTATTATAAGGTACTAAATTAATGGATGATAGAGTTTTGGTCTATATATTTGATGACCTTGCGATTTATAAATCATTTTTATGGAAGGATAAAATATGAAGATAGCCACACATAGAGACCATGGAGAGAGAATAAAACATGGGTAAACAATATATTCAAAATTTATATAGTTATGGAATATATTTCTATGGAAGTAATATTCAGGAAGAAGCCTTAAATAGTTTATATTGTAATACATTAATAGATAAGGTCAAATTATTACTGTAATAAATATGTATCCAAGAATGAACACTATAGAATTTCATTTTTTATTATGGTGGGGTCTAATTGATTAATGTGTATTTCCATTATGGCCAACTATGTTTATATATATACAGCCATATTTTCATCCTATTATTATAATTTACATAGATTGTCTTTATAAAAATTGTTATTTTTCATATTAAAATATAACCAGTCACCAATAAAAAATGATAATGAAAGAAAATATTGAAAAATATATAATAATGAAATTATATTCAATATAAAAAAATTAGTGGACATAAAAAATGTTTCAGAGAATAGTAATCAAAATGGTAAAATCTCTCCCTACCAACCGTCAATTTCTCCTCATCAACATGTTCTATTAACATAGAAAAACTATATCTCACATCACCAATTTCACCATCATCATGGGAATCATAATAATCATTACAACCTAAATAAGTAGTATGATACAAGTAACCATTGTAAATAGAGTGAATTATCATAAAACAAGAATTAGTTTCAAAAAAATCAAATTGATATTAATAATAAAGGGAGGAAATTTCTTCAATTACATATTCTTTGATAATATTTTGGAATTGGAAACCTTAATTTTCATATCATGTAACTTATTTTGTTATTTTAACCATTTTTTCTTATGTAACTTTAGACGAAAATTTTTTTATAGAGTTTTGTTGGAGATCACTATTTAGATAGTGTAATATTCTTTCCATGTTGGAAATTTAAAACGCCTACATGATAATATATGAACACCATTAGAAATTTATTTTCCTATCCCAAATTTTTAGGTATATCTATTGATAATCCCTCTAGAACATTCATTTAAGAAATATATTACTATAATTGAAATAAAAATATAATTTAAAGAATGAATTGTAATATAAATAATAATAATGAAAATATAAAAAACATTGTTTTTTGGGTGTCAATATTTAGGAAAAAATGGTTGTTTTTATACTTGTATATAATAGGGTAGAGTAAGAAACATAACCCTTTGTATTCAATGTCTAATTATTTGAAAAAGAATCAAAAAATTAGAATCAGATAATTTAATTCGATAAACTATAATAAATAATCCCCATATCATAATTATTAATATAATATAAACATAAATTCCATTTAATAAAAAAATATTAAAACTAGTTAGAGAATAACTAATAAATAAATAATATATATAAATAAAGAAATAATTTTTTTAGAAATTTTTTTATTAATAAATATTATAAAATAATTTAACCATAAACTACATTTTCAAAAAATCCCCTCTTAACAAAATTATATCTAGATATTTGATTTAATGATGAAATATAAAATAAATATATACTTTTATGTTTGGGTTGTGTTGTTTCATATTCATCTCAATTGATTCTAGTTTCGGAAAAAAAATTGGTTGGGATATATTAATCACAATTTATTTGGGGCAGATCATAGGTGTTCTTATCAAGCCTGGATATGTTGGGTTATTTCAAGTAATCATGGTCATGATCCATGTTGTTCCTTTTCATTTTTATATAGTATAATTTTATTTTGTTTATTTCACTTCAATATTTTTAGGTTTGGTTAAAATAAATTTTGGTTGTATTAGTTATAATATATTTTTAGTACTGACATAATATTCCATTTTTTATTACCCTTTTCATCATAATTTAGTCAAGATTATTAAGGTTCATGTTTATATTATTTTATTATGTTATATATTTTTAGGACGTTTCAGTTCAATTTTATTTCATTTTATATTCGACTATATGTGTAACACCCTAGGCAAATAGAGAATATGACATTTTTATATTTATCCCTTTTTTTAAAGGTGGGGGAAGGCCCCAAATTATTTTATTAAAAGAAAAAGTTCGGAGAGACATCAAGCAAGCCAAAATCAAAAGTAAACAAAACAGAATGAAGTTTTCAAGAAACCCTTTCTGAAGGAAAAATCTTCTTTCTGATTTTCTCTGTGATGATCTTCTCCTTGCTCTGCATCTCATGCCAGAGATCTATATTGACGTGCCCACGCCCACGCCCCCTCCCTCGCCCTCCATTGTATTTGTATTCTATTTCCGCAGCTTGTTGTAGCAAGGTTTCTAAGTCCTCATCATAGCTATCCTCTAGAGACATCTCTCTTCTTTTCATTTCATCAATTCTTTTATCATTCTTCTTTTGGCTTCTTATTCTTACCTTCTTCCGTGCATCCTCTTGTACCTCCTCATTGATATATTTCCAATGCTTTGACCACCTCACTTACGTAGCTGGGGTTCTCATTCCCTACACACTAACCACAACATGATGATTATATAGAACTTCCAAGGATGTACTCACCTTCTTATCATCTAAAGGAGTAGTCTGAGAATCCAGCTCCTGAATTTCTGTTTGGTCAGCCTCCACTTCTGGTAAATCAGAATGTGTATGAGAGTCCTTTCCTGCATTTCTAGCCACTACTAGTGGTTCTGATATTAAAGAAGGCAGCTCAGTTTTCCCAAAAGATCCATGTGTAGCAAACTGGGTGGTCATCTTTGTGGGAGTGACCGAGGCAGAGACCTTCTATATAACAATTCCTGCCTCATTTTGAGTCTAGCTTGAATAGACACCAAATCAACACCAGGAGGGACTTGGGTTGCATCATTGTTACCAGAACAAGCTTGAAATGTAGCTTGATCATCTCATTGAACATCAGTGATAATTTTTGAATAAAATGTTAATATTAATTTAAAGGGAACACTATGCTCGATGGCTTACCTAATACGCAACAACGAGTTCCTTTGAAATCTTACGTTGCACTCTAATAATAAATTAATTTTATTTTAAATGGTAGTTAACACCTAGCCGTTGTAATGACGGTAATGAACAGAACTAACTAAAAAATTATTATATATGTTTGTCAAATATTTTTCGTTTTTACAATAAATGTTAGAGGATTAAAAATGCGAATGAAACCACTTTTAAGCGTAAACATTTTAATATTCTTTAAAAGGTCGATTAACCGCCTTTTGATGGCGAACCTCTTTTAAATCCACTTTTTGAAAATTTTATGTCTTATGTTTGACAAAATAAAATTATTCTTTAGAATCGGGACATAAAAATTTACTTTGTGTAAAATTTTGGTATTTTTCCGATAAAGTTCATTTTTTAATGAATAGTGAAAAATGTTGTATTTTAATTCAAAACCTCTTTTTAATATAATTTTTTTATATTATTAGATTATCTTTCTAATTGGTTTTAAAGTGAAATTATAATATATTGTTACCATTTAATCCAATTGTGGTCATTGGAATTAATTTAACTTTGAAATTGGACTTAAACTAGTGTCAATCTTTTGATATATATTGTTTCATAAAAACACGCTATTTGTTATGACAACGGGAATTAATTATTAAATTAATTAATGTAGCTTATATGTTTTTAATTTTTTAAAATATACATCATTTTTTAATTCGGAATATCAAATATATCTTAGGGTGAATTTTTGGTATTTTTCTGAAAAACTTCAATTTTTTATGAATAGTGAAACCACTAAGTTGTACTTTAAAAAAACTGATTTTTCTTTTAAATGAAATTTTACAACCTCTATGTTTTGAATTTAAAAAATACGACATACATAGTTTTCATTAGGAAGTAAAATGTGGTTCAATGGGATTAAAATAATTTTTTGGTGAATAGTAACTTTTAAGTTTTTAATCACGATTAGAGGTAATTAGTGTAATTTAAGGTAAAAATAATGTTTTAATAATATGAAATGACCTTGACACATGTCCTACCCTTATTAGATGTGCCATGGCAGACCAAGAAAATACATGGGTCAACTTGGGGACCCCATGGATCCACTTTGGTAGGAAAATGACACTAAAAACTCTTTATTTAATGTTAAAATAAAAATGTCACAAACATGTGTTGTTTTACTAAAACAATATTTAAATGGCGTTGTACAAGTCATATTTTTTACTATAAATATTCATTAGAAAGGTAAATATATTTCCTAAATCATTATATTTTTTTATAATTTTTAGATATTAAATAAATTAAATTATATATGACACCATGATGATGCAGTGATTACCTCATTATTTAACGATTTAAATAGAATGAAAAGATAATGTAAAATCTAAGACTTGCACTTGTCAAAAACCTATTGGATGTGTTGATTTCGAACTATTATTACCATAACCTCGAAATATATAATTTTGGGTCCTTTTAAATCCGAAAATAATTTTATAATAATGTTACTTTTCAAGACTTTCCATGAGTGCCCCTCCTCTCCTCTTATAAAAGGCCCCCACCTCTACCACCTTACCCACACCTCTCAAGCCTTTGGCTCAGCCAAACCCTACCTATTTTGTCTCTCCACATCCCTTTCTTACTCCTAGAAGCCTCACTTTGGGCATAAGTCTTTCCAAGTAAGCCTTTGAGCTCAAATCAAAAAGAGTTACCTGATTTAAAGGAATATAAAGAAACGAACAAGAGAAGTTGGACTTGAGGTAAGGGAACCTACCCCTCTCATTATTTTTAAGTACACTCTTTTATGTCATTCCTTTTAAGCTCTAATTTCATATGATTGGGATGTTATTTTATATTACTCTTACTGAACTTTTTATGTTCATATGTCGAGAGACCCTATTTTCTCTCATCAATCCATTTTGAAAGTTTTGATTGGCGTCGTTAGGCTGCCGAATTTTCGTAAGAGATCCATCCTCTCTCTTTCTTTTTAAATACTCTCCTTTATGTCACTTATTTTAAGATCCTTTTTTTTATGTTGGGGGATGTTCTTTTATATTCCTCTTTCTGTACATTTTATGTTAATATGATGAGAGACCCTATTTGATCTCATCAATCCATTTTTGGATGTTTTAAGTGGCGCCATTAGGCTGCCGAGTTTTGGTAAGGGATTTTTCATCTCACTTTTATTCCCATGAGATTTATGCTACATTTTCCACCATTTCCTTTGAGTGGTATTTGTACTGCCCATTATTTTTCTCTTTGTGTAATATACTTTCATTTATTAGTATTTACATCAATGTTGTATTGTCCTTCTTTCATGGGGTGTATGTTTCGAAAGATACCCAAGTCGGTAAGGGAACTTTTCACCCTCCTCTTTTTAAAAGACTTATTTTGTTGGGTATTTTAATGTACATATTGTAATGTTGGGATATGTTATTATATATCCTTATTGATGTAAATTTTATGTCCAAGTGATGAGATACCCTTTTTATCTCTCATCAACTCATTTTCTGAAGTTTGAAGTGACGACGTTAGGCTGTCGAATTTTTGCAAGGGAACTTCTTAACCCAATTTTGATTCTTTGGGATAAACTTTTACTCCATGAATATGTCATTATATGAATATGTGTGAATGACCTCTTATTTTTTTACACTTAATATCCACTTATATTTGGTGTATTCGTTTGTCGCACATAATTATGTAATTGATTTATCCTTAATCCAAGGATACCGTCTTTGTAAGGGATATCGTCTCAATCTCCTTTTATTGAGGCATATTTTGTTTTATACACAACTTTCTTTTATACGGTGTATAAAACCCTTTTACTTTTATGTTTATTAAAAATTAATCTTTTTATACAAATCATTTAGTAAACGACAAAAGGGAATGTTTTTTTTGTATGTATGCGGCGACAACGACTTCTCCGCCGACGTGACCATTATTTGAGTTTCGGCTTCCTCTACAAGTCATTACTTTTTTTAGAATGAAAAATAAATACCATGTTTTACTTTTCTTTTATTTTGGTATTGAAAATGGTTTTTATAATGTTTTTATATCAATGTGTTGTATTGATATCTTGTGATTGAAAATTGGAAATGTTATGTTCCCTTTATGCATGTTTTATGTGATACAATTATGTTATGGTTCTTGGGAATTGTTATGAACACGGGTGGTTCCGTGATAAAATAAGGGTGGGTGAGCCCGATATAGATCTCCAATGCATTGGGTAACGTGAAGGAGTTAAACGTTAAGGTTTCTTCGAAGATATTTAGGGAATATAGTGTGATGGGTATTCCAAACGTAACCAAGAGGGTTACTCCCTATGTAAGAATGTTATGAATGCCTCAAGTTACCTTTATGTCTTATGATTTCTATGATTTATTCATGATTTGATGAGGTATGTTAAAATGATTATGTTTTATGAGTAAAGTATGATTTCATAAATGGACTAATGTTTTCATTTCGTACTTTTATATCCCTTACTGAGCTATTTATGCTCATCCCAAGTTTTTGAAATATTTTTCACAGGTCAAGGGAAAGGTACATGATGTGATGATAGGGTCAAGGAAGTGTCATGAAATAATCCATGTTTTGTTTTAAATATGTTTCCGTCGATGGGAAAAAAAATGAATACTATCTTTTATGTAACCACTTTGTTTAAATGTGAAATGTAATGCATGATTTATGATCTAATTCTCTAAAACTCTAAACCTAAAAAGATCCTCTATGTGAATTATTCTTTTAATTAATTAATAATTAATGTTTAAGGTCGGGTCCTTATAATATGATTCAATTTGGATTATTTATGTTTATATAAATTTTGATAATCTTGGTTTAATTAAATTAATTTTAACTCAATTCAATTTTATTTTTTATTGCGATTTTTATTTTTTTTACTTTTATGTAGATATTTTTCATACTATTATATTTAGGTTTGTTTTATTCATATGGGTACTGTTGATATTGGATTGTATTAGTTTAAATATATTCTAGATATTTGTATTTGGTTTGAATATATTTTTTCAATGTTTTTTCAGTTATGTTTGGGATTGGTTTGTTCATTCAACTTTTAATGGGTTTTCTCCATCATTATTGGGATTTTTATGTCTATTATCAATCATTTATGGTTGATTTATGTCTAGTATAATAACTATTCATTAAATATTACATAATATAGTGACTTTATACTTGAATTCACATTCTGTAATTCCTAGAGATCTTTTATGTTTAGAATTATAGGTTATTAGGAAAAACTCTTTTAAAGAAAAACCATACATTAAAAGTGGATATTTCTACACCATATACATTTTTTCCCAAAAAATACCCTTCAAAATAAAACATAATTTCCTTTCAAGATAAATCTTCACAATTTTATTCTTCACCGCATCATTTTCCATAATATCCCTTAAACCCAATTAAAAAAACATAAGATGGTATGGGCACAAAATCTCACTAAGGTACCTAAAATAAATAATTATAACATTACTTTGAAAATAATTTTAAAAATATTCATCTTTCTAAAAAAACATTAGGATCCAAATTTATTTTTTTCTTACCAAAGAAATATTCTTTTTAGCAGATGTTTCCATCAAAAATTTCATAGTATTTTATAAAGGAAAAAATAAAATCCAATTAGTTTTTTTTAATGACAAACTCAAGGATTTTTTTAAAAACATTATACTCTTTACCCTTAAAAAGTATCATATTCTTTATTTTGAACAAGACATCAATTACTTTCTTTGTGAACACATTTGATATCTTTAAAAACAAATAAAGAATAAATAAATCCTATAGGTAACATAGGGAATGATTTTTTTATCAAACTTACATGTGATGTAACCCTCATGGATACTATGAAATACCCCTGACAGTTATAATTCACAAAACCTATAGGGATATACTTGGATATAACCATCGCAGTTACACATAAAATAACCATTATGGTCAACTTCCATCATACTCAATTAATTGAGAAGATATCATCGAACCACCCATATATTTTTTATAATAGAACCAACCTTCATCATTAAAAATTCCCAAAAACGCTAACATCAACCTAAAACATGAATTCTTGCATCCTAAAAATATTAGTCGTGGGAAGTCGTTTATTTAAAAAAACAATGAATATATAATGCAAAACATTTTATTTTAAAAATAATCATATAAATTTGTAAAGTAAATATCAATTAATTAATCCATTGTAAAATCAATAAATTACTCTCATTATATCAATGTTAAAAAAATTATTCTTTTTTAATTTCATAAAAAGAAATAGTAAAAGAGTATTTTTAAATGAAAGTTGCTTACAAAAAATATTGAAATATTTATTTTTGAAAGAATTTGAGAAAAATTTAAAAATTACATTTGTAAAACCATCATATACATATGAATACATTCTTAAAAATAATTTTAGAAATAATTATATGATATAAAATTATTTGGAAAAAAAATATTTAAAACATTTAAAGTGTCGATTTTTTTGTTAAAGAGTCCCTTAAAATATGAAATCATTGAAGTGATCATTAATCAACCGAATAAATTATGTGGATAATCTATAAATCCACATATAAAAGTTTAAATACAACATAATACAATCAAAATCTATTTCACACACAATCTTATCATGACATCATCAATAAAGTAGACGTTTAACTCAAAGAATGTAAATTCAGTTATGAATTTTATTAACTTGAGTCTAATTTGCATATATTTTTTTGTCTTTTAAAATAATAAAATTAAGTTAATTATTATTTTTTGTTATAAAATGTTTCATGTTTATTATTAATTTTATTTAACTTATTACCATGATATAAAAAATTAATTAATTATTCATGTTCACATCAGATGATTTGGAGATATTCGGTTCTAATGTCCAAAATGACTAATGTATTTGGACTATGGACAATGATGTCATTATTAAAACATATATAGAATAATATTCATTAAATAATAATCATTTTTATAAATCAATTATCTTTAAAACCAATCCATTTATAAGATTATGAAAAATGAACTATGTTGTAATCATGGATATGGTAGGCCATAAGTATGCATGAGTAGCATTTTCTTTTTTTGACACTCATTATGGAGAATGGTAAGTAATATTTTATATTTAAATCAATATCAAAATATCATTAATTACATATTAATTTTTAAATACAAATATATATATCATTCGTGATATATGGTGGTGAAAAACGAATCACATCATTCTTTGGAGGTTGTATTCCTTAAGTACGCATGAATGATATTACCATTTTTATGTAAATGTAAAGGTAATAATGTAAGTTATATATTATCATTATATAATGATAAAAATTTCATTAATATAGTATATAAACATTAACTTGATCATTATAACCATTTTTGATAGATGGTGATGGAAAAGGAATTACATCGGTTTATGAGGTGATAGACCATCTTACACATGAATAATTAATTATTTTCCCATTTGATGGATGTGGAGGTGGATACCAGTCATTAAAATAAAATAATTACATCATATTATATGAATGATACAGGAAATATTATTTTATCATGCTTTAAGAGGGTTTAATTAATGTGAATGATTAAAGATAACTAAAATTGTTGATTAAAAATGATACATGTTCTTTGGATAATATACTTTGATTAACATTTTAAGGGAAATAAGGTTACTTTTATACATAAAATAAAGCCTGTATATGAGGTATATGATTCTATGATGGTTTTGGGGATGTATTGTCCGAACTAAATTGGTTTTTAATTTTGAATAAAAATAAATAAGATGTTCCCTTTTATAAGACACGGGAGGGGAAATCTTAGAATCTATCAAAATATTATAATATAATAAGGATATTCAAGTCACAATGAAATTAAAATGGCCTATAAAATTATATGTAAAGAAATATTTGACAACATATTATCCTTATTTTTATAATATAATTTATTTATGATTTTTAAATAATTTTATAAAATATTAATTCCGCAAAATATCATTATTATCAAATTTGATACTATTCATTTTTTAGACATTAAAAATACTTAAAATGTCAACATTTGATTCAAATATTTTATTATATCACATATAATTCATGGTAATATATATAATTTTTTCGTCACCTTTACTATCTCAAATTATTTATATTATAATATTTTTAGTATCAATTTTTTATTTGTTCTCCATTATTTTAATAATTATTGCATCATCATTGTGTAACCATTTATGGTAATTATTTCATCCTTGAAAATTAAGAATGATTTATAATGATGATTTAAAATATTTTAGAGTTAAAAATAATATTTATGGTTAAAAATATCTTCTTAATAATAACATATTAAAAATGTTATATTTATTAAAAACAATAGTGTGACATCTTTGAATTTTATTTAAATAAAATACCATATGGATCTTAATGCAATCTGAGGGGATCCAAAAGATAATATATTCCATCCATGGATTATTATGGTCTAAAATTACACCGAAAATTAAATTGGGTCTACAATTAGAGTCAATGTCTAGTCCTTATACTTTTATTATTACACTTAATCTCCAAATTCAATCATAACTATAATAATTAAAATTAATAAGTACAACATTCATATTATCCAAACAAATTAAAGGGTAATATTTACTAAAAAAATTCCAATTAATTAAATATATGGAATAAAATTGTAATAATTCAAATAAAAAAATTTCATAATTTAATTTAAATTAAACTATAAAAGTGTAATGGAAAACAATTTTTTTTAAATACCTTTTTAAATATAAAATGTTTTTATAGTAAATTAGAGTATTAAACCTCTAAATAACCCATAACTAAAATATTTTTAGTCATAATTAATAAATTAAAATTTAAAACTAATCCCTAATATAATTTATAAATTTATAATATTTAAAAATAAATTATAGTTTTAAAAAAATTGTATTTTTCATTATTCCTTAAAAAACAATATTTTCTGAAAATTATCAAAAATTAATCCTAATGACTTTTTTCATGATGAGACAAAAATAAATTTTATATTTCAAATTAATTTTCTAGAACATAAATAAATTAATTATAAATTTCATTCATGAAAAGAAATAAAGATAATTTATTAAGAAAACATATTTTATTATGGATAAAAATGAATTTAATGAAAATTTGTTAATATTTTATAATAATTTAACATTAAATTCATAATTATTAGGAACTATATTTTTATTTCATAAATTATTTATTTTTATTCGTACCTTCCAATTAAAATTTAGTTTATAAGAGTAACTTTTAAATAATAATATTTAGTTTTTTATTTAATCCCAATGAGAAGTATCTTGTTTACTTTAAAATATAATATTCGGTTTGAAAATATCATGATATTATATTCTCCCCCATTTTGGAAATTTCAATGTCTCAATTTTCAACTCGTGTTCAGTAACTAGGGTTTGATTTTTTGAAATACTGTTGTTGAAATATCACATCATAAAAAACAAAAAAAAACATCATATTAAAACAAGTGAAAGGGAAGTAGCAAGGTTATATAGTATAACACATAACTAGGTTTCCCTGTTTGAAAACATTAAAATGAATGATAGAATCTTACTCACATATACTAATTGATACTGAGAGATAAAATCATCATGAGATGTTTACCCACCACAAAACCATAAATCGTTGATGGGTTATAAGGACATTGAATTCTTAGTAAGAAAACTAAACAAATAAAATTCCGATTTAAATATTTTTTTCTTCTAGTTGAAAATTCATTCATTATTTATACTTAAATAATGAGGAAATATATTTACTTGAAAATTTTAGTTGCATCCTTTAATCAATTTCCACTAAAAACTCATCTTTTTTTTTCAAATGATGAGTATTAAATTTTTTCCCTAAAGCACAAGTATAAAATACCATGGATCATAAAATCTAAAAAAAAAATATAACTATATTTTCCTCATTTATTTTGAAATTAAATAAAAAAAAATTAGTAAAGATAATATAATTCTCAAAATTGAATAACCTTTATATAATGAAGAATTACTTTAATCCCAAAAATTCAATAGTAATATCCAAAGATAAACATATATCATTCAAAAAATAAAAGTCCTTAAAATTCTTTAAAACAATATTCTAGACTAAGATTAAAACAAAAAATATCATAAGTATTTTATCATATGTTGTTTCTAGATTAAATTAACATTTATCCCTATATAACATCAATGATTCTTAAAGTCTCATAAAAATGTAATTTCCTTAATCATATAATCGCTAAGAGATTTTAATCGTTTCTATAAATCACCTAAATCACAATAAATCTACAATAAAATCATATATTCTTTAAAAATATAAATAAATCACTCTTACTTAAATAAAATCCAAAATTATTCTATTTACCTTATAGATATTGGGTTCCCAAAATAGTTAACGTCTTCCAAAATAACAATAATTACATAATCACCAAATAATTATCCAATCACATGATTATTTACTTAATAAAACATATAATATAAAAATAATGATAACCTTTATCCAAAACATTTTTTAAATAAATTTTAAAATGTCATTGTAACCTGAAAATCAACTAGGATAATAGTTAGTGATACAACCTTATCTCCCTTTTTTGTGGGTTCAATTCTGACTGCCTTGTCGGACACTACGGGCAGTCACATGACTTAATGGTTGTCCTTTTTTTCTAAAATGGTAAATCATATAAATGTCCTAGAAATGGGAGAAACATACTATAAAAAGAATAATATATTTATCATTAAATAATTTTTTTCCACAAATGTTATAACATATCATTCATTTTTTCAGATTGGATTGAGGATCCCTTTTTTCATAATTGATATGTGGCAATGATGTGTAGTGTGACAAGATTGTGTTTTAGTGTATTCTAGTATTAATTTCTCATCGTGGAGGCCGCTCAGCATTGATGTGATGGTGGATGAACATGGATCTTTTATGAGGTGGTTATATGTGGTCAACTCGATGGGTTTTATTAATAATAGTAATAATAATAATAATAGAATTTAAAAAATGTGTATAGTTAAGAAAATTAAATGGATTTAATTTAATAAAGTAAATTTCGTTTTTAATTGAAATTATTTAAAAGAATAATTTTTTAAAAGGATATAAATGTATAATATTGAGTATATGAAGAAAGGGGGAACCACCCTATGCATGACCTATAGTGAAGAAGGGGTGTGGGTAGTGTGCCTAAAGAGGGGATACTACACATGAATAATAGGCTCCCAAACATGAATAGGGTTTAGAAAAAAAATTATAATAATAAATAAATTAAATGATATTTATTTTTTATAAAGTAAGGAGAGGCACGTTGTAGTTTTTGTAAGTGAAAATGAATTGGGGGCGAAATCCTTATGTGTGTACATCTCAATCTGAGTGAAGATAAAAAAAATTATTATTATTTTTGTTGTGTTCTTTAATCCTTAATCCAATAATAACAATTTCATTCAGTGTTGAAATGATGAACCTTCTGTGGAATTTTGATCCAGATATTGTGATGAAAATTTCAATACACATGTTGGATATTTAATTTGGACTCATGTATTGGTCCCATGAAGTGTTGTTCGAGTGTGTTATAGTAAACATCATATTTTTTTCATTGGTTTTGTAATTTTTATATTGAATATCATATCCTCGGATCATTTCTATGGGGAAAAATGGTGTGATATGTGTTTCCATTTATGTATTTTTGTGATGAAATATCTTCGGTTTGAAATTTTATCCCATCAGATCAACTATGAGCCTTGTACATTTGTCAGGATTTTAGTCGAGACATGTCGTGTAGTAATGTTTTACACTTTGTAGTACTACATGGCTAGAAAGTTCTGTGTTGGCAAGGATATGACCATCTAGTGGGGTAGGGTCACATTCCATGTGGAACCCATATACTTTGTGATCCTCCTTATGAAACTTGTACCTCTTGTATTTCCTTCTTTTAGACTTATATTTTAGACCATGAGTATCATATCCTGAGTATTTTTTCCCATAGAATAGGATGGTGTCCATTGTAGTAAATTTTGAGATACTTTTTGAACCCCATAATTTCTGATAATCTCTCAGACATATAACCCCCCAAGCTATGACAACTTCATTTACTCTTTGATATAGAGAAAATGTTTCGATTTTAAGAGTTGATAAATGATCACCCAAATCGCATCCATAAAACTAAGATTCTGTGTAAAACCAATGAATAAATCCATGGAAATCCTATCCCACTCCCATACTAGAATGTGTAAGGATTGAAAAAAACTATATTTTCTCCAGTGTTACACCTTAACTCTCTAAAAAGTAAGCCACATGATACAAAATCCACAATCGACCACCTCATCAGTGGCCACCAATACTGATATCTCCCATCATGATACATCTTGGTTTCCCAGGGTGCATTGACCGACAAGACATGTTTCCACTATCAAACAACACCTACATAGGGGGAAATTGAACAAAAAACTGACTAAAAAATCACAAACCAAAATTGATAGATCGATACCACTCACTTGTGTTCTCCCCATACCAAAAGGTTTTACTAAAACATAGGCACTGGGTGTCTATAAACTTCATTTTCTAAACTCACTCATTGAAATAAAATTCATCTTTTATTAAAGATAAGAACACGTATCCACCATCCTCTTCTACTTCCAAGCTCATCTCAGAAAACAAACTCAACTGAGACCATTCCTCAACTGATTCGTTCATGTCTATGTTGGTAATTTTTTGATAAAAAACATTAGTAACCAAATTCACTTTCCTAGGTGTGTATATAATATCAAAACAAAAAGCCTCAATATACTCTACCTAGAGAATATATAACTAGTTTAGATCTCTCTGAGTAAAAATATTGTTCAGGATATTATGATTATAATACATAGTAAACTGCTCAAAATAGGTGGTGTCTATACAATTTGAGAGAATGAATAACCCCTACCAACTCAATATCATGGTTAGGGTAGTTATTCTCCTGAGGGTGTAAAAAGTGTGAGCCAAAATCCACCACATTTTTCCCTTGAAATAGAAACATCCCAAACCCATACTTGATGATTTACATAAACCATCATAACCCAAACTTGGTTCCATAAGAAACAAAATGGGTGTTGAAGTCAGCCTCACCTTCATCTCCTCAAAATATGTTTTATAATTTTGGTTCAATTCAAAATATACACCCTTATGTGTTAAATAATTCATGAACAAACCTTCTACAGTGGGTAGTAAAAACCATATATCTTCATATATAAAACACATTTCTATGATTCTACTAGGAAATAATAGCCTATATCTTTTTTGGATCCACTAAGATTCCGTCAATCACATATCACATGACCCAAAAATATCACTTCCCATATCCAAAACTACCATTTGGGAATATTATCATATAAATGATGTTATTTCATGGTTTTAAGAATGATATCCAAGTGGTCTCTATGATCCTATTTTTACATGGAGTACACAAAAATATAAACCATTAAAACTGCAAAAAAAAGAGTCCAAGTAAGGATTAAATACCCAGTTCTCAAAATCTATAAACACCAAAGGATTTTCAGTCAGACTTAATAGAATAACCAAAAACTCATAAAACCCATACCAGATCTTTAACATTATCTTAGGTATTTCTTCTTTTTAGGCCCTCAATTGGGTATACCGTGAATGTAATTTAAACTTTGAAATACTACATTCCACTCTAGTCTATTAAAAAAGATCATCAGCCCAAGGAAAATGATATTTGTTCTTAACAGTCACATGATCAACATCTTATAGACTATACAAAGCCTAAGTATCGCATTTAACTTCTTATAAAAGATGATAGGTGAAGCCCATGGTGGAATGCTGAGTTGAATAACTCTTTTTTTCAAGGTCCTAAATTTGGACCTTAATTTCCACCAACATAGAATATACAATTTGATAAGATATAATAGAAATGAAAATCGTACTAGGGAGTAGTTCAATAGTACAATCAACATCTATATATAATGTTAAACAAGAAAAATAATCTGAAAATACCATAGCGTATTCAGACACCACTAAAACAACCAACCCACCCAAAATAGGGTTAAATCCATCATAATACATTTCTCATAGTTTGCATGAGATTACCCCATTATAAGGAACAATAGACCCTACGCTTCCCTATCTAGAGTCCCACCCACCCAGGAAAAGGTGAGTGACCCTGTCAAAAATAAAATTTTAAATTGATGATGATAATAGTTTATCTATTTCAAAACCCTGATCATCCAATATATGTAAATAATCAAGTTGATGATGTAAATATCAAGAAATAAAAAGTTTAATACCACCTCAAAGTTGGATATCATCACCCAATATGTGGAGAAGTAAAAACTTCATTCAGAAAACTTTTCCAATGGTGTAGAAATACACAATAATTATTATCATGACCCATCCCAAGGGGCCCATGCATCAACTCCCCAAGCCCACCTCTAATAGGACATGGTCTGGGGACTAGAAATGAGTAGGAGTATAACTGAAATGGAAGACTTATCCTTTGTACCTATATAGACAAACATATCTCCAAGCTTATACAAATACTAAAATGTAAAATAAATTCAATAAAAATGCATGCATGCATCTAAATCCCCCAAACAGAGAGTCATAGAATGAAAATAAAAGTAAACAGGGAGATATATAAGACCAACAATAATGTTTGTGACACAATTCCAACCTAATAAAAAATATAACAGCTTTTAGAATACTTTAGTGAAAAACCTCGGTCTGTTTAGTCTTACTAAACACCATATGGTTGTGGTCCATCAAGGACTCTATAGAAAGGTCAATCATCTACAAAAAATGCAACATGTGTGAGAAAATAAAATTCATGGTTGAGTATAAAAATACTAAATTCGACACATTGATACCATAAATCATACCCAGAAGGAAATAAAGTCAGATCTACATAGATATATGTGTAAAGCATATATAACAAAAATATCAAGATACACTTTAAAAATATAGATAGTATGATTTTAAGTAAAAATCATAGTATTCCAGCCTAGGATTCAATCTCAAAGATTCTAGAAAGAAATCGTCCTGAAGAACACACTTTTGAATCTAATAGCACTGATGTTTTACATCAAAGAGGTACTATTAATCAGGTCTCTTAATTAGAAGAAAACTTTGAAGGTTTGAAGAGAATACCACACACATATGAGGATCACTTCCAAGGCTATAAGTTGATACCAAAAACACAATCTGGATTATCCCACTAAGTAAAGTATTGGTTCTCATGTAGTGTTGGTAATGACGATACCAAGAACTCAACTTAGGAAATGAATATTAATTGAGGATCTCACTCTGGGCCTCAAAGAGGGATTTAAAAAATCTATACAAGAAGTCCTACCGATGGGATTATTTTCCATGGATTATGAGATGATACCATATTATCCCTTATGGAAAGGATAAGAGGAATGTACCATAATGAAACTTTTTCAAGATATAGAGGACAAGAGATACAAGCCATGTAAAATAAAGTAAACGGTGTGTAGAAGGGATTCCACACTATGTCCCTTGACCCCAGGTCATGCTCGTGTAAATGGCCTTTGTCTCAATCCATTTAAATTTCTATGTAGAAGTACATGGCATGTAGGCTTCCAGTGTAGTCTACTTGTGTTCCAGTACATCGATTAACCCTTGTACTCATCTATTCCATGTGTGTGTAGGGGGTTGGGGTACATGGAGTATAAAATGTTCATGTACTCTACCTCGTGTTTGGTTATCCTTCGAGGTACACACTGAGTCTCCTCAGAGAGTTCACATGTCGTGTGACTGGGTAAAACACCATGTGATCCTTAACTCCTAACGGGAAACCTAGACACCATAAAGGGGACCCCACATTCCATGTAATCATAGATTACATTCCATGAAGAATGGGACTTTCTTGAAATCGCATTCTTCCTTCCACATATGTTTATGCTACCACCACCTAGAAATTTTGACCCTATATTGCTGGAAAACATGGATCAAACTCAACTGAACATATCCACAACTGTTATCTAGATTTCAACCTTTTTAATTAATTTGGAAAATAGATTACATTCATCTCATTAATTTTCCACATGCCATGTCAAAATTATAATTTTCCATACCGATCTAATATTTTCTCCACTACCACTGTCACACCTTCACCATGTTGAGCCAATCCCAAATCTAAATTTTGAACTAATACATCATGAAACATGGGCACAAACTTTGATTGTTTGGAAGAACATGAAACCTCAGTCCAAAAAAATAATTTCTATAATGAATGGATAAGTATGAGAGAAAACCAAAAATATTTAAAGTAGGAATGAACCTTGGCCGTGTTCGGTTGGCCTCAATTCAATATCATTAGAATGAAGAAAAAAATCAATATAAAAGAATAAATCCTAAAATCACCCTCCAATAAACCCATAATGCAAATACGCTCAATCCATTGATCATTCCATTGATTAATTTATATTTTTCATCTTAGGAATCGAGAATGGTGAAATTTATCAAAACAAACAACAACCCTACCTCAATTTGGATTAATCGGTGAGGAATAATTAAGTTTCATCGTGTTTATTAGAAAGATCCATTGATTCAATATCGCACCGGTCATTGATCTATGATTCATTCATCATCTGTCAGCAGGGTAACCTCTAATGGATCCAATGAATATTGTAAATTTTTAGGGTTACGCATATAACCCTATGAATTTTCCATAAGCACGTATTTAAAGTGAGAAGTTAGGTCATTGCATATTTATGAAAAAAATATTTAATTATTTTATCAGTTTTATGCCTATAATGAATTTTCCCCAAATTCCCTATTCTGACATAGATTAAGTCACATCATGGGAAAACCTTATGTTCTAAACTCAATGGAGACCTTAGATTAATGATCTGGGTACTTTTATATGTTATTTTATTTTTTTAGGAAACCAATGTGTGTGATAGATTTAATATATTTAATACATTTCAAACATTTATTCTGGGTACATTAGGACATTGAATCACAATCTATCTTTGTGGTTGGTGTAAAACATAGTTCATATAATATATAAAAATAATACACATACAATATGAGACATTACATTATCCCCACCTTGGGGATTTACGTACCTAAAAACCCAAAAAAAATACACAAAAAGATTTGGGTACTACGGTTGAATATGAGTCTCCCGCTCCAATATTCTCTCATAATGATTATCATGATGCCATAAGACATTTACTAAAGGAATTTATCACCCATGAAGTATCCTTTCCAACCCATCCTCAATCTCTACCTGGTACTAGAAAAAGTTCACTACATACTCAAGATCCATCTCACCCCAGTTGAAAACGTGCGATGGGTCATGCACATACCTCCTCAGCTATGACAGATGGAAGAATTTGTGTACCCTGTCTAATAGTGGGGGTAGATCTATGAAATACGACACATCTCCTTCTCTATGTAGTATCTGCAAAAGGATGATGAATCTTGTAGATAGCTTTCCACCTCAAAAAAGTCTCCATAATCTATCTTGATGTGAAACCCATAGGAACACATGGACTTTTTCCTCAAACACAAATGGACTTTTTCACCTATTAGTATAATAATTCTATAGGATTTTTGTATTCTTCATCTGGTCTGGGTTGATCTTCACCTACTCGGTAGTCGGTCACACTAACTCTAGGCCCATGAATGTTGACTCTCCTAGGTAAGTCCAACCAAGTGGTAACCTATAGGGCCTCCCATGAAAATCCTTGAATTGTGACACACTGATGGTGGAATGGTAGACTTATTTGTACCTAAACTCCTCTAGTGGTAGGTGATCTTCTGAATTACAGCCAATTTACAACATGAATGCTCGCAACATGTCCTTCAAAACCTAAATGGTCCTCTCATTTTGGCTATCAGTTTTGGGGTTAAACACTATGGTCAAGCATTACTCAGTCACAAAATCCACATGAAATTTATTCCACCAATGATATGTTAGGTGATCATCATTGTCTAAAACGATCATTGATGTAATTCCATATAATTTGACTATCTTTTTCACATAGAATCATACCAACTTCTCTAATAAACACTATTCCCAAATAGCTAATAAGTGGGATGACTTGGTGAGTTAGTCTATAATCACCCATATGGTATCATATCCCTCGTACATATGTTGTAAACCTATCACAAAATCCATGGATATCCCATAAAAGATTCATTTTGGAATCTCAATGGGTTGATCTAAAACCACAAGAACTTAGTGATTAGCCTTGACATACTAACAAGTAAGGCATCGAGAGAAAAGTTATGCATCACTTTTCTTTTTCCATTTCCACCAAAACTAATGTCGATGGTCCTAGAACATATTTTACACACATGGATTTAACACCAAAGGAGATGTATGAAACTTGATCAAAACATATTCCTACAACGTCATTGGTACCAATATGAATTCTATGAAAAGAATGGCATACTCCCCACATTTATAAAATTCATCAGGATCATGTGTTGTGCATATCTAAGTACATAAGATATCATAGTTAGTATATCCTTATTGTTCCTACCTAACTCACTTCAAGAGTGGATGTATAACAAACATCGACTCAGGGTAAGACACTCCATATTTTTTGTAAAGGATAACTTCAATGAGGCCATCTTCTCTAACACCTCATTTAGAAAATGTGAACAAGATCTCTAGATTAGATAATCTGCTATGATATTCTCCTTCCTAGGAGTATAGTAAATTTTGAATTCATAATCCTAGAGGAACTATAGTTTTCACCTCTATCTTATGTAATGATTCTTCTAAAAGAATATGTTCTTAAGAATATTGTGATCAGAGTAGGTGATAAGCCATTCTCCCATCAGGTAGTTTTTCAACATCATTAGTGTGATGAATTCCACTACTAACTAATGATCGTGGGTCGCGTAGTTCTACTCACGTGGTCTCAAATGGCAATCACCATAGGCAATCACCACCTTCCTATGCATCAAAACACAACCAATCCTGGTTCCTGATGCATCATAGATCACTACACACTCAAAAATCACCTCTTACAATCCCGAGAATATAGCACTCAACAAACACTAACTCAACTACTAAAAATCCTTCTAGCACCACTCTGTCTGCATGAAAGGATGACCCTTTAGAGTAAAATATATCATGGGTGTTGATATCATGTAGAAATCAGGTATGAATATCTTGTAATATCCTACCAACTCAAGTAAGTTCCACACCTCCATCACACTCTTGGGTGTATCCCAAGATAACACTTCTTTGACCTTGGATGGTTCCACTACCAGTCCATCTATTGAGATAACATGTCCCATATAGTTTACACTTGAATCTTGAACTGGTACATCAAGATATTCTCGTAATGATGGTCCCCATATTGTAAATCTAAAACTATCCTCTTGTGTGTTACATTCTCCTCCTCAGACACTGAGTACACAAGGGTATCATCGATGAAGACTACCATGAAATTTACTAACAAAGTCTAGAATATCTGGTTCATCATCCCCATGAACATTTTTGGGGAATTATTCATGCCAATGGGCATCACCAAGTACTCATAGTTATTATAGCGACATCAGAATATTGTCTTCAGTATATTAATATCCCATACTCGCAATGGGTGATAGGATGACATAAGGTCAGCCTAATAAAAACATCATTACCCTATAAACTAATAAAAGGGTCCATCGACCCTCATTAGTGGATACATTCTCTTCACATTCACCTGTTTCATGTGTCAGTAGTCCATAAGAAACCTCATTCTCTTTTCTTCTTTTATGGAAAACAAAAATGGGGCTGCCTAGGGTGAAAACTTTTTTCTAACCAAGCCCTTCCTCAGTAATTCTGAAAAATTCACCATCAACTCATGAAGATATCTGGGAGCCATATGATATGCTGACATATATATTGGTTCTATCCTGGGGTGTAGATTAATGAAGAATCGAGTATCTTGATAGGGAGGTAAACCTGGAACATCCCTAGCGTAGATGTATTCATACTCTACCACCATTGCAGGAAACTTTTGAACTCAAAAAATCATTTTACCAAGGGTTAAGTATTCATCTACACCCTCCTATGCATGAGTCTATCCCAAGCTATCAGTTTTTTCCTTTCACTAAAAAGGAAGAACATGGTCCATTCACTAAACATACAACACACTCATCACCTAAAATTGTAAATATGTGTCTGAACTATGGATAACTAGTCCATACGAAGAATTACTTGATATGGTCGTAACACTGCTACCAATATATTTCAACAAAAACTCTCACCTCCAAGAGTTAGGTCACACTATCAGCACAAGTGTGTGATACATATCTCTTTTCTAGTAGGAATCTCTAAGTTCAAGGGTTGATCCAATGGTTCAACTAGAATCTATATGTCTCATACAAGGAATGTGCAATGAATGGAATGACTAGAACCAATGCCTATCAGTACTACGTCTAATGTAGAAAATACATAGATCCTAACTCAAATCATTCTTGTATATTCAAGGTTGTATGCTTCAAACTCCTATAGTTTTCCCCTCCATTGTTGTCCAGATCGCTTATCCTGGTGTTGACCACCTGAGGATGGTGGTGGTAATATGTCAAAGCATCAACCACCTACTACTTCTCAACTAAATCCTCTTCCATGTCATATTTCTTGAAAACCTACAATCTAATATCACTTCCTTTTCCTTGGAATCCCATATACAATTTCTCTGTTAGCTATATAGTGGGTCCAAAAATCCCAAGTGAGATGCACCCTACCATCACATGAGTATCACCACCTCTCTTTACGCTAACTGTACCCACCCTATGAGATTTTAACTATAGATCATCTACCCTAATACCTCCTTATAAAATATCTCACACATCCAAGTCAATGGGATAGACATCAGCTCCCTACTATCAAGGTCTATGCTTCTACTTTCTCACAAATAAAAACCATCAGTTGTATCCTTTCATCCAGAAAACTCTCAACCAATAAGGATCACTCTAGCACCCTGATGTATGTATGAATTCATAGAGGGATAAAAATGGCTTAGATTTCTCTATGAAGACACTTCCTAAAATTCAAATCCCTATAGAACAGGTCCTGAACAATATCCATTGAGTACCAGGAGAGGTTGTTAGACCTAGATGAATACTCAACTACAATCAAGTTTCCATAATAAAGCTATAGAAGCTCCAGAATATGTACATCCCTCAATATAGATGATGATAAATACTTTCTAAAAAGGAACTCAAACTCTACCTTTGAATTAGTCACCTAATAATAATATAGGTAACAAAACCCCACTATCTCTCTACTGGTCCATTAAGAAGGCTCACTTCCAGTACCACAATCTAATCTAATGGTGTCCTACCTAGATGGAATACTCAGGTCACTAACTGAATAAAATACTCTTCCACATGTGGGTCAATATCACCTTGGAACCTGAGGGGTCTCTACCACTGAAACATGTGAAGTGTGATCAGCCTGTTCACCTCATCTACCGGTACTGCGTGTACCACATGTTGATCTATGGGTTGTGATATATATGGAAAACAACATCGAGGTAACACCTCAAGAACTAGTCCTTGCATCAATGCCTCATCACTGAGGGGATTATCCTTCTGATCTTATTGTTGAATCATATTATCAATATATCACAAAGTCATCCTAAAATAAACAATACATAACACAACCAATGTGTATATCTAGATAGATTAATCAAGAAGGAAATTGAAACCACAACCCATTCTTATATGAAAAATGTACCATTATTTTACATGCA
Source organism: Viscum album (assembly GCA_963277665.1). Lineage (NCBI taxonomy): Eukaryota > Viridiplantae > Streptophyta > Magnoliopsida > Santalales > Viscaceae > Viscum > Viscum album. Next base: position 409,580,014 of record OY728156.1, read on the forward strand.
ACTAGTTTTATCGTGTATCTAGTCAAAAATAATGTGATCAGTGTCCTGTTGTATGGATATATTAGACACCACACTAACACTATAGTACCTGGACTAAAAAATGAACTCAAAATGCTTAATAATATTGCACAAAACCAATATGAAAGACTCTCAGTATTGAGGTAGAACCTCCCCCCTTTTATACAACTTTTTTATGACCCTTCCTGATGCAGCCCAGGCCACAAATCTCCATTCTCATCTCCAACAGTCTAGGGGATGGATATTAGCGCCGGTAGTCATATCACTGGCATGGTAAGCCTTATCCTAAGTACATGTACACACACACATCTACAATCCTATAAAAATACTGGAATGTAAAACCAACTGATAAACCATGTATACATACATCTAAATACCACAACTAGAGTACAAAATAAAGTAAAGGAAAATAAACAAGGGAAAATAAAAGTCCACCACAAACGTATGTAACACAAGTCCAACCTGAAAGAAAACTGGACTACTGTCAGAATACTGCAGAGACACACCTCAGTCTCTCTGGTCTCACCAAGAAATGTTTAGTCCTAGTCCATCACGAACTATGCCTAAAGGTCAATCATCTGTATAAGAAGCGACACATGTGGGAAAATTCCATGTAGGGGTGAGAATAACAATACTCAGTGGGACACTTCAAAACCATGAAGCATAACACAAAGGAAATATAGTAATCTCTACATAGATATATTTATACAGAACATATAATAATAATATCTAGATATAATCCACAAATACACATAGTCTAAATGACATTCACAAAAATAGTATACCAACCTAGGGTTATAGCTCGAAGATTCCAAAAATCATTCATCTAGGAGAACACATTTCTGAGTCTGATAGCATAGATGATGTCTATCTAAGAGGTATTACTCATTATCTCTCATCATTAGAAGTGCATGCCAAAGGTTTGAAGACAATTTGATACACATATGAGGATCACTACCAAGTCTAGGGGGTGGTACCAATAACTCAATCTAGATTTTCCTACTAAGTAGAGGATCATCACCAGTGTAGTGTTTTTTATAAAGACACCAAGAACTAAACTTGTGTCATGAATATGAATCAAGGATCTCACTTCAAGATTCTAAGAGTGATTCCAACAACTCTATCCAATAAATCATGTTGAAGGTATCATTGTACTAGGACTATGAGATGATATCATACTAACCCTCAGGGGAAAGATATGGGGAATGTTCCCTAATGAAGCTAGTATAAGATACCAAGTACAAGAGATCCAAGCCATGTATAATAAAGTAAAAGACATGTATAATGGGTTAGATGATTTTTCCCTTGTCCAAAGGTCCTTCCCTTGTAAATGGATTTTATATCAATTTTTTTCCATGTTTGTGTATAATTTCATGGCGTGTAAGATACCTGTGTATTCTACCTATGTTCCAATACACAGCTTAGCCTTTGTACTCCTCTATTTTGTGTCTGTATAGGGGGGTAAACAGTGTGTATGATTCCAATGTATGCCACCCTGTGTAATTTTACCCTCTAAGGCACATTCCAAGTCTCTTAGGAGAGGTCACATGCTATGTGACAAGGTTAAACACCGTGTGATTTTAAACTCTTACAGAAAATCCTAGTTGTTGCCTAGGGGGGCCCACACACCATGTAATCATGTATTCTATGCCATGTGGATTAGGATTTTCCAAAATTTCCGTTATTCCTTTTAAGAGCATACAAACCCCCACCTAGAAATCTTGCTTCAATCTTGCTTGAAAAATTGGGTCTGGCCCATCCAAGCCTTGCCATGGACATTCACCAGATTTCAGCCTTCAAATCAATTCAGAGAGGGGATTATATTCATCTCATTCATCATATTCATTATCATTCCAAATAATGGGTTTCCAAAACATTATAATCCATTTTCCTCTACCAAAATCACACCTTCCCCTCATTAATCCAATCATAGTTCTATAATTTCAAACCTTTGCACCAAAAAACAAGTGTGAAATGTTCAATTATTTAGTAGAACATTAAACCACTGGCCAAAACAAAAAAACACATGATGAACAAAGAATGATGGGAGAAAACCACAAAACACAAACAAAAATATGAATTAACCTTGTTTTTATTCAGTTGGCATAAATTCATTTATGTTAGAATGACAAATTGAGAATCAAAATAAAATAATTACTCTCAAAATCCCCCAGTAATAAGCCATCATTAAAATACGCTCAATTCACTTGTCAATACGTTAGTTGATTGATCCATTTCCATCATAAGAATAATGAATGGAGAAAGTAAAAAAAATTAATTAACTTCCCTGCCTCAATTTTGGACAATCGTTGATGAAGAATGAAGTTGATTTATATTTTCTTTCATGATGATTGGATAATCTCCTCCAACAGTCATTGATATTTGATCTGATCATCATATACCAATGGGATCTCCTCCAATGAATCTAATGACTCTCATAAATTTTCATGGTTATGTGGTTAACCCTATGAGTTTTCCATAATAACATATATAAATAGGGATGTTAGGTTTCTATGTTATTATGGAAATAAAATAATTTAATTAATTAATTTGTCTATTTTGAACCTGTGATGAAATTTCCCCCAATACCTAGCACCGATCATGGTTATGTTATGCCTAAGGTAAACCTCAAATTATGAAATCAATTGTGCCATTAGATTTCTGATCTGGGAACCTGTTTAGATGTTATTCTAGTTTTTTAGGAACACTATGTGTCTTTTCAATTTAACATATTTCAAAAATTTATTTCAATCACACCGGACCTTAGAATCGCACATTATCTCATCAGCTGGTCTCAAAAGTACTCCATTTAACATTCAAACATAACCTAAACACTTAAACTAACATTGATGATATAAAGTAATGATGATCACCTATATCAAACAAATATACCACAATAAATTATGAACTAAAAATTGTACCTATAAATATAGTTGGCCATTATTCAAATTCCTTTAGTTAATAATCCAATGAATAAATAATTATGGTCTTAGATCCTCTATGTTATTTTCTATTCACATTCTCATCACTGTCACCCTGAGGATAAGACCCACCACCCATGGAAGCATCCATTGAAAATTTTGAACCCTTGGTGAAAGTGGTTCATGCCTTACTACCCTAGGATATCCTATTAGAAAATAATTTTAGATGCCCGTATCTTCTTGAAAGTTGAAATGTCTTGGTAACCAACTCAAAATTTGGCTTGGTATGACAAGGTTTACCATATAAAACAATATGTTTCTCTCTTGGAAATTCCCCCCAAAACATGTTATAAAGAAAACTAAATACCTTTGTGCTTTTTTTTATTCCCATAAGATACACCCAAGTTAACAACTACACCAACTTAAGATCCACCCAAACCTTCATTCCTGACTATGTCTACCTCAATCAAATATTATTTTTCAACTACCTCTACAATGGTAGGAATGCATAATAGAATCAACATTGACCTAATATCAGGCCTCATCTCTAAATAAAACCTTCGAGCCGTTAGAGACTCATTAGTGACAATATCTAGTGCTACATTCCCCAACTCAGAAAAATGGATGGAATACTACAGAATGCATGCTACCCCTTCTCAAAGGATATAAACTCCTTGGTCTTTTACAAATTTAACATCTCAATAAAAAAATATTGATTAAATATTTTCTTGAAACAAGACCAAGTAATCTCATAATGAGTCTTGTTTTTTACAATAGAGTCTCACTACATCCTTCTTAGTCCCTCAAGAATGTATGTGGGAAAAACCATCATTGAGTCTTGAAGAGTCTTCATAAAGTAGAATATCCAATTAATCTACTCAATAAAATTCTCAGATTCTTATGGGCTTTATCACACCGATCGAAAAGTGGATGTTTTTTAGTAAACTTATATCCAAGATCCACAATATTCCTTAGGTTCCCAAATTCTTTTTGATTTGGAGTCTGAATAGTGAGGATTAAAACTTCTTCCAAATAAGGGTCCACTAAAGGATTCTGTTGTGGAACTTCTCTCATAGCTTCCACTCATGTATATGGAATATTTTTCACAAACTAATTTCTTAAATAAAATATGATAGTAATGAATTTGATTATTAGAAAATTACAAAATATTAGGAACACTCTATGAATTCAAAAAAAACCTTAAAAAATAATATAATGAAATTAAGAATTCTATCAATGAAATACATTTCCAAAAATGAATATATCAATTTAAGCAAACATCTTATATAATCTATTCAAATGACCCCAAACCCCAGGTTTCAATCTTGGTAAAAGTCCATGTTCACCCATGGTAACATGGGTTCAGTCATGGAATTAAGATACCCAGACCATTTTTTTACTTACTATTAGAATTACGATGGTCTTAACTCATGTATACCCAAGACACATAGCACAACTCAAGTAGTGTTAACAACCTTTAAGAAGATCACTCCCTTAAATAACAATTTTTAACAGACTAAACTAGTTCATCCAAACTATATAATGGAGCCTTATGTCTAATGGTATGGTTAAGCAATGATAATAGAAAATGTCCTGAATATAATGAAACAAGATTTTCATTCAGAGTATTATGCAGAAGAAAAGATACACCAGATCCATAAAATCATATCCAAATAGGATAAACCCAAAATTATTAATTAGTCAAGACCAAAAAGTCTCTATGTGACAAATAGTCACCTCCAATCCAACCCAAACTAAAGGCAATGATGACAAGAGAATCTAGATTCCTAGTAGATTCCCTTCCCTTTAACTAAATGCTTCAATATAATATCTACAACCTCCAAAAGAAAAAATTATTGTCTATTCACAAATCGTAGTAGGATACCACCATAGGTTCCATATAAGTTCTGATATTATGAATGAATCTGTTCTATGTTTAAAAAAATAATTTTAAAAATAACTTTCATAATTCCAATAAATTTGAAAAATATCATACCTATTGTTTTTTATAAAATAATATCCTTTTATCAATACAGAAATATGACATGTATAAGTGATAAAGATAGGAAACCATATCCATATATCATAAGGTAAAAAATTAAACTCATGTCCCTAAAATACCATCATGTGATTCCATGTGATACAACAACATATAAAACCCTATGACCAACAATCCATTGTAAAAAACATCATGCGATAAAAAATATGTAGATCACTAAGAACTCTATCATTTGGGATCTGGAATGTGGAAAAATATATACTAGATGGTAAAATATCCTAAAAAGGTATACCATTGGATCCATCCAATATCGATTCTTTTCACTGTTAATTGATATCCAAAAGTTTACTTCATAATGGTGTAACACCCACTAAGGCCATCCATGTGTATAACCTAATACACCCAACGTTTTCAATGTGAAAATTTTGTAAAAATAAATTTCAAAACCATCCTAAAAATTTTAATAAACATTTTAAAATCCAATACATCCCATTTATGTGTTTATAAATCTATTTCCAAATCAAATAAATCATTTTTTAATGAAAATCCTATTTAAAGCGATTTAACTTTCCAAGAAATTCTTTGAAACTAAATATAACTTCAAATAAATGAGTTATCAAAAGGAAAATTACAATGAAAAAAATTAAATTTTCAAATTAACCCATTTAATAGAATATAATAACACAAAATAGTATAAACCTACCTTCCTTCAACAATGGTGACTGGAAACCAAGAGATATGCCTTCAAAAGATATGTCGTCATCAGAAACTACAAAGGATTGATAGAAGACACTACCTAGTAATAAATTTGAAACCTAACCATATCTAATGAACAAAAATTGGCCAATGGAAGGAATAAAAACATTTAATTATTACTTGGAGAGGCGAACCAGAACAACCTTAATGATCTATCACTAAACAAAGTCATCTTGAAGCGAGGGAATCACCCAAAATCGCCTAGGGTATGATCTTAGTCGTGAGAGAGAATTTAACAGGTGAAATGAAAAATAAATCATCCAAATAATGCCTAAAACCTAAGGTGCATTATATTTATATGTAATGTAATCCCATTACACATCATTTACTCAAGGAAGGTTGAAATCTCTAAAAAACAGGTCCCCTTTTTATTTAAAAACCCAAATTTTTCCATTACATGACATGAACCTAGCCAACTACATATAAACCTTTAATGAAATGAAATAGTTTCACAACATCTTACTAGTGAACATTACATTTTCTTTTAATCCCTTTTCATTGCATGTAATCTCCCAGTATATATAATGCAACACAATATCCCACCAAAAAACACCAAAGCACGCGGGATGATCTCCAAACATGGGGAGAATCCCTAAAATCTTAATAACACATTTATACCCATAAAACATTCATGAAAATAAACATAAATCCTCAAAAATTAGGGGAGTTTCCATTGAAAATTCTCTCCATCCCTAAGAAGATAGCAAATGCACCAAAATAAGGATGATAAACAAATCATGAACAATGGACTACCTGAAAAGTGTAACAGTGTGTTACATAAACCCAACCTATTTTTAATAAAAAATAGTAGACTAAGTTATTATCATTTATCTAAGAGAATGGTGGGAGTTTTGTTCCTATTTATAAGTGAAACACCCATATTAAATGGTTTTTCATGAGCTCTATGAATATATCTTTGACATCCCAAATATATTTTGGTGTAATAGTATTTGTGTTGGTCATATTTTATTCATTATTTAAGCTTAATCTATAGGCCCTAGAAACTTCATTTAAATTTCAAGCTAATATCATTTATATTTTTCATTAGGCATCGGTGTGGCACTCAACATCCAGTATTCAAAATTTTTTATTTCTCACTATAAACTAATTCAACAAAAATAATATTAAAAGCTTAGAGTTATATGTCTTCCAAACTCCTATATTATTATTTTATGAATGCTATATTCCTCTTACTACTTTCTAACATATTGAGGTTATGGTCTTCTCAACTCTTCTGACCAACTATTCTTCTAGAACATACTTTGTCTACTACTCCCACTCTTCTATACATCTCAATAAATTTAGGTTCAACATATCACTCTCACTAATAATTAAATATTTAATAGAGACCCCCTTTATATATCTATTATTACTTTAACAAAATTTTGGGGAAATAAAAGATCTTATCTTCCACTATCAAAAACTCAATGTTATCAGTCAGCAGACTTCAATGATACCAAGGATATAATTTATTTCAATTAGAAAAACATTTTTTTAATTCAACGTCAAAAATATCCAACACTTACACAAATAATTGATAGAGTCATAAATTCTACTTTATGAAATTTAGATCCTTTAATATCTATCTCAATATCATCATTATAGTTTTGACTTATAAAATATAATTTTGCAATTATATAACAACTTTAAGTCAGATGCTATTGTAGACATAAATACTCATCTACTTGTTCATAATTTGTCTCTAAAATCATTAAAATTCATTGAAAATTTATTACATAAAAAAATATTTATTACATAAAAAAAACTTATAAATCATTCTAGATATTCTTATGAACATTTACCAACGATAGAAACATTTTTCGAACCATGGCTTTCAGTATCTTAAAACCATAGCATAACTTATGACCGCCTTATATTCTGATCATCTAGAATTATAACTTTTCTAACATCACTTATCATCCAATGATTATTTTTCTCAAAAATATAATATTTATATATTAATCATAACATGAATATTATGACATAGGTAATTAATTATTTTACCTATTTTAAGTTGAATCTCTCTTATAGTTAAATCAATAATCATCACCTCGGTACTCAAATCAGGCATAGAAGCTTCTAATAATTATTCTTTTAATAGAATCCAATGTCCCCACATTAATTGATATTCAAATATACCTATTCCTTGTACTTTATAAATACCATAGATAACATCTTCTTATATTCACCAACTTATAATTAATTCAACATTATCTTTTATCAATCTACCAATAGACCTAACAATTGATCAAATCTTCATGAATCCTAACTCACTCATGTAAGTGTGATTTATCTTCCTTTTAAATCACATTATATACCTAACTTAACATAATGTTAAATAAAATATATATTTTTGTCTTCATACTCCACTTAGCTGCACTATTGTATAACAATATCAATGTAATGTCCATTGAACATTATCTAATATTATGACTTCTGTATCTCCCAACTACCTAATTAAGAAAAAAATACACTATTTTTATTTGATACCCAAATAATAAAATAATTTTTCAAAATTAAATTATTGTGAGTCTTATTCTATTATAAAATTTACACATATTATACATATAATACATTATAGAAAAGTCATGAAAATTTCATTATCCCTCATAACCCAACATCCATAGTAATGATTATACCTTCTTAACAAATCATTTAGATAATCCTTCAACATTACATCTAAATTTCATAGTTTTGGTTGTTCATCATGTAAAATCTATTTATTTAACTTCCCAAAAAATTTTCCTTCAAGTGGTTGTATAATAAATCTTTCATCCTTCGAAATATCTTGTTTTATCTTTAGGTTGTTCATATTTTAATGAAATCAACTTCATAGTGGAATTAAATCGTAGAATACACTTATAATCCATATATATATTAACACAATCCTTAAACCATTAGATAAATCATTCAATAATTCTTAAATTTAATAATTTGGTAGTAGTACTAAAAAATTCTAGTGATATTCCTTCTGATGCACATGTGTTACATTTTCTTATGATTTTACTTTTGGGTCACACTTCAGCAACACCGACCAACTTGTCCTTAAATTTGCTTTTATATACTATTTGATTTTTAAAAAATCTGATAATAAAAAATACAATACCTTATTATCATAACCCATTGGGAACATCAGTATCCCCTTTATATTTTTTTTATCAAAACCAAATTCATGCTAAATTAAATGATCACTTCTCCACCTTAATGATGATAAATTAAATGTTTTTACATTTTGAGAGATCTTATAATTTATTTTTATTCCATTATATTATATTATGAATCTTTTAAATATATAATTAATTTTTGGAATGATATAATTAGTTTTTGAAGTAGTAATATGTTAGATAATGATCTCTACGTCTATATGCTCTATGAACTATATAGAAATGAAGGGTGATTAAAAAAGAAATTAAATTTCTATTCAAAATTTTCACCAAGAGAAACCATTTTAAAAACACTTTATTAAAGGTATTTTCATATTATTTCACTATTTAATCTCCTACATCTTAGAAAATGTATTTATATTATTTTAAGAACACTATTTATCCATTTTTTTCTTCATTTTTTTCTTTTTTATGATATATAATCCATTTTCCCTCTTTAGATTATGAAATTATTTTTTCATAAAAGATATTAATAAAATTGATGATGTATATAAAGGATTATATAATCCTTAACAATCTTGGTTTTAATATATAAATATTATTCATAATATGGAACCTCACTTTTGGAGACCCATCCTCTGAAACTGCTAAATTAAGGTTATTCAACACATTTGTTTCCTAAAATATAATTCTTTTATTTAACATTTTAATAAATATATGAATCCAAACTATCTATATTCATTCCCCCTAGAGGGATTATATTTATCTTTATTTTTAACATGGTTCAAATTACATACATTGTGTGCGGGGGCACCATGATTCTGATCAAAGTAATGTTCTCCATGATGGAAATATTCTTGAATGTTATGATAAATTCACAAAATTATCTACTTAAAGTGTCCCCTTTATTTCACCACATTTGATTCCATTTTAATTGAAAATTTTAGAAAAAGTGAGGCAATAAGAGAGATTAATATTTTATTATTAGTTTGAGAAATATGATTGATAATTTTTTCTCAATCAGTAAACTCCCTTCACTTTAGCCTCATGTTTCGTCATGTTTTATCCAATTAATTTTCAATAATTTATCCTCATGGGAAGTACGTATTTACCTTATTTACCTTTAAATTTTACATTTTTTAGTGCACTATATTTTACTTCCTCTAACAATGAATATAAAGTCTTGATTTCAATTTCATCTTTTTATTGTAATTTCCTTAAAATTACAACTAATTAAGACAACATTTCATATAAACCTTTATGACTCATTCTATTATATATATTTTTTGATATCCCCATTTAATATACAATTTTTTTTATTTGAAACCATCTCTCGCCCTAGTAAAATTGCGATTTACTTTTTATAATATCGTCTTACAAGATTTAATGAACAAACATGTATCCTATCAGTTGTTAAACTATAATTTTATTTTAAATTTTGAGGTTACATTTTATTTATATTATAATATTCATCCATGAAAAAATTATCATTATTTTTAATTTATATTGACTTATTATATCATTCTATATTACTTCTATTAATTTTAAGGTCCATTTTCTGTTTAAAAATTTCCATGAAGTGGTCCTTCCATCAATAATGGATGCATCTTATAATTGATTTGAAAAGTTTCATTACCTTAATATTGGGTTCCATTAATTTGGTATCTTCCAATTCATTATATTCAATGTTAGACATACATTTCATTTTCAAATTTATCTTCCTTGTAATTTGTTACCTCCTTTTGATAGATGTATCTGAGTTGTTCATGTCTATTATAAATCATAACTCATCATCATAGTAACCAAATATTCCATATTTTCCATACAATATATCATTATACTTGATATATTTGTTTATAAATAAACATTATATCTTCCATGAACAATGGTTCCACATAGTGGGACTTCACTAAACATCTAAATTTCTCTCTTTTTAGTTCATATTTTCTTTCAATACCTTCTAATTTTGGGACATTAGTTGATATCTATGTCTCCAAAAGTTCTAAGTGCCCATTTCATTTAATAATATATATTTTTTATGTTTTTTAGAAATATTACTACCTTTGATATGTTATGTTTTTTGATTATAACCTCATTTATTTTGGACGGATAATAGGGAAAATATCTTCCATTCATTTATTTTTTCACCTATAAATGTGTATAGGTTTTCTCCATGATATTATACACCCATTTTACCCATAAAATATTTTGTATCCAACACAATCCAAATACTCAAAATTAATGAAACCTATTTTACATATATTGTAATGGTGGGTGCCTTAGACCCAACTAAATAGTAATTTTAAATTACTATTTCATGTATATAGTGATATATATATATATGATGTAAACATACCATATCGTGGATTAATTTCTTATTCCACTATTTAAATTGTAATTAACAAAGATTATTTTTCATATCACACGGTTATAGTAGTCCCCATGCTATAATGAGAACCTCGAGATTCTATAAAAGTATACTTAATAAAATTTAATGTGGTATAGATATATCATTATGATTGGACACAAATGATGTCTTACTATTAAGTGCTGGGGGGGGACATAGGTATTGATACTTCTTGTCATGAAGTTCACACTTGGTGATATCTTGTAGGGTATATCATAATTATAAGACCCCTGATATGAAGAAAAACATGTTTTGGGTGTTATTGGATGTTCTTATCTATGGAAATGTTTATTGATATCCTGACTTGAGATCATTATCAATGTGTGAAATTTGATCATGTATATTAATACAAGACAAAATCCATGTTAATTATTTCATGGAAAGGTAGCTTGTGTTGGGTGTATTGTTGATGGTATGGAATTAGTTGAATAATCAATAAATAATTTGTTTCTTTTGAGTTAAGGAAGTAATATCTCAGGCATGGTTGATGAGAATGTAAATATCTTCATAAAAAAATGGGAATAGTATTCTGAGACAAATAATTCTAGTTGGATCATAAAACAATAAATAAATAAATATGACACAATTGTGTGCCCAAATTTATGAGATAGTGTATGATAAAGATATTATATGACACAATATGGGTTCATAGGATGGTTGTAGTTGCTCTGAATATTTTTTATCTATTTAGGGGCCTTGATGGGTTTCTAGAATATTCTCTTATTCTATGAATAATATTCACTCCTTTTGAGATAATCTCCTACTGGTTCACACACAATAGAAAATTTATGAGTATACCCTATTCTGATGAACATGTATATAGGACATAGTGGGCCCCACCATAGGGTTTGAAAGATGACTATGCTGTCAATCACTAATAAATAAAAAATTCATTTTTAATTTACTATAGAATAATTGGGTTGAATTTATTTATTTAATGTATTTACAAGTGTTTAAGTAACATAAGGAATAATATTATACAAATGAATATTATTTTAATATTTAAGGTTCTTTTAATATTATTGGGACTTTCAGGTTGAGTTGATGACAAGATTTTATCACATAATATATTTAATATATAATACTTGTATCTAAAAAATATTAACAATATTTTTTGATGAAATTAGTACATCATAAATATTTATTAATTTATAATTTAATGGAGATTAAATGTACTGGGCTATGAAACCCTTTCTAGGTATTTGAAGCATCAACATTACATAGTAGAGTAGAATATAATTCCGTAGAATATTCATTAGTTGGGATCTGATAGCTTCTCTCTCATACTGATTCCTAGGTAGAGAAACACTTTAACTAATTTAATGCTTTAATATTTACTTTGTAAATGGAAGGCACAATATCATAGTGATCAGCATGATGTTGAATAGATCATAGAATATTTTCTATGGAACTCAAAATTCAAATAATTATGATTGAGAAGGTTCTTCAAGTGTGGTATGATGATCTATAGGGGTTCGACTTTTAATCTTAAAATAATGGTCCCCAATGACTAGCTTCATTCGAGTGTGCATCAAATCAAATAGGGTACTTGTTCTTTTTACTTTATGTTCATTTAATAATCCATTAGAGATCCTGAGATTTTATAAAGGCTTGGATCCCTAGGGATGCTAGGTTTTGTCTCCATAGTGATGAAACTTATTAATTCCCCAGTCCATTGGCATCCTCTATGTGACCTGGTACCAATATTTGGTATCAGTGGGATCCCATTAATTTTTTGAGCTAAGAAAATTTAATTAGATTTAAATTTATTTAGATGGATTTAAATTAGTCCATATGGATCTGAACATGATTTGATCTCATCATGGACGAAAATGTTACGACCATATGTAAATGAAATTATTAATTGAATTTGGTGAGAATCAGGTATTATAAATTTAAACATATATTTAATATGTGTTTAAATTTAAATGATTCACCATAAAAAATAATTCACAAGACCTATGATTATTCATGTCTTAGAACTGGTTGGAATCAGGGTGGCATACTTACTCAGGCCATAGGTGAAATGTCCATAATATTTATGGAGTTATTCTAATTTTTAGAAAATAAATATTCTTTTAGATGTAAAAAAGAACTATTATTAAACTCCAATGTTTACAAATTTAGAGCAATAATTTGTGGGGTGGTTGATTGCACAAAAATAAGAAGAAAAAAATGGGCAGGAAGTTTTTCAACTAACAAGACAAAACAATGATAGGCAGTTTTTTGACTAAAAATACAAATAATGGACATAGTAGAGTGGTAGAAGCATCCCGTGGAAGATAACCCATGACTATTTTCTTCTCCCTAGATTATTTCTACCATTCCAAAGTTAGAGCGATTCCTTCCCCATGGGCATCCTACCTTACTTTGGCGACCCTAAATCCATCACCACATCCCATCCCATCTAGTGGAATTCCACTATCTCTCTCATTCAGCTACTTTTTTGAAACAAAAAATCGACCCTATGCTACCATAATCCCTTAATTAGATGCATTAGGTCTCCATTGGAGAAGAATCACAACAACACACTCCCTACTTGGATCATGTTACCCCGGTACACCCTCTGAGTCATCGACTCTAACTCCCCCATCTGGGCCTCCCTAACTGAACAACCATCTTCTAGTGGGTTTATGCAGTTGATAATTGTGAGTTCATCGAGACCCTTTCTTCATAATACCCAGTTGTCGTGCAACACAAGGCACCACCTTTCATGGTCCTATTGGACCTGATCCACCTCGAAATGGGATTGGGTGGGTCTTCCTAACCTAATATGGGTCAGGGTTGGCCTTCCTAGAACATAACATCCAATAAATATGACTTCCTAGCCAAAACATGCTTGTGGGGTTATGGACCAACCTTCTAAGGGCCTAGGTGGGGTTTTGGGGCCTCAAAAATAATTAAGATAATTAGAAATTAATTTAATTTATGTATTTAATATTATTATTGAATTAAATTAAACAAATTTTTTAAAATATATATATATATATATATATATATTGTTTTTGTAATCTAGTAAAATTTAATTTCTTTTAGTATTAAATTAAATGAATTAAATAATTAAATTTTTTTAATTAATATTAAATTAATATCTAAACCAAATAAATAATTTGAATTTAAATTAAAATATTAAATTTATTTAAAACCCGTCATACATTAAATTTAATACAATTTAATTGTATCACACTGATTGGTCATGAGAACTTACTATCCTTTTATATGTCTGGTTTATTTCATTTAATTACTTATTACCAGTGTGTGATGTATCTAATAAGTAGTCATTTTATAAAAATATATTAATCATCATTTAATTTAAATATATATAACGAATTTCCCATCCATTAGTACTTTTGTATGTGCATTTCACTTCCTAATACCCCCTCACATGAATGCGAGTATAGTTGTATTTTTATGTATATGATGCACTATGTGGACCAGAAAATGTGAAGGGGAAATCTAGATGAAAATAAGACACAATGGACAGGGGATGAGCTGCATCATGATTCAAGCTATGAAACAGGAACGATCCCCAAATGTCATGGTTAATCCATTGAGTTTAGATAGATCAACCAGTATTAGATTTGCAAGACCAGTTGGGTACTTTTATTTCCTTTCTGAATTTGTTTATTATTTTATGTTTCTCATGATAGTAGGAAACAAAAAAAATAATAAACAATAAAATACACAAATATATGATGAATATTTTTCCTATTAATATAATGTTTTGAGAAAAAAAATATAATGAATGGAATAATAGAAATTGATTATAGTCATCAAAAAATATAAACCCCCTCAAAAAGTATTAAGTTTCAAATTCCTTCCATCATTTGAATTTAAATAGAACCAGGTGATTGTGGTACCCATTAGGCATTGATGAGGGTACCTCCTACATTCAGGAAGTTCTTATGAGATTAATGGCCTGACATAACTAAAATTGGAAACAAACAAGTATCCAAATCTATATCATTTCCACTTTATAGGTAATAATTGAGTAAATAAAGTTTTTTATTTTATAAGCTATGATTTCACTCAAAATAATAATGAATTGTGATTTAATGCAGTCAGACAATCAAACTTATACCTTAAACTCTTCGACTGGTGGCTTAGACATAGATTTTACACTATTAGGGGAGGTTCGGGTATCCCTTCCATTATAATACTCAAGTAATGGAGTATTTTGATTCCAGTATAGTGGGTTTCTAGAGTTTGATAAAATAGTGGGATACATTTTTAGAATTAAATAATCTGTAATGTCTAATCGGTAATTAATATAAAATTACTAATCTATAGATTTTAGTTTTGTAGAAATTGAAGTGAAATACCACATGAAATAATGTAATAACTATTATATGAAGTCAATTTACTCACCATAATTATTTTAGAAATGTTAGTATAGGTTCTTGTGTAAATTAATACAATATTGGAAATTCAAGGTGATGGTCTCTCTAATACATGTTCATCCACTACATCAAGCAGGGGTAAGAAAAATACTTACAAGAGACTTATATATAATCAATATGATGGTTTTGGCATAATTCCCTCATCAATTTTTGATGTTATTTTTGGATACAACATCTATATATGGATGATTATGCACGTTTTTTCATCCTCTAGAAGATTACAATGGGAAATAGAATCATGATATGAATGATTTTTTATTACACTAGTTATATTAAAATTGAATGGTGGATAACATTATTTAAAAATATACAATAATTATATCATTTTCACCCATATAATTATATTTAATTTAATATTTAAAAATAATAATAAATTTAGAAAATGGTTCATTACCTTTTGGGTTAGTTTTTACAAGAAATAATAACATCAAAGTAATATTAATCTTTAACTATTATGAAAAAAAAGATTAAAGACAAGGAGAAAAGGCCAATATAAAGTTTCATTCCCAAGGCATAGTCACAATGTACTTCCAATAAAAGTGGTATTAAATGTTAGGTTATTTTATTCACATATCATGAAATAAATCAATGATTTTTAAACATAATTAATAGAATTAAAGAATCAAGTAATCACTTCTTATTCTTCTATATATAAATTCATCAATTATATGTAATGTTTAATGTTTATGAAATAAATCTTGGGTATTAAATAAAATATTCCAATTACCAATGTGTAAATAAATATTGAAACTAATAAATTATATAAATATTACATGATGTAAGGTGTGTTCTCTAAGCAGATAAGAAAGGGTGGTTTCTATGCCCATAGTGAAATGTACGCAACTTCTAATTGATAAGTTAATGATTATATATGAAATTTTTGTTATGTATTACAAAAAAAATTTCTCATGTTTCCTTTCGATATATGGAGACTTTATTATAGTTTATGGAGGATTGTTTATTTTTGATTTATAATCAACCAATAGTTCAGTGATCCCTGAATCACATACAATACATGATTAATATAAAGTTAAAGATCTATATACCTAGTTGTGAAAAGATTATAATTTTAAAGGTAAAACTACAAGGATTTCAAGAATAAAACTAATATTGTATCTAGACTCATTAGATTTAAATACATTATGTATGATAAAAATATTTATTTTTGGAAAAATAAACCATTAGAAATAATGATATTCCAAAAACAATTAGAGTTAGTTCAACTAAATAGAACTAACTATTCCAATGCTAAGATACTAGTAAGTATACTTTATATAAATTTTTTACGTGTTTATGGAATTTGAATGTAAATTATGAAATATGAATCTTCAGAAGATATGATATTCTTTGAATTATTGAACAAGAATTCATCAATCAGTATAATATAGCCTGGGGTATTTCCTAAATTCACATTTCCTCCACAATAGGGATATGATTCTATTAATGTGTATTTATGAAGATTCTTACATGTTAACATTGATCAAAAAATTTATCATGGAGTAATTCCTAAACGCACTTTTCCTTAGACACATTAGAGACATGATGTAAGTAATGGAGCATCAATATTGTGACATATATCTATTATAGATACTTACATTTTTTTAGGACATGAATTAAATATAATGGTGTTACCCCATAAATAAATTCAAAATATCATGAAAATGGATATCATTTGAGTTATAGTATGATGGAAATGCATTTTTCATAAGAACATATTTTTTATGAAAAGTATTTGTTAAGGATATTTATTAGTAGAACCATTATTTTCAAGGTTAAATATGTTTGATAACATAGATAAAATAGTTATTGGTCTTAAAATTAGTTAATATTAAGATGAAAGAATCTTTCCAAGGAACAATTAAAATCATAAACCAATTATATGTGGAACAAAATCTACTAAGGTAAATATAATGGTTTCTTATAATAAGTTAATAGTACAAATACAGAAAATGTATGGAAAAACACAAGGTGGATCATTTAGAGAGATAAATGATACCAATTTCATATGCATAATTCTCTCCAAGACTACATGTATGGGATATAATAGGAGATTAATTTAGTCAGTTGAATTCCATATGCATCTGTGATGGATCAATACCATATACCATGATATGTACAAGAAATGATATTTCCAAAATAAACACAATGTTAAGAAAATATGAGTTTAATCCAGGAGAACTGTATGAAAAGTAGTCATAACAACCTGATTATACATAATCAATTACTAAATATATACAACTTGTACATGGATAGGAAGGGACACTACTTATAAGTGGACACAAATTAGATTTACTATAAATTCCATATTATATAATATCATAGTCAAGATATGGTAATGAGAATTAAAAGATCATTCAGGCCATTGGTAGCCATGTCTACAAATACTGAGTGCATTAAAAATTTTGAGGCAACTAATAAGAAGTGTAAAATACACAACTATTTGTTCCAATTCATGGTACCACACCTAGTATGTAATCTCTTATCATGATAATAAACATTTTTCTAGTACTAAGCTATATGTCATGTTCTGAAAGTGGGAAAAAGTGATATATTTTGGGATATCATCTCTTGAGAAGTTTTACTCAATGGTGGTGAGGTTTCACCTAGATGATTTTCCACACAGCTGAGATGTCACAGACCCAGGAAGTAAAGACATTACTCAAGGGAAACATTATCTTAATTAGGTGACATTTAACAAGGATGACTGAAAAGTTGTATCTACTACAAGTGGGAGGATTGTAAAAGTGGGTGATCTAGACCCAACGAAATAGTACTTTTCGCTTACCATTTCATGTATATAGTGAGTTATGCATGATATACACTTAATATTATAGTGATGGAATTTCTGTGTCCACTATTAAAATAGAAATGTCCATAGATTAATTTTTGTATGATAGGTTATAGTAGTTCCCATGTAAAAATGAGTACCTCAAGAAACTATGACAATAACGTTAAAAAAATGTTCTATGTTTTAGAAACATCATTATAACTAGATATGAATGTTGTATGACTATTACGTATCAAGGTTTCATAATCCAATACTACAAAACTAGGTTTATCTAGCCCTAGCTAAAATGATTTTAAATACCACATTTTTCAGCGCTAAAAAGGGTACTGTTAAAAGGGTTCCTTAACAGTGCTAAACAAAATTGTTGTAAAAGGCCAACCTTTATTAGTGCTATTTTACAAGTGTTGATAAAGGCTCACTCGATATCATAACTTTTAAAAAATAACTGATAAATTGGGTCTTTTATCTGTTCTTGTAAAAAAACACTAATAATGCGGGGGGAGGGGGGTTATCTGCACTTTTTTAAAATTGCTGATAAAGTCCCCACTTTATCATAGATTTTTTTATAAGCACTGATAAAAGTATACTTAAAAAATTATATTTCATTAAAAAATATATTAATATATAAATATATTTATATTTATATAAATATAATGTATTTATTTTGAAATATGGTTTGGATAAGGTAAATAGGCATTTACACTTAATATATAAAATATTTAGTGAAAATTACATCTAAAATAACTAAAAATTATTTTTAAATAATAACTAGCTTATTATTACTGAGAAATAGTAATTTCATATCAATTTTAAAATAAATAATAAAAAAATAAAAAATTATTTAAAATAAATTGAAAACAAAACTTGAACTTTAAATGACCATAACTTTTGATCCTAGTGTCTATTTCAACTCTACCACATATCAAATCAAATTCTACGATAAGATCTATGTTTTTAGGGACACAGGTAATCCAATGTCACATTTTTTAGGAAAAAAAAGTTCTAGAGGGCCTCCAAACTGAGTTTTTATTTGGGTTACCCAAATTTTTTACCATTCGATGGATTTTTATCCTCGTTTAAAGGGGTATTTTTCCATTTTTCGGTGGGGACTGAATTTATTCATAGGTCTTACATTCATTTTGATATTATAGTTTTTAAATTTTATAATTTTTCAAAACATAATTTTATTTATAATTAAATATATGATTTTTTTTATATTTAATTATAATAAATCACTCAAATAAATACATATATCAACATAATTACATAAAAATGTATATTATAAAATATATAAATATATATGTTTTTTAAAAATATATTAAAAACAATATCTATCAATATTTCACATTATAAAAATATATTTATAATGTTTTTATATACATATGTGTGTGTTAATAAATATATATATATATATATTATAATCTAATATATGTAAATTAATATAATATATAATATATATCACACAAACACATATATTGTATAAATGTATTTAAATAAAATATATAAATATATGTACATATATATATATGTACGTATATATAATTAAACAAAAATATCATTAAATATACATCAAAACAACTTGGTGTAGTGGTAAAATCATTCCATCTTTGAAGGAGAGGTGTAGGGTTCAAATCCAAGCAGATGTGAATGAGGATCAAAATTCGTAAAGCTCTGATAAAAGGGTGGTGGGTGAAAAGAGCTAATAAAGGGGGTGTGGAGCACTATAAAAGGGGTCATGGAAGCGCGGATAAAGGAGTTGGATGCATAGGTGTCTGAATTTGTTTCACACCCTTTAAGATAGTTTCCTTTATCAGTACTAAAAAACACTATTAAATACCCCTTTTAACAAATTTTTTTAGTGCTGTTAACGTGTACCTTTAACAGCTCTTTTTTAGTGCTGATAAAAGTTTTGTACTTTTAACTACGCTTTGATTTTCAACTGTTATCAGCACTGATAAAGGCCTTTTCTATCCCTTTTAAAGGCCATTTTTTTAGTAGTGATCATTGAGACTTCTTCTCATGATGTTCATGCTTGGTGATCTATAGTAGGTGAGATCACAAGGATAGGCCAAAAAATAGGAAAACAAAATTTTTTTGGTGCCATAGGCGGATGCTATATATGGACATTTTTTTAGTATCCAAACTTGATATCCTCACCGATGTGTTCCATTTTACCATGTAATTTGATGTAAGTAAAAAAATGATAATGAATTCATCTCATGGTAGATTCTGTTTGGTGCATCATTTGTGGTATTGAATTGATTGAATGATCAAGATATAATTTGTTGCTTCTGAGTTGAGGTAGTAATATCTTGAGCTTGGTTGATCAGGATGACAGTACCTTCATAAATCCATGGACATGGAAGTCAGAGGAAATTATTCCCATTTAGATCAACAAATAATAAAGCAAGAAAATGTGATGACAAAACTGTGTGTCCTTCCTTATGAGATATCGTACGATGAAGAGATTATATTAAATAATGTGTGTTTATAGAATGGTTATCATCTTTATAACTATTTATTGTTTATTTATAGGCCATTATGGGTTTCTAGACTCTGCTCTAGGTCCATGAATATTATTCAATGCTATAGAGATAAGGTTCTAGAGGATCATACACAATATTATATTCAATAATCTTCCCTATTCTGGTGAAAAGGTATATAAAACATGGTGGGCCCCACAATAGGGTCCGAGAGTTTTTTATGTTATCAATCATCAATAAACAAATAAATTCATTATTATTCAAGTATAGATTAATTGGTTTGAATTTATTTATTTAAATTATTTTTAAGTGTATAAGTAAATATAAAAAAAATAATTCTATGCAATCAAATATTATTTTAATATTCAAGGTTTGTTTAATATTATTTTAAATTAACAGTTAAGTTAATTACTCAGTTTTATCAGATAATATAAATAATATATTTTATAGGTATGTGATAAAATACAAATAATATTTATGACACATTTAGTTTTTGATTACTATTTATCTATTTCAAATTTTTTAGATATTAAATATATGGGGTTTGGTGAACCATATCCTAGTCATTGAAGTATCCACTATAAATAGAAGAGGAGAATCTTGTTCTAAAGACTATTCAACAGTTAATAAATGATAACTTTCATTTCCTCATAATTATGATAGTGATAAATTATCCAATCAAGTGAACAAATCAAGAAAGCCTTCACCAATCAAAGGCATGGAATCATTATGATTGAAACGACGTCAAAGATATCTTCAGAGCTCCATGGTGGCACTCTAAATTTGATGAAAAATTGCACTGTTGATTTTAGAATCATGTGGGGATGATATAGTGGTGTTTGGATTCAGATCCTTCAAGTAATAGTCACCAGCGATGAGCTATGGTTAATCATGCTTCGAATCAAATGATGTATTTGTTATATTTTATTTCCCATGCATTGAATAATCAACATGAGATCCTTTGACTATATCAGGGCTTGGATCACTGGAGACAAAATGTTCTATCACTATTGTGATAAAAAAATTAATTCCCTAGATCTCCAACTTTTTCTATGCACCTTAGCACCAATAATATTAATGTGGGATTATTTATTTGTAATTTATATTGATGATGTCACATACATGAATTATTTTAAAGTTAAATTTAATTAAATTTTCATTTATGCTTTTTTTTGGGTTTCTCAAGTTTTTATGGTGGAAAGGGTGAGTTTTCCAGAATTGGGCCAAACCGTGAGCCCAATTCCTGATTTAAAAATAAATTTTGATTCTTTTATAACTTTTCCATTTTTTAATATTTTTCACCCATTCAAGTTCCTAAATGGTCTCCCCTAACATAAAAACACCACCATTGTATTTTGGAGCCTTTAGAAAACCATAAAAAAGCTGTATATGAGTTTTTATTTAAGGGATTGGGCCTGCCCGAAAGCCCAATTCTAGTTTTAAAAATAAAATTTGATTAATTAATAACATATCGAATATTAAGTATTTTCGGTGATTCCAAGCCCCAAAATGACCCTTGAACCCAGATGCGCGCCCAATATCCTCCCACCCTCTTTTCAGCTCATTTGCATCGCGTTGTAGGTCGAATCTTTTGAAGAACTCACATTTCGGGCAGATTTATAAAGGTAATTTGTTTCCTTCATAAATCCTTCAATTCTAACTCTTTTTCCCCATTAAAATTCCTACATGGTCCACTTATCCTTTTTCAAACATCCCTTAAATGTTTGGCTATTTTCAAATTCAGCTACTGGTGTATGTGAGGCGATTTCTACAAGATCCCTCAAGTAAGTTGGTCTTCTTCATTCTTCTTTCAATTTTCTTAGGGTTACATTCAATGTGATTAGGGTTTCACATCTTATCCATAAGGTTCCTAATTTCCAGAAGTTAGGGTTCAAACCTAGGGTTTTATTTCTTGTGTTTTGGGTGAATGCTTCTGGTTTTAGGTTGGATTTCAATTCCTCAAGGTGCGACGGTGGTGCGGTTTATGTTTCACACCATGTTTTGAGTGTTTCGACTTAAAAGGTAGGTGATTCCGTGGGTAACCCATTAATGATGAGTTAGTTTTCTTTATTAAATAATTTTACATGTTCCTTATGTGCTGTGAATTATGAGAAAACCATTTTTTGTAGCAATAGTAAAGCATTTGTTTTTAAAGTTACATTTTTTGCTTGAAGTTTGTATTTTTCAAATGTCTTTCATGTGTTATCTATTGTGGTAGTTTTTTAAAATGTGGAAGTGATTTATTATTTATTTAAAGGGGCTGAAAATTATGGTTGGTTAATGATATAGTTCTATGTGGGCCTAAAAAGGGTGTGTATTTGAATGGTTTTATTTGTATAACCTTGTTATACTCCTTGAAAGTGTTTTATGGATTTGTGTGTTCTCATGGGTATCTTTTTTGATATTATTCAAGGTGATTATATAACATTTGAAAGTGGATTATTACATGTTTATTGGGCTTCCAATTCTGTTTTGGTAGGGTCTTGGAGTGCTTTTGGCTTAAAAAGTGGTTTTTGAAATGGATTTTATGTGCAAAGTTTGGGTATACTCTTTATAATTGTGTTATGAAAGTTTTGAATGGTTTATTGGGTTGTGTAATATGTGAAACTATATCAGCAAACTATTTTGGTAGGTGTATATTTTTAAAAGGTCCATTTCATTTGTGAAAATGTTGTTATGTGATATGTATCATCTTGGAAATATTTTATTTAATTGTTTGAAGGAGATATTGAGGAGTGAAAGTGATGTGAAAGTGATGTGGATTGTGATGTGAAAAATTGAATTTTTGATTATGAAATAAGTGTTATTTTCCATGTGTGTGGGATGTTATATGAGTTTAAATATCTTATAATTTTTTTTAAAAAATTGTTTAATGGTTTTGTGGAAGTGTTGAAGAAATGTGAAATGTGTTGTGGGCTATTTTGGTGTGATTCGGATTTCAAAATCATTTTGAATGAAAATGGATTTTTGTGACTTGTGTGGTATACATATGGGCTTTTTGGTGAATTTGTGAAGTGGAAATGATATTTTCATGTTAAATTTATATTTCTTGACTTGTTGAACTTGTTTGAGCACAAGGGGAAAACCTGGGTATCTAGGTGGGTGGACGTGTACTAGTATGCTAGTGAATCTGTGGGGTTTGGCCTCAGTTTCACTTAGCTAGATTGACGCTTACAACTCTAACTAAACTATGATGATGATGATTGGGGACCACTAGGTTATGGTATGTTCCCTACTTGTGGCTCATGCACGAGAATGGATATTTGTGATGGTTACTCTCACCGAGATACGAGGTATCTGGGACCCACAGCTAGCTAGTGCCTAGGGGTTATTTCCTATTTCTTGTGCTCATTATTTACTTTGTACTTACCGTCGGTATACGGTATAGTTGGCTGGAAAATTCGATAGTGTTGACATTATTTTTAAAAGTGTTGATTCTTAATGATATCCCACTTGAAAACCGTTTTTATTCAAAGTTTCATCTTTTATAAATTGTAACTAACTTTTCATGTTTTTGAAAACTTTCATGATTTTCGTCTTTAAATGTTTATCACATAGAATCTATTAGTGGTGGTATCCTACTGGGAATTGTCTCACACCCTACTTACACCCTTGGGTGTAAGTAGACTTGGTTATTTTTTTCGCAGGTTGGGTACAGTTTTGTGTTCCAGTGGTTCAGGTTTCTAGAAGGTCCATGGTGGTGAAGTCTTGTGGAGGTGGCTTGAGGGTGGTGCCCCTTGCCATGAGGGTTCTTGGGCTATCCTTATTTGGTTTTGTACCTTTGGTATAGACCTTTTGAGTTTTTTTAAGCTATGTAATTCAGTTCTGATTTTTTGTAAAAGATTGTTTGGTTTGAAAAATCCAGATTTTTTTCATTGGATTCTTTTGTTGTTTTATGTTTATAAACTCAGGTAAATCATTCCCAATTTTCATTTTATGATACCCGGGCACTTGTGCCAGCCCGTGGGGATTGGGAACTCCCTTCGGGCCTTGTCACGGGCTGGGTTTGGTGCCATTTTTGGTGGTGATCAATTCGGTTAGTGATAGATGATATATCATCCAATTAATCTGAGATTATTCTGCTAATAGAACAAGTCATTCTTGAAGTGAGATATCCAAAATAAATTCATTATGAGGATTTTTTCAATACTTAATTTGAATATTAAGGTTGTGTTAAATCCATGTTTCTAAACATTATATCAAAATAATACCACATTAGATTTAATATTCCTTTTAAATCATCTAGAGTTTTTAACATTTCTTCATATAATACTTTTAACTTATATTCTTATTCTTCATGTTTATTACATTAATTATGTAGTATGTTAAAAATATCTTTTATTCATTTTTATTTAACCTATAACTAAGATTTAAATAAATCTATCAAATCTTCTAATAAATAATTAAGGGTTTCAAATTATTCAAAATAATATCATCCTCAAAATCAATCTTTAACAAATCTTCTTCAATAATGGGAATTATTTCATTAAAAAGTATGATAGTTTTTTATGTTATTATATGTGTTTTGTGATAATTACACCGACGTATATTTTCTTAACCAATGAATTGTCCATTTATTCAAATCTTGATTTGTGCTATGAGTTCTCTTTTTGTATTCCAATGATAAATGAAAGTATGTATGTTATACCAATAGTAGAGAAATTTATTCAACAATACATTATTTATGAATAAAAATGTTGAATAAAATAAAATTATTCATAAACTTCATAGTTTTAGTGGAATTCCTAGTGATTAACCTTCCTAAGATATTTATTAGAGTTATTACCACATTTTTTTACCTTTTGGAAGTGGTTGATACACCTTCAACTACGTCAAATAAGAAAACTTCTATAAATTTTGAGCACCCATATTCTTATGGGTTATCGGTTTTTTTTTCAATCCCTTTATGTTAATACACCTATAATTATCTTCCACATTCTCCAATTGAGGAAAATATGTAAATTATTTAACTTTAGATGTATGGAAATATATAAAATCCGAAAAAAAATTACATCATATAAATTAGTGTAAATAGGTGGTAGATAAATTATTGATTTAATAAGATGAAGAACATGATATTATACAAATTGTTTGTCCTAAAGGATCATGAAGTTTCACTGAGAGGAGGATGGGGTGAATTGGAGTAATCAAAATTTTATATAATTAATCAATCTTGAACATAAAACCATTAACATTGTTCAAAATTATTTATTGGTTAGGATAAATTGATCTTTCTTATACACCCTCAAAATTTATTCTCATATGAAGTGATGATACTGAATGGAAAAATAGAACATACATTTTTTTTATGTTTCATCCCAAATATTGGAAACATACACTTTTCAATGTTCGACTATCTTCCTGAGTTGTATATTTTCATTATTCTCATTAGTGTTATAATATATCATTTGGTTATCTGTGATCTAGGATTTGGGATTTCTCTAAACTCTTATTCTATTATACTAAACAAAATGATATTATATCTACTGAAAATACGCTTCTAAATCTTGGTAGGAATAATGGTGATCTTTATATGAGAACCATCAATATTCAATTGTTCTTTCCGAAATCCATGAATAAATCTTTGACTTAGATATTATGTTCTAGTGTAAAACAATTTCACATAAAAACTATCCTTTAATTATAATAAACATAATTTCCATATCCAATAAAATTTCATGAGATTTTGAAATTGTATATTATGTAAGGTACACATGATGTCAGTATAGAAGACAACTTTTTGAGAGAAAATTTTCTATAGTTTTTACTATTAAGTGCTTGAACATATTAGGTCATTGTTGGTAGGTACTTCATGTTATCCTTACTCTAATATTTCGTTTTTCTAAATTCTATATATCTCTTCATATATCCTCATAACTATAGGTTTTTTTCTTCTCAGCTATTTGACCCAAATAATCTTCATGAAAATTGTTGGTTAGTTTCACTGTCTTCTTAATAATATCAATATGAAATTTTAAATCCCATCCTTTATCTTTTCACGAACAATGGTCCACATAATATGGTAAGTCAAAATTCAATATATATGGGAAAACATGGAATCCAATTTGATATCCAAAATAATTCATTGGATCTAGATAGTTTTTATTTATGCTTCTGAAGTTTTTGAAGATTAATATCATCAAAACCGTTGTAATTTTTTTGTCAATAATATTTCACACTTATCCAAATATATTATATAACCAATAATTTAAATTAATTAATTTTTAATCATATAATATCTTTTTAAACATCTTAATTATGGTATTGAAATTTAATAAATCAGTTTTAAGTCATATGAAATCATATGGTTGACTCGCTTATATTGTCATCAATATACGTCTAGAGGTTATTCCTTTTAATCATATATTTCTCAAACATTTCGAGCCTTTAATACATAAAACAAACTGTGATATAAATCTTGATATTCTATGGAAAATTTACTATTTATCCAAAAAATTGATCTTTTGATTGAAATATTTTGGTAACATTTCATAATTGTTGATCACCTTATATACTAATCATACAGAAATTGGCCTTTGTTTATATTTAGTATTATCAAATGCATCTATTTTATGATTATCGCATTTTCTACTCAATTTTACCATTATATTAGATTAAACAAAATAATTAGTTATTTTTACTATTTTATATCAATCTCCATTGAAATAAACTATACACTCATATCATTAGGACTCTTATCAGTCATAGAAATCTATAAAACATTGTTTGTATTATCATCTAACACCATCAGATTAAATTAAAATATCAAATAGCACTTATTTTTTAAAAATCCATAAATTTCGTGTAATTGTTTTTTAATATATGGAAATTTTACGAGTCCGCAAAAATTAACATTGTGTGATTCTGAGGCCCGGAGTGCACAGAATGAATTTCTGAACTTTTTTTCGGGTACGTTCAGTTACATACGAGTGGGTTTTTATTACTTTTGAACTGGTTCTTGGAATTGAAATCTGAGGACACTATAGGACTCACAGCGCCGGTATTTGCTTAAGAATACTTTCACCTCGATGGCAGTTGGTCGAGGGTGAAAGTTATTTTTTGGGTTTTTCGTGGAAATAATAAAATAAAATAATCACATTTTATTTTATTTGTTTAAACCACCCATGTGGATATTTCACAGGTGGGGAACACCAGAACAAAAACCTCCCATGAGTGGTTATGGAGGTAGGGACCACCGATCCTAACCTCCCATTAGAGGTTATGGTGGTGGGGACCACCCGAGGTTTGAAATCTCTTGAACTCCCTATCAACTGCGGAGAAACATTTTGAGCTCCCCACTTAATTATTCCAACCATCCCCATAATTTATTATTCCACCCTCCTTAAATTAATTTTGTGCCAACCTCACCAATTAATTAAGTGGAGCCAACTTAATTAATCTAATTTGTAATTGTACCAACAATTAAAAATTGGTGAAACACAACAGTTGGCAATTTTCATTTTGGGGAAAATACATGGAAAAGGGGAGAGTTTTGAGAGAAATCCCTCCAATAAAGAATCACCTCCATCGAAGAACGTTAATCTAAAGAATGATCTTGGGATTGGAGGCGTGTGACGAGCGCGACGAACATCGAAAACTTTGACTTCTTTCTTCATCGTAAACAATCAAACAAGGTAGGGGTTTATTTGTGTATGAATACTTTTCCAATGTTCTTCCCTTGAATTATTTTTTGGTATTAGGAATAAATCTTCGAGGAGGTTGTAAATCTTGACGTTCTTCTTCACGCTTTTTTTGATCCATATACTACCACCCTAACGCGAAGGGTATGGACCAAAAAAACATGGCCCGAACCCACTACAAAACTTGTGATGATTTGTGGTGTTGAATGCGGTGAAGGTGGCAGCACAACAACACTGCCCTGCGACCACCGTTGCCTCACAGCTTTCGTACCCTTGCGGCACCCCCACAGCTGAGTCGCTCCGTGGTACCCACGGCCTCTACGCCCCACGGCTCTGCCACCCGCGACCCCACCATGATGCCCATGACCGCCGCCATCTGGGACGAGCCACCGATGCCGACCTGGCTGAGCCACCACCACCATCCCTCCAAGCCGCCAACCGAGAAACGCCACCGTGGTCCTCCAAGTTATGCCGCTTACACCCTCTGAGTCGCCCTACGGTGCTTCGGTGGGCTGCTCCGGCCGAGCCGCCCCGTTGCCAGGTTGTTCTAGTCGAACCGCCTTGTGGCATCGTGCTGCTCTGGCCGAATCGCCTCGTGGCTGAGCTGTACCGGCCGAGCAGCCCCACTGCCCTGGGCTGCCCTGCGGCCTCCGCCCTCCTCGCTGATCTGCCCCAGCCGAGCCGTACTGCAGCCCCGCGCCATCCACGGCTGAACCACCACAGCCCCTCATGGCCTTCCAGACCGCCCAGTGAGCCGGGCCTCCCTGCATGGGTCAGGCCGGACCTAGTGGGCTGGGCCAAACTCAAAGGGTCGGGCTGGGTCGGACTGGACCCGGGCCAACTACAACCCATTTACACTCGTTTAGCCTTAACTTTGGAACAAGATGTCTGTTTGACGAAACATTAGCGGAACTGGAAATATTTGAGAAAGACAGTCCCTTTGAGTAAACCCCACAAGAAGTTTTTGATTAAGATGGGGAACGGTCAGGTTGGATCGAGCATGAATCCAACCAATCCCCCGGGACTAAAAGGTTAATAACTCACAGACTGGGCGTCTGATTGACCTGCCTTCTATTTCATTGAGACCCATAGGACAAGGAGGACCTTTGAGATGCTTCTTCATGTGAATTCATGGCTGTTGGAGTATCTACTAGAAGCTCGTGGAGTGGATCCTCCCGGAGACGAGTGAGCATAGTGCGGGAACCCAATAGCTGGCTGAGACTTGATGACTACTAACCTTTTCGACTTGGAGTGACTTAACAGGCCCATTGGGGAGTGCCTCTGTGTGATGCGGTAGACCCACATTGGGGAGTGACTCTATCTGACATGGCAGACCCATGGTACACGACAGGAGGAGTACCTCAGTAGGCCAAGGTGGGGAGAGCCTCTCTGTGACGCGACAGACCCACGGTACTCGACAGGAGAAGAACCTCAAAAAGTCACAAGGGGGAGAACCTCTGTGTGACGTGGTACACCCATGGTGGGGAGAGCCTCTGTATAACACGGCAGACCCATATTACTCGACAGGAGGAGTACCTCAGCAGTCCAAGGTTTGTGGGAAGCGCCTCTGTGTGATGCGGCAGGACCACTATACTCGACAGAGGAGGGGATCTCCAGCAGCCGAGTTGTTCGACGATGTCACTGGGGACGTTACTTGTTACTACCCATAGAATAAATCTTGGTGTGAGCTGATTCAGTGTCTCTGTGTTTTCCATGTTATTGAGATGGATTACTTGATAACATAGGTATATGTATGGCCATATACCTAAGTAGGGTTATATTTTTATTTCATACTTTTTGGTTTATCATTTTTGGATTTTGTGAGACCATTAGGGTCTTGGGGTCTCTACTGAGTATCATTATACTCACCCCTACACAGGCTATGCCCGCACTTCATTGTGTTTGGTGCATACGACGGACAGCGCTGACTGAGGATGTGAGTACCAGGATTAAACAGTGCCTTGAGGTCGACCATACGGCATGTCGATACGCAAAGGAGACGGATGAACGTGGAGTGATGAGGAGGCAATCTGTACCTACCCCTCAGGTAGGATCCTTGGAGTATGACCCAACAACTGAATTTCATTTTTCTTTAATTGTATTGAATCACAGTTTTACTTGTACTTTCCAGTTGGGATTGTATTCTAGCCCTTTTACTTACTGCACTCACTCTATTTATAGTTCAGTTTACTAGAGTTCCTATATTTATGTGTTCATGGTTACATGTTCTTATACGTTATAAAGGAAATGGCTTCCCAGTTTTAGGAAATACGCCTTCGGTGCTAGTCGCCAGCCCCTTGCCTATAGAAGGCGGGCTTGGGGTAGTCAAGGCATGGGCCCAGGGACACGGGTCATGACAAATTGGTATCAGAGGAGTCGGCTCTACCGATGAACTATGACTCTGATCTTTTCTATGAAGAAATATTTTTAAGGGTAATGAGTGCGGTTTTCAGTTCAGGGAATCCAGTGTTGGGGCGGCGGCTGACGTATCTATACACCAGGACCCTAACTTCTGATTTATGACTCATTTCATGAAAACACTAATTGCGTGTGTGTTTCCAAGAGTTTTCTTTGTTATATCTTGAGTCATATCACCAGGTATAACTTATTTATGGTGGAAAACCTGTTTCTTTTCAGGATTCCTCCACGCGGATAGCCAGCTAGGGTGCAGATATTTGTATGCACTGATATCCCACTAAGAGACGAGGCCTTAGTGCAGGGCCCTTTTCTAGCAGAGGCACCTACGGTACCATAACCTGTTGGACCACCGATGCCACCAGCCCCTGCAGTAGAGAGTGAAATCCTCTTGAGGATGTTGTTTGAGTTCCAGTTCCAGAGGCCACCCATGTTTAGGGGAGAGATAGACCCACAGGCACTTGAGGATTGGCTGGAGGCTATGGTGAGAGTCTTCCGACTCATAGGGACACTAGACGATCTCATAGTGATCCTTGCCGCCAGCCTTCTACAGGATGCAGTGGGCAGATGGTGGAGCTTAATGCTCCAATTTCATGATGAGGTGATGCTTCTCTGGGTAGACTTAGAGAGCCTGTTTCGGGAAGAGTTTTTTCCAGCGAATCTTCATGTAGTGCGCAGATAAAATCTTCTTCATCTACAGCAGGGCAACATGAATGTAGCACATTACTCAGAGAGATTCACTGACCTCTCACACTACTCCACAGATATGGTTCAGAACCCATTCTTCAGGGCCCATACCTTCAAGTAGGGGCTCAGGCGGGAGATCAGGGCTTTAATGATCTCACTTAGCATCCCGACGCAAGAAGGGGTGTTAGAGAGATCCCTCTTGGTGGAGAGTTTTCTTGTTGAGCAGTCACCAGCAGTGAGACCCACCACCAGTCATCACATAGTGGAGTCTTCTACATCTGGCAGCAGACATAGGTCACAAAGTTCCAAGAGTACCAGACCTACAGGTGGACGACTTCATGACTCGGGATTAGTTGTGCGGGTCACCAGAGGCAGAACCAATCAGGCAAAGATCATGCAGTGTTACTCATGCGGCGGGAAGGGTCACATGGCTCGTAACTATCCAACCCGTCGTATGGATGATCAAAAAAAGGTCGAAGGACCACCCAGATAGAGACAGAGGTTCGACCGAGGAGGTCCGCAGGGAGCAGGGATACGTGGAAGCAAAGCTGGCTGTGCAGCTAGCGGTGGGAGACGATTTGAAATGCTACTACCACCACCACCAAGAGGTCCACCCTGACTGCAGGGTGAAGTTATATAGGGGTGATATTAGCTCCAGGAAGTTGAGGCCTATGATCACGACCTTCTAGAGATGATAGGAGGTATGATCCGTGTCTACTCCACCTTAGATGTAGTACTTATATACACAGGTGATAGTCATTATTTTATTTTCACTACACTCGTTCGGGGCTCGGAGATTTGGATAGAGACGTTGGCTCGATCCTTATGGCAATAGACTCCTACAGGAGCGGATTTTATGATTACGCACTGGTGCCGATAGTGTGAGATTACTCTAGGATGTGAGAAATTCGGATGGGATCTCTTAGTAGTGGCATCATGGCCTTACGATGTCATCTTGGGTATGGACTGGTTATCTACAGTCCATGCTCATATAGACTATATTAGGCTCAAGGTGCGGTGTGTCCGCATGGATGGGACTAGGTTTACCTTCACCAATGAGAAGGGATCCTTTGCAGCGCATGATGAACTTACCTAGAGGAGTGTTCATCCGATCACTCATTAGTTGTCTATCCTTACCCTTGGAGCGGTTGATGTGGAGAGTCCAAATTATCCTGTAGTGGTGGACCAGTACACATATGTCTTCCCTAATTATTTTTTGGGTCTACCTCATCGCAGATAGTTGGACTTTTACATTGACTTGTACCCCGGGGCAACACTGATATCTACACCAACATATCAAATGGCTCCCATGGAGCATCGTGAGCTACGGGTATAGAGAGAGGACTTTCAGGGGAAGGGATTCATATGGCCCAGTGTTTCACCTTAGGAAGGCATGATTTTGTTCACCAAGAAGGCGGATGGGACCTTGAGACTTTGTTTTGACTATCCGCGCCTAAACCAGGTGAGCGTGAAGAACAAGTATCCACTCCTGAGGATTGACGAACTCTTTGATCAGCAGAAGGGAGCATGGTGGTTCTCAGAGATAGACATCATATCATGTCATCACCAACCCAGAGTGTGAGATGAGGATGTGAAGAATATGGACTTCAGATGTAGGTATGGCCATTATGAGTTTTTGGTTATTCCATTCAGTGTGATCAATGCTCCAGCAGTGTTCACTAGACTCATGAACATGATATTTTAGCCGTACCGTGATCTATTTGTAGTAATATTCATCTATTACATTATAATCTACTTGGCTACTGAGGTGGAGAATTCTTATCATTTGCAGGTAGTACTGGATACACTCTGAGAGAACCATCTTTATAGTAATCTCTCGAAATTCCAGTTTTGGATCCATGAGGTTCACTTTCTAGGGCTTGCCAAATTGGACGCTGGAGTTGCAGTGGATCTAGTGGAGATTGAGGTGGTACTTTCTTGGGATCCACCCAGGAGTGTGACAGAGGTACGAAGTTTCCGGGGGTTGTTTGGATATTATTGGAGGTTTTTGATAGACTTCTTCAGAGTTACAGTGCCACTATCATCATTGATGAAGAACGGGAAAACCTTCGTTTGGTCGGAGAAATGCCAGCAGAGTTTTAAGGAGCTGAGGCAGAGGCTGACTAGTGACCCCATATTGGGGATTCCAGAGGAGGGTGTAGGGTATGTAGTTTACGATGATGCATCAGTAACCGGACTTAGATGTGTCCTGATGTATGAGAAATCAGTGATTGTATATGGTTCTCGACATCTAAGACAACACGAGTAGAACTATGATACCCATTATCTAGAGTTAGCAGCATTGGTCATAACCTTTAATATGTGGCGACACTGTCTGATGGTCGAGTGTTTTACCATGTACTCTAATCACAAGAGTCTTAGGTATATCTTCTCCTAGAAGGACCTGAACCTGAGATAGTGATGTTGTCTTGAGTTCCTCTCAGACTATGAATTTGAGATAGTCAATACTCCTAAGAAGGGGAATGTTCTAGCTGATGCACTCAGCAGGAGGTCTGTTATACAGCGGCTTGGTGAGGCGACAGAGCAGCTGGCTGCTTTATAGATATCCTTCATGGATAGAGATTGAGAAACTTTTTTTCAGTCTCTTACAGTCACTCCCCCACTCCTTCAGCGATTCAAGGAGGAACAACATGGGTACATTGATTGCAAGACATGACATTCTCAGATATCCACAGGATAGGCACCTGATGTATTTTCTAAAGGTGAAGAGCATGTCAACCTCTTTAGAGGACATACCATGGTACCAGTGTCACTTCAGGAGGAAGTGTTGAGGGAGTTCCACACTTCCCCTCTAGGGGTACATCTAGGTGTGGCGAAGATGTATCAAGTTCTCTCATGATAGCACTGGTGGCCGGGAATGAAGAAAGTAGTAACCGATTTTATCTCTCAATGCCTCACTTGTCAGCAAGTGAACGTGGAGCATCAGGTACCAGTAGGCTTGGTTCAATCTTTAGAGGTTCCATAGTGGAAGTGGTATGGGATATCCATGGACTTTGTGATAGGAAAACCATGTACATCAAGGGGTCATGACACAATTTGGGTGATCGTCGACCGAATCACCAAGTCGGACCACTTCCCACCGATCAAAAAGTAGGGTTCAGTAGAGAGAATGGGATGCATTTATGTTCAGTAGATTGTATGGTTAGATGGAGTACCCTCTACGATTATCTCTGACCATGATGCGCATTTTACTTCCCAGCTATGGAAGGGGTTGCAGAAGGATTTTGGGATGCAGCTTTGTTTGAGCACCTCCTTTCATCCTCAGACGGATGGTTAGACTAAGCGGACCATTTAGACCACCGAGGACATGGTGTGTGCCTATGTCCTCAACTTTGGTCGCAGTTAATCGGGTTACTTTCCATTGGTATAGTTTTCATACAATAACAGCTATCACTCCACCATAGGGATGGAAACTTTTGAGGCATTGTATGGGAGGCCATACAGACGACCTCTGTGTTGGACTGACCTAGGGGAGTCCACACAACTGGGACCAGAGATGGTATTGGCTACCATAGAGAAGGTGCAGATCATCCAGGAGTGCATGAAGACTGCATAGAGTAGGAAGAAGTCATATGCCGACAGAAGACGGTGACCTTTGAGTTCGAGGATGGCGACCACGTCTTTCTATTGATCTCACCCCAACAAGATTTATAGAGATTTTTCCTAGGTGGCAAGTTATCTCCAAGATTCATCGGACCATTTCATGTCCTCAGCAGAGTTGGCGAGGTGGAATACCGCTTATCTCTTCCACATCAGTTGCACCGGGTGCACGACGACTTCCATGTATCCCTGCTGAGGAGATACATGCATGACCCTTCTCACATCATCGACCATTGAGAGCTAGACGTCAACGATGGGCCGACTTTTACAGAGGTTCTAGTAGATATTGAGGATCTATAAGAGCGGGTACTTTTTGGATGGTCGATAGCTCTGGTGTGCTTTCACTGGCAGCACGGGAACCTCCAGGAGAGCACATGGGAGCATGAGGCACAGATGCGTGATCAGTACACCCACTTGTTCCCTTAGTTTGAGTTGTGGCTTAGGGGACGTAAAGCCTTGAGGTGGGGAGAATTTAAAGTGCCAGAAATTCTGTGTATTTTTCTTAAATATATGGGAATTTTACAACTCCATGAAAATTGACGGCATGTGATTCTGATCCCTAGAGTGCTCGGAATGAATTTCTGAACTTTTTTTCCTTTACGTTCAGTAAACATATGAGTAGGTTTTTCTAACTTTTGAACTAGTTCTCGGAATTGAAATGTGAGGGCACTGTTGAACTCGCAGCGCCGATATTCACTTAAGAAGACTTTCACCTCGACTGTGGTTGGTAAAGGGTGAAGGTTATTTTTTGGGTTTTTCGTGGAAATAATAAAATAAAATAATCACATTTTATTTTATTTGTTGTAACCACCCATGGGGATATTTCACAGGTGGTGAAACCTGAACTAAAACATCCCATGAGAGGTTATGGAGGTGGGGACCACCGAGCCTAACCTCCCATGATAGGTTAAAGTGGTGGGGATGAGCCGCCGATTGAAACCTCTTGAAATCCCTATTAAGTGGGGAGAAAACTCTTAAGCTCCCCACTTAATTATGCCAACCCTCCCCATAATTTATTATCCCACCCTACATTAATTAATTTTGTTCCAACCTCATTAATTAATTATTTGAAGACAACTTAATTAATCCAATTTAAAAATGTGTCAACATTTAAAAATTGGGGAAACATAATAGTTGGCCATTTTCATTTTGGGGAAAAGGCTTGGAAAAGGGGAGAGTTCATGGAGAAAGACCACCAACCAAGAATCACCTCCATCGAAGAACGTTAATCCGACGAATGAGCTCAGTATCGGAGGTGTGTGATGGGCAGGATGAACGTCGACAACTTTGACTTCTCTCTTTGTCATCGACAATCAAATAAGGTTGGGGTTTATTTTTGTATGAATAATTTTCCCATGTTATTCCCTTGAATTCTTTTTCAGGATTGGGAATAAATCGTTGTGGGAGGTTCAAAAGATTGATGTTCTTCTTCAAGTTCTTTTTGAGCCATATGTTATCACCCTAATGTGTAGGGAATGGGACAAACAAACATGGCCCGACCCCTCCACAAATCTTGTGATGATTTGTGTTGTTGAACGTGATGAAGGCAGCGACACAACGACACCGCCCCACGGCCACCGCCGCCTCACGATCTTCGCACCCTCGCGGCACCCTCGTCGCCGAGCCGCTCCGTGGAACCCAAGGACACCGTGCCCCACAGCTCAGCCACCTACGGCCCCACCACACCTCCCACGACCATCGTGGTCCGAGTTGAGAGGTTGCCGCCAACTATGTCGAGCCGCCACCGCCGCCCGCTGAGCCCCCACCGTCGTCCATCGAGCCCCCGCAACCATCCTTCGCGCCGCCTCCACCATCCGTCGAGCCGTTGCCACCATCTTGTCAAGTCGTCGGCCGAGCCACGCTTCCATGGCCCTCCAAGACTCCCCGCGGTGCTTCGCCGCACTCCTCCAGCCTAGCCTCCCAACGACACTGAGCCGCTGCAGCCGAAATTCCCCACGATCGAGCCGCACTGGCCGAGCCGCCCCGCAACACCAAGCTGCTCCAGCCGAACCGCCCCACGGCCGAGCCACCCCGCAGCCCGGGGCTTCTCCAGTCGAGCCACCCCGGCTGAGCCATTCTGCGGCCTCGCGTCATCCGCGGCCAAACCCCCACGACCCCTCGTGGCCTGTCGGACCACCCAGCAATCCAGGTCACCTAGAGCAGGTCGGGCCGGACCCAGCAGGTCGGGCCGTACTCAATGGGTTAGGCTGCACTGCGTGTCGGGCCAGACCCACCGGGTCGGGCCAGTTCGGACCAGGCTGGGTCGGTCCGAGTCGGTCCGACCAGGTCTGACCAGACCCGGGCCCCCTATGACCCATTTACACTCTTTTGGCCATAACTTTGGCATCAAACATTCGTTTGACGAAATGTCAGCGGATCTGGAAATCTTAGAGAGAGATGGTCCCTTTTAGTATAGCCCAACGGAGTTTTTGATTAAGATGGGGAACGGTCAGTTTGGATCGAGCACGAATTCAACCGGTCCCCAGGACTAAAAGGCTAATAACTCACAGACCGGACGTCCAATTGATGTGTCACCTGTTGCGTTAAGACCCCTATGACGTGGTAGACCTTTGAGATGCTTTTTCATGGTAAATCATGGATGTTAGAGTATAGAATAGTAGCTAGTGGATCAGAACCTCCTGGAGATGAGTGAGCATAGTGCGGGGACCAAGTAGCTGGCTGAGACTTGACGACTGCTGACCTTTTCGACTTGCAGTGGATTGACTGGCCCAGTGGGGAGCGCCTCTATGTGACACGGCAGAACCATGGTGGGGAGAACCTCTGTGTGACGTAGCAGACCCATGGTACTTGATAGTAGGATTACCTCAACAAGCCACAGTGGGGATCGCCTCTGTGTGAAATGACAGACTCATAGTACTCGACAGGAGGAGTACCTCAGCAAGTCATGAGGGGGAACGTCTCTGTGTGATGTGGAAAACCCATGGTGGGGAGTGCCTATGTGTGACGTAGTAGACCCATGGTACTTGAGAGGAGGAGTACCTTAGCAGTCTAAGGTTTTTGGGAAGCGCCTATGTGTGATGCAACAAGCACACTATACTCAATAGAGGAGGGGATCTCCAGCAGCCGAGGTGTTCGATGATGTGACTGGGGATGTTACTTTTTACTACCCCTAGAATAAATCCCGGTGTGAGATGAGTCAGTATCTCTGTGTTTTCTTCATGATTGAGATAGATTACTTGATAAATTAGGTATATGTATGGGAATAAACCTAAGTATGGTTATGTGTTGATTTCATACTTTGTGGTTTATCCTTTGTAGATTTTGTGAGACCTTGAGGGTCTCAGGGTCCCTAATTAGTATTGTTATACCCACCCATTCACCTGTTATGCCCGCACTTTGTTGTGTTTGGTGCAGAAGATGGACAACGCTAACTGAGGACATGAGTACCAGGACTTGACGGTGCCCAGAGGTGGACAATACGGCATGTCGATATGCAGAGGAGACGAACGGACGTGGAGTGCTAAGGAGGTGATCTATAACTACCCTTGAAGTAGGGTCCTTGGAGAATGACCCAGCAGATGAATTTTCCTTTTCTTCAGTTGTATTTTATCACAGTTGTACTTGTACTTTCCAATTGGGATTGTATTTTGGCCCCTTTTACTTACTACACTCACTCTGTTTATAGTTCAGTTTACTTTTGTTCTAATCTTGTTGTGTTCTTGGTTACATGTTCTTGTAGGTTATAAAGGCAATGTATCCCCAGTTTTAGGGAATACACCTTCGGTGCTAGTCGGCAGCCCCTGCCCTATGGAAGGTGGGCTTGGGGTATTCATAGCACGGACCCCGGGGGACGGGTCATGACATATTTTTTGTATAGTAAAATCAAAAATCTCTTCTTCTTTCCATAACATTCCTTAAGATCCTTCTTTTATCAATCACCCAATCGACTTAACTATTTATCAACCTTCCTAAAATCATAGCTTCTTTTTGTTATTGTAATTTATCATCATTTTATAACATAGTAAACTTATATTCTAACTTAATTCACAAACAACTTTTATTTATTAGTCTTCATACATCTCATAAAAATAATATTTAATATTAACAAAAATATAACCCAAAAAATATATCATCATTTAGTATAATTTTTTAGTCTCTCATGTCCCTTACTTGGATAACAAATAACCCTACTGCTTCTTTGATACATATATCATAAGATTATGTTACTCTCACAAAATATTTCAATTATTATATATTACGTTATCAAATTTTAACTTATCATTTCTTTTTTAATCACAATAAGACTCAACTCAATTCATGTATCTACAATGAGACAACTACCTTGGAAATGAGTCTATATTCTTCACCATTCTTCAAGATGCTCCTTCATTTTTTTCATCAAGTATTTATGAATTTTAGAGTTCATCCTAAAACATTGGTTATTTAATCTGATGAAATTACTTATCCTTTTGTGGTTTTACCATCACCATCCTATCTATTGGTAGAATATCTTATAATTCTAGGTGGTGTATCTTTAAATAAACTCATCATCTAGATGAAATTAAACTGTAGAATACCATTCTAATATTTGTGTCTAATGGAATGATCCTTCAACCTCTGGATATATTATTGATCAGTTATTCAATGTCATCCTCTGGTATTAGTTTCGAAAACTACTTTTTTATATCATTTAATGCACCTTAATTACATTTTTTTATAAACATTCTTATGGAACACCCATAGGAAATACTAACCATATTTTTATTCATTCTCCAGTTACATGATCAATTAATTTTTGAGATTCAATTGAAATAAATATAACACTTAATCTTCGCATCCCCTTGGGTGATTTATTTATTGGGATTTTAACTTATAATATTGAATATATAGAACCATTAACACTTGAGAAGTAACCCATAAACAAGATTGATTAGTATCAGTGTTATATAAGACTATTATTTGGGGATATTAATGAAGTGATTTGAAACTATAGGTTCGTTTTTTGTTCTCATTGTTATTTATTGAGTATGATCCATTTGAACATGTGAACTGACTAGGGATTGACGTGTAGATTGTGTATTTTTATAACCATTCATCACACCATCCAGTGGGACCATGGGAATTATGAATATTTTATAAAATATAAATGATATTTGAAAATGGAATAAATAATTTATTAATATGTAATAATATAAACAATTCAATTATATATAAATTATTTGGTTTTATCCATTTAATTAATGTCAATCATATATTTACGTGATTTAAATTTAATGATCTACTCTTTACTAAAAAAAGTGTTATAGATTTATTATCACATTTTGAATCCTAATATTATTATTTACCTTCAACATGGAGATATATGTTAAGAATATTATCTCTTTCTATATATTTTATTTCTTTTTTAAATACCTTTTAAAATTATTTATTCCCTTATTTCTCTACAAGAAATTATTTTTAAAACTATTATTTAATATAAATATTATTAATAATAATTATTTACTATTTTTTTTTTCTTTATATATGATTTATTCATACATAATAATTAAATATTGAGTATTCAGTATGTTGATTCCAAATTTTTTTGAAATATAGAAACTACAATGAACAACATTTTTCTCATATTTTATATTTTCTCATATTGTAATTATTGGTCAGATGGTTGGAAGGAAATAACCATCAAGCTAGAAATATAATTTTTTTATAAAAATTTGTTATTTTTTAGAAATTAAAAAAAAATTCTTTCAAAAAATACTAGTGTATTTTATTATATAAAATTTTATTTTTTTGAAAAGAAACTAGGTTGTGATTTCTAAATACAATTTTATTTTTAGTGAAACTTTCTTATAATGTAGAATGGAAAAAACTATTTTCAATAATTTAATTTATAATATTTTTAATTTTTTAAAATTTTGTTCTTAAAAATAGCTGAACAATGATTTTTATTAAAGGAATATATATTAAATAAAAATATTTTAACAAGGAATATTTTTAATAAAATAGAAATTTTCTGGTATGTTATGCATAGGAGACCATAGATCACACTTAAGGTTGATGTACCACAATAGAGACGGTGATTTAGTAATGATATTTTATGGATTATGGTATAGAAAAATGTCTATCATGTTCTATGATCTTTTGACATTAGATAATTGTTAGGATTATTTTATTCCTACAATGTAATTATGATGATTCATTGGGATGGTGGATAATGTAATGATTAATGAATTATAATTTGATGAAATATCAGCTTTTGGGGAGGAGGATTTGATATGGTTATATTATAAGTAGTATCAAATTTGAGTAATTTTCGATATATAATTGAATGAGTGAATTTTTTATTTTATGATTTTTTTTTAGTTTGGCGCAGTTTCTATTGATGTCTGTATTTTTATTATATTATATGATTTATGTTTAATATTTTTAATTAGAAATTAGGAGTTTGGTGCATACCTCTGCTTTGTTTTAATATAATTTAACATGTATAATGTTTAATGTGAGGTATTGAATCTTTATATGAGTTCATCCACGGACTTCTAGAGGATGAGAAGTCCTTTGGTGGGGAGGTTGTAACAACTTGTGTTTTTTCTATAGTGGTTAAGACATTTTTATAACATAATATGGGAATTATAGAATGTTAAAGCATATACTTGTCTGAATTCTGATTCTAGATGAAGGGTGTGTATTTTATTCAAGGATTTAGATTATTATTTGATCGATTGAGTAAGAATACATAAGTTAGATTAGATAAGGTTTGAGGATCAATAGTGGTATTAGGGTTCATGGTACCTACAAAGGGGTGTTAACTGTAGTTTAGAAATGTAGGTCTCATGGAATACCTTTTTAGATTCCTTAGGGTACTCATTATCCCTAATAATGTCTTAGCTGTCCAAAGTGTAGAAAAGGGAACCAGTAGTATGTATGGTAATTTTTTAGAGAGTTTTTTTGGTATTTTAACCATCTCCATTACTTCTCTCCCTTGATAGCTCATTTTAAACACAATTTCAATAGGTAAATGGGAAATCATTATATAATTTTTCAAGGTATTATCCTCCATGACCTTTTAACACCTTCACATTGTTTGATTCATGAATATTTTTACATAAATAAATTAAATTTAAAACTCTCATATTCCCTTATATTTTCTCTTCCCTCTCCATTTCTTAACATATCATGCTTTATCCTCTCATGTTATAGAAACAAATATTTAATTAGACATATACATGATGGAAATAATCCAAATACTTAGTGAACCTTATTATTTTGTCTATAGGGAGGCTTATCGAATTTATCACCCATACATTTTCAGTTTTTTTTATTTTAAGATAATGGGTTTTTATTTGTTCTAGGGATTTCATCTATTTAAGGTGATTTTTGAGGTGTATTAGGTTGTTTTTATTAGGGGTTTGGAAGCTATGACTATTTATGTATTCTAGAGTTATCATCTTATAATTTTATTTTAGATCATCTTTAATTTATTATATTTATTAGTTCATGGATTTTTTATAGAAGATTCTATAATGAATTTTTGGGGATTGTCTCATTTTACTTATAGTGGTTAAATATATAAAAAGGTTAAGGTAAAGGGTGTCAATTCCTAAAAACAATTTTATTATTATTTCAAAATATTTTTATCATCATTATTCTAAATTAATAATCGTAAATGATTAATTTTGTTAATAACTAAAAATTAAACTTTTTGAAATATTATTTTGTTATAATAATTTAAATTTACTTTTAAATAAGTTGTTATAAAAATACTATGTATTGTGTATATTTATATATATTCATTCATAGAATCACATTATTGAACATTGTGAAAATTATTTTTGAATTATTTGTTACTATACCAATTGAGTACATTAAATTAAGTGTTTATTGAATGGGGTTCTCCCATGGAATTCAAACATATCTTCTACTAATCTTTTATATTACATTATAATTGAAATTTTATTATTATTTTTTTATCTATTTGACCAAAATGAATATAATTTTTTGTTTATGTGATCATGATAAGTGAGTTTCCTTGATGTATATTTCAGGATGTGGTAAAAACTAAAAACCAGAGGTTGATAAAGGGTGGCCATATATTATTTATAATGGTTTTATATTAAAAAATTTATATTGTAATAAAGTGTATTATTACATTTCAATATAACATGACATGATTATAATCCCATGATCTAAAAATTACTCTAACTATGAGTTGCATCAATTATGAGGTGATAATGAGTTTAGTTTATTGTGGTATAATGATGGATCTTATTCAGGTTCATGACATTATTTGTGGAATCATTTCAAAATAAAATTTAAATATTATAGACTAAACTAGTTTTTTTTTATGATATGTAATGTTATTTTAAAATATTTTGTTTTTAAACCCATATATTAATTTTAAAAAATCATTTCATCTTTGGGAAATATAAACATTATTATTCTTGATAATGGGTGGATTTCAATTAAAACATCATAATTTGTTTTAATGAAAAATAGATACTAAATAGTTTATGTTTAATGTGGGAAACAATTCCTTGATTTCATATTCCACAATTTTATGCAACTTTTTATTATATATGATTTAAATAATGAAAACTCATCTAAAACTAATTATTTTTATCTTCCATGATTAATACTTGAGTTAAAACTATTATTTTTTATTTCTTACTAATACTAAACAAAATCTTTCATTAAACATACCTCCTATGAAATCTTGGTGTTACCCTTATAAAAATTAAAACCTTAGATTATTTTATATAAAATAACATTTTATCACCACCCAGAATACATCTGAGGCTTAAGGTAACTTGTTATTGGAATTATATAATGATTGTACGATATCTTGACAAAATTATTTTCAATAATTAGGTTTTTAGCCATCTATAATAACAATATTTTGAATCCTTGAGTTAATATAAAAATTATAGTATACATAAGTGAAATTTGAATCCCATTATATGATTATAGTGTCTAAACCTTGTATTGAATCACGTCTTCCTTTCTTTAGTCTAA
The DNA here is from genome assembly GCA_963277665.1 of Viscum album. NCBI lineage: Eukaryota > Viridiplantae > Streptophyta > Magnoliopsida > Santalales > Viscaceae > Viscum > Viscum album. Next base: position 409,624,223 of record OY728156.1, read on the forward strand.
CGAGTATGATAGTTTGTTTGATTATTTTCTTCTTAAACATCGATGATTATTTTTATGATTGACAAATATTGATATTGATTAATGTATATGTATATGTATTCCTGAAATATAAGATTTTAAAACAAATTTTCAAGATAATGACATTCTTTTTTTAATTGGACTGGTGATTTAATATGAATACTATATACCACATCTCTTTTACCATATAATAGAGATATGCATGAAATTATTTTATACCTTACCATTTCCATAGGATGGTGGTTCTCATTGATAACAATGGTCTTGGTGTAAAGTTATAACCAAGTAGTGAATTCACTAATGCAATGCCCTAACCTGGATGATTCAGATTAAATTTATTAACCTAATATATATAATATTCAAAAATCTAGTTTCGAACTAGTGTTTTAATAAATTCATACACTCAACTAGTATATATTGTTACATTTTATGGCTATTTAACTACCTTCATATTAAAAAAACATGAATTGAGTGATAACTACTACTAATATAGTTTTAGTCTCTATATACAAAAAATGAGTTTACATTTTATTTCATACACCTAGATAATTCATTATTGTTTTGAGGCCTGTTGTTGTTTCCTATCCTTGAATAAAACAAGCGCAATAAAGATGAAGACTATAGTGTAAATGAAACAAATTCATGTTAAAATTGTATAATACCATTTTACTGGTAGGGTGTTCATGGAACTTCTAGTTATGGGTATCATAGAAGTTATACCCTTGTTAATTCAGATATTTTAGATGTGTATTTTAGTGTTTTTCATAAAAAATGATGAGTAGATGCATTTGGTACATAAACAATTATTTTCATGTTGATTGCATACATGTCATGTCCACTTCATGTTTATGTTTGTATAATATATTATTCTTACAGTTTATTTTCCCTTGTAGTGTAATTATTATATACGCCTTTTATAGATTACTATACACTTGTCTATATATCAGACAACCCCTTGGTTTGTGTTTGATTTTAATCAAATTACAAGTATATCTTTTTTTTAATTCTTTAAGTGAAACGCACCTCCCACATGTTTTTTATTAAACCCCTAGAATTTGTACTATACATTGGAAACATTGACCTTCTTAGACACCATCATTTGGGAATGGTATTTGTATTCATCTCATTAGCACTACACCCTATCAAACTGACATAAAATTCACATTTATTATCCATCATGGGGAAAATCCACTTTTAGGGATTAAATCTTTTTTTCATGTCATGAATATAACTCCCTGGGTATTTAATATAGAAAATTATATTTGATAGAGTATGTGATACACAACACCGAAACCAGATAATCAATGATTATTTAAATACAGCCATTTTAACCTCACCATTAAATTTCTTGGTATGAATAAAATTAAGTACATTATGATATATATATATATATAATATCCAAATAAACATAAATATATTTATAAATTCTTAGTAAATAATCACTCATATGTTAGTCATGTCATTTTATTCTTCAAAAATACATTTTCTTCTAAAAAATTATTTATTTTTTGTGAAAAAACTATTAGAATTTATTTTGAGAAAATTTAGAAAATATATTTTATAAAAATAAAATCTTTTCTTAAATCATCATATAAAAATTAACATAGGGTGAAATTTTTGTTTTTTCTCATCAAATACTTAATTTTCTATGAATAGTGAAAAATACACTTTTATTTTCTAAAAGTGTGATTTTTTTGATAAATTCAGTAATTTAAAAATCCCGTTATTTTATTAATTTTATTTGAAAGTAAAATAACCATTATTAAGTTACATATAATCAAATTAATTACATTTAAATCATCTTTATAAGTAATTATGTAGATTATTTATTAATTATTTTAGGATATTGTATAGATTATTTTCGAGACTAGGCGATAAGAAGACATACGATTTTGAGCCCTTATGTTCCCAAAATAAAGGTTTAAAATATATTAAATATATTAAATAACACGATCACACTGTTTTCCTAGAAAAGTGTAATAACATCTAAATAGGCACCCAGATCAGAAATCCTAGGGCACTGTAGAGTTCCGAATGTTGGGTTTAACATATTCTTAGCCTAACCTTGTTCAGCATGAGGAATTTGTAGAAAATTCATCATGGGAATAAATTTAATAAAATTATTAAATAAAATTATTTTATTAATCTGTTAACATAGCGACCTAATAATTATTTTAAATAAAATCTTATGGAAAATTTTTAGGGTTTTCTACATAACCCTACGAATTGATTAGAAAATTAGAGCCATTGGATGAGATTTCATTGATGGCCAATAATCAAATAAAAGATCAAAGACTGGTGATGGATGGAATCTGATGATCTCACTAATGATCATGGTGCAACACCCTTATTTTTTAGAAATCAATTGGAATCAAGGTAGACTATTTTTTATTGGAATATTTCACAGTTAATAATTTATATGACAAAAACAAATCAAATGATGAATGGATTTATTTTTTGAATGGTAATTTTGCGGGAAGGTTTCGATTAATCAGGCTTTGTGAGAATTTTATTCATGATTTAATGGTTATATTTTTTATTTTCGTTATAATGGAAACATAATGAGGTCCACGTGAACATTGATCAATTTATTTTCTTATTTATTTTTCTTGTTCTTTTCTCCCTTCATTCTTCATTCATTACGGACATTATTCATTAGGACCACAGCTCAAAATCCATTGATGAAATCAATCCATATGCACCTAATTTTTAGTTAAAAATTTGATATTGTAGATCTAGGATCGACATGGAAGTAAGGTCGTGCAATGATGAAAGAAACAATGAATAGAAAATATTTGGATACCTAATTATACGTTATTTGGAACACAAAAAATAATGGCATATAAATACATCTTTTGAATGAATTGAACAGCTAGATGTTGTGGATATATTATAGAATGGTTCATCCAGACTTGATACATGATTTTTTGGTGAGGTTGTCACCATATTGAAGGACGGAGGAACTGACGATATGCATGAAACCAAATCTTGGAATCTGTAAAATCCATAGTACACGTCATGCAACTCAGAGCCACATTCCATGTGGGCCCATTATATTGGGGGGTATGGTTTCATATAAAGTTAAGTATCACACAAAATGTAACCCTATCACATTGCTTGTAGACTCTCCCTAGAGACTCAAAGTGTACCTTGGAGGGTACATAGACAGGGGTTGGAGTACATGGGTTGGAACACGCCATGTACTCCCCTACACGAACAATTAATATATAAAATTACATGGGCTTTGTCATGTACTTGTACATGGGAACAAGTACATGGGATAATCTTTCTACTGGAACATGGGAAGATACATGGGCATCCAAAACGTCATGTACTATTACATGGAAATAGGTAGGAGTCGCGGGATGTCTACTTGAGTAGGACCCAGGGTCAAGGGACATGGCGTGTAACCCTACTCTACGTTATGTACTCTTTAACCTATAGCTTAGATCCCTTTTCTCTAGTATATTGGACATTTTTTATTATGGTAAATCCTCAATATCCTTTTTAAGGTAAGAATGGAATTGATTACTACTCTTAGTATATGGATAACTACAATAAAACTTTTTGGATAGAGTTGTTGGAATCCATCCATGAGGCTTGGAGTGAGATCCTCTATTCATCTTTGTGCCCTAGGTGGAGTTCTTAGTATTTTCATGAACAACACTCCATGGGGGATGATACTCTACTTAGTATTTTAATCCATATTGACTTATCAGTATACCTCATGGACTTGGGGGTGATCCTCATCTGTGTACCATATCTCATCGGACAATCAGCGTGTGATTTTAGTGGAAATACCCAAGGAGCATTACTTCTCGGATAGAAATCATCAGTGTTATCATACACAATATTTTCTTCTCCCAGATGAGTGATTTTTGGATCCTTCAAGATATAATCCTAGACTGGCATAAAATGGTTGTGGCATACCTTTAGACAATGTGTATTTTTTTATTATATCTTGATTTTCTTATTATATGTACAATAGACATATACCTGCGTAGATATGATTAAACTTATTTTGTTGTATTCTTTGTTGTTTAGGGGTGTACTACTCAGTATTTTTACTCTCACCCATGCATGGTGATTTTACTGTACATGTCATGTCTTCTGTATGAGGTCATCCTTTTGATAGAGTCCTAGATAGACTAGGATTAGATGGTTATTAGTGATACCAAATTGACCGAGATGTGGTCTTGTAGTATTTTGACATCAGTCATGGTTTTTATTTTGGGTTTCACTTGATTCCAGAATCTTTGTTCTAGGATTTTAATTGGACCTATTTACTTTACATTACTTCTTGTTGTTCTCTAGTAATGGGCTTTGGATGTTTGCATGCATGGTTGTTTAGTTTTTTTTACATTTATGCATTATATAGTCTTGGAGATGTGTGAGTGTTAATAGGTGCATAGGATATATCCATCAATGTTAGTGACGTGACTACTCTATGCTAGTCGACACCCCCAAGGCTATTGGAGGTGGTCTTGAGGAGTTGTGGCATGGGACCCTCTCTAATGGGTCCTGATAGAGGGGTATTAGAGCTGTCAGTTATAACTTAGGACTGAGAGTCTCTAAGATTCGTTTGGGGACACAATATTAAGTGTTTCATGTTTGGATTTTAGGCAAGGGAATCTAATGTTGTTGCGGAGAATGATGTATCCACACACCAAGACTCTTGTCACCTACTTTTCAAGTTGGTACATGAGAAAATTGGTTGTATAGAAAATAATGGTACTTGCATCATATAGGAATAGATTTTTGTTACCATGTATTTTTTCATCAAATATATAGATATAGTCACTTAGTATGGAACACATTGTTTACTTTTAGGATGTATCTACGATATATTCCATCTCGGATTCAGCATTAGGATCATGAGGATGATCACCTCAATGATGAGGCATCAATACATGGACCAGTTCCAGATATGTTACCTCTAGGTGGTGTACTGGTTATACCACCACATATTGAGCATCACATGGTACCCAAAATACTAGAAAATAAGGTGTGAAAGCTGAGAGAGATTCAAAATTTTAATCAATAAAGTACCCTCATGTTATGAGGCTAGCTCGACCCACATGAATTTAAGAACATGCTTGATTTGGTGACCCTAGTTTTCCATTTGGTATGGAAACCAACAGATCTGATAGTTGTCCTAGAAACAAGATTTATTCGTGTCTTATCATGATAATGGTGGGGGTTAGTGACCTAGTCTTATAATGATGAAAATCAAACATAGTCATAATTTGTTCCCCTTTTTAGATAAGATTCATATCTAGATGTGTTGATTCCTATATGTATCCTGGAGATTCTATAGCTCTAGTAGGGCAGCATGACAGTAGCTGAGTATTCATTTAGGTTTACCAACCTCTCCAGGTACTTGATGGATATTGTTTCCAAAAAGATAGGGATATTAACATCAATATAGGTATGTGTAGATACATCCTAACAATATTTATCCCTATATTTAGTCCTACTTCTGTTGGGGTTCTCAAGAGATATTTGGTGGTTGAGAGTTTCTTAGCTGAGAAAATATGGAATGTGGTTTCCAATAGTGATAAAAAAGAAGTAGAGACCTCAGAAATAGGGAGATGGAATCAATTTCAGGGACCTATATGTGTGATGTGTTTTAGGAGGAGGTATTAGTATAAAGGATATTCTATTTTAGGCTCTCATAATGGGTGTATTAATCACAAATAGAGGCGGTTCTACTCAGGTAATTGTAGGGGAGATCATTCTCCAAATTTTATAACCCACCAAATTCCTAAGAGAAAGTCTATGGATTGGACATTAAGGTAGAGGAAGCGGAAGGAGCAGATGGTTCCATAGAGCAGAGGATGTGGTAAAGGAAGTTGGAGTGAAGAAGGAGGTAGAAAATGCTTTAATTTATTACCACCACCACCTCCAGGTGGTCCACCCCAGGATCATAGAGCTAGTGTATAGGGGTTGGGACATATGGAGGTGTTCAAATCTTAATACCTAGAGGCTTTGAGAATAATTCAAGGTATGATTTGTGTCTCTTCTACCTTAGTTATATTACCTGTAGATTTTGGTTTTATTCATTATTTTCATTCCACAAATCCTATTGGATACCTATTGATTCTAGTTGATCCCTTGGATCGACCCTTTGTCTTGGTCATTATTACTAGGGAATAATTAGCTATCACACACTTGTGTTGATAGTGTGACTTGAAATGTGTAGGTGAGAGTTATTTCTAGAATCTCTTGGTATCAGTTTGAGGCCTTAAGAAATAATCTTTGGTATAGAGTTGTTATCCATATTTCATGCCCAAATTGATTATTTTAGGTTGAGGATGTTTTTTGTCCATAGATACACAACTATGTTCTCCTTTGTTGGTAAAATGTAAACCCAATATGCACAGGATGGACTCTTGGATAGGATGATGAAGTTGATTACTCATTAGTTTGCTAGAATAACCCTTGATTCATTAGATTTCATGAGATCCAAGTTTCCTATAGTGGTGGAGGAGTATGAGGAATTATTCCCTGATAATGTTATAGAATTATCTCCCCACCGTGAAATAGACTACTGCATTGAACTACACCTCAGAACAAATCTGATATTCTTTCCAGCATATCAGATGTCTTTATCAGAGCTTTGTGAGCTGACAGTGTAGTTGGATGACATACAGAGGAAGGGATTTCTTAGGCCCAATTTTTCCACTGGTCATCCCCGATTGTTTTCTCCAAGGATGGTGGGAGCTTCAGGATGTGTGTAGACTAATGGTGCCTAAACTAGGTTATCGTGAAGAACAAGAATCCATTATTGAGGATCGATGATGTCTTTGATCAGTTGAGATGTTCATGATTGTTCTCGAATGGTTACCTGAGATCATGATATAACCAGTTGAGAGTACAGGATGAGGATATACTGAAGACTTTATTCTGATGTCGATAAGATCACTATGAGAACTTTTTTATTCCCTTTGGCATGAAGAATGATCCAATAGTTTTTATGGGACTCATGAACCAGATCCTTTAGTCTTACACAAATAAGTTTTGGTTAGTCTTCATCGAATATATCCTTGTGAACTCACCATCCAAGGAGAAGCATGAAAGACACTAGAGGATGGGTTTGGACATACTCTAAGAGCACTAATATTATTGAAATCTCTTGAAGATTCTATTCTAGATTAAGGTGGTATGAATTCTTAAACATTTTATCTTTGTTGTTGGAGTGGATGTTGACCCATCCAAGGATGAGGTAGTGTTATCATGGGATCAACCCAAGATTTTGAAAGGGATCATATATTTCTTTAGTTAGAAGGCTATTACTAGATATTCATACCCTATTTCTCCAGGATATCAGCAACCATGAAAACTTTGAACTGAATGGGTAATCATTTCATTTAGATAAAATGTTGTTATCATGCTTTTCAGTAGTTGAGGTATATTTTGACAAGTTCTCCAATAATGAGAATTCTAGAGGTGGGTGTCGAGTAAGTAGTGTTATGTGATGGGTTAGTTAATCGTCTTGGTTTTATTCTGATGCATAGGCAGGTGGTGACTGCATATGGTTAATGTCAGTTGATACCAAATGAGAAGAACTACGCAACCTAAGATCCTAAGTTAGAAATGGTAGTCTTATCACTAAATATGTGGTGACACTACATGATGGGCAAGAATTTTATCGTTTATTCTGATCAAAAGAGTCTCATGTATAACTTATATCAGAAATAACATAACTTGATATAGAGGTGATGGCTATAGTTCCACCTAGATTATGACTTTTTAATTTTATATAATCATGGTAAGGGGAAAAAAGTAGCATATTATCTCAACAAGAAAATCTTTTTCATAGTTACTAAATGAGTAATTAGACTAGTTGGCCTCATTATAGTTATCCTTTTTGGATCTAGACAGTTCAATTTACCTCCATCCAATAGTTTTTACCCCGCATATCATGTAGCGAGTCAGAGAGGCATAGCTTGGGGATGTATACTACGAACCCCTATATACTCAGATATCCATTGGACTTTCTTCTGATGTATATTCTGAAGGTGGGAATCATGTCATTATTTTCAAAGGATTCACAATGATAATAGTGACATTACAGGTGGAGGTTTTAAGATAGTTTCATACATATCCTTTGGTGGTACATCAAGTTGTGACAAAGATGTACTGGGTCCTTTGATATTAGTTTTAGTGTCCAGAGATAAATAAGGGATTTTTGGAATTTTTCTCTCGATGCCTTACCTTTTACAAAGTGAATGTGGGGAAACAACTTCTAGCGGGTTTAGCTCAACCCCTTAAGGTTCCAGAGTGGAAGTGGGATGGGGTATACATGGGATTTTTATGGGTTACCACATACATCTAGGGGAAATAATTTAATTTGGGTGATCATATACCAACTCACCAAGTCAGACCAATTCTTCCTTATTTGGGAGAAATGTTCAATAGAGAGTGTGATACACCTCTATGGGTCAGAGATAGTCCTAGTCCAAAGAGTTCCGTCAATGGTCATTTTTTATCATGATTCTCTCTTCAAATTCCTTTTGTGGAAGTGATTAAAATAGTTTTTGGTACTTAGTTACACTTGAGAATAGCGTTTCACTACCAAAATGATGGCTAGACTTGCCAGTATATTCAGGTTCTAGAAAAAATGTTTTGAGATTTCATGTTATAATTTTTCAATTTTTGGGATGATCACCTACCACTTGTGGAGTTTTCATACAACATTAGCAATCATTATACCATCATTATTGTAACACCCCAACCCCATTTTACTAGAGTTTGTGCATTATTTTATTATAATTGAATATAAACAAGGAATATGCATCCCGGAAGATGAAATATTTTAGTTGTTTTGGAAGACTAGATACATACATATTTCAACATTACTACTTGAAATGAAATACAATATAGAATATCCATTAGTAACTCCCATAACTCATAGATTATCCCTAAAAGTCATTCATAACACACTTCTTCACATCTAGGGGAAATATAAAACATAATAAAGGGGTTATCTCAGATTCTCAGTAAGGGTAAATAATACAGTAAAAGTAATCATAAACATAAACACTAGGAATAATGAATAGCTAAAGACAAGTGGCCTCACAAATAAACATGTGCATAATATAGATGGAATAAAAACAAAATAAATAATCCCATAAAACATAAACATGGATATTTTACTAGTCAAATATTCACATGGAATATAAATCTCTATTTTCATAATGAGGGAATTCATAATGACAGATGCCATAATCATAACATCAAGGCATCGACCAAGACACCAAACATAATGTGTAAAAACCCAGACCATTTTGTCTCATGAAACCTATCAATGTATCAAGGGGATACAATGGGACCCACCCATAACAGAAAAATTCTAATGAATTCCTCATATGAATAGGGATAAACATAAACAACATATACATTCATATTGAAACTAAGATATGTAATGTAAAAAACATTCCCTAAAAATTAAACATAATCACTAAACATTCAAAGTTATATGTTGATTGGTATCAAGATAGAACATCCACAATAAAACTAATCATAAACCATTAATTAAAATATAGTATATGATATCATAAAATATTAATCCTAATTAAACATAAGAATCAACAACAATGTTGAAATAGAAGAAAACACTCATAAAAAATCACCGAGTTTTTTTGAGATAAATACACTTTTACTTTGAAAAGAAGAGTTCTCTGGGAAACAAATATTTAGATAAAACCAGAAATGAATTAATGAAGTTTTTTCATAATAAAATGAATGATTTTATAAAAATAATGGTGTAAAAAATATATTATTGAGTACATTTGAAAATAGGTAAGAATTCGAGATGTTTCTTTCAATCGAGTTGGTTTATCTGGAAGAAGTTTTAAAAGATCCTTTTAAAACATTTAAATACACATAAAATAAAGATGGATTTTGATTGGTACACATTTATTGAAAAATAAAACGTAATTTATTAGGAATAAATAATAATAAATAATATTTTCATTGAGGTAAGTATAGAATAATAGTAACCCGAAAGAAAATGGAGGTTTGGGTAGAAAACCCATACCTTATGTTTGAACATGTTTTTCACTTGACCATAACATCATGGATAATCAAATAAACTTCCTTAATTAATTAATTAATAACCTTATATGTGTTTATTTTATTTAGTAAACATTTATTAAGTTCATTTATGGACTTATTGACTGTTATATTATTGAATTGTGACATTCCAGGGTGTTCTTTTCCTTGATTTCATGATCAGTTTGCTTTATTATAAGTAATAGATTCATTGAAAATTTATATAATTCTCCAGAATTGGAATTAAAAGTTATTAATGAAAACCCAGAATTTAAATGGTTATATATATCAATTTTTATATATTATTAGGATGAATCATTAGATAATACATTTAGTGATAATTATTTAGATTATTATGGCGGTTATTGATCAAACAAACTCATTTTGTTTTATGGTTTAGTATTATGTAAATATATTACAACTATAACATAAAAAGGGTTATAATATAAATTTATCAATCTGTTTCAGCCATTAAATCTATTTAATGAAGATCCTTGATAGAGAAATTGAATAATGAAACTTTGTTGCCCACAAAGGTTGTAAATTAACACGTCCTAGACGATGATTTTGTTTATAAAATATAAGAGAGTAAATAGATTGATAATGGTTATTAAATTAACAAAATATAATTATATGATATATATGACAACAGAATTGTCATGATCATTTGAATAGATGAGGTTAAGAGAAGATAAAAAAAGAAATTAATTGAAATGAAATTAAATGAAAAAGGAAGATGGTTTACATCTTGAAATATCCTTCTTGAGAACCTCTGTAAGAGAAGAGGATTTGGTCTTTTGAAAAGACCAAGAAATACTGGACATGGGGAGAGGTTATGGATTAATATTTTTGAATAAAATTGAGAATATTCAAGACTTAGAGTAGTGGGGATAAGAGGGAGTGAGGAGTGGCTTTTATAGAATATGTGAGGGGTAATTTTTTAATATCTTATTCATTATTTTATTATTTTGATCAATACAAGAAAACGTGTTGATTATTGTGACCAAAAATAGTAATAAGTTCATGTGAGTTAAATCAAGGTGTTCTTACATCATCCATGATACAATAAATAGTGTATTTATCTTATAATGTTTTTATACCATAAATTACTGTATTTTACTATTCACATAGTATTCATGTATTTCAAAAAATCCCAAAAATACACCACAACTGTTTTTAGACATGTAGAATTAAAAAAGGTACTCCATTTTATCAAAATAAATTTATAAATATGTGAAATTAAAAAATTTAAATAAAATCATAATTTACTCAATGATTACAGATTTTAAATTTAAAATTGACTTTATAACACTTTCAAAAATCAACTAAAGTATCATAAAATTTTCCTAAAAATAAGAAAAAAATATTTTTTTATGAACTAATTTTAGGATAATTATTTTTCTTTTAAATAGATATATTAATTATAAAAATTTAATTAAATATTTATGACTTATAAAAATACCAACAATAGAAAATTATTTTTTATAATATTTACTTACTTTTATTATGAACAAATTATATCATTATTTCACTTATTAGATGGATAAATTTTATTTACACTTTCATAGGTGGTATTACTATCCATTAGGCCAATTTACTATTCATAAGTTTCATATTACTATTCCTAAGGGAAAGTTATTATTTCATCTCTATTGGTTCCATGACTTTTTTAAATTCCACTTATTTAATTTATTCTTCATTTATAAATATTATAACATGTATTATATGTGGTTTTATATGAATCATACTATAAAAATAAACATAAGAAGGGGAATTCATTGATAAAGGTCTAGTTCATTATATTCTCCACTCCTACTAAAAATTCGTCCTAAAATTTTCCAGAATGTCACCTTATAAAAATATTTGGGTAGTTCTTCATCATAAGTTCCTCAGGCTGCCACATCACATCTTAATTTTTTTTATTTGTCCAAAGTACCTTAACCAACTGAGTCATCTAATTCCTCAACACTTGTTTTTTAGTGTCCATAATACTGATAAGAACATCACTGTATAATAATTCATTTTCCAATTATATACCTTTAGATTAGAGTATATGTGTTGGGTGTGGAATGTACTTCCTTAACAAAGAGCTATGGAAAATGTTTTCTACCTTAGAAAACATAGGAAGCATTTCCAAATGATAATCCACCACTCCAATTATCTCTAGAATTTAAAAATGTCTAATGTACCTAGAGCCCAGTTTCCCTTTCTTCCCAAATATTATAACACCCTTCCATGTAGATTCACCAAGAAAACATTATCTCCTACTGTAATTTTCAAATCCTTCCTTCAATTATAGACATATATATTTTTCCAACTTTTAGATTCTTTGATATTGGTTTCAATAGACATTACATTTTCTATTGCTTCCTCCACAAGCTCTAGGCCTACAATAATTCTTTCACCAACTTCATACCAAATTTTTGTGTACCACATCTCTTTCTGTATAATACGTCATATGGTGCCATTTGAATATTTTAATGGAAACTACAGTTTTAGGAAAACATTAGAAAAGGTAAATAATGATCCCACATTCCTTGAAAATCATGTGAGCATAATCTCAACATATCTTCTACGTTCTGGATCATTCTTTATGATTGCCTATTAGTTTCAAGGTGAAAAGCAGTACTCAAATGAAGCTCAATATACCAATATTTATGAAGTCCTTTCCATAATTTTGACATAAAACGTGGGTCACAATATTATACAATAGAGATAGGTTACCCATAATGTCTAAAAATATCATTAATATAGAGTTGTGAAAGGTGATCCAATAGAAAATCATCCCTTCTGGAAAGAAATTGTGTAGATTTGGTGATTTGATCCATAATTAAACATGTAGCATCATTATTTCTTGGAGTTTTGGGTAATATGGTGAATAAAATACAATGTAATTCCATACCATTTTCCTGTAGGACTATGAAGGGTTTTCATGTCTCCTTTAGTATGTTGTATTTCAGCTTTCATTTGTTGACAAACTAAACATCTTGATACATAATCATAAATTTTCTTCTTCATGTTATCCCACTATAAATATTCCATCAAATCTATATACATCATAGTGATTCCAAGGTTTATATTGAAATTAAAACTATGTGCATAATCCAATAACTCCCTATTGAATTTAGGTATAGTGGGAACACATAACCTCATTCCAAATTTCAAAAACCCATCTTCACACACGATGTCTGGAAGCTTTCTATCATTCACAACTTTAATTTTCTTTTGAAGGTTCTCATAATTAGATTAAGAACTTATAATTCATTCAAATAAAGATGTTTGGGAAACCAATTGAAAAACTAATGATGTTTCACCTTATTTTATAATTCCCATATTCATCTTTACAAGATCCATGAACACAGGATCCCTTTCAATCATCAATTTGTTTAGAAATCCATGATCCTTTCTGATTAATGCATCAAATACCTTATTTGTCTTTCCTGGGGGATAGTGTATTGAACAATCATAATAATTGAGTAGCTAGATCTTACCCCTTTTCCTCATGTAGAGTTTTTTTTGAGAGAATATATATTTCAATATATTTTGATACATATATATCTCACATGTATTGCCATAGAGATTGTGTCACCATATATTCAGGAGCTAAGATCACAGCTGCAAACTCAAGATCATGAGACAGATAGTTCTTTTCAAGAATTCTTAACTACCTCAATGCATAGGTAATAACTCTATCATTCTACATAAGAAGACACTAGAGTCCTTTCTTTTTTGCAATAATATAAATCACCAATCCACTCTTTTATGATGGTAGAGTTGGTATTAGATAATTCACTAATCTCCTCTTCAATTCATCAAAACATTCTTCACATTATCTTGTCCATAAGAAAGTATCCACTCTATGAATATTCTTATTTAATGGGATGGCTAATAGGTTGATTTTATGAATGAAATGACAATAATAAACCGCTAAACCAAAAAAAAAATATGTACCTCGGTTATGTTCATTGTTTTAGGCCATTCTTGAACTCTCTTTTTCTTTGTAGGATCCACTAAATTCCCATCCTTAGAGAAAATATTACCTAGAAAAGATACTGTTTGAATCTAGAATTCACACTTCATAAACATCCCATATAATTCATTTCTTCTAAGAGTATTAAAAATAATTCACAAATTATTCTCATGATATTAATATATTTTGATTTATACCAATATATCTTTAATAAATACCACAAAAATGTCATTAAGATATTCCATGAAAACTATATTCATTATATCCATGAAAACAGATGGATATTTAGTTAGTCTAAAAGCCATTACTGTAGACTCATAATGCCCAAACCTAGTTTGAAATGCTATTTTTGGAATATATTTCTTCCTCACATGCACATGATGATATCGTGATCGAAGTTAATTATTTTGAAAAATATTTTTCACCATGAATTTTATCAAATAAATCATCAATTCGAGTAGTAGGATACATATTATTTATCATAATAGCATTGATCTCCCTATAGTCAATGCGTAGCCTCATAGATCTATCCTTCTTTTTAACAAAAATAATAGGATCTCTACATGGAGAAGCACTAGGGAGGATAAATCCTTTATCACTAAATTCCTCTAGTTGTTTATTTATTTAAACTAATTCTACTATGACCATTATATAAGGAGTCATTGATATAGGTCTTCAACAAGTAATTAAATCAATGGAGGACTCAACTTTCTGCATTGGAGTATGTTTAGGTAAATCATCTGGAAAAACATTAATATATTCATTCACAGTAGGTACATCCACAATTTTATGATTTAATTCCTCACCAATATATATTCTGTTCTCATCCTACCCAATAATTGAATTCATTAGAGCTACTGGGGTGGATCTAGATAAGAATCATATAGTGAGGTTTCTACTATATAGATAAGGGATTCTACATCATTCTCAAAAATTGTAACCTCCTTCTTCTTTCAATAGATTATCACATAATAATTTGAAATCCAATTCAAAACAAGAACTATATCAAATTCAATCATAGTTACGATGATAAATTCAGGAACTAAAGCATGTTTGTGTGTCATAATGGGGACTTATTGAGATATCTTTATTGCTAGGACACTTCCCTTAAGAGTTTTGACTAACAAATCCTTTATTAAATAAAATTGTAAATGTCATTTTTCTTGGGAAACTAAGAAGATATAAAATAATGTGATGATCCAGAATCAAACAAAGAATTGGCTATGTTTTAAGAAATGATTAAATTATCTACCACTGTATCATTAGGGACTTCAACCACTACATTTGTGATAGCATAAGCCTAGCCTTTCCCCCTTTGCATTTTCTGGGGAATGTTTCATTGACTCTTAGGACAATAATTTTCATAATATCCCATCTCTTTACAATTGTATCATCGAACATTGGTAGCTTCTATATTTTACTTTCAATCACGATATTGGTATCCTTTTCTTTTACACTTGTAATAAACACCCATACCAATTATAAAAGTTCTATGGTGTTTCATCCAACAATTACCACAATATGGAAAATCTATTCTTCCTTTCTTCCCCTTTTACTAATTTCATTTTCCAAAGTGTTAATCTTCCCTCTTCTTCACTTGGATTCCTTTAAATTTATAAGACTTATATAATTCCCATTCTGTTTTGATAGAACATGAGACCATATCTTTATATGATGAGAAACTTTTGGAGACTAGTTCCCTTCGGAGGAATGGATTTAAAACATAAATGAATCAATAAATATTTATCTATGGATTATGTATGTAGTCTATGGAATTCCTTGTTATTCTTGTAAAGTTAGCTTCATACATTGGAACATTCTCATCCACAATTTTCCTCTGATTCAGAAATTACCTTTCCACATCTGGTCACTCTTCTCAAGGAAAGTATTATTCTATGAATATTTCCATAAAATAACACCACTATATATTCTCAAAATCTTCTTCATCCATTGTGTTTTGAATCAAAGAACACCATTTATTAGCATCTCCCGATAGATGATAATATTCAATGATAAACTTCTCCATTTCATTAATTCTCAAAGTGAGAAATATCTTTTCTGTGGAACATATCTGTTAGTCTTCTATGAATGTTTTTCTAGCCATATTAAATTAAAGAGGTTATTCTTAGAAAAAGAAGTATAACATTTCTCCACTATGATGTGGATCAGGATGATCAATATGGGTTAGGTTATTGTTCATAACCTGATTCTGTTGCACATTATAGTTATAAGTTTCTCAGCACTATTCATAGCATCATTATCTTGCATAAGAGGTAAATCACTACATGGGATGTGTGCGTTCATGTGGTTTCCATTCCTTCTACTATGAAACATTTCTATATAATGGAATACACTTTATTAGGTTATGAATCATAATCTATAACTAGAAAAATACATAACATAAATTGAAATCCTAGGCATAGATAATCTCATAATCATTAACATGGTTTCTTTGAGGAAAAATTTACATTTAAATCCTTCATAATGGCTTGTAAATAAAATGTGAATTATTTTAAGCATATAACTCAGGAGTGTCAAAATAGATGCATAGTAAGGCCCATTATAATGTACTAGGTTACCTCAAGTTCGACCTGAAACACATTTTCATAGTTCTTACTCCTAAGTACATTTATTCTAGAACTACATCTACTTGTAGTATCTTGACAAGGATATATTTCTAGGAAGATCCGCATAAAATATTGCTTGCAAAAATTATATTATGTTCATGTGTTATTATCCTCAATGTCTTCATTAGTTATTTTTTCCCTAATCTACATTTTCTTTATCAAGTTTCCAAGGATTCAACTAAACATTCTTTGATATCAACTGTAACATACCGACTTAGTTTCCCAGAGTCGAAGCATTATGGTATTAAAATCACATAAAAGCAAGGAATCCACATCCGAAAAGACCAAATAGTTTAATAGTTTTGGAATAATAGATACATAAATAAGTTTAATATTACAAATTTAAATGAAATACAATACTGCAGATCCATTTGTAACTCACATAACTCCTAGATTATCCCTGAAATTCATTCATAATAAATTTCTTCACTTCTTGAGAAAATATAAAACATAATAAAGGGGTGAGATCATATTATCAGAAAAGATAAATAATATAGTAAAGGTAAACATGAACATAAACACTAGTCGTGATGAATCACTAAAAACACATGCCTCTAAAAATAAACATGAGCATAATATGAAAGGAATAAAAACTAATTAAATAATTCCATACAACATAACCATAGATATTCTAATTGTTGAATAATAATAAGATATATAAATATATATTTTCATAATGAGGTAATTTATAATGTAAGACATCATAATCATACTATCAAGGCCTATTCCAAGACACCACACATAATGGGTAAAAACCAAGGCAAGTTTTTCTCATGAGACCTATCGATGCATTGAGGGGATATAGCAGGTCCCAAACACCACATAATAATTCCAATTTATTCCCCATAATAGAAGGTACAAACATAACTGACATATATATTCATATTGAAACTAACATATGAAATGTAAATAACTTTCCCCAATCAATAAACATAGACACTAACTATTCAGAGTAATATGGTGAATGGAATCAAGATAACACATCTACAGTAAAACTAATCATAAACCATTCAATAAAATATTTTAGATGATATAATAAAATATTAATCCCAAGTAAATATAATAATCCAAAACATTTAAGAAATATTCAAAAATACCCGTATAAAATCATCTGGTAATTCTTGAGATAAATATTCTTTTACATTAAAAGAAAGAGTTATTTTGAAAAAAAATATTTTCATAAAACCAAAAGTTAATTAATTTAGTTTTAACATTATAAATTTATTACATATATAAAACATTCAAAAAGAATTTAGTAGGAGTACATAATAAAAATTAATATCTTCATTTAGGTTAATAGAGAATAAGTGTAACTTGAAAGAAAATGGAGGTTCGGGTAGAAAACCCTTACCTTATGTCTGAACGTGTTCTACACATGATCTTAACATCATAGATAATAAAATTGAATCAATTAATTAATTAATAATCATATATATATTTATTTGATATATTAAAATTTTATTAAGTTAATTTATGGCCTTAATGATATGTTATATTATTGAATTCTGTCATTCTAGAGTGTTTGTTTCCTTCATTTCATGATCGGTTCGCTTGATTATATTTAATGTAGTTGATTTAAAATTGGTATAATTCTCTAGAATAGGGATTAAATTTTATAAATGAACATAAATAATTTGAATTGGTTATATATATAATTGTTCTATATATTATGTGGATGAATCATTAGATAATATATTTAGTGATAACCCTTTAGATTATTACGGCGGTTATTGATCATAACGAACTCATTTTGTTTTATCATTTAGTATTATGTAAATATTTTTCTTAAATAACTTAATAAGGTTTATAATAAACATTTTTAAATATTTTTAAAACATTTAAATGGTTTAATTAACAGCATTTAAGGAGATATTCAAGATCAGAACTTCGTCGTCCACAAAAGTTGTAAATCGACACCTCTTGAATGATGGGGTTTTTTATAAAATAATAGACAGACAGTAAATATATTGATAATGGTTATTACATTAACATGATATAATTCTATTACATATATTATTATAGAGTTATAATGGTCGTTTGGAAAAACTAGGTGAGGATAAGATAAGAAAATAAAATAAATTGAAATTAAATTAAATAAAAAAGGATAAGGTTTACCCCTTGAAATATCCTCCTCGAGAACCTCCTTATGGGAAGGTGTTTTAGTGTTTTAGGAATACCAAGTGCTCCTGGACGTTGGGATAAAATGTAGAAGAGTATTTTGGTAGAATCTTGAGAATATTCAAGGCTTATATGAGTGATGATAAGAGAGGTGGTAGTGGTTTTAATAGTGGAGGAGAGGGGTGACTTTTGAATATCTTATTAATTATTTTATTATTTATATCAAGACAAGAAATAATGTTGATTCTAGTGACCAAAAATAATACTAATTGAATGTGATTTTGAACAATGTATTCTTACATCATCCATGATGCAAGTAATGGTGTATTTATCTTATAATGTATTTATACTATAAATTACTGTATTTTACTATTCACCATTAAATTCATGTATTTCATAAAAATATAAAATTGTCCACCCAACCATATTTCAACCTGTAGAGTTTATAAATTTACTCCATTTTATCAAAATTATTTTCTAAATATTTGAAACTTCATTTTTTAAATAAATCTATCATTTACTCATAAAATGCAGATTTTAAATTTAAAACAGATTTTATAACACTTTCAAAAATTAACTAAGGTCTCATAAAATTATCCAAAAATTATAAGACAATAAAATATTTATTTATGAATTCATTTTATGAAAATTAATTTTCTTCTAAATAATTTTATTCATTAAAAATTGTATTAATATATTTAAGACATAAAAAAATACCAACACATAAATATTAATTTTTAAAATATTCACTTTTATTTTGATATAATTATATCATTCTTTCACTTATGTTATGGATAAATTATATTTATACTTTTATAGGCGATTTTACTATTGATTAAGAAGATTTACTATTTATAAGGTTAATAGTACTATTCCTATGATAAATTTACTATTTCATCAGTATAGGTTCCTTAACTTATAGAAATGACTCCTATTTCATTCATTATTCATTTATAAAGATTGTGTAATGTTATCTATGTGGTTTATTATGATTTATACTCTAAAAATTAACATAATAAGGGAAATTCATTGATATATTTCTTGGTTGTTATAAGTATGGCACCATTCGAGACTTTGTTTGGGAACCCCTGCAGGTTACCACTTTGTTGGATTAAACCAGGAGAGTCGGAACTCAGGGGCCTAGAGTTTGTATGACAAACTATAAAGAGTGTTCAGATCATCTAAGAGAAGATGAAGTCTACATAAATCCATCAAAAGTCTTATGTGGACATATCAATGAGGCCATTAGAGTTTGAGGAAGGAGACCGTCTTTTCCTATGGGTTTTACCCCTATATGGATTATAGAGATTTGGTATGGAGACAATCTATATTCAAGAGTAAATGAAAATTTTTAGATAATATATATATTTAGAAAGGTGGAATACCACTTAGCTATGCATGTGCAGTTAGACCAAGTACACAACATCTTCCATGTGTTGCAGTTGAGGAGGTATGTTCATTACCCATCACAGATTATCGACTGGGGAGAGCTGGACATTGAGGATGGAGCTACCTTTGCTAAGTACTCAATAGAGATCAAGTATCTTCAAGTGATGATTATTCCTGGGTGATCAATTCCTTTATTGTTTTTCATGTGGTAGCTTGGGAATCTATAAGAGAGAACATTGGAGCAGAAGGTTCAGATTCAC
Source organism: Viscum album (assembly GCA_963277665.1). NCBI lineage: Eukaryota > Viridiplantae > Streptophyta > Magnoliopsida > Santalales > Viscaceae > Viscum > Viscum album. Next base: position 409,644,661 of record OY728156.1, read on the forward strand.
TCTCATTACCCACATATCATTTTGTATGATTTTTTTTGGTTTTTTAGGACATAAATTACCATGGTGGTGAGAATTTAATGACTCATATTTTCCATGTATTATTGTTTGATACTGTATGGATAGTTTTTTAGACTAGATACTGAGAGAGTTTTCAATTTTGAGTCTCGGTGTACTTGGAATAAAATTTTAAAATATATTAAATAGAAAGTGCATGCAGTTTTCCTGAAAAAGTAGAATAACATATAAATAGGGGATTGTATCTGAAATCTATGTTTACCATTGTGTTCCATATGCAGATTTTACCCTAGAAGTGACCTAACCTTGGTTAGTGTGGGGTGTTTGTAGAAAATTAATCACGGGTGTAAAATAAAAAAATTAAGTAAAATTATTTTATTAATCTATTGATGTAGTAACCGAATTTTTATTTTAAATATTATCTTACATAAGATTTTCATGGTTAGTAATATAACCCTGAAAATTTATTAGGTCCATTTTAGATGTTGGAGGAGATTTCATTAGCAGATGACGACTGAATCAATGATCAATAACCGTTGTGGAACGAAATCATAGAATCTCGCCGAGAACCATGATGCAACTCTATTCATCAACAACGATCAATATGAATCAACATAGAAAGTTTTTTTTTTAGTTTCTTTCTCTATTATTAATTTCTAAAATGAAAACTAATCATTTGACGAATGGATTGATTTTCAGATCAGTCCTTTTATGGGATGGATTATATTAATCACGATTTGGAATATTTTTCATCATAATTTAATCATTATATCTTATGTATTCATTCTAATGGTAATGTATTTATGTTGACATGAAAAATCAATGGATGTTTATTCCTCTTTATTATTCTTTTTATTTTCTCCCCAGTTCTTTATTCATCGCGATTTTTCTTCATTTAGTCCACAGCTCAACATCCACCGATTAAATCCATCATTTAACTCCTAATTCTTGGTGAAATTATTTGATATTGTAAATATTGGATCAGAACAACTCAAATTTGGTGAGATGATGTATGTGAAAATGAATCATATGGAATTGGATACCCGATTCCATGCTCATGGGCACAGAATGAATAATGAGGTATAAATCGGCTTTCTAAATGGATTGAAGGGATGAAAGTTTTTTATTAAAGATGGAATGGTTATTTTTGACATGATTTATGATTTTCCAGTAATACTATCGCAATATATAATTCTTAATGAATGGATAATATGACTTAAACTATATATGGGGATCTAGAAATTTTTACACTACATGGTATGTAACTCAGAGAAACACGACGTATTGGCCCCTCTTTGTAGTGGCTAGGTATTTAGAGAAATTTATGTATCACATGGTGTGTAACCATATCATATGGAACTTGGTCTCTCCATAGAGGCTTAGTGTGTACCATGGAGGTTACACAGAAATGATTTTGAGTACACTGGTTGGAGAACATCATGTACTCACTTACATAGACATGTCCTAGATAGAAGTACAAGATCAACTATGTGCACTGGTACATGGAAACAAGTACATGGACTAAGTAAAGTACTACAACATGTTTAGGGAACATAGGTAACTAAAATTTCATGTACTATTACATGAACATGGGGAGGAGGCATGGTTTATTTACACAGGATGGACTCACGATCAAGGGATGGGAAGTGTAACCCTACAACACATCGTGTGCTCCTTAAAACATGGCTTATAAACACATTCCAAAATTTCATGGAAACATTTAATTAAGAAAATTCACAAATTTACTTTTAATTAAGTATTAGTATATAATTTCTTCCTAATCCTAGGATTTTTATCACTTCAGTGTGACTTCTTGGATAAAGTTGTTGGAATCCTTCTACGAGGCTTGGAGTGAGATCGTGTATTCTTCATCATGCCCTTGGTGGAGTTCATAGAATCTTTAAGACCAACAATACATAGGTTCTAATCCTATAATTAGAAGTATAATCAATATTGAGTTGTTATTAAACCCCATGGAATTGGGTATGATCCTCAAATTTGTATTGTATCTCTTCATATTACCATTTTTTATATATAATTGTGAAACCCGATGAGCCTTAACTCTCGTATAGAAGACATTTGCATTATCAGACTCATGATTGTGTTCTCCCAGACAACCGATTTGTCGATCCTTCAAGCTGGAGTCCTAGGCTGGCATATCATGGTTGGTACATACGTTTAGATTGTGCTCCTTTGTTGAGTATATCTAGATATTCATTCCATATGATCTATAGAAAATACATATGTAGAGATGACTATAACTATTTTTTTCATTCTTTTTGTTTTTAGGGTGTCTTATTGATTATTTATATACTCACCCATGACTGTGATTTTACCATATATGTTGTTTCTTGTGGACATGATCAACTGTTTGGCATAGTCCTAGACAGACTAGGACCAGGCAGTGCATAGTGAGATCAAATAGACTAAGGTGTGTTCCTGTGGTATTCTGACAGTTGTCCATCTTTTATATTTAGGATGGACTTGTTTTTATACTATTTATGGTGGGCCTATACTTGAACTTTTTTACTTTACTTTACTTTCTATCATTATCTGGTTATGGGATATATATGTATGCATGTCTGGTTGTTCTGTTGTTTTTACCTTTCATCATTGTATAGACTCAGATGTGTGTGTGTTTTTATAGATACATAGGTTAAGGCCTCCCTTGTTTTTTATATGTCTACTCGGTGCTAGTATCCATCCCCTGGACTATAAGAGGCAGGATTTGGGTGTCCTATCATGGGCCACTCTAGAATGGTTAATGATATTATACCATATTTTAGTATAAGTTTATTTTTAGGCTAAAAACACATTTTTCTTAAAACTATTTTAAAATAAATAATTTTCCCTTTTATTTAATTAAAAAATATCCTCTAATGGGGAAATATTTATATTAATTTTTTTGGATCATATATCTATAATTATTAATTTAAATGTATATAGTCAAGACTACTAGTTATAGAGTTAATGTAAAATCATCTTTTCCAGGAAAAATTAATTTTTCAAAAAAAACACATTTCATCACAGTTGTAGGTCTTATTTTAAATTAAATTCATACACATATATAAATTTATTTTGAAAAAATGGATTCCATATTTGGGATGATGATAACTAATATTAGTTAATAAGTTCAACTTATGTTTTATACAATATGGAAAGTATCTATAGTAAATATTTATTACCATGGAAAAAGAAAAGTAGTCTAATTAAGTGTAATAAAAATTTAAAAAGGACTAGAAAAATATTATACCTAATGGAATAAATATGTATATTTTCGTTTCAATATAATAAAAAAAAATTTGTTTCACTATAAATATTTGAGAAATTATGTTTGAAAAAAAATTGATACGATTAAAAAAAATTCTATTTTTTTGGAATAAGTAATTTCAATTAAGATATTAATTTTTGATGAATTCAGGAGTTATTAATATAAATTATATTTCAAAAAAATACTATAAATTATTTTTAATAAATTTAAATCATAACAAAAATTTTATGAAGTCAAATGTAATTATTATAAGGGTTTGGAAACTGTTATTAACAAAAAAACAATATTTCCCAATAAATGTCGATTCTTGTTTTAAAAGTGAAAATTCAAATATTTGGAAAATTATTTTTAAAAAATAAATTTTATTTTTTATATCATAATTTCTAAATTATCCAACAGTTAATTTTGAATTAGTTTTTAAGAGATTTAAATTTTTATGTAAAAATTAAATATGATATAAATATACGATGTGTATTATGACATCAAAAAGAACCAATAAGTGATATAATAAATGAAATAAATGGTATCTATGAACAAATACAAGTTCTCCCTTTAAGATAATTTTATTTTTAGGTTACTTAATTAATCTTATAAATCCATCATCTATCCTCCAAAACCTATATTATATTTTATGTTTTCTAAATCATTTCATTATGAACATGGCTCACTTCCTCGTCACCAAGGGTAATATTTTATTTGTTTCATCCCTTGGACATATAAAATAATTAAAAAAACTCTTAATTGGTGTAAAACATGTTTACAAACCATGGTAATGATTGTGGTTTTGATAAATTTATTATATACAGTCCAAAACCTATCATTGGAAAAATAATTAAGAACTCTCCTCTCTTTTGCTTTATAAAACCACCCAATATCCTATTAAACATCAATAAATAATGTTTGATAATTACCATAATATTACATTCCCTCTCTGTTTTCCTCTCAAGCTTCCACAAGCTTTCAATAACTTCCTCCCAAGATTTTGGAATCAACCTCCCAATGTATGGGTCTTATGTCTCTTCTTTTCAATCCAAGAACATACTTTGTATTTAGCCTTATGAATCTCAATTGATTATATTTTAATTACATTATAATGATCCCTATACATTCCAATTTATTTCGCAATAATTTGGGATCATTTATCTCCTATCATTATAGAATTTACCTAAGTTGTCTCTATACCAGAATTTATTAATAGATCCTCTCTCTCTTATTTTTAATTGAAGCACCTTCTTTATATTTATCCTTTCAAATATCAATTATCTATGTTTTGATGTCTTTATAAAGTTATATATACTATAAAATTGATGCACAAATAATTATGTATCATTTAGACCCTCTCATTATATCATTTACCTAATCCATGAGTACGCCCAAATTTTGTAAGGGGTATCACTTTCTTCTATTCAATTAAAGAGCTGTATTTGTATTTAGAATTTTGAATAAAAAATTCTTATGTTTTTATAACTTTATAAATATGACTATACTATAAAATTTATTTCCTAATAATTATATATCATTTATCCCCTATCATTATTGGATTATATTTAGTTGTTACTAGGCAGATATTTTGTAACAGGACCTCTATTTATCCTCTATTCAAGAACCATGTCACGACCCATCCCACAGGGCCTATGTTGTGACTACCCCAAGACCGCCTCCAAAAGGCCAGGGGCTGGCGACTAGCACTGAAGGCTTTAACCTAAATGTGGGATGCATTTTCTTGAGTACCTATACACAGACACATGCCACACCATGTCCCACACACTAACCAAGGAAAAAAGTATCACTAAAAATAAATCTCAGTACAACTAATAAATGTTGTCCATAATAAAAACCCAAAAAAATGACTAAAAATAAAAAAGTACACAAAGTAAAATATAATGGCCCTACGTGGAAAACCCCACCTGGCTGTGAGAGTAGTGTAGCTACTAGAAGCCAAAGTAGAATGTCATGTCCACCCGGCCCTATTAGGCCCTTCTTGGTCCTAGGCCACCAAGTCCACCATCATAGAGTCTGTCAGTCTTGTCTCCCGGAGCACCTCTTGGTTGCGGTCCACCAAATTATTTTTCAAATCATCAATCTTCTTCACCAGAAAAAAACTTGTGCTGGAGAATCCCATGAAGGGGTTAGTAATAAGATACTTAGTAGGGACCCCAGAACAAAAAGGATAAACCACACTCCAATACTCAAAGTAAACATGAAACACAAGACATCACACACTAGGTATACAACTTAAATAATAGTAATAAAGATGATAAGTCATAAGCTAGATCTTCTTATTTTTTTAAGAGTCTCATCTGCTGATCCAAGATGGGTTTTTTCATTGTCTATCCAAAAAGGGTCGCTCTGTCACTGATCCACGATGGGTCTCTCTACTGCTGGTCCACGACGGTTCATGAAACTGGTGATCCACAGAGGGTCTCTATCATGCTGATCAACAGAGGGTCTCTCCCATGCTGATCCATAGATGGTTGCGACATTGTTGATCCATATAGGGTCTCTCTCATGTTGATCCACAGAGGGTCGTGCCATTGTCGATCCACGGAGGTTCGCTCTCTTGCCGATCCACGGAGGGTCGCTCTTCATGTGACAGTCATCACTGGATTCCCGCACCATGTATTTATTAGTTTTGAAGGTCATGACCCTCATTACATGAGCCATATTTCAATCTCCATTAAGTCCCACTTAGAAGTAAACCAAAGGACTATCTTGTTTTAATGGATCCAACATAATAGATGGTGTGTAGATCGAACGCTCGGTCTGTATGTTATAGGCTTTTTATTAAAAAGGGCCCAGTTGGATTCGAGTCCGATCCAACCTGTCCATACTCTAACTTCTTCCAAAACTCATGTTGATTATCTCAAAAGTAATGCCTCTTTTCAAGGGTATGTGCACTGTAGAAAGTGCATCAATCAGATGTTTGGTCAGAAAGTTATAATCATTTTAGTAAGTAGGGGTCGGTTGCGTCTGGGCCTGGTCAAACCTATTTGGACATACTTGACTGACACGGCCCTGGGGTCTCACCTACCTTGGTTTAATTTGATCGACTCGACATGACCTAGTTCGAGTAATGGTCAGTCCGATCTGACCTGGCCACTGGGCCAGGCCCAATGGGCATCGCTGGACCCGTCCCAGTCTGGCTGAGGGTTCAGCCCGCCGGGTCGCCCAGCAACCCATTCTAGTTTTTCTAGGCCCAAAGGGCGTGGTTCTAGACCAAAGGGAAAGTGAATGGTTGGTTGGGTAGTGGGTACATCCCTCTAGCCCAAATCTCAGCCTGATCTGTGTCGGCCGGTGGTGCGCTGCCTAGTCGGGACATGACCGTCTTATGCATCTAGTCCCCACTAGTCACGCAAACACACAGGGCCCCTATTGTTACGATCAAGTGATCTCAGCTTTCTAATCCACCAGAACGTCCCCGTTGCGTGTTGCCCCTCTATGTGGTGCCTTCCTGGCACCATGTCACCCTACTTCCATGGAATCCTTCAGCTGCGGCGCACAGACGGGCACACTACCATAATCTTCCCGCGGCCACTATTGTGAGCCAACACTGCTATCGCCACCACCAGTGCCCCAGTAAATGTTTGGCATACCACCAGACGCACTCTGGTGGTCTGTTCTTTACGATGTATGCTCCTGCACTCTTTGGGGAAATACCTCCTCATCACAAAGGTCTCGGAATCATTTTCCACTACATTGAGCATTCATACAAACATTACGCACAAGTAAGAGGTGCTCGGGACTTGTTACTCTCAACCCACACCCTTGGCGTTAGAATTTTATAATCATGGGAGGTTCAGGTGTTTTAGTTCAATCAAAAAAAGATAAACTATTACCGGATAGATAATCCCCCAAATATAGTTACCCTCTTTCAAAAACACATGATTCACAGATCAACCAGTTTTTGGGTTGATCCACATTATTTGTTTCTAAAAAAGAATGGGGAAGAACATAAAAATAAAACAACCCCTACCAATTTTACGTTCGATGTCGTAATGGTTCATCCTTGGGATTTCAATATGTTGATGTTATTCATCTATTCCGGCTTCGATCTTCAAGGGGTGTCAAAGATGATAATGTTCTCCATTCTTCATTAGAGAGGAAGTTCGTCAGAGGTTAGTTACAGAATCTCTGAAGTTTAATCCTCATTCTACCAACATGTAAGACTATAAAAAGAAAACATGTCTAAGTTCTTCTACTGTGATGTGATGTCGTGGCGTTGCGATGTTTCATTTATAAAACATCATCAATGTTATGCGTCATTAAATAATTGTTACACTATGACCTAATGAGACATTAATGAGTTCCATTAATGTGCCTCACCATTACCTCATCGCTGCACCATAGCGTCGTCATCCACCACTCAACGGTGATAAAAGAAATAAAATAATTTTTTATATTCTTTTATTAATTTTCTAGAAATGTATAAAAAATAAATTTTCTGATTGGTCCCTTCTAGTCTAAGATAAGTCATTTCTAGGATAATCTAGGTGTTCCAAGTTCAACGATGCCCTTGTATTTTTTATATGAGCACCTATTCAAAATTTAGAAAAACTCGCTCGCACATTTATTTAAATAAACCTTAAAAAAGTTCAAAAATTAACTTCCACCCCAGACTTGTGTCAGTCAAGGTTAGGATCTACCTAAGGGGAACGCACCCCCATGAGATCAATGGTACTCTCTGATTTTCAATCTGAGTTACCATTTAGGAGTTATAAGAAATTAAAAATAAAATAATTGTTATGTAATTATTCTATTTACGGCTAAAAACTAAAATCCACTATTGGCATGTTCCAGCTAATGTTAGGATCTTTCTAAGTAAATCATATCCTCACAAGTTCAGGGGTGGTATTTGATTTTTTATCCAAGTCACCATTTGTGAGTTATAAGCATTTAAACAGTAGAATACTTTTATTTAATAATTTTATTTATGGTTATTCCATTTTCGGGTTTTCTCACTGTAGGCATGCACCTACTAAACATAAGTAACTTCTAGGGTAAAACCGCCATGCTGAATGTAACTATTCTCTCAGGTTTCTGATCTAGGTACCAATTATAGAGTTATTTAACTTTTTTAGGAAAATTATTACCACGTTCTATTTAAAGATTAAATTTTTTTTATAGATTGTTGCGGGCACTTCGTGCCTCACAATCACGTACCGTCAGAGCGTGTAGTCTCAAAATAATTCCATATAATTTAAAAAATCATGAAAATTCCAATACAGTAAATTCTACCCACCATAGGTATTTACATCCTAGAAATCCAAAATAAGGGCTAATTAAAACAATGGGGGTACTAAGCATGAATTTGAGCCTCCCTCTCCTATGTTCTCTCCTAAAGGTTCATGTACTACCACTAAAAGGGCACCAGAGGAATTGACCATCCATTAAGAAACCTCTTCTGTCTATCCTCTTTCTATACCGGGAACTATGAAAATGTCACCCCATAGTCAATGTCCAGCTAGCCCCAGTCGATGGCATGCGATGGATCATGCACATACTTCTCAATTGTGACATGTGAAAAAACATCATGAACCTGGTGCATCTGTGGAGGAAGATCTAGGTAGTACACCACCTCATAAAATATGCTCAGAATCTGAAAATATCCACTGAACCTCGGAGATATCTTTCCACCCCAGCTAAATATCCGTAATCCCAATTGGTGTGAGTCCTGAAATAAAATAGGGTCTCCCTCCTCGAACCCCAAGGGTCTCCATATCATATTGACATAAGACTTAGGTCTGCTCTAGGTAGTCCTCATCTACTCCTGGATGATCTACACCTTCTCAGTGGTATCCCGTTCCAACTCTGGACCCATGAGTGTTGACTCCCCTGGGTATGTCCAGCATAGAGGTAATCTACATGGTCACCCATACAAGGCCACAAACGGTGTCATGACAGTGTTATGGTGATATCTATTGTTGTATGAAAACTCCACCAGTGGTAGGTGGTCCTCCTAATTGTGACAAAAATCTAGTACACAAGCACGAAGCATATCCTCCAAGGTATGTATGGTTCACTCTGTCTAACCATCTTTATGGGGTAAAATCTCTGTTCAAGCACAGATGAGTCCCGAACACCTCCTACAACCCCTTCTACAATAGGGATGTAAAGTGTGCATCATGGTCTATGATGATTATTGAAGGCACCCCAGGAATCTACTCTATATTAGGGACATAGACGCATCCCAATCCATCTACCGATCCCTTCTCACGGATTGGTAGAAAGTGAGTAGACTTAGTGATTCCGTCTATCATAACCCAGATAGAATCATGGCCCTTGGACGTGTGTGGTAACCCCATAATGAATTCCATCGAGATACCATCCAATTTCCACTCTAGTACCTCAAGTGGCTATGCTAAGCCTACTGAAACCTGATTCTTAGTCTTCACTTACTGACAAGTGAGGCATCTTGAAACAAACTAATCCACTTATTTATTCATCCCTGACCACCCATACTGACATCTAAGGTCCTGGTACATTTTCTCCAATCCAAGATGTACCACCAAAATGGATTTATGGATCTCCATAAACACTCACTACCTCAACGCCATTGGAACTAAATTTCACCCTCTGAAAAGGATGACATTCTCCCCACCTATAGAAGATCAATCAGGAGCCCGTCTTGAGGATAACTGAGCATGTCAGTCCTCATAGTCAACATCCACCGTATGAGACTCCCTGAATTGATGTAAAAGTGTAGGATTAATAGTCATCGACTAAAGGTAAGTAGATTCACCATCATCAACAAAGGATATCTTCATCATAGCCAAATTCTCTATCGCCTCACTCAATAGCTTCAAATTTGTCCTCCTACTGACCGCGTCTGCCACCATGTTCCCCTTTACAAGAGTATAATCTATCTCAAAGGCATAGCCCTGGAGGAAATCTAGCCATCACCACTGTCTCTATTGCTGAAAAGCCTACGAAAAGCTTTCCATCCATGGAAAAGGATACCCCCCCCTAACTGATTGATGTGCCTATCGACCCTGTGGTAGTGGGTACTCATTCTCCACTACCACTTGGTTAAGGTTTTAGTAATCCACACATAACTTTGACCACTGGGTCTTACTAATACATTCTTCTATATGTCCCCCGACTGTACTATCAGCTCCCAGAGCTCTGCAGGAGCCATCTGATATACACTTGTTGATATCGGTGTCGTACCTAGGTACAAGTCAATACAGAAGTCCCTCTCCCTACAGGGGGTAATCCTAGAAAAATATTTTGAATGGATTTTCCCACACTCCACTACTACTGTTGCGAAATAAAAACTCAAAACACCTGCTTCCATGAGGGTAAGGCAGGCCGACTCAAGAGTGATCGGATGTAACACTCTAGGCATGAGTTTATCATCTGCTTCCTGGGATTCCTTTTTCTCCGACCAAGGAAAACCCCATTCCAACACAATAAAAATATTGTATCCTTTTTTATAAAACATTTCATCTTTTCATGAATTGCGGATGGCCAGTGCATCCCCAGACTAACATCACAAGGCCTCGACGCTTCCACCAAGAGGTTACAACTGAAACTCTTACCTCAAGTGTCAGATCACACCATTGGCATATGTGTGATTATTGAGTATCCTCCCATAAATATCTCAATATGTAAGGATCAAGTCAATGGTTTAACCACAAACTCTAAGTTTTGAACATTATTTATGATAAGAAGTAATGATTAGTACCTATGTATATTAATATGGTAGCTAGTAGTTGACACAGACCGTACTGTGAATCATTCCTGGATCCCTTGGGTCATACTTCTTGACTACATGCAGCTACCCACTTCCCTTATCCTTCAGCTCCCTAAGCTTGGTGGGGACCAAATTTGGGTGATGGTTGTAATATTTTTAAATCTATACCACCTCCTAATCCTCTCCTAACTCCTCTTCCAAGTCAGATTCCATGTAGATTCATCAATCCCTATTACTTCCTCTTCCCGAAACATTTCACACTTCCAATTCTCTAAGACTGGCAGTTGTTTCCTGCTTTCCCGCTACTGACATTCTCTACCTATATCTGCTCATCCAAAGAACATTCAAACTCAAAGGTTATCTCTATCACCCTAACATAAATAAGAATTCACATAGGAATAATGGAGGCTTATAGTTCCCTAAAAACACCTTGTTTGGTGGTTTGATCCATGAATCACTTGTTATATCTAATTCAGCAATTACCTGGAATGGTCAGTACGCCTTGATGAATACTCAGATACCAACATGTCATCTTACCAAAGATATAGAAGCCCTTGGTAACTCATTTCCCTTAGCATTATTTTATGGAAAGATACCCCTTCTCGGAGAAATTTTATCAAGCTCTTTCCATGTAAAATTCACCTCATAGTAATATTGGGGTAATATAAACCCTTCCACCATCTTATTGAGCCATGTAGAAGGCTCACTACTAGGACCTCCATCAGATCTAATGGTTCCCTAGATAGATGGAAACGTGGTCACCACCTCAATCAAGTCCTTATCCACTTGTGTGTAGGGAACGCCTCATAACCTAAGGGGTATCTGTCATTGAAACTCATGTAAGGCACTAGGCCTACATGTGTTCTTAACTAGTAGTGCTGGTAGTAACTACTGACCAATGGGAAGCAGAATTTCTTGGACACCTCTTGAAGGTACCATCTTGGGAAACAGTCCCTATACTGAATCCTAATCTCTCTATGGACTATCCTCATGGTCTCACATTGGAATTCTGGTTAGCTGTCTATGTGGTGGAATCTTGAAAGAGAATCAAAATTAACCATGGTCAAAAGGTTATACCAAGTAAAATAACATTTATTCAAAAGAATATAAGAAGACACTTTTTCAACCAGTTTTTTCATGTATAAAACTGAAAAGAATAATTCAAGGTCCTTGTGTATGGATACGTCGGTCGCCGCACCAACACTAGACTCCCCGAATCTATAATTTAGACTCAAAACACTAAACAATGTTTCCCCAAAATAAAAAAAGTCCCCTGATATTTTTGGTAGGACCAACCACCCTCTGATACCACTTTTTCATGACCCGTCCCCTGGGGCCCATGTCATGTCTACCCCAATCCCGCCCCCTGAAGGCTGGGGGCTAGCGACTAGCACCAAAGGTTTAAATCTACAAGTAAGAGGAATTTTTGTGAGTACATGTACACACACACACACACATGAACAAACATGTCCCACACATTGAAAAAGGAAAAAATTATCAATAAAACATAGCCGATCACAACTAATAAAAGTGGGCCAGAATATAAACCCAACGAAAGGAATAAAAATAGCAATGTACATAAAGGAAACTCTGAGGGGCCTTCATAGAAAACCCCACCTAATCATGAGATTAGAGTACCTACTAGAAGTTGAAGTATAATTTTCTATCTACCTGGCATTATTGGGGCCCATTTGGTCCTAGGCCACCAACTCCACAATTGTAGTATACGTCAGTCTCTTCTCATTCAGCACCTCTAGGTTCTGATCCACCAAAGTCTCTATCAAAATGTCAACCATCTTCACAATATAAGACATGTGTGGAAGAAGCCCATGAAGGGGTGAGTAAAAAATAATCAATAGTGACCTCAAAACCAAAATGAAATACCACACTACAATCCTCAAAGTACGCACGAAACAAAAGACAACTCACACCATGTGTACAACTTAATGAACAAGAATAATGATGATTAGTCATAAGATATATCATCTTATTCTTTAAGAGGATTGAATGCTGATCTAATATGGGTTTCTCCACTATCTAACCAAAAAGGGTCTCACTGCCATTGATCCACGATGGGTCACTCTACATATTTTCCATGAAGGGTTGTTCTATTGCAGATCCACAGACAGTCTCTATCATGCTGATCTATGGAGGGTCATTATCATGTTGATCCATAGAGGATTGTACCATTTCTAATCCACAAAGGGTCTATCTCATGCTGATCCACGGAGGGTTATTCCATTTTTGATCCATAGAGGGTCACTCACTTGTCCATCCATGGAGGGTCGCTCTTCACTTGACAATCAACCACTAGATTCTTGCACCATGTACATATGAGTTTAGTAGGTTATGATCCTCAAGACATCAGTTGTAATTTCACCATTACGAAGTCCCACATATATGTAACCCAAAGGAAATTCTTTTCATAAGGGTTCCAAAACAACAGATAGTGTATCGATCGAACGCCCTTTCTGTAAGTTATCATCTTTTTAGTAAAAAGGGCCTGGTTGAATTCGAGTCTGATCCAACCCGACCATACAAAAAAATCGGCCAAAAATCATAGGGATTGTCTCAAAAGGTCTTCCTCATTGAAAGGGTCCTTATGCTGCAGATGGTGTGTCAATCAGATGCTCGGTCTTCATGTTATAATTATTTTGTTAAACAGGGGTTGGTTGCATTTGGGCCCAGTCCGATCCAACCAGCTCAGCCTGAGGAACCCACATACCCTAGTTTAATTCGACCAACTCGACCTAACCCAGTTCGGGTCTGGGCTGCTCTGGTCTGGCTTGGCTAGTAGGCCATACGCAATGGGGCTCATTGGTCCTGGACCGGTTTGGCCAAGGGTTTATCCCACCAAGTCGCCCAGCGACCTGGTCTACTCCGGCCCAACCCGTAGGGTAGAGGTCTGGCCCGCTGGTTGGGGGCGCGCCCCACCATCCCAAAGCTCAGCTTGAACGGTGTTGGTCGGTGTTGTGTCATCTAGCCAAGATGCGGCTGGCTACCATATCTAGTCCCCATTGGCCCCACGGACGTGCAGGTCCCCTACTATCGCGGTTGAGCAACTGGGGCTCGCCGAACCACCGAACAGGTTGGATGTGGTCTGTCCCTACACGTGGCACTTGCCTGGCATCAGGTCGCCTTGCTGCTAAAACCAGCCAGCTACAACCTCCTATTGTCATGGCTCAACGATGGGTGTGCTGACATCCTCCAACCACAGCCGCAACTGCCACCAGCACCGGTGCGCTAGCGCACCAACTGATGTTTTACGGACTGCCAGGCTCGCTCTGGTGGTCCGTTCTTTTCTCCTCATGCACCTGCACTCTCCAGGGAATGCCCTCTTCACCAAAAAGTTCCCAAAATAATATTGACACTTCTTTGAGGATGCATCCACAAGTATTGCACATGGAGGAGGTGTTTGGGCCTTTTTCGTGTCGGCTTTCACCCTTGACTTTAGAGGTTTAAAATCATGTGAGGTTTGGGGATTTCAATTCAATCAATAAAAGGTAAACTAATCCAGGATAAAGAATACCCCAAATAAAGTTTCCCTTCTATATAAATGCACGATTCATGGATCAACTTGTTCATGGGTTGATCATCATTCTCCATTTCTAGAAAAGAATGAGGAAGAACATAAAAATAAAACAACCCCTACATATTATACCATTGATGCCGCAACACTTCATCTGTGAGATGTCAAGATGTTGATGTCGTTTTTCTCTTCTAGATTGGGTCTTCGATGGGTGTTGAAGATGTTGACGTTAGTTATTCTTCATTGGAGAAATGTCTGACAGAGGTTTTTCAGAGTATCCCAACAATTTAATCTTCATTTTTCCAATGCGTCAGACTATAAAAAAGAAAAACATCACAGAGCTTCCGTTGTGCTGTGATGTAACGTCGTTACACTATTTTATTGATGAAACAACATCATTGTTACACATCATTAAAGTGTCGTTACACAGTCAATTAATGATCCAATTTTTTTTCCATTAATGTACCATATCGCAGTCCAATCGTTGCACTGCAGCGTCGCCATCCTCCACTCAATAGTGAGAGAAGAAATAAAAAAATTGTTTAAAATTATGTAATTATTTTTCTTGACATGTCTGAAAAATAACTTTTATGCCCGGTCCTTACCGGTTGAATTCAAGTCATTTCTAAAAAAATCATGGCATTCCAAGTTCAACGGTGCCCTTAAATTTTTGATCTGAGCATTGGTTCAAATTTTATAAAATCCCTCTTGCACGTTTATTTAAATGAACCTTCAAGAGATATTCAAAAATTAACTTTCACCCTCAACACGCATCAGTCTTCGTTTGGCTCTGCCTAAGGGAAATAGGACCCACGAGCTCAATGGTACTATTGGATTTTAAATCTGAGTTGCCATTTAGTATTAATAAGGATTTTACAATAAAACAATTGTTACTTAATTATTTTATTTACGACAAAAAACTAACTTCCACTATTGTCTTATGCCTGCCAATATTAGGATCTGCATAAGGAAAGAATAACCTCACAAGTTCAGCGGTAGCCTCATATTTTTAATCCGAGCCTCCATTAGTTATTTATAAGAATTTGAAAATAAAAAAATATTTAATTATTTTTTTTACAGTTATTCCATTTTTGGGTTTTCTCCCCGGAATCATGCGCTGACTATCATTTAGTCATACCTAGGGTAAACTTGTCATCTTGAATGCAACAGTTCCCTCAGATTTCTAATCTGGGCACCCATTTAAGAGGTATTCCACTTTTTTAAGATAACTATTAACAAGTGATATTTAAAGCATAACATTTTTCAGAGATCATTCTGAGCACTCTGGTCCTTGGAATCACGTGTTGTCAAAGCATTTAGTCTTGAGATAATTCTATATAATTTCAAAAAAAACATGGAAATTACAAGGAATTACAAACCTTATTTATGTAATTCACTTTCCCAACCAATAATTATTATTCCACATACCTCATACTACCCTTATTATTTTTATATGATTATTTAACCCTTTAAATATCATTAAACCTTTCAATTATTCATTATATACCCCCATTAAATAGTTGAAATTATCTTGAAATTTTTCCATACCTAGTTTTTATTCCAGAACACTCTTTAAAATAAACCTATTAATTCAAAACATTCATGTTGGATTGTGTTATTTATATCCCTCATACTATCCTTTTAAATTCCACGTGATGGCATACCCCTTTCTCTCTAATTGAAAAATTGTATGTATCTTCATGTATTGTCATTATGCCACCGAAATACCACAATAATTTTCCATTCCAAAAATTTGAATGGTGTATACCTATACCCATTTATAATAAGTGGTATTCACCTATTTTTAGATAAAATTCCTTGTTATTTGAATTCTATTTATATAACTCATATTCCAAAATTGTGGGATAAAAAGTGATGAAAATAGTTCTATGTTGAATGGTCTTTATGGAACACTTATGCATATACATGATATGAAAGTGACAGGTGCGCCCAAAACTATATAGAAATAAATGAATTGGTAAATGTTTTAGTTTCATGACATGTCATGTATGTGATTAGGGAGTGAACATGATCCATTATAGAACATTTTCCATAATTTAATGATGTCTTGGAGGATGGACTTGATCTAGGGATGTGATGTCATGTCTAAAGTTTTTTCCATATTTTCAATGTTTCCTTTATGTTTCCATGCTATATTATGCCTTGTTGGTCATTTTTATAATTCTCACCACTCTTATGTTCCATCTAAATTCCAATGTTTTACATGTAAAATATTTTCCATGTTATAATTTATTAATTATCTTATTGGTATTTATATCTAAACCTTTTCTTATGTATTTCCCTAGGTTATCCCATGTTGTATTAAAGGGTATGGAATTTTAGAAACAATCAAAAGTAGTTTTCAATAAAAAAATTTGTATCCATGTATTAAGTTGTTTTTTATGTACCTAATTACCCAAATAAACTGAGATTTTCCCTCCCTGGGTTTTATTAAGTGAGTTATTTTATAATTAATCATGAAATAATGTTTAATAAATACAAGGGTTGTCATAGTTGGTATCAAAGGGATGTATAGTTATTTTTGGGATTAGGTTTAGAAAACACTAGAAAAATCCTTAGGGATAACACTATGTAAAAGAAAATATAGCTGTGTTTTGGTAAATTATAGAGTAAGTTGTTTACGCAAAAATACATCCATGTCTGGATATTATAAGTGGATGTGGCATTAACACAGATTTACCTGGTAGATAAAACCTCAAAAACACAGTCTCTATGTACCCTTGATTGGAAAACGATGCACACCTATTTTGAAAATCCTTAGAGATAAGATTTTGAAAATTCACAAGCTCAATATGAACCATTATTATGGGAAAAATCATATAAGTGTATATGTTAAGAAACAGGTTATGGATAACATAGATTGAATCCTATGAATTCATTAGTTAAGGAAATACATTTCATTCTTAATTTATCATTATAAAGTTATTTTCTTCCCAGTTAGGTGGTTAATAGTTTAATATTACTTATCTATAATTTTCCATTATTCTAGCCAATAGATGGGAATAAGAAGAATCAGTTCGGTATCCAATGTGATGGAAAATGTTAATACTATAAAAATGATATGCCTAATATTATAAGATCATAAGTAATACATTTTGTTATTATCTTAACCCTGATATCAAAAATCGTAATTAAAAACTAGCATATAGTTGAATTTATAATGATATCAAAGAAGATAAGAATGAAATATAAAGAGAGTTGTATAATAATGGAAAGGAGATTTGATTTCCTAAATATTGAAAATTTTGAAAGCAATACCAAGTAAAATTAAACAAAGTAACTAAAAGGTATTTTATGAGTTGATAATGTTGAATAAATTATCTTATTTTTGTAAAAAATGAAGAGTATAATGAAATTGAATAAATTAAATCATACAAAACCTATTTATTTAATGGACTATATGTTTAGAGTATGGTTATAATTCTAGTAAATTCCATAATATAATTGTTAAATCCTTTTATAAGGAATTAATTATGCTATGGAAATATTTGAAGTGTTATAATTACAATTTTTATTTATTTCTATTTTATAATTATGTTGTAAAAGTAGTATATCAATGAAATAATAGATAATAAAAACATTAAACATCTAATTATTTTTCCACAATAGTTTTTATTTAAGGATTTTAAACATATGATGCATGGTATTAATAATATATAGAGTCAATTTAGTGATAAGGTCATATTTTGGAAAATACATGTTTGAGGGATTGAAAACTATTAATTAGTTTTTAATATTAGGATTAACCTAAAGATTTTAAGAATGATATTTACCACCACCAAAATCCTTTTTTTTGAAAGATCCACTTTTAGGGTATGTGGGAACCAACAGAATCATCCACCATCAAGTTACACCCTTACAAAACACCCATTACAAAATTCAAATTTTAAAATAACCATTCACACTGCTAAGACCATATCATTCAACCTATTTCAAAATTCAAAAATATACCAAAATCACCCCAAATTGTGCACATATTGTGAGTTGGCCACGGAGAATTGGATGCAATGAGGAAGTAATGTCTTGAACACTTCATCTCCATCATACAAAACACCTCTCCATCATCACGACATCAATGTCCACCACCACAAACTGCATCAAAAATCATCAAAGTATCATCGTTTTCTAGTATCATCATCATCAAACCACTACAATAGGAAGTTAGAGACAACCAAAGACCAGAAACCAAAATCACCACCAAGTGAAATCCAAAAAGAACACCAATGAAGTAGAAAAAGAAAACTGAATCCACAAAACAAAATCCCTCTAACTCTAGCAGCACCTTCAATAATTTCAATCCTTGAACCACAATCCCAAAACCACGTAGTTTCTATTGCACCAGATACAACTAGGAAGGGCATGTAGGAACATGAGGTTAGAGTAGGTTGAGCGTCCAAGGATATCTTCAGCACATAACTATCATCGGGCCTAAATCCTATAGAAAGTAGCACAAAACCTTCTCCAAACATAGAATTTTTTCCAATAATGCGACCAATAACACATCGACCAAAAACAAAGAGAGAACCACAACAAAACCCCTCTAAGTTGGGAAAAGGACATAATATTCAATGAACAAAACCAACATAAAACCGGTTAAAAAACAAATAGAACCCGAGAAAGGGGAATTCGGGGTTGAAACCCTAAAAGGAACAATTTTGAAGGGAAATAGCCAAATTCGATGAATGAACAAACGATAACCAAGAGAGAGGAAACCCGGGGCTAAAACCCTAAAAGAAAACCATACTAGAAGAAATTGAACAACAGATCAAGACAAGATAGTGGAAGAATCTTCTTATCGGATAGGCTTGCGTTGCCTTTACACTCACCGCGACAATCCCAAATCCACATGAAAACCAACATACCTGACCATTATGGGGTTGTGGTTTTCGTACTAGGTCGACAGAGCAGGGGAGGAAGTAGGTAAATGAGTCCATTAAAAATAATGAAGAATCAAGCAAAGGTGAAGCCGAGAGGGACCCGAGTAGAGAAGAGGAGAAAGAACCTGGAGAATGATGTCAAAGAATCTGAAGAATAATGGGAAATCCTAGGATGATAATTCGAAAGCTGTTGGGGAGGCTTTCAAACCCTGGGAGAGGGTGATACGGGGTGCGAGGGACAGGAGCGATGGATCAAATATTATATCACTTTTGGATATCTTTGTGATGTGAATTAAGAATTATTACATATATTTTTAGAAAATATTATAGGATCAAATAATTTTTTTAGATGATTAATAATATTTTGGTAGATGTTTTATTCCTTTATGGTATATATTCCTAATAGGTTTAATATAAATGATTATTTAAGAAGAATTATATTGTGTTTTTAGAGTAATTTGAAGGGTATGGGATATAATTTCTGGTTAAAACATTCTATTATGTCAAAGTTATTGGTTTTATTTGAGATATGTATTTAATTATGGAATGATATTTGTTAAACCATTGGTGGTTTTTGATGAATTTTGGAGAATATTCTACAAAGGATGATTAATTTTTAGTGTTATGTCCCTTTATGAAAACTATTTTGGATTTAGTAAAGAAATAAGAATATCTAGTTATTATTTGGTGGATTATGTGATATGTTAGAAGATAATTATAGTGCTTTAGGAATAATTACATTAATCAAGAGTATTCATTATTTAGATAAAATGATGGTATTGTAGTAGAAATTGTTTAATGGATGAAATTATAATTTTCATGAAATTATATTCCCTTATATCCTAGTTATTTGGTAAACTAATTCCTTAACTCTTGGAAATTAATATAGAAAAAAATTGTCATATTATGATCATTCCTGATGAATTTGTGGTCTTTTCATCCATCTTAAGTTTATGATTCTATGGACATTAACATTCTCCTAACCATGTTCTCTATCACTGCCTATTATTTATTGTGAATTACTTACTCTTATTCTATTTCAATATTTTCACTTCCCTATAATGTTCTCTTATATGGAAATCTAGTTATGTGACGACCTTTATACTACCCTTTCTCTCTTTTTATGTGGATGTTTTATTAACCATTTTTATAATGTGTGTTTTTTATAAAGATATTTTAAAGTGTCAAAAATTTTATTATAAAAATCAATTTAAAAATATGATGTTTAAATATAATAAATAAGAATAATATAATTCCATAAGTTTTTAGTTGAGAATACTATGTTTTACAGCATATGTGATATGCAATACTGAACCCATACAGACAATGATTATTTAAATACGACCACTTTTAACCTATCCACTAAATTTGAAGAATGAATATGATTAACTACATTATTTAATATATTTATATATAATTTTAATACTAAACCTAATTATATTTATATATTCTTAGTAAATAATTACTCAATTTCTAGTAATGTAGTTTTATTCTTAAAAAATATTTTTTTATCATAAATATATTTTCTTCAAGAAATATTATTTATTTCTTTCTGTGAAAAAATATTATAAATAATTTTTAAATTTTTTTAATTTTTTTGATAAAATTAAAATCACTTTGGAAATAAGAATATAAAAATTCATTTAGGTTTAATTTTTTTCTGAATATATTTATTTTTTAGTGAATAGTTGAAAATTCCAATTTTTCGATTAAAGAGCCATTACTTTTGGTAAACTAATAATTTCAATGTAAATTTTCTATTTTAATTTTATTTGAAATTTAAATAAGTATTTTTTATTTATATTTAACCCAATTAAATTCATTTAAATTATCTTTATTCTAGATTTTAGTATAAGTTTATTTTTATGCTTGAAAACAAATTTGACAGAAAATCGTTTTAAAATTCATAATGATTACCATTTTAAATTAATTAAAAATTACAAAATGGGGAATGATTAAAATTAAATTTATGTATCATATAACTATAATTATTATTTGAAATTAATATAGTGAACATTACTAGTCATAAAGTTAAAGTAAAATCATCTTTTCCATGAAAAATGCAATTTTTCTGAAAAAACTACTTTCCATCATGTCTGTGGGTCTTATTTTAAATTAAATTATTACACATATGTGAATATATTTTTATCAAATGGATTATATATTTTTAATTTTCATAATTAATTATAGGTAACAATTTCAACTCAATTTTTGGGCAATATGAATAGTAATTGTCGTAAATATTTACTACCACGATAGAAGGAAAATTGGTTAATTAACTGTAAAAATAATTTAACATGGACTAGAAAAAAGTATCCATAATGGTATGGATATTTATATTTTCATTTAAATATAATAATTATTAAGTTTTTTTATTTCGTTACAAATAATTAAAGAATTATTTTGGAAAAAATATATTTTATATAGTAAAACACAAATTTTATTTTTTGTAATATGCAATTTCAATTAAGACATTCCTATTTTATGAATTAAATAGTTTAACAATAAAATATATTTTAATAAAATAATAATATTAAATAATATTTATTAAACTTAAATGATAATATAATATTTATGAAGCCAAATGTAATTGTCATAAGTGTTTGAAAAATGTTATTGGAAAAAAAATAATTTCTCAATAAATTTAATTTATTGTAATAATGATGAAAATTAACATATTTAAAAAATTATTTTGCTAAAATAAATATTATTTTTGGAATAATTGTGTCTTAATTATCCAAAAGTGAATTTTTTATAATTTTTGGAGATATTTGAATTTTCAGGTAAAAATTAAATACGGTTTAAATATATATGGTGTGTGTTGTTACATAACTAATGACCCAAACATGATGTATGAAATATTATAAATTATATAAATGAAAAAACATATGTTTTCATTTCAAAATTATATAATTTTAATGTTACTTGATTAATTTTATGAAGCCTTTATGAATCCTCTTACACCTATATTATATTTTAGGGTTTCCAAATCATTTATTTATGACCATGATTCACATCCACATCACAAAGAGCAATATTTTAATTATATTTGACCATAGAGTTATGAAATAAGTAAAACAAAAACATTTTTTGAAATCAGGGGAATGTGAAATTGGTAGTATTGTAGGTTTTATTATTTTATTGTATAGAGTCAGAAAAAAAAGTTTGGGAAATAATAAAGAACTCCACTCTCTTATCCTATATAAACCCACCCAATATCTCATTCCACTTTTCCCAAAAAAACATTTATCTTGTCCCTACTCTTCATTCACCTTTTTATATTCCTCAATTGGTTCCCAAAATCTCTTATCAAGCTCCTTTTAATATTTTGGTATCACCCTCCAAAAATAAGGGATATCTCTCTCTTATTTTCTATTTAAGAAACATCTTTATATTTATCCTTTTAAATCTCAATTGGTTTTGTTTTCATAGCCATATAAGGATCCCTATAAAATAAAATTTATTTCAAAATAATTATAAATCATTTATTACTCCCATTTTATCATTTACCTAAACCATTACTATGAAAAAATTTAATAAGTGGTCCTCTCTCTCTTCTTTTTAATTCTAGAACCATCTTGGTATTTAGAATTTTGAATATCAATTGGTTATGTTATCATGACCATATAATGATACATATATTTTAAAATTTATGTTAGAATAATGTGATATAATTTATACACTATTATTATAGAATTTACTTAAGCTGTTACTATGCTAAAAATTAATAAGGGAACTCTCCCTCTTTATTTCAATTGAAGCACCATCATTGTATTTATCCTTTTGAATCTCAGATGGTTATGTTTTCATTACTTTATAAGTATCCCTATACTATCAAATCTATGTGCTAATAATGGGACATAAATTTTTCTCCCTCGTTATATCATTTACATCAACTGTAAAAAAACATAAATTTAGTAATTGATAATTATTTTCTTCTATTTATTCAAGAACATTATTTATGTAATGAACTTTGTATTCAAATTACTATTTATTGGATTTGAAATTAAAAATCCCACATACTTAACTTGTGATTTCAATGTGATGATTGACCCATTTCACTATTATTAATCCTTGAAATGATTCATTATGTACCCCCATTACAATACCAAAATTATATAGTGATTTTTCCTTGCCATTTTTTTATTCAATCACCCTCCTTAACGTATACATGTTAATTCCAAAATTTCCATGTTGGATTATCTTCTTACATATCCCTCATACATTCCTTTTTTACTTAAAGTTTATTAGTGATCCATTTCTATCTCATTTAACCATTTTATAAATCTCCACGTACATCTGTTATGCTGTTGAAATGTTACTGTGATTTTCTCTACTGACCATTTATGAGGTGTATACCCATACCCACTTACACTAAGGGGTATTCACCAATATTTACCTATAATTAATTAATTTTGGGTTTCCATGTATATAACCCATAATCCATAATCATGGGAGTAAATGTGATGAAAAATTACTCTATGATGAATGATTTTCTATGGCACACTTATAAATGTACATGATATGAATACGATGGGTGTGCCTGAAATTATATAACACTCCAATGCATTGGGTAATGTTGTATTCTCAGGATACATAACATATAGGAATAAGTAGTGAACCTATTATATTATGGTACTTTTTCCACCATGTTATGATTTCTTAGAGGTTATCGTTGACTTATGTTCATGATTTCATGTTTAAAGTGGTTTCCATATTTTTTGTGCTGTCATTATGTTACCATGCTATATCTGGCCTTATTGTTCATGTTTATGATTATCACCCCTTTTATGTTCCATTTATGTTAATGTTTTTTAATGTTTAATTATTCTTCTTGTTATCATCATCTTAATTACATACTTGTCTTTATAGATCACCCCATTCTTATATATGTCCCCAGTTTACCTCGTGAAACTTTAAAATCTATGTAATTTTAGACTAATTTTATGGAAGTTTTAAATATATTTTTTTATCCCTATATAATGTTGTTATATTATGTACTTAATTACACAAATTTACTAGGATTATAAATCTTATGGGTTGTATTAACTGTATTATTATGTAATATAAATGATTTAATGTGTAATGAAAGATAATGGTTTTCATAGAGACTATTTCCACACTTATTTTTTTGAAAACATTTTTTTTCTCTTAAGAAATTTTATTTACAAAATCGGTGAAAAGTTTTAGAATAGTTTAAAATAATTCACTAAAATCTCGTTTATACATCCCAAAACTCTATAACAAATTCCACACATCTTCAAATAACATATTAGACCCAAATATCAATTATTTACCTCATAAAACATTATTCTATAAAACACTAAATAACATTTATGCTTCATAACAAGGTATTTCCTCCTACACCTTTCTAATACAAAAAGTATAATTATAGTGAATTTAATTCTTCCTCATATGATTTTCATTATTTATCCAAATTATTTAGTTAAATTTAATCCATGTTATCTAGGTATCTGTTTGGTATTCTTTTCCAACATATAACTTTTGGGTTTCTATTTGCCTATCCATTTGGATTTTGATCCACACAATGGTACAATGATCTTCATATTATTCAAAATATTATATCGTGGTCATTAATTCCTCAAATTCATCATATCTAATTTCCCACCATTATTTTATAACTTATCCAATAGTAATTGAAAAAAAAAATACAACTCACATTCTATTGTTTCAACATTCGCCCCTTTAGTTTTTTATTTTAATTTGACTATAAATCGCTATCAATACTTTAATTATAAAATAATGTAAAAAATTAAAATAATTTATCCCCCATTTTGTTAAAAACAATAATGTTTCTTTCCCATGGAGTTTTTTATTTCCCTCCCCCTTTTTCACTGAATTACATTGGTGTATTTTTTTAGAATATTCTATATTTTTTAAACCAACAAAAAGTAATTTTTTTATCTACATCATTGCATATTCATTTCCCTATAATCAAAATACTAAACAGTAAAATTGGTGAAATTTTCAGTTCATTATCATGATATGTTTTAATATTCATTAATACATTTGATTTTAACATTTTAATATAACATACACTTATAAATTCATCAGTATCCTATAAGAATAACAATAATAATTTTTAGCACCATGTTACATTCTAACATCCCTAAAAAATATTAAATATTTTGTGTCTCAACTATAACTTCCATTGAAAAATAGAAGACCAAATCAACTTTCATACTACAATAACATTTCCTTATTCAAAAAATAATATATACCATTCCATATAAGAGATATGGGAAATGTTTTTATCTATTTTTTCTTATTGGTAACTCTTCCAATTTCACTCCACCTTTCTCCAATAAAATCTATTAACAAGATTTAAATGACTAATGTCCCCCTTTAACATCTGCATCAAAGATACAATAAATTCAATGTCATATTTATATTCATCTCTATTGTTTTATAATATATGAAACTTTATATATTCCATAATTAGTACATAACACATAGATTGAGAATGACTAAACCTTTATCATTACATTCCATATTAGAAATTTAAATCCCATTCCTAAAAAATTATAGATTTTTTAGGAACATACTTACAATTAAAATCCTATAGGATATGTTAACTTTTATAAACCATCTTCAACTTCGAATTCCACTTTTCATTATATAATTATCTCTATTTACCACTCATTGATCATTATTGTTTTATATTCTGAATCTCTTTGTAACTGATTCCATTTGTTCTATTACCAAGGGCTATGTCATCATTTCATTAATATAATTTTTTATTTGTAACTAATATTAAATAAAATCATACATGTATATCTTCACTCTCATCGATAATCAATGTGTGATCTTACTACCTATAAAAGAGGTATCAATAAATCATTTATTTCTATCGAACCTTAATGTAGTGTAGGAAATAAGAGTTTATGTTAACATGATGTATTATTTCCAATGTGATGTCTTACTTAAATTAAATGAATAAAATAGAAGAAACAATTCCATTAATTTATCTACATGGGATATCAATCAAAAATAAGCATAATCATCAAAAAGTTAATAAATAAATCACTAAGTGTGTGAGTCATACTACATGTTATACCTATTGAAAAAATGATTATTTGAAAATTACAAAACCTCATTATGATATAATATATCATGTTCTCCCTAGGGAACATTTAACCCTTTACAAATAGAACAATTAATGTTTAAATATTCTATCAATGACTACCTATAAATTTTTGTGGTTTTTATTTTTTCACCACTTATTGGTATAAATCATGGGGTTTTTCATTAAATATATATTAGTGTATTTGGGGAATAATCATATGATTTAAATTTTTATATCATTACAAATAAAACACAATTTCATACATCAAAAGAGTTTCTTGTCCTTTAACTTCATGGTCTGAAACCGTATGATTTGGCCTAATGTTATTTTTTGAACACTATATTTTTCTCAATACCAAATGATAATTACATATAACAAATTTTTAACTCTTTAATTTTAAATCATTATATATACAACATAAAATTCATCATCCATGAATTAAATTATAGATTTAGTATGAAACAATTTCTATATTAAAATTTAGATTTGATATCAATTGTAATTTTTCTGATACCACTTTTAAAGTCAAATTTTTCCTTGAAATCACATGAATAAAGAAATATATTCACCCCTTGGATTATATCTCTCCATGAATCCTATATCACTCCAACCATAACTTATTTTATTTAAGTGAATTGGAAAATGGGAATAACCAATATCAAATAAAATATTGTGTTGGGTTAATTTGAACATACCATATGAATTAAAATTGCATCGAAGACTTCCCTATGATTCTCTTTTCAAATGAAAAAACTTTTAAAAATATATTTGGGATATTTTCATTCACATCCAAAAATTTTATTATATTAGTATCAGTTAACATTAGGAAACTAATACAAAACATGAATGTTTATTCTTTTAAGGAGTCATCATTTCATCCCACATCATGCTTCATCTACTACAGGAAGGATCTTACACTATTCAACTCCTCTTAAAAAGTTATATAATTAGTGAAATGACATATCCATGAAATGATCTTTTCCTAATAAATATCTAATAGAAAAAACTTGAATTGATCTATCCTTGGTGAATATTTTTTAAATATTTTATCCTTTATTTATTCAATAACTAAAAATTCATACTTCTAAATTATTATTTTATTCTATTCTATCCATGATTTTTTTTACAAAAAAAATATCCAGTGGTAAAAGTAACAACAAACAATCATCAATAACATTACATTATCCCAATACTATAATTTGTTTCTTTCAAATGAACATATTTTTGTTCCTTCCACAAATGTATCTCCCTCTATATGAGAATATGGGGTTTTATTCATAGAATCCCCATATCATATATTATTGATATTCATTTCTATATTTATATAATTTCTGTGAATAAAATATCTGTTGATAATATAAAACTACATGCAGTCATGCATCAGTTGAGTTGATGTAGTATTTTTATTTTGTAAATTATTATTTTAGCTTCTAAACTCACATCCAAGGGGTTTCCAACAACTCTACTATAGTTTAATATCAATTCCACCATTCTTGGAAATCCATTTCCTTTTTATTAAAAAATATAACTCTTCATTATAGCTGATTTATGATTAAAAAAATTATATTCTTCAAATGGTAAGGTTTCCTTTAAACAGATTTCTATATATCCATTTGATATTTTTACCACATTTTAAGATCCTTAGTATTAAAATCTTTATCGTCTAATTGAAAATTCAGGTTATCTATTTAAGAGACATATTTCTTTTGATTTTGATCTAATATTAAATTTTTTAGAGGGATTATGTTTTCTTTAAGCTCCTTATCTATAGAAATTTATTGACCCAATTATTGTATAATTTACCAATGTCAGTCTCTTTTCTCCTTCATCATTGTACCCTAATTAATTAATAGTTTTTACTAAGTTTATATTAAAATTTATATATTATATCACCATAATTTTACAAATAAATGTGGTAAAGTCACAATTTTATTTGTTTTGCAATAATAATATGATTAACAATTTAAAATGATTATTTCCATACTCTATTTTATTTTATCATTTTTATAAAAATTAAAACATGTATTATATAAATATTATTTTATAATTTCATTTTTATAACAATGTGAAAAGGGATGGAGTGGAAATATGGAGGTTTCTGTTTGATGAGTAGAAATTAGAATATTCCATCTATAGTGATTCATACATTCTATATTTATATATGGATGTGAACATTTTGAAAAGTGTTGGCCTCATGGCGAGATGCATTAAAATTTTCAGAGGAAAATACTAAGAGGAAACATTTATTGTGGTGAAATTGATGACACATTTGATATTTTCAATTTTATAATTAAAGAAACTAATCATTAATGTGGTTTTTAAAATAAATATATAATACATAAGGTTTTTGAAGGATATATATCAACAAATAAGACATTTTTTCCAAGTGAGATAAAGTGTCATTTTTTTCCACAAGGAAGGATATAAATAATATATTTTCTCACTACTGAGGTGATACATAACATATTTATTGATCTAAAAATGGATAGTAAGATTTTTTAAAGTGAAATTTAGAATATGTATGATATTTTTCCTCCATAGGATAATATTTTACATTGTTTCTTGAAGAATAATATGTCACGTGAAATATTTATGTTAGTCTCAAATAAGGATCAATATTGATACATAATATTTTTTCAAATCTAGAAGATGCATAACATTTTTGGAATTTTTGTATTTAGAAAAATTCAAGATGAGAGTTACTGAGTACCACTATGAGCTAAAATTTAGATAAAATAAATAGTATGTACTCTTTTTATTATTAGGATTACTTTATCAGGATCTTAGATCATTCATGGAGATTAAAATTGACCGTGGGATCAATATATATGCAATTATATCAACATAAATGTTATCCCTCAAAATAATATTTTCTATATTAATTGAATATTAAAATATTTCAAGTAATTATATAGAATTACCACATGGTAAAAATCTACTCTAGATGAAAATTAAGGATCTTGGGTACTATAAGAAGTGTTAATGAATGAGCCTACTCAATGATAGAACCTCTTAGAAGCTATAGATATTGAATAAATTTACAACTATATAAGTGGAGATCCTATAATTAAATAATGTGAAAAATAGTTTCTTTGAAACCTTAATAGAATAATATTATTAGGGTTATCACGGTTGTATTTTAGGTAATCATAGAATTTTTTGGAACTTTCCGATTAGAATAGTTTTAGCTTTATTCTATTTATGGATTTTACAAGTGAGTGGGAAAAGATTATGTGTGTTGGTCTGAGAGATTAAAATCCAAAATATTCTATATTTAAATTGGTAATCTTAATTATTTGATGTTTTCTTTATCCTTTTACAATTATTTTATAGTTTACGATCAGATCACTGGTATGTTTTGGAGAAAAGGGAGAAAGTGTACCTCTAATTTATATGACATATTATTATGGTGTGTGTGTGAATAAAGAGGAGAAGGTTTTCAATATCTATCTATACTACTCAATTCATGTATTTTAATCCCTATTTAAATATCATGTTTCCCCCCATTAAGCACACATTAGTTATTTTGGGGGGAGTTGTGTGATATGAGAGTGTTGTTTAAGGACTCAACAATAAGGGTATCGGTGAATGTGTGTTGGAAATAATTATTGTGTGTGACTAATGAATAAATTTATTTAAAATTACATCTTTTCTAGATTAATGGTTTAAAATAACTCTTTATAGTGAGTTATAAAGAAATATTTTAAAGTTGAACTAGGAATGAGTGGAATTGTAAATTACTAGGTTCAGCCACTACTCTACCTTGTCTATTCACTCTTAATTCTTGTTTTTTTCTTTCATTTTACATTCCATAATATGAACTACCTTTAAAAAAGTCAATATTTTTTTTACAAAAAACACCAAAAGAGACTCAAATAAATTTGGATTCGTTGTATCACGTTGATCCTCATTAATAAATAGCCTTAGTTATCCATGTGTTGAATTCTATAAAAAATAACAATTATTTTTTATAATATAATGTGATAGGATTTTACATCAATACGGAATCATTACCAATGAGGTTTGACATTATAAAAAGTATTAACTTTACATTTTACATTTCATCTATTTATTGAATAAATAATTGATACTAATTCAAACTCTATGAAAGGCACTTCATTTTTTCAAATAAATAAATAAGGTTTCAATATTATTAGTGATAGCAATTTTAAGAGTTTATTGAATAAAATAAAAACACATAAAAACACATTTATTAGATTCCTTGGAAAAAGTACATGAAAATTTTTGACAATTTTTAACAAAATTATATGAAAGACATATAAACTATTAGTATGATATTAAAATAATAGAGATATTTATTTTACTTTTGAGAAAGATATCAGGGAGAGTGACGATTCACTTAAGGAAAATTCACTTTTAGGCAATATCAATGGAATATAATTGGTACTCAAGGAGAAAAAAATTATATATGATGAATTAATTTAGGGTGATATGATAAAAATTTACTCTATTTATTTTACCTATTATGAAATTATCTTGGGAACTCATGGTCCTTAAATTGATAAAATACATTTAAAACATATAGATAATACCCATGATGAATGAAGAAAAGAACGAAATGAGATTAATGTAATGAATGGAGTGTCCCATAATAATCCTTGAATATGTATTTTCATGTGCATTATTTATTGAGAAAAAAATAGTAGATTCCACATTTGAAGGATATCATTTATAGTGGAACTCATTTACTTCAGATTTTTCTAAAAAAAATTGAAATCATATATTCGTTGTAGTCACATGGTAGAATCAACTATATTATTATAAGAATTAGATAAATCTATTAAATATTTAAAAAATTATAATTATGGAGTAACATAAGGGTTAGAGGATTATTAACTTACTTGGATACACCATTCAAGTTGAAGATTAATAATAAAACAATAAGGTAATTATAGCTAGAATATTGAATGAAGAGGGCCTAGAAAACATAAAAAAATTCTATCTCCAACACCACTCAATTAAAATCATTGGAAGCTTTCAAAAAAAAATTATAGAATATTAAATTACATAAAATAGATACCTATTGACAAATAAAATATTTATGAAGAACATTGGATCAAGGAAAATATAGTAATTAAAGTAAAACAAACTCCTTGCCCCTTATGATTGGGGATAATATATTGACTATACAACTACATGAATTCAAAAATCAAACACCCAATATGGAAATTAAATCTACACATTCTCAACTTATTTGTATTTACTATTATTCATTTGTTTTGTCTTAATTTTAATTTTTATCCAAATTCATGTTTGAGGAGGAAAACAACATACATTTAAAATAGATAATAAAATATCCATCTTTGTATTTTTAATGATTTCATCAACTATAAATTGACTACTAATTTCATAGTAAGGTTTTATTTCCACATTCATCATTTTTTATACACATGTAATATAATTTGATTCTTTGAACACACATATATATTAATGACATTTTATCAATGATGGTTTAAAATTACTATGGGGGGATTCCTATATTTTATGTTAAATATTTTGAGTGAGTTTGAT
This sequence comes from Viscum album, assembly GCA_963277665.1. Classification (NCBI taxonomy): domain Eukaryota; kingdom Viridiplantae; phylum Streptophyta; class Magnoliopsida; order Santalales; family Viscaceae; genus Viscum; species Viscum album. The sequence goes on from OY728156.1 coordinate 409,676,686, forward strand.
TTTTTTAATTTTTTCTTCATATTTTGTCTTTTAAAATTATCCTAATCATAATGGTAATCGCTTTTCATATATCAAACATGAATATTTTTTATAGGTAAATCCATTGTTTCTAAAAATAAATCAAATGATTATTGATATGTAGTCATTTAATAGATATTATATTTTCAAAACATTCTTAAGAGTGTAATGATTTTTTTCAAATCCAGGCCTCATTAGAAATAGTCAGTATTATTTTTACATTCCCATGAGGTACCCTAAGATGATATTTTTTCTTCTTCCTTGTACTATACTTTCATGGAATAATTAAATTGTTTTTTTATCTAAAACATTTATTTATCCTTTATCAATGATTTTTATAATTAAGAAGTGTGATTGTGGGATTGTGTCACTTTTATGGAATAGACCATTATTTTATACATTTCAAGATCTACCCTTAAATTTACTATAGTGAAACCCTAGTATCCCAAAAAAATTTGGAAGGTCAGATATCATGAATTCTTACATTACCTACCAATATATACTCTTGAATTAATTTATTGATTAATTTTTAAGATAAGTGTGGTGGGAATAGGTTTATTATGAGTGCAAGTGACATTTTATATGATATTTGGAAAAGGTTATAGAATTTTTGGGAAAGACCAAGATCCATAATTCATATTGGGATTCATATAATTACACAAAAAATTAGAATTGAAATATATATGTGTGTGTGTGTATTGAATTGAGAGAAAATAAATAATATAAATTAGAGGAATAAATATTATAAAACTCTTGGGGAAGAGATGAATACCAAAAAAAGTAATCATAGGAATCCCTCAAGGAGGTGAGATAGTGTGTTATGCAATTTCATTCTCTTTTGAAAAAATTGAAACGGAGAAATAATGCATATAATGAAAAGATCTATGATTTAGCCATTATATATCCAAAAATTTTCCCACTCCCCTATGTAAAATCAATGTTATTGATAAAAATATGAAAATACAGTTCAATGATATTGTCTTACAAAACTATGGAAGTGGGAATCTCCAAATCAAACAAATTTTCCATCACCCAAAAACATTGGGTCTCTAGTTAGCCACAACCTTCATATGAAAATACATAAACATTGGCCCTAAATCATTTTGTAAAAGAACCCCACTTCCATTTTTGTTATTACTATGGGTCCCAAAATCCATATTAATTTTGACAACTCTAATATGAGGTGGATGCTAGTTAGAGGTAGACTAATAAAAACTTAAATGAGAATTATCGATACAGTATGAGGTCTAAATTGAAAACAAATTCATAGCATAGTCCAGCCATAATAAAACATCAATAGAATTGTGGACAGAAACCAATTCAATGTAATGGAACCTTATAATCCAATAACTGTATCCCAATATACATTCAGTATGAGTGTAGAGGGATAAAATCCAGTTAGAAAGAATCAATTTCTCATCCCCATTCTCTTAAAATATTTACTTAAAGGACCCTAGAAGGGATTCTAAATCCCCAATAGACCATATCATGTATAGAGATAAAAAACGAATATTTTATTAGAATAATGGATGAAAATTAATAATAATGATCATTTGGGTTTCATTTTTTTGTATATTATGAGTTTGAATTATATCCCTACACCCCATAAAATACATTAATTTATATTTTGATGAAAATTTTATTTTTTAGATATTATTCTTATTAGATGATCTAAGGGGATTGATATCCAAACATTGAATAAATTCCCAAAGGAAAATGAATAGCATCAAGAAATATGTTAACTCTAAAATAAATTGTCCAATCCAGCACTAAGGACCAATGGGATAGATAGAATAGAATCCATGTTATAAGAATTAAACTATTCTTTATGAATATTTTGATCCCATCGACACAAATCAAATATCATCAAATCCCATAAAAAATAACCTTTTAACTAGGAACATATATTATGTGGGATTTAGGTATCTATTTTCACCATCTATGGATAATTCCATATGGATACCTTGTCACTATGTTTCACTCTTAAATTAGGAGAATAATTTAAAATTAAATTAAGTCCCCATACACTCCTCTAATAGTAACTCGGACTATACCCTAGACAGTAGTTTCATACAATATAATTTTGAAAATATTATGACATAATAATCAACACACAAATTCTATTATGTTGCTATAAAAATCACCACCCATTCATGTCATGGAGCACGTCAGGGAAGTGGGTCATGTTTATACACCAAAAACCACTCTGATATATGCGGGAACTGAGTTTTCCTCATGAAATACAATGCAATATATTTATTACCTCAATGTGACACCTTATAGAATTTAGAAAATATTTAATGGAGGTAATGGATGAGATAATTTTTCAGCCTAAATAAACACATCACATGGGATGAAATAGCCTAGGGAACTATGTTGAGAATAAATTCATTCCCTATAATTGAAAATTAATTTCCTAAAAAACCTTTTATTTTTTAATACTTATCCTTAATAAATGAGAAACCATCATTTTTATATATTTTAAAAATGGATTGTAGGAACAAATATATTCACTTTTTGTCAAAATATCAATTCCACAAAAAGTTTAAAACATTTCCTTCTTCCTCTCCTGAACACCGATGATGAGAGAAATTTTTAATTTTGAAAAATTAACACATTGTGAAGAGGAAATATCATGTCATGGATAATTTAAAGATCCACATAACATATATTGGACATTTATAAATAAAAAAATAAGATAATAATCTTTAAAAATTAAATTATAAATTTTGAAACTGTGAAAATAGTCTTTGGAAACATGTATTAAACCTCAAGTCACTTCCCTCAATAAGATATTAGAAAAAACCTCAACTACAATGAGATATAAGTATAGAGAAATTATGTCACCCTACCACAAGAATATTTTTGAATGAATGAAACTAGTTAAATAAACATTAAACTTGATATGGAAGGAATAATAGGTTACAAATTTCATAATTACCTTAATCCACTTAGTGTCAAATCACATTTTATTCATCAATTATTCCAAAAACGCAATTCAAAGCTGCAGTTGGCCTTCAACATGTCAATAGTCGCATTCAATTTAACCATTTTAAATTAGATTTGGTATTCAATGAATGAACGATTCTATGATAAATAACAAAATTATCTATGAGGGTCCTTTTAGAGGAAAAAATTCTTTGTTTGTTGGAAATAATATTGGAAACTATCCGGCTCAAAAGACATGAAATTATTTTTGAGAAAATATTTTAAATCACATTAAAATAGATGATGGGATTAAATTATATTATTTGGATTTGATCCATCAAATTATGAATATGAGAAGTGAATATTTATTAATTTTGTAAAAATTGATGGAACCGGAAATAATTGAACAGACCAAATTAAAATTATTTTCCTAAATAACATTACAAAATCACATAAAGAATAGATCATGGAAGTTATCTAGACTAGGAGACTTAATAGAATGGATGTTCTTTATAGAAGAAAAATTTTAATTCATTGAAATATCAACTTAAATTGCATAATTCATATCATCTGTAAACTCGGAATCTATACTATTAATGTGGTATATATGAAAATAGTATCCCTTTTAGGTGAAGAAATTTCTAAAAAAATACCAGATAATTTCAAGGATTTCCTCAGTTTTGTCCAGATGAACTCCATGGGATACCTCATGCATGGAAATAGTGTTCTTACTTCACATTTCCAAATCTACTTGATGAAGAATTTTTTTTCGTCAACCTAATATATGAAAGACTACATTGATCAGATAAACATGTTCTTTTTCTTTTCTCTATGAATAGTTCTTAGTTTTTAACCCAAAACTGACAGTTTTTTGTTGTTTTGAGTCCGACCCAAGGACCGTATAGAACTATTTAAATTCCCTCATGATTTTATAAATATTTTGATAAAAATAATATAGTGATAATGGACCCACCTTTTTAAAAAAATTGAAATATTTAATCTTATCCCAAACATGCACATGATTGGATGAAAATGATTATTCAACAACCCTAAAAAAACTATTATTCCAAAGGAAAAATATTTTGAATCTAAATTTATTCCTATGAACACATTTCTAGACTAATTAATTTGGATAAATAAACATGGGTAAATGATTGGACATAATCAATGAGAGATTATAAACATTTGAAAATAGGAAATGGGAAAACCAGTCACTAGATTCAAGAATCATATCAACTCATTCTGAAATATTATAAGTTCAATTAACAACTAGAATCCAAGTAAAAAAATCCCTACATAATCCCACGTCAGATAATCTATTTTGTAGCAACTAGTATATAAATGGTAGTATTGAAGAATATTTTCTACAAGAACCATCTTGTATCTCATTGGTATAATGGATCTTTTTAAAATACCCAATGAACAAAATGAGGAATTGAATATCATTTTATATGTCTATAATAATCTCACAAGATTTACATTTATCACTCGAACTCCAACATATATAATAACCAATGAATGACTATAAAGGCTCTCAAGGTTGTCCCAAAAAATTCACAATACAATTTTAATAATAGTTTTTCATAAATACCACCACCTCCTCATGCCACAATGTAAAAATAAAATCTACATGTTCCACTCTCCTAGGAATAAAAAATTATTTAACCCTATATTTTAATGAAATACCAAACATGTACATATATTTTAACATGGTTTTGGTTAGGAAAAATAAATCAGGGTTAAACATTGTGTTCCAAATATAGAGTATACAAACATTTCGTGGGGTTTCATGACCAAGAAAGTTCCATAATATGAGTTTCATTATACCTGAGAGGGTTGATTCTTCCCAGTCTGCACCTCTAAAAATCACTACCTTCAATCACCAACCATCCCCTTAATATGTTTTTTAGGAAATGGAAATAATTCAACAATAAGATCATAGTGTTTTATCTTTCAATATTATATTTTATCATTCACTAAATAAAAAATTATTGTTATTATTATATATCCACTTCAAAATATTATGTATTTTAAGTTTATATGGAAAAAAACTAAAAGGGGCCTCCTCCATAGATATTTAAAAATTATTTAAGGAGGAGAATCTCTAAGGAGATCTCTCTTCCAAGGGGGTGAGGATCGTTCCATGTGAAGAACAATCCGAATATAGAAATGTGATAATCATATCTTATGTAAAACAATTGATTGAATAATGAATTAAACCTATGAATAGTGATCACCATATGATTAAGAAGAAGAAAAACTTCTTCCAATGTTTCATATTTATCCATAAGAGCATGATTCTTTGTAGAGATATTAATCTTTAGAAAAAAAATCATTGGATTGGTAGAAAAGGCATCCTTCCAGACCAACAAGAAATAGTAAATGAAGGAAAACTACCTTCCACTAAATCATCTAATAAATGTATAGCCTAAAATTTTATTCAATGAACAGAAGGTTATAATTAATTTCTTTTAATCCCTTTGAGATTATAGGAAATAAGAGGTAGATCAATTGGTACCATTGAAACCATAGATAATGGGAAACAAATTCATTCTTCTCAAGATATCCTCCCCCAATCCTTACAATTATCCATCACCAAGATAGAAGAAAACTATCTTATTTATCAATAATGAATGATCCATATTACATAATAAGATGACAATAAAAATTAGTGTGTTTATATTTAAAGTTTATAACAACATGAACCCAAATACCATAGATCATGTATAAGATGTAGATATTTACACATTCAAAATAGACCCAATTATTACACTATATGATTTTTTTAAATGCTCATCACATCATAGGTTTTGAGGTTCCCACCATATACCTTAACCACATAGTTAGACTCTAATGGATCATGTTAGACAAATCCTATTATTTAATTTCATATATTAGTTTTTTCATCCCACAATTCACATGATAATTCCTTCATGGGAATGAATTATCCCATAAATGTATTGAAAAAATGTATGGGGAAAATTTCACTTTTGTAATATTACATCCTAGATCAACATCATTAATTAATGTGAGATATTTATAATAATAAGATGTTCTGACATTTAGAACTCAATGATTATTAGAATCATTAAAAAATTATGATAATTATCCCAAAATAATCTTCTCTAAAGTAAAATCCATCTTTTAATCTCCAAATGTATCTCAATAAGTTCCTTAATGAATTGAGATTAAATTATTACCTCATAATTAATTTAGCATCATATATAATATAAATTTTATTTTGAAGAGAGTTATCATATATCTTATTGGAATATATCAATGATTTTTATATATACATATTAAAAAAATTATTCAATTTATCAATAATGTGTTCTCAAATATTTCAAGTATGAAAATAGGTCCCAAAAATCCAATGATAAATCTTCTGAATCAGTAAAAAGATAAGAATAACGGGGGAGCATTTGAAACCCATATAAATAACTAAAGGCATAATGTCCTAAAATAACCCCTATATAAAAGAAAAAAACATCAAAAAATCAAGGAGAAGGAACCTATGTTGATATATTAGAAAACCAAGATATAGATGATATGATAAATAAAATCAAAAAAATCCCAAATTGATGAAGTGAATCATATATTAAGTCTAGGAAACCTTAAGAATATAACTATTAATCCTTATTAATCTAACCTAGGAAACCATAGGAATTTTCATTAGTTATATAAAGATAGATATATGGTATTGAAAAATTCACAATGTTCATTTATATGGATATTACCCCCATCAAATAAAAATATCATGTTTCATAACTCATTAATTGTCATTCAAGGGAATTTCTTACTTTTTAAAAAAATTTAAAAATAGTGGGATGATATTATATTTTCATTCAATTTTAATGAAATTTGTTATAGTTTGGAAAATGGTTGAAACATTAGTTTTGATTCATGTTTATATAAATTAAGTGAGAATTATTCATTAAATTTTTAATATATTATTATGAATTTTATTTAAAGAGTTATTATTCCTCTTTATAGCCTAATTTTTAACATTAAAACCACTATCATTTAGACTCAATGTAAACCCCTGAAATATATTCATCATCAGAACACTCATGCAAGGATATCTATCATGGGTGGAAATTTAGTACTTAATCTACCAATCATATTGTAGGACTTTATTGATTTTTAGATAAAGGTAATATTATTTCATTTTCAACAATAGAGAGATGAGTGAGATGAATTCACTGTGAGTTAGGTCATGATATGTGGCATGGGTGGATTAATGTATTTGAATAAATGTACATGTGATAGAATAAAAAATAAGTGATAGTTTGATAGGTTGTTACCCATTATGGTCCCACCTAGACAAATAGTAAGCTGAGTGTACAACACCAATATAACATTCAAAGGGATAAGGGATGTGGACTAATACTGAGTTGGAATATCTTAGAATATGGGTGGTCATAACCTATATCAAATTTTAGAAATAAAAATATCTAATTAATTTCATATTGAACATCAGCTGAATGATATAATAAATATAACTAACTAAAATAAATAAAACACATTCATATTATATATTCTAAGAACCATATTGATAACCATTATGAAACTAATAATTTAACATGGGGGGAAATAAATAAAAAACATACATAAAAGGAAACTTAAAATGTGTGAAACTTAGGGGTCCCACATTGCAAGATGGATCTTAATATTATTTTCACCAACTAATAATTGATTATGGTACCTAAAATATCCATGAATGTGGAATTACCAAAATACTCATGGAATGATCTCCAATTAAGTGACATTAAATCCACATCCATAGGAACATCTATGACCAATGCACTATTTTCACACGCATAACATGTGTGAGGATATGGACAGTGTAGGTGTGAGTATAATCATACTCATAATAATTACTGAAAATAATATGGTAACACTGATAAACAAAGTCACAATATACATCCTCACACTATGAAGTATCCAAAATGAATCCAAAAAAATAATAATCCAAATATTCTTATCACTAGAAATCTCATGGAAACATAGAGGTCACATTCAACTCAGCATCAAACTATAAAAGTCGCTAATCAAACACAACTAGTCGTGTTTGAATAACTATAGATTCTATGAATTGTGATGTTTATAGTAAGATAATGTATTATAAATAAAAAATAGTAGATGGTGTCCTAGGTAACGGGGGATTTTTTACCCCATCAGAGATACACTAATAGATAGAGGATCAGTCTATTAGATACACAGGGAACCTAACTCCATTAGTGGTGTCTTGTAAGAGGGGGTCACACACACTAAATGATTATAACATAATACCTATCCCAATTTAATGAAAATTAATAGTGGATCAAATCCTTATGCCTCACATATGGATAATAGAATTTATCTATGATCGACCCATGGAGAAGGTAATAAACAAGATGAGAAGTGAGGTGGAATAACTGACCATGTATAGGTGGATAAAAATCTATACCCTAGAATACCATGTATAAACCTACTCAAAATGATCCACTCTATCATTGTAATCCATTTGATTATGATTGAAATTCGTGTTTAAGGGGTATATAGTGTGTCACCCCAAGATGATAACCTGGTAGTGTGTCTTCATTTAACATGGAATGGAAAAGACCAACTACATGATGTTTGACTATAGTTGCACGATATGTGGGTTTGGTTTCATCACAGGACATGTGACTCACTTCTAAATTCATGTTCTATGGAGGGTAAATGGGGTACAACATCAACATAAATGATGAGTTATACATTGGATCTCTTTAGACATATACCTCATATACACACTAAGCTATCCTTATAGGGACACTATTAATATGGGACTAAAAACATGTCCATTTTATATATAAATATTTTAAAAAATATATCACTACCCCAACAATCCTCGTGGAATGTTTTCATCAAAAATAAACACCTAATAGGTGGGAATATTCAATAAAGTTCACAAATTCAATGCATCGCCGAGATTTATTACATTTTCCCCTAATTTTTCCATATATATCATAATAATCAACTATTATCCACACAATATAATTATCATACATAATTAAAAATATATTCCCATTAATTTTTTTCTATATTAGATAACTTAAATTTATTCTTTATCATATAACCCAAACATCCCAACATCTGAACACCTGTCCACTATGGAATCAACTTTTTCTACCTACATCAACACTACTTTGATCATAAATGTACAATACTTCTACCTAAACATCAATATATTTTAGATATTAATGAATAAATATACCAATAACTATTAAAAATGATAATCAGTCCATTTGGATTGTTCACCACCTTCTAAATGATTTCCTATGACTAAAAGTAGTAGAAATGGTAAAGAAATACATAATCCATATAAATTGAGTAATCCATGATTGTTGTGGATAACATACATACCATTCATGGATGTTATTCAAATTATTAATATATTTTTTATAAATATAAAACATAATAAATCTCAAATTGTAAATTATAGGAAATTTAAATTTATAGGGTAATTCCAAGGTCGATCACAGCCTAAATATTTTATTAATTTATCAATGATTGTGAAAATATATAATAAATGTAAATTTAATTAAATAATAAATACCAATATCATAATTGGATCAATAAATATTAAATAATGAGTTTTCATCAATTTCATCTGTGACCACCATCAATTTTATTGATGATCCATGTGTTCTGCACAACTTTCCATTAGTGAATCTTAAATAGAAAGATCACACTCTTTTACACTAGAAATTATATAGGGTTATAGATAGCCCTAGGTAATTATTTAAGAGGTCTTAAATAGATTATATCATGGTTAATAATTTAAATTAATTGGGGGTAGTACTTTCATGTTCTTGAATATCATATATTTCATTGATCTTTTTTTGTTGAATTGACATTGATTATATTATTTCATGTTTTCGATTTAGTAACATTAATTTTCATTGAAAAAATCATTGATTCATTGGTATATTTTTTATTTTTCATATTATTAATCCCTCATATAATAATAGATATTGGAATCATGTTATAACTTCACATTTTACATGAAAAATTTATGTGGGTTCAATTTTTCTTCCATAAACTGCCCATAATTTCTACTATTAATAAACTCATAAGATTGTATTGGTTTCATAATTGTTGTTTTAAATATTTTATAACATAATTACTTTTTATAATTATTTATATGGTTTTTTATTGATTTTATACAATATTAACAAGGTTTTAAATTCTTTTTTTAATGTTTTAGGACTCCTTTGGCATGAAATAAACATAAACATTTATTTCTTTCTAATTGGTTTATTTTATCCATATTATGTTATATTTAAACACTGATAATTTTTATATATAATATTGGATATTTATTATTAAAATGGACGATTTTTGTGTTTAGGTTTTTATGAGATGACTTGAGTATTTTATATTGGTTTTCTCAACTCCTTCAATAATTTTTTGGAAAAATTAATGCATAAATTTGGTACATGGTTTGAAGATCAAGTTTTTTGTGTTATACTTGTTCTGCTCATCATATAAATAATATCACAAGATATGATTTCACTCGGTCAAGTAGAATTATTTCCAAATTGGGGGAAGTGGGTATAAGTCAACTATGTTATAGTAGGATCATATCAAACTGAAAGTGTGATTATTATATAGAGTAAAAGTCTTATATTATAGAATTGAATATAAATATCTATTTCATATTTTTATTCTTTTTAACATTATGAAATTTTATTTTGTTATATTTAAAATTATTTTTTATTTTTTATTATAGATTTAATCAATATATTATGAATTGACATGTATTTGAAACATTTTGCTTTAGTTTAAATAATGATGAAAAAAATTATTATTTTGAAAGTATTTATTCATTATTTTCTAATTATCATGAATGGTTTTTATTATGAATATAACTATGTAGATTCTCTAGAGTAATCATACTGTGGTATAATAACTCCCTACATACAGTCACATTTTTTATTTATAGATTTTATTTTCAATGACATAGTTAAAAGGAAGATACCTCGATCATTTACTGAGGGATAATATTTAATTGTTTTGAGTAATGGTAGTTGGTATGATATAAGGATTAATCCTGTATTGGGAGGAAATAGTGTTAAATTTCCTTTTTAACTATGGTTTTAATTAATTTTTTGGATATATGTATTTTGAAATTTATGCCATTCCATCATACCTCAAATTTAGTTACATGTTTTGTTTGGGATATTAATTATATAAATCAAGCCAAATTTTATTGGTTTGGAGATGTTTGGATTATTTAATATTATGTATGATTTATAAGTCTGTTATTGAGGTTCATATTTCTATATTCACATTCCTTATTTTTTTTAATTGAAAATATATTTTTCATTAAGTGTGTAAAGTCCAATATACATTTATAAACGTCATATTTTTTAAATATATAAATATGAAGGAATTTTTTCAACGTAAATGGGGATAAAATAATTCCAGAATATATATACTTAATTTAGTCTATTCTTATTCTAAAGTATAGTGATTGGAAATGTTTATATGAATTATGGGTAATACTGGATTGGGTTATCATTTGAAATACCTATGTTAGTATATTATATATTAAATAGACATTGGATTATTAATAAAGGTTACCCAAAATCATAGGAATTGAAATTGAAAATGATTTTTATTATCATTAAATAGTTATAAATACAATACTCCAAATTTATTTTTGTATTTATCAATTGAGTTATTAATGTATCAAATTAAATTCATGGTGTATGAGAAGAAGTTTTATATGTGGATATTATAAATATTATTTTGAAAATAAATCCAACATTCAATGATATAATAGAAATTTAATTAAAATATTATGATTTTATGACCACATCATTATAATAAATATATATGATATCTTAATTCCTTATATTATGTAACGAAAAAAAGAATCCTTAAAATCAATAGAGAAACCAAAATAAGTGTAATTCAAGGCTATATAAAATTTTGGAATTGGGAAAAATTGAGATTAAATGATTATGGAAATTATAAAATTTCTCTATACACAATTTCATAGAACACTGTTTAAATATAAATAGATTTTTTTAATAGTTTTTTTAGATATGGAAATGTTTTAATATCACTATTTATTGATAAATTATGTTTCAATAACAATATAAATAAGAAGATTCACCTAAAAACAATAAAACTAATACCACTTTCATGTGGTTTAAAAAACTAAGTGAATATAAATCTCTAATTAAATATCAATGAAACATATTTATTTTTCATTGAAGATGGGGAATAAAAATAATATTATAGGTAAAAGTCATAAGACATTGATGATAAAAAATTAGATGTTTTTTTGTTTTAAAATTAACAAATTAGAAATATATTATAATGTTTAATAATAAAAAAAATAAATGAAAAGGAATATCGTACTTGAATGATGACTTGAATGTGAAAATAAAAAATACAATATTTACAGACATTCTGAAAGGGAAGATAATGTTTTAATTCAGATTGATATGTGTATCTCAGTGAATAATAATGAGATATAAAATATTTTGAGGATATCATTAAAGATATGAAATATAAAAAATATGGTAATGAAGAAAATATTATAAAATTTTAAAGGAAAATGAACAAATAAAAAAAGTATTGATAATTTGAATTTTATAATTTGGGTGGGAATAATGTGGATATAAAAACCTAAATCTATTGTAATTTAAGAAAATAATTATTACTCATGGTAATTTTAATAAAATTTAAAATATTCATAATTTAGGATTTTCTGTTGACACCAAAAAAATGTAACAATAATATGATGTAAAGATAATATCAAAGATGAATATATGAAGTGTTTTATACTAAAATGTTACAAGATATTATGTAGAACTCTAAATATAAAGTGATGTATCCAATATTGTGTGGTTGTGATCATGAGGTTTTTTTATTTTGGTCGAGACCATGAGGTTCATCGTGTGAGTTTTAACACACAATCTTTATCCCCAAAGCATTTATGGCACATTGTATGACCTCGCGACATTGGTGCTTCATTTTGTGATGCATTAAAATTTCTGATGTAATGGTGAAAATGTAAAAAAAATTATATTCCCTCTATGGTTAAAACTCATGGAGTCAGAGTATCCTTTATTGATTCTTTATGTTGTGACATCATAGTGAGGCACCATCATGTACTCTATACATTGAATCACCTCTCCACAGACTCCCTTCACAATCATCTATAAAATTAATATTTACATGTAGATGTATAAACTAATTTAATAAGGAAATTTGGTTGGAGAAATATATTAAATATACTACAATCATTCAAAAATATTAATAGTAAATGATAGAGAAAACGAAATAAATGTATAGGGAGAGTAAAAAATGTATATCCAACACCCTATTGTCCTAGAAATCCCTCTAAAAACCCTAATGAAATAAAAATGGGATACCCTAATGATAAATAAAAAATAGAGAATAAAAATAAATCCTATGAGGTGATCATGGGTGGATACCTTGTCAGTGTTGATCACACAAGTAAAATGGATGAGGATAGTCCTCATGTTTGGCTCATGGGGCTACACTCAAGGAGGTAAATACCATGAAGAGATAAAGTGGAATGATCAAGTGAAGGAAACCCCCATTATAAGACCTCAATGAATCCAAATTGGATAGTATACCAAACAGGATAGTCGATGAGTCCATCCTTCTGAGATCTAGTAAGTTAAGTACATTTTTTTAAAAAGATCTCTCGCCTATTAAACCAAACAACCAAAAAATGGTTTCTATTTAAAATTATAAATCATTCTGTTGTATTTTCTTTTTGGTAAATACTAATTAAAAAAATATTTATCATCCTTTTATCGACAATATGACCCCCAAAAATTCAACTTTATATCCCCTCTATATAAGAAATCTCGTTGATCAGAGCATGTGCATAAGTGTAAACCCCTTAAATCAAGATTTAACTAAATAAAAGGTCTCTTACACATTTACCCCTAACCAATTGGGACCTAATAATCCATAAAATATAGAATTATATTACATTAAAGGGCCTCTATCACATGTAAATTAGTGAGACCATTCTTATCTCATAGAGTCTAATCTGTCTAGCCCTTTACCAAATAGGATCATCCTCAACACTTAGTGTATTATGGATGATTTGGTTGAGTGATGAGAGTAACTAAAAATGGAATAATAAATGAATATAACCATATAATTTATTAATTGGGAGTTTCCTTCCTTTATCTATACCTAACTACCAATAGGCAGGAATACATGAGGATGAACATCCTACTAGTTACAAGCACTAATTCTATATTGCTTCACCCAAGTCACCAAATAGGATAGGTAGATCTAGGTGGCCCTTATGTATAATACCAATTATTTTCCAATAGTATACCCTAATGGAATATTACTTATCTTTAATTATATCTTATTTCTCACACTGATCATGACTAACATGATAATTTAAATATAAATTGATCATGATGTTTTTATAACAACAATGGCTCTATTTTGGGCCTCCTTGATATGTATAATAACCAATTCAATTATTCATTTATTAATGACATTATTCAAATGGTTTGATAGTGATATAGATAATGGAATATTTTATTTTTAATCCCTCCTCATTCATATATTGTCATACATTTCATGATGTAGAAATCCCCATGGTTTGATGTCAAACTACATTACCAGTATCCCAGTCACATGACATAAAATGTATGATAATTTCCTTACTGAATGGAGTTAAAAGACATGGTTTGGTCCTACCACGTGACCTTAAACTATGAACCTAGAACTATATGGAACTTGATTTCAATTAACTATCATATAAAATACTTCACCCAATGTATAAAATCCAACATTATTATTTCTTTATATTAATCACATTGGAACATATACCTCATGATGACACCAATATCGTTCCTCACAGAAAATATCCCCATGAGCTTGGGAATCCCTTTCAAAAAGTAAATACATTATATAAACAATCATCAGTTGGAAATATTCCTAATGAATCCATGCCCCAACCAGAATTTCCATATCCCCTATGAGTATCACCTCATTCCCTCAATTAGTTAATATTTATTAAGAAACCATTTCCCGCTCAGTCAACCACAATTCAGAAAGCTTAATCAACCCCATACCCCATAGGGGTATATTACTTGTGAGACTAACAAATAACTATTGGTTCGTATTTCCATTTAGGTCAACTATAAATTTCTACTCTTTCATAAGTCCCACACCAACCATCCCTAGGCATCATTCACATAATCCTCCTTACCATGTGATGCTAAAATGTATGGATCAATCCTCATCACACGACCTTAAAAGGAAAGAATTTTCCCATTATATGGAACTAAAATACTTGGTCTATGATTCATTTGAACATGATTAATATGAATATATCACATGTGCCAAATAAAAAAACCATCATAATTCAATACTTCCATGGATAGTAATAAACTTTATAGTTCCCAACTGCTTAGATTTAAACCAAAAATCCTTAAAATTTAACATCAAAAATTATTAAAGAACAATTAAAGAGAACCTATAAAATATATTGATATTCAAATCAATATATTTTAAAAAACAAAAATTATCACATGTCAAAATATTCATGTCCTCAAATTTGATAAGGATTCCCGAATATGCCTAAAATATATAAGATTGTCCCGATATAGAAAATAATTCCCCCAAAAAAGGTGTGGATGAACATAAATACTCATCTTCTCAACTAACATTCACTACAAAATGTAACTTGTAACATAAAAATGACTACATTAGTTGGGGAAAATGTCTTAATTAACTGAAAATATCATGATTTATTCTCATAATAATTATTCTAAACACCATAAATAAATTCTTCCATAGATGAAAATGATTCAATTGAAAATACCCAATTGGATGGGGAAAATGTTAAAAACAATTTTAATTATTCATTAATTAAAAAATGAGTTTTACATATTTTGGGGAATTTTTTCACATCTTCTATGAAAAAATTGTTAAAACAATATACACATTTCATTCCATGAACAAGATTGGATAAACCTATGATTGTATGTAATTATACACTGATGGGTGTTCCTTTTTTTGTTTTAATTTTGAATCAGTTAGTCATCTCAACATCTTCCACTAATACAAATAAATGGGTTCTTCATCCACTAGATTATATTATTCTTCAACCACTATAAAATCTAGAGACCCCATAACTACATGGATTTCATCACCCACCCAACACCCATTGTAACAACCCAGGTAATAATAGAATAATCCTTTTTAATATTTACGAATATTTATGAATTATATAGTAATTTAAAAATAAAAGGAATGCTATGTAGAATAGTTTACCCAAAATGAAATAATTAATTCCTTAAAAATCTTGTGTTTCATGAAATACTGAGTTATATCGAACAATAATATACTATTAATATTATAATCCAATATGATTATTTTTCACTATTTTAATGGTGAAAATATTTTAAATCAAAATTTTGACACTTTTATAATTTTTATATGAAAAAATAATATTCTTTTATGAAATAAAAACTTAAAAATTTACATTCGGTAAATAGTTTTGTATTTTTTTTTTAATTCATATTTTTCTGAATTGTGAATAATAAAAAAATTTATTTCAAAACTGCTTTTTTGTAGCATTTAGTTATATATTGAAATTATTTTTTTATTTGGTTTTAACATATAGTTAGATAATTTTTATTTAATTTAAAAAATTTAGGTCATTGAAATAAATTTCAAATATAATTTTTATATAGAAACCTATCACACTTTTGATCATTTTTACTTTAAAATATACTTTTTAGTCCCATATACAAGATTAAATTTAAATTAATCTCTTCCAAAAGTTTGATTTGAATTTGGAATAATAACAATTTATAATCTATAATGTTTTCAACTTAGTATTTTTCCAACATATTAGTAAAAGTAATTAAAATTAATTAAATCAATTAAGGGGAGAAATTGATTAACAAGGGACTAAACCATAAACTTAAGAGACAAAGTGTCCCGAAAAAAATTGAAAAAACATACATTAGATTTTCATATTTTAAGAAAATCCTCCATTTTATCTAATTTTGACCATTATTGTAGCCATTTTACATTGGAAAACATTGGTGGAATTCCCTCTTAATATATTTACATGAATGACACTTCTCCTTCATTATAAAAAGACACTCACCCTTACCATTTCTTCACACCTACAAATCCCATTTGGATTGTCCCCAACCAGCTCGATTCAACTCAGAACCAATCACAAGGGTCAGCCCGCGATAAGTCCCCAGAGGAATTCTCAATCCTCCTATGATGGAGACAAGCACCAAGGGAATCAATAGAGTACATAAGGGAACGACTTTTCCCAAATATAAACAATCAAACAAACATCGTAAAGAAATGGACAACCCAAAATATATTTACATAAAAATCGAACTGAACATTATATGTACATGAAACTGAAAGTATAACTAAACCAAAAAATCAACTGACCAAACTTGATAACAAACTAACTCCATGTGACCCCTCTGGTCACTCTCCAACACAATGATCACATATCTCCCAAGGTTATTGAACTCAAGCTGAAACCTGCACAAGGGCTAAAAATAGAAGAAGACTATAGGTGTGAGTATTAAAAATCAGTAGGTTATCCCAATATTATATTACCAATGCACATACTTTAAAATAAAAGAAACATCAATTTTAATTTTTACATACAAATATAAAGGTATGTTTTCCAAATTATCTCCCATGCAATAAGAAAAATTACCGGACAAAAACATTCATGTTTTATAAAAAAAAACCTAGTAATAATTTTCAAAGAGGCGCAACTTCAAAATGAAAATAGTTTTCAAGAGGGATGAATTAAAGAATTTAAAATGTTAAATAAATGACACAGACTACTAAATTTACCAACCAAACACACCGTATTCCGATAGTGAGTGCTGAATAGCCAATGATCACAAGTCATGGGAGCACTCCTAGGCTCTAGTTAGTTGTGATCCCTAGGTATCTTGTATCTCAGTGAAAGTAACCATAATAAATATTAGTTCTCATGAACACGAGACACTAGATGGGGGAATAACCATATATTAGTGATTCCACAACATCATCACCATCATAGTTTATTTAGTGTTTTCATTTTCAAACTTGCTACGTGAAATAGGGGCCAAACCCCATGGGATCACTAGCATACTAGTACACGTCTTCCCACCTAGATACTCGGGATTCCCTTTAGTTCTCAATAAAGTAACACATATTATCCAATAAACTTTTAACATCAAAATTCTGTTACAAAACCATAAACACACAAACATCCCATAAACATTCTCACATTTCATTCACAAATCAATAAACCAATAAAAAAATTTGTAAAACAATTTCAAAGAGTATAACGAGGCCTTGACCATACAATTTATTCAAAAATAATCTTTTGAGTCCATAAACACATCAATAACATAAAAACCATATTTGTAATCCCCAAAACCAATTAATAAATTACTTTCATGGACCATAAAATGTCCCCAAAAGATAGAACATGAAACTCATATGGAATCCATTTTTACAAAAAAAAAATGTCAAACGTGCCTTTAAACGTTTCTGAAAACAAGAATTTGACCAAGGTACGCATTTAAATTTAATTAAGGAGGTGTATATATACCATTTACAGAATAAAAAAATCATTATTAAATCCCTTAAAACATTCAAGTTACATATTCAAAAGACAACCATTTTCATAAGGATATGAAACATGCCATTTTCCAACAACTCGGGCCAAAACATGTTATAAACGAAAACCCATTTGTTTTCAAAACACAATCCAAATTTTAAATCCATATAAGGACCCAAAAATACCATTTATCATTATTCCAATTCATTTATAAATTCAAACAAATAATTTTTTAATCACACGTCACACATAAAATCCAACCGGGCAATTTACCGAACACATGACATGCCCTTTTTAAACAAATCAATTTATTTTAAGAACATGACAAGGAATAAAACACCAATTTCATGTAATATTTTTTAGAGATACTGTAACATTGTCAAAATACCATAAAATATGTTTTAAACCTCACAAAATAGTTTCAAAAGATAGTAGAATATTTAAACAAACACTTGGTGTGCGCTTTTATGACAAAACAACTCTACCTTTCACAAAACTGGGCTTAAACAACTTTTTTTACACCAAGAAAATTATCCAATGGATGAAAAACAATAATAAACATATATATAATATGTTTAAAATAATAAAATGACGAAACATAAATGATAAAGTCGTGTTCAAGGGATATCTTACCTAAAATCTTTGACATAATGGAAATGCACACCCAATATCACCATCTGAGGGTTTATAAACCCTAAACCTATAATGACCATCCCCAAATGAACAAAAACCCCATCAAAATTCATGGTATAACAGAACCCTAGGTCTAACATAACAATTTGAGAATATAAAACCATGAAATAATGAAAAGGAGGAGGAAGAGGTAAGAGAAAGGGGAAGGAATCTCACCTGGCCACCTAGAAAACTATTCGTCTTCTATTAGATATTCACCCATAGAGACAATGGAAGGGATTGTAACTTTATGGAGAGACTCCTAAGGTCTGTAAGAACCAGGGAAAGTATATTTTTTGGAAAAAGAGTACTAATTAAATGATTTATGGATGAAATGATTTACATTCTCAATTCTGGATGTTTTGAGGAAACCTGAGAAACTTCGCCCTAATATTCGACTCAAATGATCTCAAAAAGGTAAAATCAATAATGGGTGTGAGGATAGTTATTTTAGATTATAATGGGATGTGGAATCACAGAAAAATATTAAAACATGAAAAATATATAAAATAAACAAATTAAAATTTTAAAACTGGAAATGGGCCCACGGGCTGGCCCAATACCTAAATAAGTCACCCAAATTCACCATGAATATTTATTCATAATTGGTAAAAAGGAATATTTAGGATTTAATATTTATGTGGAGAAAAAATAATAAGTTTAATGATTCAAAAATGATAAAAAAAATAATGTGTTATAAAAAAACAAAATATGTTTTTAAATCTAGAAATGAGCTTGCGGTTTGGCCCAAATCATGAAGTAACTACCCTTTCTACAAAAAATCCAAAAATAAAATTGAAGAACCCAAATATGGATGATTATAAATATATGAAAATTCAAAAAATAGCATTAATCTCACCAAATAATTAGGAAAAGGATCAATATTTACAATAAACCAGATCAAAATAAAGACATGAAAAACCGGGTGTGACAATTCTCCCCACCATTAAAGATTTTCGCCCCCTAAAAGGCATATCACATTCTAGATAATTGATCAACTCCTAAGGATTATTTATAAATATGTTCCATAATCCTAATAAAATGAAACACCATCAACCATTAATGGATCTTAATCCTCTTACCTCAACCAAAACACTATCTATCAACCACTTCTTGAGAATCAACCGAAAGATCGAGTCACTACCTCCACAACCAAACCAAGAACTCGGTTGTTGGACCTTATACCAAGGAACCCAACAATCACCCAAACCAATGATAACTCACAAAAACTAAATATTCTAGTGGATTACGATATGGACTCCCCACCATTAAGAAACAACTATCACTATATAAGTTCTTAGGCGGAAAAATCAACGAGGCATATGGTGGGTCTCCCCACTATTAGAACCCAACATGCAATGAACAAACAAGAATTCAAGATGATCTAGAATCAAGCCTCACTCACACAAGCCCAACAAAACTCTCATGAAAAAACCTACCAACCCAAGTTGATAGGAACACAAGATGAACATTTAATCTACCCATTCTCGAATGGAGGTGGAAAGAACTAGGCCAACACTCTCTGTATGGATCCAAACCACCACCAATTAGGGAGGGGAGGTAAGGGGACCTAATCATTAGGCCATTAAAACCAGAAAAGAAATGAAGTAACTACCTCACTGAAATGGTAGAGGTATGATCTTAGCAATACTACCCACAATCATAGGAATCCTGCCTACGCTCCAACTTCACTCCAAAACCTATGGATGGAGCTCTGATGGATGAAGCATCTCTTGACTCGCAGTTAGGATTTGATAATTCCCAACTTTTACTCAATCCCTTAGTTCCACACAGTACCACATAACACTCCCCAGAAGAAACAACATATCAAGAGACACAATGAAACTCTCTTCCTCAATAACACATTTTTATCCAAACAAGAACATGGAGATACACAAAACTATTTTCACTCACTCCGAATGAGGATCATAATGAAAAAGACACACAAAAACACCCACTAAACATCACTAAGAACAACTACTATAATCGTGATAATCACCATAAAGGGAAGACACTTTAAATCGAGCCCAAACAGCTCTCTATTTCAGAAAACAGGATGAGGTATCATTCTAAGAGGTGGATTTAACATTTGAAACAAATCCTTAGGTTGATCAACTGGAAATCATGCCAATGGAAAACCATTTGTGGCCACATCACAACATCCAACACATCTTTATAAAACTGCTAAACATTACCTCAAATACGAGCCACCAACAAGATTCCATCTCAAGATGAAACAAGAGTATGAGTTCTAGATCATAAGGAATCATACCAAATATAAAACACTTCTAAGAAATAGGATAAACCACCCACATAACCATCAGTTCATAAAAAACACCAAAATTGTTTATCTCAAAACACTTTTGAAAAAAAATAAACTAACTTGGTGGATTTTCACAGTCACCAATGGAGTTTCATCAAGTCTCAGTCACATGAACATTTACATGTCATCCTAGGCACTCAAATACCATTCCATACCATCCATTCATCCATATATCCACAAAACCTTTAATGTGAGAACCCATGAAAACACTGAATGAAAAATCAAAACATCATCAATACAAAAATAATCATGTACCTTCTAAAGGAACATTAACCACCAAATCGAAAACCATTTTCAGATATCACAAGACAATCCACACTTCATCAAGAACCATTTGATTAAAAAATGATCCATTTCATTTAATAGAACTTCCAAAAACAACCATTATATTCTATATATCCCTTTCACATTTAAAAACCCAACAAGGTCTAATTTCATAATCAGACAACCACAAAGGCCAAAACCCCTTTCCAGAAAAACCCTAGTTGCTCAAAACCAAATTTCCAAAACCAATTCATCATATTAAAACACTTTTCAACAGGAAAAAACACCCCATTTAAAACAGAGTTTCATAATTAATTTAAAATTATTCACACTTTAAAAACCTTTTATTTCAACAAACCACAAGTTTGGACTAGGGAAAATCCAATCCTGTTAAATCATTTCCACTTCCTCCAAAAAAATTGCTAAAAAACACAACCTTCCAAAACCATTCTTATATTTAATTTTTAAAACACCTTTTTGCCCTTTTCAAAATCAAATCCTTCCTTTAAAACCCATTTCCCTAATTCTCACATAAGTATTTTCAAAACAAAAATTCACAAAAGGGTCCAAGAAAGGTCCAAGAAACCCGCAAAAGGGAACTAGTGTCGGTAGGTGACTTGACCATATGGTTGGCGGCCATATGTCAAACACAAAACCAACATAGAGAGACTTATTATAACCATGCCCCATCTCAAAATCACTTTCCATGCCCTACGAGTTGATGCAGGCCATTAGTTAGACTATCCTTTTCATATCCCAACTGCAAACAATCAACAAGAAAAAAAGGAAACTAATAAAACTGGATATCCTGTGGAAACTCGAGGATCATAAGGAGAAAGAGTTTGTGACTCTCTTCTTACACTAACCACTAATGTCCCAAAAATACTACTACATATACCTTTAAATCCCCCAAATAACAAGGGCACTCTAAAAAAGGTCTTCTAAGAGCCGACCTCCTTTGATACCATTTTGTCACGAACCAGCCTGAGTCGACCCTGAATCGGTCATAAGGATCAGCATGTGATATGTCCCAAGAGGTGTTCCCGAGCCTCCCAGGATGGCGACAAGCACTAGGGGAATCAATAAAGTATAAATGGGAACAATTTCTACCAAATATAAACAATAAAACAAACAACCTAAGGAAATGGACTTCCAAAAATACATTTACATAAAAATTGAACTGAACATTATTTGTACAGGAAACTGAAAGTATGACTAAAAAAACAACTCAACTGATCAAACCTGATAACCAAATAACTCCATGTGACCCCTCTGGTCACTTTCCAACACAATTATCACACGTTTCCCAAGGCTATCGAACTAATGCTGAAACCTGTACAGGGGATAAAAACAGAAGAAGCCTATAGGTATAAGTATTAAAACTCAGTAGGTTAGACCATTACTCTATTCCCAATGCACATCATTTAAAATAAAATAAACATAAATTTCAAGTTTAAAATGAAAATATAAAGGTATGTTATCCAAAGGAGGTCCCATATTATAAGAAAAATTACCAGACAAAAACATGCATGTTTTATAAATAAGAATTCCAGTAATAATTTTCAAAGAGGTGAAACTTGAAAATGAAAATAGTTTTCAAGAGGGATGATTTAAAGAATTTAATATTTTAAATAATTCACACACACTACTCAATTTTCCAACCAAACACACCGTTTTCTGACTGTGAGTACAAAATAGCCAATGAGCACAAGTCATGGGAACACCCCTAGGCACTATTTTGTTGTGAGCCCCAGGTACCACATATCTTAGTGAAAGTAACCATAATAAATATCTATTATTATGCACACAAGTCACTAGTAGAGATTATACCCATAACCTATTGGTACCCCAACATCATCATCATCATAGTTTAGTTATTTTTGTCATCATCAAACTTGCTACGTGAAACAGGGACCAAACCCGATGGGATCACTAGCATACTAGTACATGTCCTCCCACCTAGATACCTGGGATTACTTTTTGGTCTCAATCAAGTTACACATATTATCAAATACACTTTTCACATATAAATTCCATTACCAAACCAGAAATGAAAAAACATCCTACAAACATGCTTCACATTTCTATCATGAATCAATAAACAACTAAAAAGTTTTGTAAAAAAAATCATGGAGTATAATGAGGCCTTGCACATAAAATACATTCAAAATGATCATTTAAGACAAATAACCCATAAATAACATAAAAATCAGATTTTTAAGCCCTAAAACCAATTAATAAATCACTTTCATGGACCATAAAATGGACCCAAAGATAGAACATGAAATACATATGGAAACAATTTTTCAAATAAAAAATGAAAAACAAGCCTTTAGGCCTTTCTCAAAACTAGAATTTGAACAAGGTATACATTTAAATTTTATTAAGTAGGTGTATACAGACCATTTACATTATAAAAAAAATTATTAAATCCCTTAAAACACTCAGGTTACATATTCAAAACACAACCATTTTCATAAGGATGTGAAATGGGCCATTTTCCAACAACTCGGTCCAAAACATGTTGTAAACCAAAACCCATTTTTTGTAAAAAAAAATAAATATTGGAAAGCCATATAAGGACACAAAAATATAATTTATCATTCTTACAATTAATTTATAAATCCAAAAAAATAATTTTTAAATCACACATCACACATAGAGCCAACTGGGCAATTTAACGAACACATGACATGCCCTTTTTAAACAAAAAAATTTATTTTAAAAACATAACAAGGAATAAAACACCAATTTCATGCCATGTATTATTAGAGCTACTGTAACATGTTCATAATACCATAAAATAGGTTTTAAGCCTCACAAAATATTTGTGAAAGATAGCGGAACAATTAAACAAACTCTTGGTGTGCACTTTTATGAAAAAACAACTCCACCTTTCACAAAACAAGGCATAAACATCCATTTTTTCACACCATAAAAATTATAAAATGGATTAAAAACAATAATAAACATATATATAAGTTTTGAACAATAATAAAATTATGAAACTTAAATGATAAAGTCATGTTTAAGGGATATCCTACCTCAAATCCTTGGCGTAATGGAAATGCACACCCAATATCACCATCTGAGGGTTTATAAACCCTAAACCTAGGAAGACCAGCCCCAAATGAACAAAACCCAAATTAAAAATCATTTTATAACATAAACCTAGGTCTATCATGACTAGCGGAGAATATAAAAATAATAAATAATGAAAGTAGGAGGAAGAGGTAGGAGAAAGGGGAAGGAATCTCACCTTGCCACCTAGAAACTTCTTTGAATTATATTAAATCATCACCCTTAAAGAAACGTTAATGGATTGGAACTTATTGGAGATTCTCATAAGGTCTAGAATAACCAGTTAAAGGATATTTGTGGGAATAATAATACGAATTGAATGATTTATGGTTGAAACAATTTACCTTCTTAATTCTGGATGTTTTGAGGAAACATGAGAACATTCGCACTAATATTCTATTCAAATGAGCTACAAAGAGGTAAAATAGATAATGGGGGTAATATAGGTATTTGGTATTTGAAATAGAGGTGGAATCACAGAAAAATATTAAAAATGGAAAAAGATATAAAAGAAAAATATTATATTTTTAAAAATGGAAATGGGTCCATGGGCTGACTCAATACCTAAATAAGTAACCCAAATTCACCATGATTATTAATTATTAATAGGTCCAAAAGGATATGTAGGATTTAATATTTCTGGGGAGGAAAATAGGAAGTTTAATGAGTCAAAAATGATAAAGAATTAATGAGTTATAAAATAAACAAAATTTGTTTTTAAATCTGGAAATGAGCTCACAGTTTGGCCCAAATTAGGAAGTAACCACCCTTTCTAAAAAAACTAAAAAAAATAAGTGAGGCACCAAAATATGTATAATTATATATAGATGAAACTTCAATATTCAACATTAATCACGCCAAATACCCAGGAAAAGGATCAGTATTTCCAATGAACCGGATCAAAACAAAGACATGAAAAACCTGGTGTGACATTAATCATGAAACCCATTCCTAGATAATCTCCCAAAATCCCTCCTATCACACTATTTTCTTCTCCTTGGGAAGAAATACAATAATAATTATTTTGGTGAAAACCAAAAGGAGTTATCCGAAGAAGAGGTGACATTCATCAAAATGTATTTTTATATTATTTCATTCTCCACTCCCATAATTTATTATTATTCCATGTTTATAGAATAAAATAAGTATCCTAAACATACTAATATTTTTTTATTATAGTTTATATAACTACACCTACACACACTTCCATCAAATGGGTAATGAGATTGGCATTTGTGTATGGAAAATTATCGCCAAACGGAATGATATAGTTCATTTTTCCTTTACGGGCTCTCATTGTTGGGAATTATAATGAAAACTAAATATTTCTATAAAATATATTTATCTATATTATATTTATGATGAATTCATAATTATTGAATTTTTATATACACATACCTTCATGAATGAAATTTTTTGTAAATATGATTACATTTTTTGTAGATGTGTGGACTACCACCTCCTCAAACCGATGTGATACATTCACACCTAACATGGAATGTATTAAGGATTGTTTTAATTAAAAATATTTTATATAAATAAAATAAATATGAAATTCATTGGATATTTATATCTAAAGAAATATAATACATCATTTTCTTTATTATAGTTTCACGCACTGAAAAAGTGACAACGTTGTTCGTGGATGTGTGGACTACTTCCTCCTCGATTTGATATGATTACTTTTACATGAAAATAATTATATATATATGTAAATGTGATTAAATAATATTATATTTATTATATAATAATAATTATTTAATGATAAATGTTACTTACCTTCATTCCATAATGATTATTGAAAAATGGTAACGTTACTCATGCGTACGTATGGGCTACCATCTACATGACTGTAATGTTGGTTTATATTTCATATCCATATTTTGTGACTAGTTTTTTAAATATAATTTATGTATAAATATGATAATTATTTCATTATTATTATTATTTATATGTTTATATAATGACCCATTTTTCCATAGTTTAACTACCAATTTCATTTTGGACAAATAACGTGAGTATGTTCAAAACACGCAATATAAATTTAATTATTTAAGTAGTTATTTTAAAAAATTATAGTAGGTGAAATAACTGTAATTATAAACTAGAGAAGTATTCTGATGAATGTGAATAATTAACATAAGTTTATTATTTAGGAAGATAAATACCCACTAACAAGTCAAACTCAAGGTAAGCAATTTTATCTCAACCCCCTTTCATTAAGGCAATTCTTCATGATATGCACCTTCATTATATTATACGGTTAGTATAAATCTCTTGTGACATTATATATCCATATTTCACATTTTATCATTATATTTAATGTTTTTTAAAATTTTATTACTTCATGAGGCTTAATATTTATAATCCCATGGTTGTATGGAATACTTTGATTATTCAAATATTTAATTTCAAAATATATTATCTATGTCAAAAATATTGATATTATTTTACATATTTATTTATATGTATATAAAAGGGTTATAAAGGAAATATTATGTATATTTTTAATACCATTCAAGTATTTTCATTAATTAGTCTTTTTAAATGTTTTATACAGAATGTTTTGACAAACAGAAAAAAGAATGATATATTATTAACATACACGACAACAATGACTTTTCCACTACCATTGACATTATATTATTTTTGGATTCCATTATAAAATTTCATATTTTGTTAAATGAAAATTATTATTATTATTTGTGTATTTTGGTATTTAAAATGAGTTTTCAAAGGAATTTTGTTTTTATTAAAAATTGTATTTTTGAAAGAAAATGGTATTTTAATAACAAAAAGTGATTTTCAAATGAGTTGAAAATATATTTCAAATGATTAAATATTTTATTTTATGTTGTGGTACTTATAAATTATAAATGATGTGTGTTCCTATATAGTTATGGGTGATCCCATTATATCTTAAACGATGGGTGTTCCAATATAACGCTCCAATGCAATAGATAATGATTATATTTTATAGAGAGTTGTACTCTACATTTTCTGTATGGTCATTCCAATCTATAAGGGTTCTGTAAGGGTTCAATGTGATGATGTACCAAGGTACCTACATGAATTTTATATGTTTTATAATAATTTTTCATGGAAATAATTTTCTTTTAATAAGTAAAATGGATGATATTTATTAAATAATGATATTTCTCTTTTTAGGTAAAATGTTATATTTTTAAGAAAGTTTTTTCATGAGTTTTAAAGTTTATCAATAGACTAACGGTTTCCTTATTTTAATATCCCTTGTTGAGATTTTAATGCTCGTACCATGTTTTTAAATGTTTTTCATATGATTTCATGATGAGTAAGGGATTGAAAGAGATAAAGTTGAATTTCATGAAGACTTTTCAAAAAAGTGATAATGCATTATTTTTTAAGAAAGGTTCATAAGGTGAATAAAAAAGTATACTGGTCATAATTATATCCACTGTATTTTATATTTTGGATATGTATTAGACATGGCCTAATTGTCTACAACTATAAATCTAAAAATATATTGAGTGTAAAAGAAAATAATTTCATTACGAAAACTCAAATATTTATATAATATTTTAGGATAGGGCCTTATAGTTGTTCTCAATGGTCGATTTAGATAACTTTTGATGTTAATGTAATATTAATAACTTTACTTGGAATTATTTTAATTTATTATAAAGTTAAAATGTTATATCATTTTAATATTACCAGGTTGCTTCAACTAAAATATGTCTATTTAGAATGGTTTCCCGTTGGGGAAATAGGGAAGTGGTGATGGGAAGAAACCAAGAATAAGATATTATTTCAAATTAGTATCCTTAGAATGTCATAATTAGAATGAAATAGTTTTTTATAGTAATAAATTAGTTGACTTAGGAAATAAATGGTGGTGGTATCCATGATAGAGAAACACAATATATCATAAAGTAAAGTTCCTTTTATGGATAATTTCATGATTCAACATCCCCCATCATTCAGTGGATCATATGATCCAATGATGGTTGAAGGATGAATCAGTGATCTGGAAAAGATATTTGATGTCAATGGATGTTCATAATGTCAAAATTTAACCCAAAATTTATCATTTTGAAGGTGAAGTTGATTTTGGAGGTCTTTGGTTAAGAATGCACCAGAGAAAGATGATATTGATTCTATGTATTGGGAAACATTCAAATAAATTTTCATTGAGAAATATTTCCCTAAGGTTGTTTGACTCTAAATGGAAAAAAATTCAGAATGGAGGAAAATATATGAAAATTATATAGATCTATATGAAGAAATCTTCATAATATTTTCTAAGTATGTGCTATATTTTATTCAGGGAACTGATAGAAAAATTAGTCTGTTTTCCCAAGATTGAAACTAATCCTACAAAGATCTTTTTACATGTGATGATTTACATACATTATAAGGTTTCTCATTGTGCTAAAAAGGTTGAGATGGAGTTTTTTGAATCATATGTACCTCATGATGATGAAGGTAAAAAGAAGTTAGGAATCTAGGTAATGGGTAAACATACAATAAAGAAATATTGTGGTAAAAAAATGAAGTTCCAATCTTCTATTAAGTGTGGTAAAAATCACCATGTTGAATTTATTGTGAATAAATGGAAGTGTTATCAATGTGGAAGGTTTTTTCACATGGCCCAAGAATTCAGTTAAAAGAATCCCAAGGAATCAAAGAATGTAGTGATAGATATCCATCCAATAGTAAAACGTTTTAGCTATAATGAGATGGGTCATTATACTAATTTATTTCCAAAGGTAGATTCATAGGATGGAAATCTTCATGATAAAAAATAGAAAGGTGTAGTGAAGTTATTTTATAATACGATAGTCGATGTGGGCTGTCAAATGTAGAGTTGACAGGTATGTTACTTATGTTTTCAAAATATTCCATTACCTTGTTTGACATTGGATCTTCACATTATTTCCATTCTAAAAAATTTGAAAGTAAATTGGGAATATCACCTCCTTAATGAAAGATAGAGCTTTTGGTAAAAACTAAGGGTGAAATTATTAAAGAAACTAAGATTTGTAGGAATATTCCTATTGTAATCAATGGGATTTTCTTTCCAAAAAATTTTATTGAACCAGCCATAGTAGATTTTGATATCATTTTTGGTATGGATTGGGTTTTAGTTTATATTACTAAGAAATATTGCAGTGATAATAAAATTATGTTAAATAATTTTATGAATTTGATAACTTACCAAGAAGCTGATAAATTTATTAGTGATGGAAATGAAGGTTACCTAGATCATTTTGTTCAAAATAAATAAACTATTCAAATTAGTTATGTTTTAGTAGTAATGGAATATGTGTATTTTTTTCTATATGATTTTATTAGCCTTATTCGTGATCAATAGTTTTAGGTAATTTTTTTCATGGTACCTTAATTAAATATTATTTTTGAACCCCCTTATCAAATGGATAAATTGTAACTTTTATAGATGAAGAATAAATTACAAGAGTTATTAGAAAAAGGTTTCATCTGTCCAAGAACCTCCGTAAGGGATTCTCCTTTATTTTTTATTGAAAAGAAATATGGATCAATGATACTTTTCATTGATTATAGAGCCTTTAATAACATCACTATTAAGAATAAGTATCCTTTTTCTCATATCGTTTATTTGTTTGATCATCTCTAGGAAGAATATTTTTTTTGTGAAGGTTTACTTGAGGTCGGGGTACCATCAGTAGAAATTGATGGATTTTGACATTCTAAATAATTCATTTCAAACTAGATATCGTCACTATGAATTTCTTGTTATGTGATTTGGATTATTTTATGCACCTTTTGTATTCATGGATCTTATTAATAGAATTTTTCATGAGTTTATGGATAATTTTTTTGTTGTCTTTATTTTTGACACTTTAGTATTTTTTAAAAGTAAATAGGAACATGAAAGGAATCTAGTGGTTTTTTTGATAACCTTAAACAAAAAAAAAATTAATGTAAAATTTATTATGTGAGAATTTATATAACATCAAATTTAATTTCTTGGCCACAATTTTCTAAAGATGGAATATATTTTGATCATACTAAAATGAATGTTGTTGAATAATGGACAAGATCGACATATATCACCAAGGATCATATTTTTCATGGATTAATGAGTCACCACAACCTGTTTGATGAAAACATTTCTTTTTTTCTATAACACTAACTAAGTTAACTCAAAAAGGAGTTAATTTCATGTATACAAAAGAATGTGATTTTTTTTCAAGAATTGAAGAGAAAATTGGTGAATGCTCCTATTATTTCCTTGCCTTCCAAAAATGGTGAATTCATTATCTAAATTGATTATTCATTGAAAAAATTTATTATTTCCTAATGTATAGTGATTAGGTAATTTATTATGCTTCATGTTATTTGAAAAATCACGTGTTGAATTACCCTATGCATGATATGAAATTATATTCTATTATTTTCCCTTTAAAAGTTTAGAGGAAAATTTTGTATTGAGTAAGCCGGTAAATATATAATGAATTTATAATTTTGATGTATATATTCACTAAGAAATATTTCATCATGAGATAGAGAATATGGGTGGAACTAATCCATGATTATTATTTCATAATTCATTATTATCCTAGAAAATAAAACAAGGTGGTTGATGATTTGACTCAAAAAAGTAATTCTACATTAACCATGTTATGTTTGGAATGTAACCCTTTGGTTACTTAATTATGAATTTATCCTAGAAGTTATGGTTGTAGGGACATCCATTGTTTTATTTTAGGTTTTAGTGAAATTGAGTTTGTAAAACAATTAAGAGATCTAAGAAGGATGATTAGTCATTTTAAGAAAAGGGATAATCCATTATGAATGATAAGTTTCTGAATTTTAATATTGATGAATAAGGTTTTTTTAAATTAGGAAAAATGCTATTGGTGCCTTGTGATTCACATTTAAGGAAATAATTGTTGACCGAAGCTCATAGTTCTCTATTTTCCATTCATCTGGGAAGAACTATGTTGTACATATACCTTCTAGAGTATTAGTGGTGGGATGGAATAAAAATATATATTGATTAATTTAACATGAACTGTATGAATTTTCAATTGGTTAAAGAAGAATGATAATTATCAAAGGGGATGCTTCAATCATTTATAATGCTATATTGGAAATAGAAGAATATATAAATGGATTTCATGGTAATATTATCAAAGTCTTCTCAAGTTAATAATGATATTTGGGTTAATTTTTATTCATTAACGATATATACTCATATTCTTACCATTTGATATATGATTTATTTAAAGAATCATTCTATATTAAATCTAAAAAGAAATTTTCAGGCTACATTGATTGTCTCTCTTCATTATATCATATGGTGATCCCAAGTTAACATACAATTTTTGGAAAGTAATTTAGAAGTAATTCGGTAATAAATTATATTTTAGTGCATCTTTTAATCCTCAAAATAAAGGACAGTCATATAGGAAAATTTCGACCTTGGAGAATATGATTCATTCTTACTCAATGAATTACTAGGGATGTTGGTATTGATTTCTTTTTTTGGTTGATTTTTATTATAATAATATTTTTTATTATAGTATAAATATGGCACCATTTAAGGCATTATATGGTAATTCGTTCCAAACACCAACTTTTTTGGATGATATAAGACAAAGGATGTTTATGGGACCAGAGTTGGTAATGGAAATGGTAGAGAAAGTTCAGTTGATTCATTCACACATTAGGGTGGATCAGAGTTGGGAGAAGAGTTATGCGAATAATAATTGGAAAGATCATTCTTCTGAGGTAGGTGATCATGTATTTTTAAAAAAATTGATGGAAAAGTTTCTTGTGTTTTTATAGAAAGTGAAGATGAGTCTATGGTTAATTGGATCATATGAAATCTGGTAAAAAGTTTTATTGGATAATATGAAATCTAGTAAAAAGTTGTATCTGTTTCATACCAAGTGTATTTACCTCCGAGTTTATCCTAGGTACACAATTTATTTCATGTGTCAATGTTATGGAAGTATGTACTGAATTCAATTTAGGTTTGGATCCCTAATATTTTTTAGATGGAATAGAATCTTTATTATGAGGAACAAGAAGTTCAGGTTCTTGAAACTAAAAAATAAATAGTACATTAGAGGGGGTTATGCACAACCCCCTATAAATTCAATTTGTGTAACATTAGAGGGGGTTCTCCACAACCCCCTGTAATCATCAAATTCATAGGGTGTTATGAACCCCCTCTAAATTCATTTTCTATAAGAATTAGATATGGATTATGTACAACCGAAATTACTCATCGAATTTAGACGGGGTTATATATAGATCCCCTTAATTTCATAAATTTGAGATGGTTTTGAACCCCTTATAAATTTTTTAACATAACTATTTTAATATCTGGTTGGATTTTAGAGGTGGTTCAACCCCCCCACCCCACCCCCCCCCCAATATCCTAAATTAGAGGGGGTTCACCCCCCCCCCCCCCCTCTAATTTCTTAAATTAGAGGGTGTTCAAAACCTCCTTTAATGTCTTTAAATTGGAGGGGGTGGAAAAACCCCTCTAAAGTGTTTAAATTAGAGGGGGTTCAAAACCCCCACTGATGTCATTAATTTTTAAGGGATTCCAAAACTCCCTCTAATATCAATAATTTAGAAGGGGCTCAAAACCCCCTCTAATATCATTAATTTAGAGGGGGGTTCAAAACTCCCTCTAATTTATGAGATTAAAGGGGTTGTGAACACCCACTATTTTAAAAAATAAACTTCTATAATATATATAAATATATATAATTTAAAAACAATATATAAATGTATTTAAATACATTATATTAACATATTATTTAAAATATTTATATGATTGTATTTAATGGTATTTATATATATACATAAATATAATTGTACAATATTATGTAATTTAAAATATATTTATTTATATAAATTGTATTTTATATAATATTAATTATTTATAATATAAAATCATAATCATATTATATAAATATATACATAAATATAATTAATCTAAAAAATATATCATATAAAAATTCAATCTTGTAGTTTTTATAAATTATATTATAATAATAATAATAAATATATTTTTATATAATAGTTTTATGCCTTTATGTTATATATAATTAATATTATGTAAAATAGAATTTATACAAATAAACTTGTATTAATTTATAGTTATTGAAATACAAATATATATTAATGTACGTATTAATAAATTTATGTATTGAAATACACTGTATAAATATTTTTATAAATTTTATTTTATATAATATGAATTGTATATAATATAAAATTGTATTTCCTATAATATTATGTATATTTTTCAATAAATTGAATTTCATATAATATTGATTATATATAATATACATATCAACTATATATAATATAATATTGTATTTCATATAATATAGATTATATTTAATATACATATTAATTATATATAATATAGTATTAATTATATATAATATAATATTAATTATATATACTATAATATTAATTATATATAATATAATATTAATTATATATAATATAATATTAATTATATATAATGTAATATTTAATAAATATAATATTAATATTTGTATAAAATGTATTTCATATAATAATAATAATATATTTATTTTATATAATATTATATAGTTTATACAAATAAATATATTTATTAATAAAAATAAAAATTAATATATGTATTGAAGGATAATATATAAATATATTTTTAAAGACATTATATAAAATATTATTTAAATACTTATAAATATATATATATATATGTATTTTAATATATATATATATATAATATAAATATGTATTTAATTATATATAAAAATTACATAAATATATA
This sequence comes from Viscum album, assembly GCA_963277665.1. Lineage (NCBI taxonomy): Eukaryota > Viridiplantae > Streptophyta > Magnoliopsida > Santalales > Viscaceae > Viscum > Viscum album. The sequence goes on from OY728156.1 coordinate 409,711,426, forward strand.
ATAAAAATTTATTTAATATAATATATATTTGATATAAATCATAAAATAAATTTATTGTATTTATAAAACCAAAATATAATTTTTATAGATTAAAAAATAGATATAATAAGAATAATAATAACTAATAATATTATTGTTATCGCACACACACACAAATAAGTACAATATATACATATATACTTGTGTAATATATTTACGTGATATATAAATATATAATATATAATATATATATAATTGCATATACTTATAAATATAGTAAATAATCTATATTATTTTTTAAATGTATGTAAATATATTATGCTAAAAATATTTATTATAATAAATAGTTAAATATATATAAATACAATAATGCATATTTTTTATATCAAAATGTGTTTGCCTTAGTGGTTGTTGGGCGGGTTTTCGACGTTGTTAGTGTTGGGTCTGCCCAGGTTCGATTCCCAGTCATTTCATTTTTCGATGGGTAGGGAATTAATTGGAGTGTGGTGGAAGGTAGGTGGGGGAGGAGGGTGCTAGATGCGGGAACCGAAGGGCGCTGGGAGGGAGCGGGACCAATGAGGGATACGAGAACTGGAGGGTCGTTGGGCAGGGAAGGGTATGGGAATTGAAGGGGCGTTGGGAGCAGGACCGGAGGAAGAGAGTGGGACTGGGGAGGGAGGGGGAACAAGAATTGATAGGAGGGACTAGGGGGATGGGAGGGAACTGGGAATAGGGGATGAGGAGGGGGAGGGAGTGAGCGATCCCTAAAAAACTGAAAAGCTTTAGGAGCGGTTGTAAAAATCGCCCTTAAAGTAACACCCTTTTTAGGGGTGGTTCAAATCACCTCAAAAGCCATTGATCTTGGTCTGGTTGTAGCATTGGTGAATTTATGCCAACATTAGAGTGGGTTTATACCCCCCTATAATGTAACCGCTGCTAAATTCACCATGAATTTAGCAACGTTGGCTCTAAACCGCCCCTAATGGAAGTAGGTGGCCACATTAGCGGCAGTTCATCACAACCACCGCTAATGTATTTAGAAGGGGTTATAACTCCTTATAATTTCAATAAATAACACTCTCTAACATAACCATTTTTTTAGTGTGACCACAAAGATAAAGTGTTGCTGAATAAGGCTATTTTTTGGTATTTTTCTGAGAACTTTCATATTTTGATGAATAATGAATAATACTGGATTTTAGTTCAAAACTAATATTTCATCCAATTTAATAACATAGTTAAATTATATTTTAAAGTTCTTTTAAAGGATAATTATATCATTTTTAAATCATTTTATCTAATTTATTTCATTGTAATAAATTTCACATTGAATTTAGATATAAAAATAAGCAAGCTTTTAAACATTTTTACTTTATAAACCAGCATTATCGTCCCATCTATGAGATTAAATTTAAATTATTTTCATCCAAATATTTGATTAGAATTTGGATAAATGGATTCCATATTTCGAATCATAATAATTTATAATTTATAATAAGTTTAACTTAGTTTTTGACCAAAAGTATTTGTGAATTTAATTAAAATTTAATTTCAATGATTAATAGAAAAATTATCTTAACAAGGGACTAAACATAAACATAAGAGACAAAATGTCAAAAATCAATTTGATGTTCATATTTCAACCCTGACCTCCCTTGGATAGAATTTAGACCAATATTGGAGCCACATGACAAGGGAAAAATGTGGGTGGAGATCCCTTTTCAAAAATTTACAAGAATTCCATTCCTCCCTCACTATAAAAAGGCACTCACCCATCCATTTCTTAACACATATAAATCCTATTTGGCTCATAAAACCCATCCCAAAACTATCTCCAAAAATACATCACCACACCCTAGAGGCCTCCGCTTTGTAAGAAAGACAGCCAAGAATCCCTTTGGTGCAAACCAAATAGTATTATCCGAATAAGAGGTAACATTCCTCAACAAACATTTTTTATTTTTTCTATCTACACTCAATTAATTTAATATTATTCATTGTTTATATAATGTAAAGTCTCTTGTTTTTTAAACTGGGTTTAAATATGAAGATTTTCAAAAAAAAATCTCCTTTATCGACTAGTCATAATTTAAACCGAGCTCCAGAACATTATTCAAAGTGTTGGAACACTTAAAGATGTTGTTTTTGTACTTGGTTGAATACTTGATAATTTTCACGGGAGTTTCGATAAGTCTCGGGAGCACAAGATCCAGAAAAATCCGCTTTAATTATTCTTCAAGTGATTCCTACGGTTGCGGTCCAACCCATGATTCTTACCCAGTTTAATATTTTATTTATTTTAATTAAATAATATTAAATTGGAGATTTGTGATTAAATAGAATAATTTTTTATTAATAATAATTTTATAATTATTAGTATGGTGTCATAAATTATTTATATGTTAAAAGATTTTAATTTCATGATTAATGGGGTGTATCTTTTTTGTGAAATTAATGTGGCTTTTAGGTATCTCAAAGAAACATTTAATTAAATGAGAAGTTTTATATTTAATGAATATTTGTTTAATTAAATAAGAAGTTTACAAATTAATAAAGAAGAATTTTTATTTTTTATAGGGGTTGGGTTTTATCTAATGTTGAATAATAATAATAATGTGATTATTATTGTTATGGTGTTATGAGTATAATAATTATTATTAATTGTGGTTTTTATTATTATTATGAAGATCAATAATAATGGATTTTTTATTTTTTTAATTATATACAAGAAAAATGTTTAATAAATTAATTGTTGCAAATAGTTGTTTCATTTAATTAAATTGAGTAAAACATAATGTAATTAAATGATGTGTAGTGGATATTTTTGGGTTTTATCAGAGAAGTGTTTTATTATATGATAATAATAATGATGGTTATTATTATGAAGGTTTCATTTATTTAAGTTGGGGTTGAAATGAATATAATTAAATGAGATCTTGTGGGTTCCAATTAATTAAAGTCAAGTTTGATGGGAATTTAATTAGTCTATACGAAGCGGGGGTTTATTTAATTAATTCATATTGAGAGAATTAATTAAATAATGATGAGTTGGAGTTTTTAATTTAATTAAATGTAGTTAAACCATGTGGGTTAGTTGCGCTGTTACCTGGTTTTAAAAAATTTGTTTTTATTTAATTTAAATAAAACAATTATTTAATAATAATAATAATAAGGATTTTATTATTATTATTGTATTTAATTAATTAATTAAATGTTACAAGAATTTAATTGATTGATTAATGGGGAGTTTCAGAATTAATTATGAAACATTTATTTATAGGTAAATTAATGAAGAAACCTTATATTAAATGGGAATAATAAATGTTATTATTATTAAATTATATCTATTCGTTTAATTGGGTGTTAACTAGTTTATTTAGAGAGAATGGAAGAGGAGTTGCACTATAGGAGCAGTGACACGCACTAGGCTCCCATCCCCTATGAGGCATGCTACACCCCCCCCCCCTTTGGCTACTCTTCGCATGCCTGGGTCCTTCTGGTGACGTCATTAGTAATGTCCTCCTCGCAATGGTGAGTCCGTCTGCATTTGGTTCGTGATTTGCATCAACCGTTTGGCTCCTCCGTCATCCTTTTTTCTTAGCTGAGACCTTATGGTTCGAGTTTAATTGGGTTTCCTTATTTCTTTGGTTTTAGGGTCGTCAAATGGGCTTCTCTAGACCCATTGGTCCATTTTCCAAATACCTCTATCAAGGGAGAAGAATTTAGGCTCAATTTTGGTTCATCACCATCATATTTAGGTAAGATTTTAAACCCATTATTTGGTTTCTCACTCAATGATTTTGGTTCTTATAAAGTTTTTTTTGATGTAGTTAATATTTTGGGTGCGGGTTGGTCCCCACCACACTATTTATTGGTTCTGGTTAATGGTATTTATGTGCGACTATGTTCCAATAAAAACATGGTGCTTCTATGTAAATAAAAGGGTCGCATATTCAATCTAGTTCCTCCATAAGGTAGGGTCTTTTTTTCAAGTACTCAATTTTATAAATGAATTGATAAATTCCTTACTGTAATTTAATTAGGAATTTAATCCACGCATAGAAATATTTATATTGAATGCCTATTGATGTGAATTTAGAATTTTTAATGATTTAAAATGATAAATGTCATAAGTGTTTTGTGTGATAAGAAATATCAAGATTTTGTAACAAAACACCTCAATCAAGGTTCACTGACTTCAAACCAAAAAGTAGTGGTAGTATTATATCATGTTTTCTTATGGTTTCAGTTTTCCATATATCATTCTCTTATTACTGATATATAATGGGTTGATGACATGGAATAAATATTTGATTGTTGAATTAATCATGGGATGATGAGACTCTTCAATAGTGTTAATTATTTGTCGAATTAATTAAGGGATTTTTACCTTGTTGAAACATGATAATTAATTGGGAATTAATTAAATCGAAATGATGTGATAAATGAACTTTTTTGAATTAATTAATGGGATAATTCATTTTGGTTAAACTGATGTAATTAATGGTGAATTATTTATGTACTTTTTTAGTAATTGTTTAAAAAAATTAATTGTAGAAATTAATTATGGAGAGTCGAGATTTATATTGAGATAATTAATTTTTGGAAAATGAAATATGGAATTTTATTTGTTTTGTAAATTAATTAATTGAATAATTAATTAATGGTAATGTTTACTTAGTTAATTGTTGCATTAACTAATGGTTTTGGAATATTTAACTAATAGGTTGGATTGGTAAGGGAATAAGGATAATAGATTGGTAAGTCAATTATAATATTTTTTGTTAAGGAATTGGGATAATTAAATATTAATTTAATTATCTTGTTGTCTTTATTGTGGTTAAGAATAATTAATTGCTAATTAATTATTGACTATTGATATGCTAAATGGTAAATTAATTGTAGAATTATTTTTTGGGGGTTTATGTTGTTAATTAGTTGTTGAATTAATTAATGGATTTGACTAATAAATTTATGAATTAATTAATGTATGTTTTGGGGGTGTTAGACATGGAATTCTACACTAATGATAAATGTATATGTATGATTTATAAATGGGTTGTGAGATAGGGACTGCTGCTCCAAATACTCGCGGGGTGCAAGACATGGCATTCTACACTCAGTTTGCATGAAAATATTCTTTTATGGGATATGGACTGATGCTCCAAATACCCTTGGGTTGTGAGACAAGGACTGATGCTCCAATTACTCATGAGGGTGCTAGACATGAAATTATACACCCATTATTTGACATTGGTTTATTGTTCCAATTGGTCCTATGTGAACTGAATTAAATCATAAATGAAATCTTCTATGATGAAATGTTTTGTTATTGAATATGGATAATAGTTCAGAACCTAGCACGGCCGAGGCAGGTATTGAGATATGGGTGTCTAGGGGAACCCATGGATTTATGCGGTTAAATAAAGAATATAAATTAACTAGAATTGAATAAATGATAATTGAAAATGAATGTGTGATGACTGTTGTGTATGCATGAAAAATGTATAATACAGGTTCAAACACCAGCTGAGGGCTAAGGAAGGTACTTGGGTATATAGTTACACTATACTGGTTACTTTATTTATATGTGATTTCAAATTGTTTCAATTATTTATTGAATGTCTGGATTTGGGGTAAACATCGGTGGTCCTGACCTATTGAGATTTATATCTCACACCCAACTTGGGATACCATTTCACTAGGGTACCCGATTAGAATCAATTTGGTTATAGGACTACGTTGTTTGGATATACTTGGGATATAGAAGCATAGGAATGAAAGGAAGTTTGGGATGCTCAAGGAGATTTCCCTCAGGGCTTGAGTCATAATTTATTTATTTCTTTATTGATATGTAAATAATGATGTTTTGTTTATCACTTTTATATTTTTACCATCATAACATGCATGCATTGTATACCATTTTCATTGGCCATTTTATTTTATACAAGATTTATAAAATTATGTCTTCCACTGCTTTATCGTTATTCACACTATTTCTTCTTTTTTCTAATATTTTAAATTGTTTTTACTCTAATAAGATGGTATAGTATCCCCACTGACTATCCTTATACCCTCGCTGCTAGTCGGCAGCCTCTAGCGTACGGGGAGACGTGCTTGAGGTCATGTGGTGATCTGTCCGACCACCGGATCTGGGGTGATCTGGGTCGCAACATTACATATAATAATTTCATAATTATTAATATACTAATTTTTTTATATTAATATTTAGATGTACACCTATACACACTTCCATCAAAGGGGTAATGAAATTACCGTTCGTGTATAGAGAAAAACCGCTTCACGTAATGAGGTCATTCATTTTTCTTGAACACCTCTCACGGTGGAGAATTATGATGTATATGATATTTTTATATGATTTTTATCTATATTATATTTATTATGTATTTATACTTATTTAATTTTTATATACACATACCTTAATACTCTACATTTTGTGTAAATATGACAACATCGTTTGTGGATGTGTGGACTACTACATCCTCAAAGCAATTTGATACATTCCCACATTACATGGAATTTATTAAAGATGGTTAAAATTAAAAATATTTTACCTAAATAAAATAAATATTATATTCATGAAATAATTATATTTCTAGAAATATAATATATCATTTTCATTATTACCCTTTCGCACACTAAAAAAATTGATAACGTCATTTGTGGGCGTGTGGATTACCACCTCCTCACCACGATGTGATTCCTATTACATCATAATAAATCTATATATAAGTATATAAGAATATGTAATATAGTATTTATGATATAATTATCATTATATAATCAAAAATGTTACTTACCTTCATTCCAAAATGATAGTTCAAGAATGGGATCATTACTCACGAGTACGTATTGTCTACCATCACCGTGATTATAATGTTGGTTTATTTTTCAAAATCATATTTCATTATTGCTTTTTAAATATAATGTATGTATAGATATGATAATCATTTAGTTATTATTATTATTTATTTATTTATATAATTACCCCTTTACCATATTTGACCTACCGAATTCATTTTTGACACATAATCTGAATATGGTCAAAACATCTGATGTAATCTCAATTATTTATATACTAGTTTAAAATATTGTAATAAGTGAAATAAAAACAAGATAAACTTGGAAAAATTTAGAAATATATTAAATAATTAACATAAATTTATTATTCAAGAATATAATTACCCACACAACAAGTCAGACTCAATGTGAGGGATTTTATCTCAATATCTCTTTATTGTGGCATTTCTTAATGATATGCACCTTTATTATTTTATAAGGTGTATATATATCCCATTTGAAATTATTTATTCATATTCTATCTTTTCTCGTATTATTTACTGTTTTGTAAAATTTTATTATTTCATGGGTATTATGATTTTTACATTCCAGGTGGTATGGGACAGTTTGAATCTTTAATGATTTATTTTCAAAATATTTTATCCATTAAATATTCTAGATATTATTTTACAAGTTTATTTATATGGATTTAATGGTTGATAAACGAAATATTATTTTTATTTTTAATTATATTCAAGTAGTTTATAAATTTATCTTTTTATTTTTTTATACAAAATGTTTGACAAATGAAAAATGGAATGCTCAATTCTTAACGTACACAATAATAATAAATTATCCACCGATATGGCCATTACTTTATTTTATTATTCCTTTAAAATATTTTTTGTTTTCTTAATTTAATAAACTTCTTTTTTGGGTATTTTTTTATTCAAAATGTGTTTTCAAATTAAAGGTGTATTTTGTATTGAAAATGGTAATTTTTAATGAAAATGGTATTTAAATATTAAAATGTTATTTTCATATGAGTTTAGAAACATTTTTAAAATGATGAAATGTTTTATTTCTTATTTTGGATATTGGACATAATAAATTATAGTTTCACCTAGATAGCATCGGGTGATCCTATTATAGCTTAAATGATGGGAGCGTCAAGATATCACTCCAGTGCATTTGGTAATGATTATATTCTCCCTAGAATTATATTTGAAGTTGGAGGTATGGTTATTCAAATCAATAATAGTTATGTAAGGGTTCAATACGATGATTTCCCAAGGTACCCACATGAATATTCTATTTTTTTTAATGAATTTTTGTGTTTATAATTTCTTTTCAAATGGTAAAATAAATGATATTTATTAATGAATGGTATTTCTCTTTTTTGGACAAAATGTTATGTTTTCATGAAATTTGTTTCATGAGTTTTAATTTTTATCAATATTATAATGTTTTCCTTTATTTATATCCCTTACTAAGATTTTTATTATCATCCTACATTTTTAAATGTTTTTTATGGGATTTAATGAAGACTCAGTAGAGTATAAACGGGTTTTAACATCGGGTGTTTATGATTTTTCATGATGGTTTTTAGGGGATATTATTGTAGGGGATGTTGTAAATAAAGTTTTCACGTCAATTAATTAAAAAAATGTTATAAATAATATCTTCAATTGGTTTTTCACATCGGTTATTGGATAAACGACATGAAAAAAAGGAAAAAATTATTTTTTATGTTGGTTATTTGACAACTGATGTGAAAACCAAATTACTCTCCTTTTATCACGTTAGTTAATTTAAATAACCAATGTGATAAATTAGTTTTACATAGGTTATTGAATAACCAACATGAAAAACGTGTATAATTTTTTTTCACATCGGTTATCCAATAACTGACATGAAAATAATACGCACCATTTATCACATTTTATTATTTAAAATAAGCAATGTGATAAAAGGTTTTTCACGTGAATTACAGGATAACCGACATGAAAAAAAATGAATAATTTTTTTTCATATCATTTATCGAATAACTGATGTGATTAAAACAATTCATTTATTCAGAATCCACTATAATAGCATCCATAAAATAGAAAAAAGTTAGTATAAAAGGAAGTAGAAGAACTAGGAAAAGACACACACAATTGAACATTAAAATCAAATAAAATCCAATCAAACATGTAAAATTAATTTCCCATTAAATATGTAAATGTATTAAATCCTTTTTAGTATACGATTTATTATCACAAAAAAACAACAAAAAAATATAGAAATAATTTACCTTAAATTTTCAGTAAAACATTTTAAATATTACAAAAAACATTATAAAGAAATCTAACCTTATGAAACATTGTTATTATCCGAGTTGAAATTATTTCATACATGAATATTAAAACATAATTTATAAATTCAATTCCCCATTGTTGTTTATGACACTATTTCAATGACATTTTAATTCAAAACAACATTTTTAATTAATATACCATTAATTTAGTAATTGTAAATGAAAATTCTCTTATGATTTTAAAATTTTCATCATGGAGTGCTTCTTATTTGTCATCTCTCTATATAAATTCCATGCCATCTTGGAAAATAAAATGAATATAATAAATTTTATTCAATATAATATAAATAATTATTAAAATAAGAATACTTACAAGTTCAATGCATTCTTAAAATTTTCACCCACTTCACTATGGATAGAGCATAGCCAATACAATGTCTTCTCTCTTGGAACAAAAACACCTAACATCCAATGACCACTAATATTAAAAAAAAAGAATATGATTTTTAAATATGTTAAGTGATATATAACACAATGAGAGAAAAACTATTTTATACCTTTCAAGATATGAAATATACGACATTGAATGATGAAATTATTTTATAATCTTTAAGATATATATAATGTTCTTTTAGCATCAGTCATTATGAAATCTATAGGATAAATAAATTTTTCATCCATAAATATATATATATATATATATATATATATATTCATGCTCTGTACACATTTTATATAGATATATAATAAAAACTAGGCATAATTATAAATTTTCAATAAATTAATGGAATGAATAATTTTTGTTAATCAACTTACATGGAATGAACTTGCATCATGTTGATTCCCAATCTATTTATAGCTACAAGCTACATGATATCATTTTTCAAAATCCCCATAGTAATTGCATGGCCAAAAATTGTAGCATTAAATGGAATTTCATATACTCCTAATAACAAATTTTAGTATGTTGATAATTGATCAGGACTTGACAAATCTATATATGATGTCATGGATATTTGAATTTTTTATTGTATTTATAGTATTTCTTATCATTTAAAGCATTTATGTAAAACATTAGAGGAATATAAAATGTTTAAAATGAGAAAAAAATTACTAACAAAATAAAATAAAATATAACATATATACATACCTCTATGGTAAAATTTCTAAGTAGTATAGATAGACAAACTAAAGAATGACTAATACTTTGTCCAACTATACTCACTTCATCTATAGGACATGGTATTTTTGTGATCTATCTATAATATCCAATACAATAACCCTATGACTATCTATATCAATCTGGTGATGATGGATGGTATAGTTGATATAATATATCATCCCATATGAAACAATATGACGAGGATTATCAATATATAACTCAGAGTAACATGGTAGTTGTAGAGGAGGGGGTTTTGGGGTAGGATAATGAGTGGAGTCTGGAAACCTGTATGTGTGAGTAGGATAAGGTGGAGGAGTGGGATCTACTGGAAGAGGTGGAGGAGTAGAATCAGCTGGCCGAAACTATCCTTGCATGTTTGTAAACATCTGTTGTACCGAAGCTCTAATCTTGTCCTACATCGTCGCATGAATGTCCTGAACTTTGGCTTCCAAGGATATTCTTTTTATAAACATGATATTTTGAAGAAGGTTCCAAATGTGGAAACACTTTTCTTACTGATACACCTACTGGGAATCCTCGTACATGACCCAGGTTTTCAGGATTTCCCAATTTTGTAGATAAAATATCATATCTCCCCTATTCAATAAAGACCCCATGTTTTCTCTTCTCCCCAAGATAATCTTGAATAGAATATTTGAAAAAAATATATAATGATTCAGTGTATATAAAGTGTTTATTAAAGTTAAATAAATAAATAAACATCTTATAATCTTAACATCTATAACTCTTGACCCTTCTATAAGATGTTATCCTTTTTTCCATTCGATCCATCTCCCATTTTTCATGCATAGAGGGAGAAGGAGGAGAAACCTCTCTATATCTCAATGAATCAGCTTTCATATTTTGAAAATTTTCTTATAGAAATTGTTCTTCCAATAACTTATACCCCCGCCCCCGAGATAACGTATGAGGGTATACATTTCTAGCTTAAATATAATTATTAGATCTCATTGATTTTTCTATTAATAATTAAGAAAATTGAAATCATTAATATGGTCATTAATTTAAAAAATAATATAAAAAGATAACAGTGCACTTACTAAAAACTCTTCTATTTGTCTACATTCAAAAAATTCCATGTATCTTAATTTATAAATGGATATATATATATATATATATGACATGGATTTTCATGCTGACTATTCCAAAAAAAGAACTGTGATGTGAGGGATGATTTAAAATCCCTCCATCTCGTAACTACCAGTGATAAACATTTCCTCCTAAATCCACTAGTTTCAAGTAAATCATATGTCATCTAATATTAAGAGGGAAAACTTATAGTACTATCAAAATTTCATGATAAGTAGAATAATAACAATCAACCATACCAAAATGGTCCCCCAGAATAGTGATAATTTCACATTGTCAACACTTCACCAATCTTCAAACAAAACACTAACTTTTCTTTTAGCCTGTACTAATACAAAAGTCTTGAATTGTTTTGATTTTTTACTTATTTGAATATCATTATCATCAAACTCTAATGGTATCATATGTTCCTAGTTACGGGAAACTTTCCATTAGTACGGGGCCCATGTATCCTTGCACAGGACAGTCATCCAAACAACCATGCAAAGGTGGAGAGCTAATCATTATGTAGATGCTGGGGGGCAGTTTCAAGTAGTAATAGTCTGGGATGTATTTCTTGTAAGACCTTAGTGTCCTGTAATGTATTGAAGTCTATGTGAAATATATTTTTAAGGTTTCCCTTCAACCCTTAAAAGGGGTATTTCCGAAAATGAATAAAAAACAAAGGCCTTCAGGCCATTCAGGCAATAGTTACATATAAATGTAAATAAAAAATTAACAATTATCAAACAAAAAGAAAAGTAAGTTAAACATAACACATTTTTATTCATATTTTTTATAGTTAACTAAAATGATAAAAATGTTAATGAGAGATGAAATGACATAAATTAATAAAAACTACACAATATTAATGATACATGAAATGATAGTAAAAATTCACCAACCAGACAAATCATTTTTATAACAAAAATAATTATTTCATAATATACACTAATAAAAAATACATTTTTTTAAAAAAATGTTAAATTTAAAATAATTTATTTTCAATAAAATCAATTAATATATAATTTAAATAAAGGTAAACATGGAAAACTAAAAAACACTAAACTAATATAAGTAAATCGTTTAACTTATTAGTTATAATACATGTTCAAATAAATAAATTAAAATTAAAATATCTATATCCCAAAAGGTTACATGGTGTCTATGTTGATGAGTCTAGTAAATCTATGACATCATGTCCCATGTTCTCCCAATACATTAGAGATCCAATATGGATCATTAAAACATTGTATCTCAAATATTTTAGAATAATTATATGAATTTTAATTTCTAAATAATGATCATTAATATAAAGCTTTTTCAAATAAAATTGATATTTCACTAAATGATAAAAAATGGGATTTTCAACATATTTTTAAATGAATGATCTAATATCATGATTTTGAAAGACAAACATATTAGTGAAATGTGGGGGAAATATATCATTTATAATGAATTAAAAATTTAATAAAATTGTGGGTTTTCAGGCACACCAGAATTAGCACCATTCATGCATATCAGGGTGAGGAATTACTTGTGATTTCCATTTTATGATAATAATACATGATATATATATAGGAAATTATGTTTTTTAACTTTTATGATAAATAATTTATAAAATCATTTGTGTGTAAATCATGTTACTTATCCTTTTAAAATTTTTTTTAGTATCAAGTCATGCGCATAGAATATGATAATAATAATTCAATGATCAAATGAATCATATTATAAATTATAAATGTTTAATAAATTATTATTTCAATGTAAAAGTATTTTTGGATATTAATTTATATATATTATTCCTAAAATTTTATCATATCACATTAAAATTACAATGTCAATTTCTCTGGTTATATGTTATAATTATATCATTATTAAAACATGAACAATACCATGATAATAGCTATAATCGAACAAATACCATACTATTGAAATGATAATTAGAAAATAAAAATATTAATAAGAACTATATGATTTTAAAATTAAAACATATGCATAAAAATAATAATAAATCATCAAATTAAATTTTATATATATATTTTTAAACAACTATTCCATAAAATTACATTATGATATAGAATTTAACACTAACTTTTTATTATATATTAAAAAAATATTAGTAATTATTAATTTTATAAAAAAATGAAAAATTAAGTCAAAATATCATTAATTCAAGTAAAATAAAGGATAAAAAATTAATTATTATTTCATAAAATCTCAATATCAATTCTATTTTAAAAACTATGTATAAAAATTCATTTCCCATATGATTTAAATAAAAATAACATAATTTCATTTTTTATTTACATTTTTATGGAAGAAAATTTATAATGATATTCATGGGAAATATTGAATTTCATATAAAGGCTATAGATTAGCTAGGGTTTCAATTACTTCATATTTTGTCTTTCTTGACTTATTCTAGAGTTCATGATGCTACAATGTCATGATTAAAGGATACATAAGAGGAATTGGAATTTGGAGATCTAATTCAAGATGAATGAATCAGGCTACATATTTATGTGGATATATGTGTTGTTGTACTAAAGAAAGGGACTGTATGGGGAAATTTTTGGATCCACGACTATGATTTAATAAAAAACTAGATAGTATATCTATTGAAACATACCATGAAAAACATTGTTCTATAATGTGAAACCATATTTTTTAATATAGATCATGGATAAAATCATTACCCATGAAAGTCACCATAACATAAAACATCCAAATGAAATAATATAAAAAACTATCAAAAAAATAATAAAAAAACCTAATTTAATAAAAAAAATTGATGGATCAAACATGAATCCTAAAATATGTTTTGTAATGTTTATTTATATTCATTCAAGAGAATAAGATGTTAATTATAATTAATAGTAATTATTCCAGTATCATGGTTAATCCATCCTACTATTATTTTTATGATCCATCTAATGAATCTCATAGTTTCCACCATATTATTTTCATAGGATGAAATCCAATTAATCATGTATTTATAGAAGGACCCTCCACCTGGTCAGAGACTCCCACCACCACAACCTTATCTACTAGTGCATGATTACCACATCTAATTATCTTGCATGATGACTCCATAGAAATATTCTTTTTCCCCAAAAATTTTCATTCCAATTGTATCATCTAAAAACATTAGTCTTCCTAACAATTTTACTTCCAAAATTGATATATTAAGATTTTTTTCTAAATTGTTTTCCATCAACAATAAGACTATTAGAATGTATTCTAATGAAACTTCTTTTTAAATTGATTCTAATTATTGGCTGGAATTTTTTTACACAAACCATAACATATTAATCTCTAAACTAGAAATTATATTTTAGAATTATTGCACTAATTATTTAATGTTATTTATAAAAAATCCATCTTTTATTTAAATTTATATTGAAGCATTATATGGTTCCCCAACATTACTCTTTCTATAAACCTAAACTGATTGAGGCACGGTATCACAACATTGCATCATGAGTGATGCCCTTTGTCAAAGTTTTCATCTAAATTTCCATTGCATATAAATTTTAGAGATCCAACAATCCATCCTCTTATTTATTTTAGATTAATAAATACTTTGGATGAATTTCCATTGTCCAAGAATGACACATTGTATTTCTAACTTAGGGAATTTCACTCAATGATTCAAAAAATAACATGACAACTTATTACGTCAATCTGATTTTCTCATGTTATCCTTTAAACTAAACCATCGCATCCCCACCATTCGTCAAATAAATGTAATTTTTTCCATTTTCAAAATTGTGACTACATTTGAAAGCATTAATACCAATCTCACTATTTTTCAACTAAAAATAAATATATTTTCTAAATTTCCATTCTTGTTGTCTAAATTTTCATAAAATTTTGAGTTGTAAAAACCATTCAATGGTTCAACTATTCAATTGAAATCTACAAAGTCCTCAAAAATATTCATGTTACACATAATCCACCTCAAAACCTACCTATAATTTATTTTAGGGTTTGACATAAACCTTCTGAAAACTAAAACTTAATGAAAAAAATATGAATGAATAAAAACCATGAAATAAATAAAAAATTGATATCTTATGAATATATATCATTTACCATGTTATCTAAAATAGTATTTTTTTCATTGGTAAATATCCTTGATAATAATGATTTGAACAACCAGGTGTTTGGTAACTATTCTTTACCCACCCATGAAAAAGTACTCAACCATAATCTTGATGTAATATAAATGATTTATGTTCAATTTTTCATAACGTATGTCCCTCTTTAATCGCATAACCAAATTAAATTTCTCTAGTCTAATTCATTTCATCTCAAAATTTCTAGAACTCATTTTTCAAATCTTGTATTCATTCTATTTCCAAAATTAAAATAATCATTCCATAAATTCATAGAAGTAGGATAACAAAAGTTCCTTCACTATAATAATTTAAATATTAATAAGTTTCATCATATCTCTTAATGAACTTATACTACATCATAATTTCATTTAATTCCTAATTCCAATTTCATGGTTTATTAGTCAAACAATATATTCTAGGTATGATTCATTACACTAGACCTATATTATATTGGTCCTTGAAACCATTTATGTTTTTAATAATTATTTCTTCATTAAGTTATCAGTGAATAAATGTTTCCTTCACATCCATGTAGATGAATTACTTTAGATGAAACTACAATTAACACCATTTAGATAACCATGTGCTTAACAACCATATAAAAATATCTATGATATCAACACTTGCCTTTTGTTAAATAGCTATTCACAATGATCCTTTTTTATAGCTCTATATACCATCCACTTCTTATTTATACCAATAAACCAATTTTTTCTAAACTTTATTCCCAGTATGAATTTCTGTTAGCTAGAATTTTTTGAAAACATAATGGTAACAAAGATCATCATCCATGACTAATCCCAAAATATTTTAGTCTTTCATTATTAATTTATCTTAAGGGAACTCATATCTCCATCATCTACTAGAAGGAGATAGTGAAAATGACCTTAATATCATTATATTGGGTGACACTTTTAGGTGGATCTATATAGTTTCCTAACATATAATCTCTTTCTGGTATTGAAACATTAGTTATTCTCACCTCAACATCACCTTCTCAATCCTCTTTATTCTATAATATTTTGATTTAATCTATTATATGACACACTATTTAACTTTATCATCCTTCTGATACATCCCATAGATTTCATTGAGTTTATAGAACAATTGTGCCTCCAAAATTATTTGAAAAAAAAATCATCTGAATGTTCAATCTGGTGAACCTCACCAACTAATGCTAATTTTTATTCCTTGGTAATTTCTCCTTGGTAATGATCCTTTCAAAAATAATATCTTCATTGAAGATCACATGATGATTTCATATGACTTTCCATGAGTCATTTCCCCATATTTGAAAGCCATGCTCTTCATTTATATAGCCAATAAAGTACATCATTCAAAACTTATCTCCCAACATTTAGACATCCTTATAATCAATAAGAGATTCATCATGCCCATTATTGATATGAGTTTGTTGAAAAAAACATCCTTCCAAAAACATAATTCTATAGAAATTTCTAACCGATGATAGAAAAAATGAACTCATTGGTTAAGTATAAAAAATCAATGACTCTTCCCCAAACTCCATGGAGACACTATGTGAATCTACATGTTTATAAAATTCTCCCTAACTATAGGTTTTATCCTCTATATAACTCAGGTGTGTTATATAGTCCCTAACATTTTTTTCTTAAACTAAACCCCATTTCTCTAGTAGAACCCGATGAACTCTCTGCTTAGATAATTCCCACCACAGTCTAACTTTATTTACTTGAACTTTAATCTATACTATTTTTCAACCGTAGATCTCTATCGTATTAATTTTATGATCAATTCATACTTTTACCATAGAAATTACACCAACACATTGCATGTGGAATGTTTGATGAATGTGATATTGAATAGTGGGCCTGTAGAGACCCTGTTTTTTCCTTGTAAGTATTTTAAATATTCTTATATATATTTAAAAATCTAGGAGATAATATTATGTGTGATTATAAAGACCGATGTGCCCGGATATAAATTTATAAAGATATTAAATATTTTTTTATTATGGAAGCATAATTTCTTAATAAAAAATGAATAAAACATAAATAGAATCTTGGATCAGAAATCTGAGACCATGGTTGAGTCTGTAATGAAATGTTTAACCTAGGTGTGACATAAAATAGGTTGGTGTAGGTTTTTTGGATAAAACATGTCGTGGGTACGTGCATTTAGATAAATAAGTAATTAAACATATTTATTTAATTTAATTTAATTAATTCTGCTTCCCTTTAAATATTCAATTATGATTATTCTCTAGGATTAGCTGCATAAACCATAGGAAAATTTAGATGATTTCTTCCACCCTCTCATTGGATAATTAGAATCTGATATAAATAGAACTCTAGATCTAGAAATATCAAGGAAAAACGAACGCAATGACTACTCTCATTCATTAGAGAGTATGTTCTTTGATCATAAACGATCCAAAACTAGGTTGGAATCGTAAATTTTTGTATCCACCCAAATTGATTAAAATGTTTGAGAATAATTTATTCCTTTCCTTAATCTGCATCAATTTCAAGCCATTACTTGTTCATGTATAAAAATTTTAATTTATTATTCAATTTTTTCTAACCATGAAAATCCTGGATTTTTTTTCTTGGCCTAAAATGCATGGCCAATGATATTACACTTTTTTTGTGATTTTCTCCCAATGAATCTTCACATCCTTTACTGATTAGACAATGGGTCACCAGTTCGACTTTTCCAGTAGGGAACAATATCAATTGGACCCTCATATTTTCTACATATTAAAGTATGATGAACAAAATGATGAATTAGTGATGGATTCAAAGGATTTATGTGCTGAAAATTAATTAATCATGTATTAGATATCTGAAGTGGTGTTTGGAATTAAACGAGTTGTATAAGTCGTACAAAATTTGGAAAAATAAGAATTTTGTTTTACGTCAAATGGATGTCCAGAAATGATTAATGGTGAGTGCCCCTATAGATTTAGAGTGATCTCAAGGTGTGGTTGGAAATAGAAATATGGTTAATGGATCTAAATTTCTAGAAAAATCCTGACAACATGTCATGTATATTGAAGAAAACATGATTTGTTGTGCCCCTTTAGTTGTGTTTCTAGGGTTTTGAGAAATTTAATGATGAAACATCATGTGAGTGGGACACATGGATTTTATCCCTCCTTGGGTCGAAAATCCATGTGGAATAACACATAGGAAGGACCCCATGTGGTAGAACATGGATAAGATATTGTCATGTACTGATGTACATATACATGGCTAGGGACACTGGTGGAACCTTGTGTGAAATGAAAATTTATGTATCGAAGTACATAGACACAGGAAAATTTACAAGGACATAGCTAGGGTCATGAGTAAGAACTTAAATTGTAATGATTGTCGTTTAGTCCCCTTATATTCCATGTAGTGCTACACGGTCATTGATCCATATTTGAGAATAAACACATCCAGATAGCGGAGTTGGACCACATGTTGTGTGGGACCCTTACATGTATTGTACTCAACATTTACTTATGAGGAAACATCAACCTCTCATTTCTTTGAAATTTAGACTTAGATGTTTTCCTTCTAGTAGCCTATCCTTTTTATTTTGTAACATTAAACATGATTGTTTCCTCTTTGGTGTATTTTGAGATATAAAGTTAGATGTGACAGACATAACACATATTTATGTGGTGCATGATGATGGTAGTGATCAGGAAAGATCATTAGAGTGGTACCCTCTGATAGACTAGGGCGTGGGTCCTCAATCTATCTACTGAGTGATACCCTCAATGGCACTAAGGTGTGGGTCCTATTTTAACTGATTGGTACCCCCTATAGAATTTTTTTGTAGGTTCTTCTTCCACTGAGTGGTACCCTCTATTTCATTATGGCATGGGTCCTCTATTTATAGAGTTTTACCCCTATCATATAGGGAATGAGTCCTATTTACACTGAGTGGTACCACCTGTGGAAATAGGGAATGATTCTTTTATATACCAAGTTGTACCCTCTATCAGATAGGGCATGGATCATCGTTACACTGAGTGGTACCCCCTAAAGGAATAGGTTCTCGGACCTCCATTTTCCATGTTGTACCCCCAATTGGATAGGGAGAGGTTCCTCCTTCCATAGAGTGGAACCACCTTGACACACTTGGGAAAGGTTCTTCTACTTAGATATTATTTCCCCTTGAATATGCGGCACAATAGTGACGTGTGGTACATCCACATGGTTATTTATAGACAACAAAAGACTCTTGGAATTATTTAGAGAACACTTAGAAATGATGATACTATTTTCCCCAGACAGTATGTGAGATGGTAATCCCCTTCTTCTCTCATTTGGTCTTATATTTTTTGAGAATATATAAATATTTATATCCACATCATTGGATTTATTACTCTCTTTCTATGGGTTGATCTGACTAATAAGTATCTATTTCTATTGTGTCTCTTAATTCTCCCCCTTAAACTTTCAAGACGTCCAAATGGGTTTTTATATACTCACCCATGCATGGGATTTTCCTCTATTTTTCATTTATTATGTAGATTATTGATAGGTAAAAGATGACTATATATGATCAAAGGGATACCTAGATAATTGGAGTGTGTACGGTGGTTACAGCATGGATATCCGGAGTTGGGATTTCTCAACACTTTTTACTTCCCATTTTTTCAGTATGGGGCATCTTTCTTGTTGGATGTGTATTTTTTCCAGTTTCTTATCATGTAACATTATTGTATTCCTATACAACTAAGAGTTTTTTTACATGAATGGTTATTATATAGATATTTCATCTTTTTATAATTATTCCCATTCACTTATACATTTATATATTTAGGTGTGTGCATATAGGTATGTTAGGAAAAGGCATCCCATATTAGTTCTGCTTTTCAGCACTTGTTGCCACCCCCTAGCCAATGAAGGTGGCATTGGGGTAGTTGCGACTCGAGCACTGTTGGGTCAGATTGTGATAGATTGGAATAAGAGTTTCTTATTCCTTGGTATGGTATTTGAAGTAGTCCTCTTAAAATGATTTTATTGGGATTTAGGGTAATAGTTTCAATGTTTCTCGAGTGTGGCTTTCAGGCTAGGGAATCTATTATTGGTGCAGCGGGTGATGTATCCATTCACCAAGGCCATGACTACCTACTTTTGGATGCACCATACTGAGACATTTGTTTCTAGGATCAATGGTAAATTCATCATATAGGATTGAGTCTTTGATTATCCTTATTGAGTCTGTAACCCATTATATATGTATATATATATATTCTAATCTGAGCATGATTTGTATTGATTAAACTTTTAGGATACCTTCGTGATGATATCTATCAAGGTTATAAGTGTTGGATCATGATGAATATTCGATGAGTTATGAGACTTCGTTTTAGGGTCCATCCCATGAGATCCTCACAATATGGGATAGTTATAGCTACCCCACTTGTTGAGAAATAGATCATACTAGCAGGATATAGTAAGGATACATGATAGCTTATCACACTCAATGAGTTCTAGTTCCTATAGCATCCCGCCTCTTTATCACATAAACTTTCATTACATTTTACAAAACTGAGGATCTTTAAGGTTTAGTGTCTTGGAAACCAGGAACATTAAACATGAAAACATAAAACATTCTTCTAAAACACTTGAAAGGATTATCCTCATGTTCATCCTAGGTTCATTACTGCATCACATAACCTGGGAGCATACATCAAAAGAAAGGGTGAGAAAAAAGCCCACTAAGGAAAACAAGAGAAACATTTTACATTTGAACTTGAGATACTTCAATAAGGTCATGAAAAAGAACTTTAAGGCATGAGAATGAAATAAGGAGGCATATCATAATAAAAATAACATTTTTCATAACTTGAAAATGTGGATACATCATTTAACATAGACAATCATGAACATATCACCAAGGTCCATCCCCAAGGTATCATTTGAATATTACCAAGGTTATTCACCAAGGTATCGTGAAAATTGTAATCTCTAGTGGTTACATCATTACCCAATGCATTGGAGCGCTATCAGGGTGCACCCTTAAATTTTCATTTATTATCATGTGAGCCACATATATAATCATCAAACATTTCATAAATAACCCATATAGCATAAAATAAATGGGTTTCATTTCATAATCATAACATTTTAAAAACTGCTTTAAAGACACGATCTTTACATCACTTTAAAACCCACAGAAAAGGGAGGTGGGTATCATGTATGTAAAACCCAGAATTTAAAATAGAAGATTTTGGTATATATGTGAATACCCCTTTATAAGAAATGGTTTTGAGTATTCACTTAATAATATAAAAGAACTTTAGAAAAAGAGAGAGACATTTTGAGACGGAAATTCTACAGCATAACGGCTATGTTACGAGGTTTTAGAAGACATTAAAAGAGAGGTAAATGGGTCAAACATTCATAAATGACCCATAAAATAGTAGATGGACAGAATAAGAAGGATACATTATCATGGTAATTAAATTTCAATGAAATACCATTTTAAATGAAAAACATGGAAGGAAGACAAAAATTAGATTTCTCTTATGAAAGTTCGGCAGCCTAACGGCGTTACTTAAACTTCAACAAAAATGATTTGAAAAGATCAAATATGGTCTCTCATCATGTGAAAATAAGAGTTCAGTATTATAGATATAGAGATAATGCCCCAACATAACAAAAATGAACTTGAAAGAATTGACATGAAAGTAGAACTTCAAAACGAGAAGGGTGGAGAACCACTTAAAAATTCGGCAGCCTAACGGCGCCACTTAAAACATCAAAATACTGAATTGAAGAGATCAAATGGGGTCTCTCATCATATGAACATAAGAGTCTAGTATGATAGATATATAGATCATACCCCAACATAACAAAAAGGAACTTGAAATAATTGACATGAAAGTAGAACATCAAAACGAGAAGGGTGAAGAACCACTTAAAAATTCGGCAGCCTAACGGCGCCACTTAAAACATCAAAATACTGAATTGAAGAGATCAAATGGGGTCTCTCATCATATGAACATAAGAGTCCAGTATGATAGATATAGAGATCATACCCCAACATAACAAAAAGGAACTTGAAATAATTGACATGAAAGTAGAACTTCAAAACGAGAAGGGTGAAGAACCACTTAAAAATTCGGCAGCCTAACGACGCCACTTAAAACTTAAAAATACTGAATTGAAGCGATCAAATGGGGTCTCTCATCATATGATCATAAAAGATAAGTATGATAAATTTAGATATCATACCCCAACATAATAAAACGGAACTTGAAATACTTTACATGAAAATAGATCTTGAAAAATGAGAAGGGAGAAAAAATCCGTTACAAAAATTTCGGCAGCCTAACGGCGCCACTTAAAACTTCATAAAACGAAATAATGAGAGCAAGAGGGGATCTCTCATTATATGAAAATAAAAAGGGAAGTAAGAGGAGTATAAAAGAACATCCTCCAACATAAGAACATGGAGCATAAAAGGAATGACATAAAAGAGATTACTTGAAATGAAAGAGAGTGGTCGGATCCCTTACCTTAAAACATAACTCTTAAAACTCAAAGGTTAGGACCTTGAGGGCTTGGTGGCACCATGGGAGGACCCCTTTGGAGGTAATGAGACCAAAAATTAGTTGGGGGAGAGTGGGGAGTCGAATGGATGAGAGGATGGCTTGGTATTTATAGGGAAAGTGAGGGGACAAGGCATTAATGGCAAAGGGACACCTCATTAGTGGTTTTGGCAAAACCTTGGTCTTGCCCATGGTATTTGCCCATGGTATGGGCCACTTGGGACACCTCATACCTTATCTCACTATTCATGATTCGAACATATTGATTACAAACTTAATACATCATTTAATGATGTCATTAAAAACCCGCAACTTAAAAACTGTATTTTCACTATTCATCGAAATTTCAACTTTCTCAGAATAATCCCAAAATTTCACCTTAACCAAATATCAACGCTCTGATTAAAAATATGAAATCCATTTTATAAAAATAGTTTTCTAAATATTTTTAATTTAATTTTTAAATAAAAACACTATTCACCGAAAATTCATTTTTTTCAGAAAAAACCCCAAAAATCACCATAGCATAATATCGGTGCTCTGAGTTCAAAAATGAAATCCGTTTTATAAAAATAATTATCTAAATATTTTTAATTAAATTTTTAAATAAAAAACACTATTCACCCGAAATGACTAATACTTGAATAATAATTTATGAAACTGTTATTTAACCATTTTATTGAATCACATTACTTAATCAAGGTGCCTAGATTATATTAATACTTTCTTTAAGTGAGATTACTAATCCATTTGGACACATTACTAATCCTAATCATAAAATCACTATTCGTAATTTACTATTCATAAAAAATTAAGTTGATCTTATTAGACTTTAAATTTCGTACTGAACATAATTGTAGAAAACCATTTTTCGAAAATCATTACACATTTTTAATTATTTATGGTTTACACAACCATTTTTAAAATATCCTTTTTCTAAAATTCATCAAAAATATGCATACTATATTTATCCGGTAATTTGAAAATTCATAAACTTCATCATAAGAAGAAATCTCAATTTTTATTTAAAACAAAGGATTACACAAGGCAGTTATGGTCTCCTTACATAGCCCCTTATCACACCAGCATAGGACCTAAGTGTAAGGTGTGCTAAGGTGAGAGAATCTGAGGGAGGCTCGGCCAACATCGCACGAGTAGTAATTTCTATCAGTTTGAACTTCTCACGAAGGCGATCCCATTATAGCTTTATACGATGAAGTTCAGCTTGGGTTTGGTCCAGAGCAAAGCCCAATGGTGCTACCTCCTTCCCAAGTTCTGTTAGATGGGCTTCGATTGGTCCAAGACTACTGGGTGAGGCCATCGAATCTTCTTTCTATATTAATTAACCAAGATTACTTGTATTTAGAGACAATAATCAAAACGTTTAGTTTCTAGTGTTCATATTGACCAATGGTCATATAACAGTCAAAAACCAATAGTATCATTTTAATTATACTCATGTTATTAAATGAAACATTTTTATTGAGTATAAAAAAATAAAATTACACATAAAATTAGGAAACAAGATTTATTCAAAATTTCGGGTTGTTACAATCTTCCCCCCTTAAGAAATTGTTTCCTCGCAATTTTTTAAAATTAGGCTTTGAAATTTCATTGAAAGTCCCACATCAGAAAAGGAGTCAGTAAAACTATTACTTTAAAAGAAATAAAGGGAAGTACGAAGGTCACCCGAGTTAGCCCACACTAGGATTCCATGTAGGAAAACATGGACATGGAGGAGAAAACAAAGGGTCAAGTTCTGAGGGAGAGTGACAGAGAACATGATTAGGAGAAAGTTAACCATAAGAAAATCCCAAACTTATGATGTGTGTAAACGATCTTTGATTACCTAGTAGGAAACGTAAACCAACAACGTTTTTGTTTTACGTTCCTTTTCATAATTTTGAGGAATTCATTTACAACATAGAACAAAAACATAAGGAAATATATCTAACTTCATGTAGTGTTTCACCCTTTAATAAGTTTCTACCAAAACTAATCTTTTCTCCCAAACGATGAGCATTCAAAACTACTTGGTCTCATCAAAACACAAGAATCATCTTCTAGAGAATCACATAATCCACAAAAGATTAACTGTCTATTTCTTCTATCTTTAAACATTATCCCAAAAACAGAAAGGGTAAGGTTAAACAACTCTTCAAAAAGGAAGAATCCCATAGGAATGGATACAAATTTTAAATCATCAATGTTCCATGGTAATACCCAAAGTTCATCATAGACCATCCCATAAATAACGGTCCTTAAAATTCCTCAAAATAAACCAAACTAAGATTGAAACCCAAATACAAGAAGGATTTGATAACATAGTATTCCAAAATAAACTTCATTGTTCATCTCCAAACAACATCAACCACTCCTAACATCTTATAACAAAATTATCTAAACTAAACATATTTTACCTAAGATAGGTTAATCATTCCCATAAGTAACCTAAATTACTATAGGTCCACCATAAATTCATCGATTCTTCAAAATATAAGTCAACCTTACTCCTCAATGAAAATACCGTAGTAATCTATTTACCTCGATCATATAGGGTCCCTAAAATAGTAAACGTATTCCAAAATAATAATCATCTTTTAATCCCCTAATCACCTCTATCATATTAATACGACAATCGTCGCATTTCCTATCGCATTGGTTTTTGGGACATGTTCTTCCATTTCCCACCATTAACTAAGAAAAGAAACTATAATTAGGGGATTATTTACTTAGCTAATAATCATGAAAAGGAAACTTTAAGCATAAAAGGATAAACATGTAGAATAAAAGTATATCCTAACTTGGGATCCCCTAGGTTCCAATCTAGGTTATCCATGATCATATATTCCTATGTGAATCTTTATTTTGTTTTATCCTTGTTCCTTTAATAATGGTTCATACTAAGCTTATGGATTTACCAAAGCATATCCCCCGGGAGTGTCGTAACCAAGAGTGCAGCAAGGCCCGTTGTCGTGTACCAGTTCCCGTTCGAGTCTAGATCAAAGCGGTGTTTTCAGGTCTTACCCCTATGTACATCTGTGCCAGAGCCACCTCTACCAACTCGTATCCAGACAGGGATGTATTTTCTTGGAAACCCCTTACTCAATACTCACCAAAATACCAGGAATTTTTCCTATATTTAAACATTTCTATAGGGTTCTTCCTAGATTTTTCATATCCTAATATCCACAAATAACTAAACCATCCTTTGATACCAACTATAACATCCCGCCTCTTTATCACATAAACTTTCATTACATTTTACAAAATCGAGGATCTTTAAGGTTTAGTGTCTTGGAAACCAGGAACTTTAAACATGAAAACATAAAACATTCTTCTAAAACACTTGAAAGGATTCTCCTCATGTTCATCCTAGGTTCATTACTGCGTCACATAACCTGGGAGCATACATCAAAAGAAAGGGTGAGAAAAAATCCCAGTAAGGAAAACAAGAGAAACATTTTACATGTGAACTTGAGATACTTCAATAAGGTCATGAAAAAGAACTTTAAGGCATGAGAATGAAATAAGGAGGCATATCATAATAAAAATAACATTTTTCATAAATTGAAAATGTGGCTACATCATTTAACATAGAAAATAATGAACATATCACCAAGGTCCATCCCCAAGGTGTCATTTGAAAATTACCAAGGTTATTCACCAAGGTATCGTGAAAATTGTAATCTCTAGTGGTTACATCATTACCCAATGCATTGGAGCGCTATCAGGGCGCACCCTTAAATTTTCCTTTATTATCATGTGAGCCACATATATCATCATCAAAAATTTCATAAATAACCCATATAGCATAAAATAAATGGGTTTCATTTCGTAATCATAACATTTTAAAAACTGCTTTAAAGACATGATCTTTACATCACTTTAAAACCCACAGAAAAGGAAGGTGGGTCTCATGTATGTAAATCCCAGAATTTAAAATAGAACATTTTGGTATATATGTGAATACCCCTTTATAAGAAAGGGTTTTGAGTATTCACTTAATAATATAAAAGAACTTTAGAAAAAGAGAGAGACGTTTTGAGACGGAAATTCTGCAGCATAACGGCTATGTTACGAGGTTTTAGAAGACATTGAGAGAGAGGTAAAATGGGTAAAACATTCATAAATGACTCATAAAATAGTATATGGACAGAATAAGAAGGATAAATGATCATGGTAATGAAATTTCAAGGACATACCATTTGAAATGAAAAACATGGAAGGAAGACAAAAATTAGATTTCTCTTATGAAAGTTCGGCAGCCTAACGGCATTACTTAAACTTCAAAAAAATGATTTGAAAAGATCAAATAGGGTCTCTATTCATGTGAAAATAAGAGTTCATTATGATAGATATAGATATAATTCCCCAACATAACAAAAAGGAACTTGAAAGAATTGACATGAAAGTAGAACTTCAAAACGAGAAGGGTGAAGAACCACTTAAAAATTCGGCAGCCTAACGGCGCCACTTAAAACTTGAAAATACTGAATTGAAGAGATAAAATGGGGTCTCTCATTATATGAACATAAGAGTCAAGTATGATAGATATAGATATCATACCCCAACATAACAAAAAGGAACTTGAAATAATTGACATGAAAGTGGAACTTCATAACGAGAAGGGTGAAGAACCACTTAAAAATTCGGCAGCCTAACGGCGCCACTTAAAACTTCAAAATACTGAATTGAAGAGATAAAATGGGGTCTCTCATCATATGAACATAATATTCCAGTATGATAGATATAGAGATCATACCCCAACATAAGAAAAAGGAACTTGAAATAATTGACATGAAAGTAGAACTTCAAAACGAGAAGGGTGAAGAACCACTTAAAAATTCGGCAGCCTAACAGCGCCACTTAACACTTCAAAATACTGAATTGAAGCGATCAAATGGGGTCTCTCATCATATGATAATAAAAGATCAGTATGATAAATTTATAGATCATACCCCAACATAATAAAAAGGAACTTGAAATACTTTACATGAAAATAGATCTTGAAAATGAGAAGGGAGAAAGAATCCGTTACAAAAATTTCGGCAGCCTAACGGCGCCACTTAAAACTTCATAAAACGAAATAATGAGAGAAAGAGGGGATCTCTCATTAAATGAACATAAAAATGGAAGTAATAGGAGTATAAAAGAATATCCTCCAACATAAGAACATGGAGCATAAAAGGAATGACATAAAAGATATTACTTGAAATGAAAGAGAGAGGTCGGATCCCTTACCTTAAAACATAACTCTTAAAACTCAAAGGTTGGGACCTTGAGGGCTTGGGGGCACCATGGGAGGACTCCTTGGGAGGTAATGAGACCAGAACTTCGTTGGGGGAGAGTGGGGAGTCGAATGGATGAGAGGATGGCTTGGTATTTATAGGGAAAGTGAGGGGACAAGGCATTAATGGCAAAGGGACACCTCATTAGTGGTTTTGGCAAAACCATGGGCTTGCGCATGGTATTTGCCCATGGTATTGGCCACTTGGGACACCTCATACCTTATCTCACTATTCATAATTCGAGCATATTTATTACAAACTTAATACACATTTAATGATGTCATTAAAAACCCGTAACTTAAAAACTATATTTTCACTATTCATCGAAAATTCAACTTTCTCAGAATAATCCCAAAATTTCACCTTAACCGAATATCAACACTCTGATTAAAAATATTAACTCCATTTTATAAAAATAATTTTTTAAATATTTTTAATTTAATTTTTAAATAAAAACACTATTCACCGAAAATTCATTTTTTTCAGAAAAAACCCCAAAAATTACCATAGCATAATATCGGTGCTATGAGTTCAAAAATGAAATCCGTTTTATAGAAATAATTATCTAAATATTTTTAATTAAATTTTTAAATAAAAAACACTATTCACCCGAAAACACTAATACTTGAATAATAATTTATGAAACCGTTATTTAACCATTTTATTGAATCGCATTACTTAATCAAGGTGCCTAGATTATATTAATACTTTCATTAAGTGAGATTACTAATCCATTTGGACACATTACTAATCCTAATCATAAAATCACTATTCATAATTTACTATTCATCAAAAATTAAGTTGATCTTATTAGACTTTAAATTTCGTACTGAACATAATTGTAGAAGACCATTTTTCGAAAATCATTACACATTTTTAATTATTTAAGGTTTACAAAACCATTTTTAAAATATCCTTTTTCTAAAATTCATCAAAAATATGCATACTATATTTATCCGGTCATTTGAAAATTCATAAACTTCATCATAAGAAGAAATCCCAATTTTTATTTAAAACAAAGGATTACACAAGGCAGTTACGGTCTCCTTACATAGCCCCTTATCACACCAGCATAGGACCTAAGTGTAAGGTGTGCTAAGGTGAGAGAATCCGAGGGAGGCTCGGCCAACATCGCATGAGTAGTAATTTCTATCAGTTTGAACTTCTCGTGAAGGTGATCTCGTTCTAGCTTTATACGATGAAGTTCAGCTTGGGTTTGGTCCAGAGCCAATCCCAGTGTTGCTACCTCCTTCCCAAGTTCTGTTAGATGGGCTTCGATTGGTCCAAGACTACTGGGTGAGGCCATCGAATCTTCTTTCTATATTAATTAACCAAGATTACTTGTATTTAGAGACAACAATCAAAACGTTTAGTTTCTAGTGGTCATATTGACCAATGGTCATATAACAGTCAAAAACCAACAGTATCATTTTAATTATACTCATGTTATCAAATGAAACATTTTTATTGAGTATAAAAAAATAAAATAACACATAAAATTAGGAAACAAGATTTATTCAAAATTTCGGGTCGTTACAGTTCCAGAGTCCATTGAGGTTCCTCGGTTAGCCAGATCCCCAGGGAGTTGAGTATTGGCTACAGTCAGTAGTCCATGCTTCTTGAAATAATTCAAAAACTGTAGATCAGGAGGTTGTGTTGGAAGGTAGACATTTCTATGGAGAATTGGGGTGATGCTGGAGTCCTGTTACATAGATGCATGATGAGTCAACACTCTCATGGCCCTAATTCTAGAAGTTTTCCATGAGGACTACTACCCCTCCTATTTGCGATCGATTTAGAATCAGATGGTTTTGCATATATAACAATGAGGGATGATAGTGGATGAGTATGTTGTGAGGTTCATAGACTATATAAAGTATATCCATGACATGATCTAGGATAGATACTTCAAATCACATAAGTTTTAGCAGGGTATCTGCTGAGATATTTGTGTAGATGTAGTACCC
Source organism: Viscum album (assembly GCA_963277665.1). Taxonomy (NCBI): domain Eukaryota; kingdom Viridiplantae; phylum Streptophyta; class Magnoliopsida; order Santalales; family Viscaceae; genus Viscum; species Viscum album. Next base: position 409,741,675 of record OY728156.1, read on the forward strand.
TTATTTATTCAAGCCAATGTTGGGGTGATGGAGTGGGATCTGGTGATGAATATCTTCCTATAATAGGGACTCTATGACACTATATCTATTAGTGGGTGTTACAAGGCAGAGTCATATGCTACATCTTACAGACTCCAGTTGATAGGATCTTGGTGCAGGAGACCCCCCCCCCCCCCATGACCATAATCAGGCATGTGGTCATGTGGCATAGGGACCACATAGAAGACCAGGGAATCCCAAAGGGCATAAGTGCTATGCATGTGATAGGTGAGATCACATGGAGCATGATTTCAAGACCCAATCTGATGATGAGGGTATGTTAATAGCATATGGACCACCACGATAGAAAAAAATACATAATCATGGATCTCCCAATTTAGGGTAGTGTGCCCCCCGGGGAGGAGAAGCTCACATAAAATTAGGGGGAGCTCCAAGAGAAGTTTTTTTGGGTGGTGGACAATTCAATGAGATCCTTCTGCAACCCCCACTAGGTGACCCATGTCAGGATTAGGGATCTATCGATTGGGGTCACATATAGCTTTAGGTGATGGATACTTATGACCAAGTAGCACACTTGATTATCATCGGTATGATCTATGATTATTTTAATTTTTCTTCAATATTATCATAAATGGGTGTGATTCATTCATTCATCTCTTCACTCCAGGTGTGAGAGATATAGCACCCAATTGAGGTGTTATCCCATCATCTTCATCTTTAATTTCCAATAGAGAACACTTATTTCATATCATCCATCTTTCAGTGGTGAGATATATCACTTGGTAGAGAGTGGTTCTTATAAGACCTTTTGGAAATCATGATGGAACCATATTCTTTCATATTGGGTATTTATTAATTATCCAAGGTCTAGGCCTAGATTGACTTGCATTGTAGAAGAGTCATATGCCTTCATACTAATCGGATGAGATTATCTTTTAAGGGCGAGAGAGATCTCATTATAGGGTGATTTTTTTTAGAATGAGACTAAAACCATCAACAATAAGTTAGTGAGTGTATCCCTTTGTGCAGAGGTCTCTTTAAGCATTTGGATTTCTTTAGTAATGGGAGATTTTATGGACATATTCTTCAAGGACATTCCAGAAATACCTACATGGAGAGAGATGGATTTTTTTATCAACATACTTATTGGGGTCGTGATGACATCTTATGAGGAATATTATATGGCCCTTGTTAATATCTGTTAGTTTTAGTTGCAGTCAGAGGACCTTCTAGAGAAGTTTTTTATAAGGCTTGGTGTATCTCCATAGAAAATCCAGTGTTTTTCATGAAAAAGGCGGATTGAATCTAGTGAGATTTTTTAAATTATTATCTCCAAAACCAGTCCATTATAAATAATATATAAACCTTACCAAGGATTTAGAAACAATTTGAGTAGTCTTGAGGTGTGAGATGGTTCTCGAAGATCGATCTCTTGTCTGGCTTAAACTAGTTGAGAGTTCTCATGTTGAAATTTTGAATATGGAATTATGATTTCTCTATAGACTCTAGGCATTCTCGGTGATTCTTTATGTTTTGATGCATACCCCTGATTTGTTTATAACTTTGTTGAACCAGTTATTCAATCCATATGTGGACTAGTTTGTGGTTTTCTTCATTTATGACATACTCATATACTCGTCGTTAGAATAGGATCATGAAAAGTAGTTGAGGATGTTCCTAGATTAACTTCAGTAGTACCGTATTTACAGAAGTCTCTTGAAGTGATAGTTCTAGATTCATGAGGATCAATTCATAGGTTATGTTACTTTTTATTATGGTTTTGCTATGAACCTGGTGAATATTGATGCAATGATGGATTGAGAGCCACCGAAGAATGTGTCATAGGTTCATTGTTTTCTTGACTTGGAAGAGTACTAAAAGTGGTTTTTGGTATAATTCTACAAGATTTATTACCCATTAACAACCCTAAAATGTAAAGAGAGTTTATTTAACTAATCTAAGTAGTTTCAGATGTTCTTCGAGGATTTGAGGATGAGGTTTATTAGTGTTCACGTATTGAGACTCTCAGATGGTGGCATAGAGTACATAGTGTATTTTGATGCCTAAAAAGATGCTCGCAGCTATGTGTTCATGTAGAGTCATGAAGTTATCACTTATAGGTCAAGGTATTTGATACCACAAGAGTTTAACTATGTGACTCAATACTTAGAGATGGTACCCGTAGTTTTTTTCTCTTAGGAAATGGAGGTACTCTCTTCTGGGAGAATTGTTGGTGGTTTACTCATACCATCAGAGTATCTGGTATAGCTTCATGTATAGATACTTGAACCTAAGATAGAGGAAATTGTTTGAGATCCTAAATTACTATGGCTTTGATATTGTTCACAGTCCTGGGAAGGGAAACGTATTAGTATATTCCCTTTGCAGGAATTTTTAGGCTTGTTTAGTGTAGGACAATTCTTAGTAGTTTTCTTCCTTGTAGCTAACCTTTGTTGAGTAAGAGGGTGAAAATTTTCTTCAATCGATGGTTTTGACTCCTCTACTCTTCTAGTGTTGGAGAGAGTCCTATTTGGGAGACATAGACTATGAGGTCTTTCATGACCAAATTTCCTTAAGATATTTACCCAATATATTTTCTGAAGGAGGGGATCATGCCAACCTTTTATAGGGAAAAACGGTGGTCCGAGTCATGATGAAAGAGGTGTTAATGGGAGAGTTTCAAAAATATATTGTTCTTGTACATCCTGGTGTGGAGAATATGTATAAAGACCATAAATGGTAGTTTCAGTGGGACAACATGAGATAAATAATGGCTTTGTTAATCCAATTGTGCCTCACTTATCAGTAGGTGAAGGCTAATAACTAGGTTCTGAATGGTTTCTTGCGGTCTCTTGTGATCCTAAGGTGGAAATGGGATGTAATATCTGGGTACTTCATGATTGGGATTCCAAGGAAAATGAGAGGCCATGATTCCATCTGTGTTATAGTGACTGACTAGTGATGATAGCACACTTCCTTGATATCGGGGAGAAGTGTTAAGTTGAGATTTTGGGGATGATGTATGTATGATATATTGTTCCCATTCATGGATTTCCCTAGAATATTTTCTTTTATAGTAATGTGTGGTTTATGTCATGGTTAGGGAGAGGCCTACAAGTGGAATTCAGGACCCAAATGAGGATGAGTATAGCCTTCCACCCCAAAAATAGATAGGCAGACCGAGTGCACTATATATGTGTTCGAGGATATGCTGAGGGCTTAAGTATTAGACTTCTTCCAGAGCGGGGAGGATCACATTACACTGGTAGAGTTTGTGTATAGTAATAGATACCACTCTTCAATCATCATGACACCATTCAAGTCTATATATGAGACACCCTGTAGGTTACTCTTATGATGGACAATGATTTTATATGAATCTTTTGTGGGTATAAAGATGGTTTAGGTGATGACAATGAAGGTACATGTCATCCATGAGAATATGAGGACATCCTATATTTGAAAAAAAACATTCATAGGTCTAAATCATAGGCCCTTGGAGTTCATGTTGGGAGACCACATTTCCTTAAGATTCTCCCCAAAATGAGTATTGTGGAGAGTTTGATAGAGTATAAAGTTATCTCTAAAGTTTATCACTATGGTTGAGATCATTCAAATTGTTGGAGAGATTTCTTACCACCTCGACCTACCCCCACCATTGGAACGAGTGCACTACATCTTCTGCATGTTGTAGTTGAGGAAATATGTACACAAGTTCATGCCCATTATTGACTGTAGTGAGTTTGAAATTTAGGTTGGAGCCACTTTTGTGGAGTACTCGGTGGCGATGAAGGATCGGTAGTATAATACCCTACATGGATCGAACATTACCTTGATTCCTATATTATGGCAGAACAGAAGTGTGTAGAAGAGATCTTAGGAGTAGGAGAGCCATATGTGGGCTCAGTATCCTAATATTTTTGTTTTTTTTCTTCTCATGTATGGAAAACTTGAAGGAGTAAATGGTGTAGAGACCCTATTTTTTCCTTATAATACATTGAAATATTTCTATATATATAATCGGATCCAGGAGTTAAGATGATGTGTGATTATAAGGCCCAGTTTTTCCATAATTAATTTTATAAAAATAATGAATATATTTTCTATTATGAACAACCCATTTCTTAATGAAAATGGGATAACTCTTAAATTAAATCTCAAATACAAAATCTGAGACAATGTTTGAGTCTATAATGTGAGGTTTACCTTAGGCATGACCTAAAATAGGTCGGCATATGGTGTTTGGATAAAAGCGGTTGTGCGAGGGTGAGTTTTGTTAAATAAATAATTAAATTTATTTATTTAATTTAATTAACCTAATTATGTTTCCTTTTAAGTAGGTCATTATGATGATTTTCAAGGTTTAGTAGTATGAATCATAGGAGAATTGAGAGTTTTTCTTTTACCCTCTCATTGGAGAATCGAAATATGATGACGACAGAAATCCAGATCCATGTAGACTGAGGCACAACAAACACAATGACTTCTCTAATTAATTGGTGATTATTTTCTTTGTTGAAAAATAGTCCAAAAAATCATAGGAATTTTCTATTTGTAGATGCCTCCCTACTAGATTAAACTGCCTGATATTGATCAAATACTTTTCTTGATCTGCATCAATTGAAATCCATTATATTCATCTATGTTCAAATTTTATTTTATTTTTATTAAATTTTTTATAATGTTATATATCCATGGTTATGTTAATTGTCCAAGAAAACATTCCAAATTATCATACAACATTTTTTGATTCATTTCTTTGAATCAGCATTCATGTTATTTGAGGATTAGCATACAGGGTTTCATTTTGATATTTCTAAATGGGACTAAGTTTGATTTGAACCCTGAATTTATGATAGATTCATATACCAGAATGAAAAAGGAGAGATGTATTTGATGTATTTATGGGTTTTGGGTGATTGTTCATTAATTAGGGGTCCAATGTGGGGTTTGGAACTATATAAGGCATACGAGTTTCGAGAAAATAAATTAGAAATATATTTTTCAAAAAACAGAGGGTTGGAAATGATGAAGTGAGACTCCCCTATTGATTTTGGGTGATCTCAAGGAATAGTTGGATGAGGGGATCCTGATATGAAATGAGGTTAAGGGATCTAACATTCTAGAAAAAACCTAACTACTTACTGTGTAGTTAAAATAAAGTACGCTTTGTATTGCCTATATGGATGCAATGCTAGAATTTTAAGAAAGATAAGGATGAAAAATTTTGTAGCTATGCCACACATTTTTTCTCCCTCCCTGGTTTGGAAGGCTTTCTTGAAGAATTCATGGGTCAGATCTCATGAGGGTGGACATGACCAGGAACACACAATGTGTCGATGTACACAAGCATGGCCAGTGACATGGGAAGAACCTTGTTCTTAAGGACACGTTGTGTACGTAAGTACATGAACACAATAATATTTTCACAAACACTTCCATGGGAATGGAAAGGACCCTTAGTGTTAAGGAATGTCATGTAGTCCAACAACACACCATTTAGTTCTACACTATTATTGATCTGTGTACCATAAGGAACACACCCAGTAATAGGAGTAGGACCAAAAACCTTATGGGAACCTTACATTCTATGTACCCATAATTGACCTACATGGAAACTTAAACCTATCATATCTCCTTAATTTAGACTTTTATTTTAGCCCGCGAGCAGCCTATCATTGGTTTTTTTAACATATAATGTGATGGTGTCCTCCATAGTGTGTTTTGAGATATGATTCAAGTTGTACTAGGTGTGATGCTTATTTAGGAGGCACTCAATAACAATAGTGATTATTAATGATCATTAGATTGGTTCCCCCTAGTGATGCCCACATTTACTTTGTAGGTAGAAGTGGTTGTTCTAGTACAGGTATGGATCTAATCCATAGGGACTAAAGAATTAACCTTGAGACAATCAGATTTGATGGGAGGATGGGCTATGAAGTGGAAATATTTGGTGTTGATTTTAATTTGGAAAGAATAATACTAAAGTAACTAAGATAAAGGATTTAGTTTAAGAATTAAATCCTTAATTATTTTAATGGAAACATTTATTGAATATGATTCGACCCTAGGTTTTTTATAGGGCTATAATGGATGTATTTGTTTTAGAAAATATCAAATCACTAAGTCAATATGTATCTAAATAATTAGATAATTACCCAACATAGTTCACTAATTTAATACCTACATAATTCCAACTCTAATCAAAAATTATATTAGAGGATCATACTAATGATCATTCTAAGTAATTTTATGTGTACTAACACTCAAAATGTGTCATTGTTAATGTTGATGAAGATAAAGAATATATTAACTCATTGAAAGGAAATCTAAAAATAATGAAGTAATTTAATAATTTTTTAGCATCAAATAACATCCAATCCATCCACTATAATCTAATTATAATCAAACCACAAAATTATTATCCTTATTTTGTTACAAATATCACAATGGAATATGGGATTCATCTTAAAGAAAAAGGATTGAAAAAGTGAAAACAAAGAAAGAATGATCACTCAATCCCTGTGTTAAGAATTTCAAAATTGTTTCTGTGAATAAATTCATAACATGAGTCAATAGTATCAATTTGATATTAAATGTTTATAAAAATTTATTAAGAATAAAAAGAATAAGTTTTATTAGGAAACTAATATTATTGAATAAAGGTACATGATAAAAAATGAATGTGTGATTAAAAAATGAGAGAGTAACATTACAATTGAAATAATAAATCATATACCAAAAATTCTTTCACCAATAAAAACATAAATATTAATTTCATTATATTATAGTAGATAACCAATAATTCAATTTAATTAAATTTATTTTGTATAGTTAAAGTTGGGTGGGAAAAATGAAATAAGACTTTTGACTGTTAACCCTAAAAATGAGATTAGATTCATCCCCATTTTTATCTTGAAATTGTGACATTAAATATAGTCGAATATAGGATTCCTTTAGAAGATAAATATATTATTCCATGTTTTCTAAAATTTATTTTGAAATTTCATCCCAATTGGATTTTCTGTTTGGATGTTATGAGGAAATTGGTGGTCTGAATTTATGGGCCATGAAATCTTGGCCACAATTTAAACTTCAACTTGGGCAACCTATTTCACCATGAAAACCTCTAAATTCAATCCTATAACAATTTAATGAAATGTTATAAAAAACTATTTATATAAATTTAAAATACCAGATTCATTGGGCTTGAAATTTGAGCTTCATCTTTATTTTATGGGCCTTAGACCCATTTAGCTTTCATCAGAAACTTCTTCATCCATGGACAATAACGTTCGTCTTCCATTATGATTCATCCATTGATCCTAAATTAAGAAATGTTCCACACAAAGTGATAAATTATACCACAAAATTTCAAATTCAAATAGTCAAAATAAGTAATTCAAAAATCTAATTATTAATTGGGCCAAAATTGAAACACTTTAAACATGAATTTAAAAATATTGTGAAATACGGTTCAAATAATAAAATAAAATAAAACCAATGTTTAGGTATATTGGAACAAGAGAAAATTAAAATATAGAAAATAAATATTATCCTCTTTTAGTGGCTAATCACACCCCCAACATGTGTTTTTCTAGTCCTGAGAAAAAATAATCTAAAAATATAAAAAAAATCCCTTTTTATAAAAAAATTTATCATAAAATTCTCACTAAAAAATAATCAAAAAATCTTGAAACAAATAAATATCATTTGACACAAGATATTTTCCCAATAATATCCCAAGAACAATCTCAATCCTTTGTTTAAATTTTTCACCACCTTTCATCAAACGTAAATTAAGCATGATGATATGTTTTGAATCACCTAAGACATGGGCCCCATTTTCTTGTTTAAGGGTAAAAATTTAATTTCTAGGTGAGAATCACATTAAACCATAATATGAGTATCCATATTTAAATTTTTTTATTTTTTTATTTTTTTATTTTTTTTTAACCAAAAGAGTTATGAAAGTATTATCTCTAGGAAAGAAAACTATAGATTCACTATCCCCAAGTTCCAAACACCGCACATATTGTTAATTAAATTTTACAAATTAGATATTTATACCCCAACTCAGGGAAAGAAAACTATGTGGTCATGATCCCCAAGTGTCGAGCGCCTTTAAGTTTTACAAAATATTGGTCTATTTAGAATTTTTTTCATTTTTTGGATACTAAAATTAAGCTAAAGTGGAATGGAATTTTATTATATGATGAATGGTACCCAAGAACTCAAATTTAGACCCAAAATACAATGAATTTACATTGTTAAATTTTGATTAAATGGATGAAAATGTTATCATTGAAAAATCACATCAAACAACAATACTTTCCAAAAACAATTATCATGAACATAAACATGCATAAAAATAATAATTAAGGCATTAATATTTATATAAAATTCATCTTAAAATTTTAAAAATTGGGATATCATGTTCAAGGTTATAGAATGTTTCCATAAATTCAAAAACAAATTTCATAAATAAAATATTTTCACTCCCCCATATTAGAATGACACTGTCCTCAATGTTTCGAGAGAAGAAAATAGAGAGATCAAAATTGGGAAGAAAAGGGGGAGATGTGATTTTAAATAAAATCATGGAACAAAACTACCTGGTTTGATTTTGATGAATAATCAATAAAAAATTGATAACATTGGATCTATGTCATAAGTAGACTCCTAGTGGATGATTATTAGTTGGGTATTAACTATAGATGTAATGTGTTTTATTTGAAAATGTTGAACTTATTCAGATATTAATTATCACACACTAGAAAATTTATATAACATTGGAAACCCCAAGTGGATCCCACAAATAAAACAACACCCAAAATAAAATAAAATCAATGCATATTCTTGGTGTCCTCCTGGAAAGAACTTATTTTAAATTTGTTAGCTTGAATTAGACCCACCAACCTACCCAATACCAAATTTCATCATCTTTTGGATTATATTTCTCACCACATCAATTATATCATGATTTAGTCTCCATTATGATTGGTAGTAAGGTTTGTAAATTTATTTGAAAAAATCATATATGTCCTAGTGAATAGGCTAATCCTATGAATATCAAAGAGGGTCCATACAATTCCTTTTTTAATAATTATTAATACATCAAGGATGATTTTACTGTGATTATATTTGAGATAGAATAAAATAATTGTTTACTTTTTTGTTATCCCCTTTGAAAAAATACCTAGGATATGATTTATGGGCATTTAATAAGAGTTTATGTTGGATAATACTTTCATAATTAAGCTAAGACTTTGAATCATAATCAGTTTCAGTTTACAAATATGTCAACAGAATAGGTTCCTTGTTAACTAATGTTTCAACCAACAAATTGGACATTTGATTTTTTGAAATTGGTATAGACTCAATTTTTATGGTTTTTCCCAATGGTTTAGTGATTAGTGATCTTGAAAAACCACTATTGGGTCTATCTAAAATAGAATCATGCCATTGATACAAGTCTGCCTCTTATGAAAATAATAAATATATTTCTTCTTGATATATACATCCATCAAAAATTCCTTGAACATTTTTAATATTATTTTCAATATTAATTATCAAAATCACATCATGAACTTCCTCATAATCACTAATATGAGAGTTCGGGGTATAGATGTTTTGATCAAGGCTCATGTTTTGGAAGCTTATTTTCATTTTACCATTTGTAACTCGTACGATTGAGTAGATTGTTGATAAGAAGGGATGACTATGTAAGGTGGGTTTTTCTCCGTAAGACCTAATATTTGTTGATTTTCAAGGACAATAAAGTCAATATGGTAAATTAAAATTTCAAATTTCACTAAAACATCCTTCAAGATACCCTTGAGAATCCAAACACAATAATCAGTGAGTTTAAGAGTGATAGGAGTGGGTTGGATATCCTCGAGACCAAACTAAAAATATATTGTATATGGAATTAGGTTAACACTATCCCCTAGATCACATAAGGCCTTGATAGATTTTTTCTCTCAATTTTCAACATTGATGTAAGGACAGCCTGGTTCCCTTAACATAGATGGCACGGTTCTATGGATGGTGGTACTCACATTATCTAGAAAAAGGTCTTAGTTTTTATATGAAAACTTCTATTTGAATGTACAAAAGTCCAACAGGTACTTAGAGTATGTAGGTATTGTTTTTCATTCAAAAATAAGGGGTATTTTCAGCTTAACATGTGAGAAGATTTCACTCAATGTTTTATTCAGTCCAGGTTTGGATTTTCCCCTCACGTATTGAGGGAATGAATCCGATTAAAGGACTATTTTTAAAGGTGGTGGTTCTTTAACATTATAAGTAGGATTTTCAGATTCAATGAGATTTTCATCATCATACTCATAATATATTTAACAATTTTGTGTATTAGTAATAGTTGGTTCACAATTTTTAATGGTTTCCCCATTCCTTTAAACATTCACCTTATTGATTTATTCATGAGAAGATTCTGTGTAAAACGATTCTCTCATCATGGTTGGGAGAGGAACAAATTGAGTATCCATGGGTTCCTTTATAAATTTTAGTTTTTTTAGTTCATGTTTAAGTTATCATACTTATGATTTCATTTTTCCATTCTATTTCACATTTTTTCAAGGATTTCATGAGGGACATATTTGGTAATGGATTCTACTGTTCAGTTTACCCCAAGAGGATACTTTTTCTATTGGATGAGATTTTGATTAGGATTCTTGATATATTTTTGGAATTATAATGTTTGTTATTGAAACTATTTATGTGTTTGAATATTTTTTTTAGGGTTGTGGTTGAGACATTGTTGTTATGTTGGTTGTTGATTTTCATTTCAATCGAAGCCTTGATGGTCATTGTACCTTGGATTGAATGTGTTTTGAAACCATGGATTTTAATTATTTAATGAATTAACCTTTAATAGTTTTCCTCCTAAAATAACATCCTTGATGAAAGTGATTGTTGGGATTTTTTCAATATTATGTTCATGTTTGTCACAAATTGTGAAAACAAGGTTAACAGTTTGAATTCCAGGGACCTTCAAAATATAAATCTCCTCAACCTTCCATGTGAGTGAAATAATTTTTTCCCTAATACCTTATTTAAATATAAAATTATTCATTCCAGTAGATTTGGGTGACTTCTCATAGTAAGGTTATGTTCCCCATGTTTGGTTTTATTCAATGAGATTTTCCATATACTCATAAGTAGCATTTTTTCTTGGTTTTTTGAAAGTTCAATTATGCGTCATGTGAATAAATTTTTTTTCACCTGGACCTAACCCATCATAAAAAATTAACAATTTTTTTTGGATTGGGATACCATGTTAGGGTACCATGTTTAATGTTTCTTTGAACCTTTCCCATGTTTTAAGAATGTTTCTCCATCTTTTCCAAAAAAAATGGGTGTTTTTTAATTGAAATTATTTTATAATGGGGAAGTATTTTTACAATAATTATATTTGAAGTTAGAACCAAGAGTGAATGGATGGTGGTCTCAAATTTTTTAACAAATTATTTTCCTGGTATTTTCGTATAAAAGGGGTAGTTTATCAATTTAGCTGATTCAAATCTAGGAAAAGGAATAATTTTCGGGGGTATTGTAGCAGTACTATAGTAGGACTCCTTAAGTGCATCCAGGTGACCCATGATCAAATCCAGGAAGAGGCATAATTTCCAGGGTACTGTAGGAGTAATGTAGCAGGAACTATAGTGGGATAGTAGTGGTACTGTAGAAGGTACTATAGTAGGAACTATAGTAGGTATTGTTTGGCACTGTAGCAACCGGGAATATTCCCCCGTTTGGGCCTTCGGGCCACCAAATTGGTCCTTGAGTCCTTTAAGGCCTTCAAGACACCCAGGTCTTTAGTTCAGTAAGGCCTTCAGGCCACCTCAAGGCCTTCAGGCCACCTTAAGTCCTTCAATCCCCCTTAAGCGCAGATGAAAACCAAACAACCTAAAAGAAACAAGTTCTAGAAGGAGGATGAGAAAGGTCCATTCACCATTGTAGAAGCTAAACAGATTTCAAGAATGAGAGGGTAGGGCACCTACCATCTGTAAGAACCCGGTTATTATTTTGAGGTACGGGTTTCTTTCTTTCTATTTTCCTTAATTGTTTTTGAGAAAATAAGGAAAATGGGGAAAAATCCTAAATTTTGGGACTACATGTCGTGTACTTTTTCTACACGTCGTGTACTTTCACCGTGTGGGATGAGTACACAGGGTGTGTTTCCATGTCGGCGGCGAAAGGTGTAAAAACCGATTACACGCCGTGTAGTGGTATTTACACGTCGTGTAGTCAGTCAGCAGGGGAAACAGTAAGGCGGTGGAAGCCACCGCGAGCTGGGCGATAGTACAAGCCGTGTAGTCAATAATACACACCGTGTACTCATGTCGACGGATGAACAGTTTGGCGGTGCCACCAGAGGAATAGTTAAATGAAAAAGTACACACCATGTACTTAGAAGTACACGTCGTGTACTTGGAAGTAAACACCGTGTAATTTGTTTTTTTCCCTTAAAATGGGCAGTAGCCAACCCTGTTCACAGGATTGGCTTAGAACCAGATGGGAGCTCGGGAGAGGACGACCAAACATTCATGGACCTCCAGATCGAGCGTCGGGAATTTGTTTCCACTTCCGTCGATCACATTAGAACCCCACGGGTAAGCCCTCCCATATCCTTGCATAGTTCTTACCAATTCATTCCCAAGGGAAAGTTATTTACGTTTGAACAGGTTTTATTCTAACCCAGATCTACATGGTCTTTGGGCGTTTCTAGAATCGATGTTCCCATATACCGTTCGTGGGTGTTTAAGGTAGGTGGCTTGGTGTTTAATTTCCAACTGTTGTGCATTTTTGTGTATTTTTGGGCTGCGAACCCATGTTGGGGTGTCGTGTGGCTGAGGCCTTGGCTGTTTAAATACCTAGAATTGAATAGGTAATTAAATGTGATAATAAATTGTTGTTTGGGATCGCTGCTTGGATCCAGGACCACCTCGGGGGTGCGTTCCTCTGTTTAGCCATTGTAATAATGTTTGTTAAATTTCCTTGAGATGAATTGATTGTGAATTGCTTATTACATGTTCGGCATGTCCCGGTTACTTGCGCCTGAGGGAAGTGTTCTTTTTAGCCTAAGGACATCGTTTGTTTAGCCTGAGGGAAAGGTACTGCTTAGCCTGAGGGCAACGTTCTATTTCACCTGAGGGAAATTTTTCGTATGCCTGAGGCTGGAGACTCTGTACCTGAGGGCGACACTTCGTACGCCTGAGGGAAATATCTATTATTCCTGAGGGAAACACCTGAGGGTAAGATTCTGATTACCTAAGGGTTGTGATTCTGATTACCTGAGGGTAAGTGTTTGCGTGTCTGAGGACACTAACTGTTTAAATAGAAATTCACTGTGGTGGTTTCCTTATAAATGACTGATTAAATGAATATTAAAATTACAATATAACTGGTAAAGTTAGTTACTTTTGGGTAGTTCTAAGTTTATTTCATTTTAATACTGCACACTTTTGTTGCATACTTTTTACACAGTTGGGGACGGGCCTTTGGTGGGTGCCTACTGGGATTTATTTCTCACATCCTATTTGGATCATGTCTTCAGCCCAAACAGATTACATTTCTTCAGGTATGGATAAGGGAAAGGGTCCCTATACAGGTACTTGATTGCTACAGAGAAGTAGGGGAGCATGGGACCAGGCTTAGGCTCGCGATGCTACCGACTATTTTGTTTTGTTTTTTTGTACTCTGTATTGTACTGTACTATATTGTTGTGTAACATTTTCTGGCTATTTTCTTAGATCTTGAGACATGTTGCATCATTATCTATATAACTGTTGGTTATCTTTGACTGCATTTGTTTATTTTCCATGTGTATGGTTTATTGCTTCCATTGTTGTGGAATGTTTTTATTATTCCGCTGCACTACACTATCACAAATGAGGGCATAGTTTCCCCACTATCAGACCTGGGCCCTCACTGCTAGTCGGAAGCCTCTGGCGTTTGGGGAAATGTGCTTGACGTCACGTGAAGAACTAGTTTTGGGGCACCCGTTGAGTCGCACCTAAAACCGGGACGTTACAAAGTGGTATCAGAAGAGTTCTTTTCTTTGACTGACTATTTGGATCCATAGTCAGGGATAGGATGAGAATGGTAGTTATTAATAAGCAGTGCCCAGTCATAGCTAACTCATGTACAGTGAAAATCCAATTTACCTCGTGTTGCAATTTTTCTGATTTTGCAATTTGACAGTTGAATTGATTTTCACCGAAGTGTGACACACTTGTATTGTGTTGTTTATATATTATTCTTGGGTTCTTTTTAGTTTCAACCCAATGAGATGAGGGTATTCCATCTCATGCATCATTTAGGCACATGCTAGAAATCACATGCCATGCATAGTTTTCATGCCATGATGGTGAATTATATATTGCATGTTGTTGTGATAGATGTTGTGCTAGTAAAAGCATGTTGTTGTGATAGCTTCTTTGGTAGATACATGTTTTTTGATAGGGTATTATTGTGTGATCATGTTTATAGAATGGACGCCAAACTTTGGTTTTTTGGGGATTATGGGCCCTCATTGACTGGAATTTGGTGGATCATTGACTGTTTATCTGGTTATAACACATATAAGATGCCAAACATTGATTTGCGGGGAGTATGGGCCCTCACGGATCAGAATTTGGCACTTAGGTGTTGTTTTTCAGTATTTTATGGGTTCCAGAGAAGTTTTTGAGGCATACTATCCAGAAACCCAGTTTACACGATGTGTAGTACCTAAAACACGTCGTGTATGTTCTTCTGTTCAGGAAGAAAAGAAAACTTTTTGATTAAACATCGTGTAGTCCCTTCTCGTGTCATAGACTGTGTGGGAAGGGACATGGGAAAAGGGAAATTCTTGGGGAAAACACCTCGTGTACCATATGTACACGCCGTGTTGTATTGACCTGGAGTCCGCCCATGTAACTAACAACATGGACAGGGGGACCTTAATATATACACGTTGTGTCCACTGTGGAACACGCCGTGTAGTCTGATCTGGGATACGACCGTGTAACTAACAACAAGGGTCAGTGTAATCCTTTCGTGTACACATCGTGTGTATATTGAACACGCCGTGTAGTTGGAGCCATGTATCTGGTCGTGTAATGAATAACACAGGTTGGTGAAGCTCATCTAGAACACATCGTGTACCTATGGGACACACCGTGTAGTCTTGTCCGAGGACAGACCGTGTGGACTTAACCATATGGCTAGGAAACGGGGTAGTGTACACGCCATGTGCGGGTGTAACACGCCGTGTATTTCAAGCCGAGTAGTCGGCTGTGTCACAAATGACACGGGCCATTGTAAAATTACACCATACATGATGTTTAGATTATATACACGCCATGTAGTTTTGTTCAACGAGATCCATGTGGCTTGGCCATGTAAAAGGACCCGGGCAGGGAAGAGAAGTCAGGTACACACCGTGTAGTCAGTATACACACTGTATAGTCTTGTTTTGAAAATCATGAATGCCTTCTTCCTCCAGTTATTCTTTTGGTTCCTTCGTTTTCATACTGTGATAATCTTTATCTTAGGTGTTCATTTGACCTTGTAGTGTCATGTCACCGAGATGTTCACGCGTTGTTTTCCAGGAGAACGGCAACTAGTATACTCCAGAAATGGTGGGCCATGGGATACCAATTGATCCTCCAGCAGGGCCAGATGCGGTGCCAGTCATTATAGCGGACACAGGCACGGAGGCGCAGTTCCATGAAGGCTTTATTCGGTTCATGCAGACCTTTCAGGGAGCACCGCCGGCTGCCACATCTATGGCCAAGCTGACTCATATCTTACAGCAGTAGCATCCACCTACGTTTTCAGGGGATGGTGGAACACAGGATATGGAGTCTTGGTTGTGGTCAATGCCAACTATTTTCGAGCATCTTGAGAAGCCTCCAGCGCGGAGTGTCAAGCTCGAAACTTATATGTTGCGTGATTCCACCAAGAGGTGGTGGGATGTTACCAGACAGTCAGATCATCACAGAGACATGGCATGAGAATATTTTCAGATAGCCTTCTATTACTTCTTCTTCCCAAAGACGTTGAGGGCAGATCAAGCTTGAGAGTTCATGAATCTGCAGCAGGGCTCTATGTCGGTGATGGATTATTCTGCTCATTTCACCAATCTTCAGCATTTTGCACCCGTTCTGGTGGGCGATAAGACGCTGAGTGCCAAAAGTTTTGAGGATGGTCTTCGATATGACATACGGGCACTGTTGAATGTTTTCAGGTTTCCTTCAATACATGATATTTTGAACTAGGCACTAATTACAGAGAGGAAACTTTGGTAAGCTAGTGGTGTGGGCCAGGGCGGTTCAGCACCAGTTTCTGGTACTATTTCTCCCAGTAAGAGGAAGCGACAGATGGACGTCTCTCAGGGTGTCATTACTAGCGAGACGATTTCTTCAGGTGGCCTGATCATGTGCTACCAGTGTGGTAAGGAGGGGCACAAGAGACCTCAGTGTCCACATGACCCAGTGGAGTGCCAATCTTGCGGCAAGATTGGTCATATGCAGCACTTTTGCAGGGATTTTCTATTTGTGTCTAGTGAGAGGGGTTCTGTGGAGACTCCGCGTGTGGGGGAAGAACTAGTAGCTTCTTTCTTGTCAGGGAATTGGAATATGTCACGGCATGCAGGCAGGTATGGTGGTCGTGGATGTGGTATCCAGACACCAGGATCTCAGAGGCAGCAGGGCGGGACAGCTCAGAGTAGCCAGGTTGTGTCGCAGGGCTGTGACACTGGGCAGACATATGAAATGCAACAGACCCAGTAGGAGCAGGATCCCGGACCTTCTATAGTCAGAGGTACTATTCTAGTAGCTTCTGTTTTATCTTCATTACTTTTTGATACGGGTGTTACAGATATCTTCATATTTGTGACCATTGTGGGGAGCCTTGGGCTCTGTGTTTCTTCTTCTTCTATTTTTATGATGTTAGATACTCCGTTGAGAACTAGAACGGCTAGTGTTCATCATTTTAAGGATTTCCCCTTTGAGTTTGGTGGGTGTCACTTCTTTTGGGACCACTATTTCTTAGAGATTACAAGCTATGATGTCATTCTCGGGATGTACCGGTTAGTTCCCTTTCAAACCTTTGTGGATTGCTATTGTCACAGGGTGAGTTTTATGTCACCAGAGGGCAGAAAGTTTCTATACAAGGGTGAGTGGGATGTTTAGGTGAGTCAAGATGGACTAGAGCATCATGGGAGAGGTGGTATCACAGCCCAGATTTTGAGCTTATATCTGGAAAAACAGGGGACTTGTTAGAAGGATTTCCCTCCAGTGGTTGATCGTTTCAGGGATGTCTTCCCGGACGACTTTTCAGGTCGTCCTCCAGAGCGTGAGGTGGATTTATCTATTGAACTTGTTCCAGGAGCAGCACCGGTGTCCATTCCTCCTTATAGGATGGCTACACCAGAGTTGCAGGAGCTCAAGAGACAGTTAGAGGGGTTACATGAAAAGGGTTTCATCCGACCCAGTACTTCTCCTTAGGGTTCTCTTGTCCTTTTTGTGAAAAAGGCGGATGGTGCCTTCAGACTCTGTGTGGATTATTGGAAATTGAACCAGTTGATGGTTAAGAACCAATATCCCTTGCCAAGGATTTATGATCTTTTTGATCAACTTCTTGGATAACTATTTTTATCAAAGATTGACTTGAGATCAGGATATCATAAGCTGTGTGTTAGACCATCTGATATACCTCTCACATCTTTCAGGAGCAGGTATGGTCTATACGAGTATACAGTTATGTCGTTCGGACTCACGAACGCGCCAGAAGTTTTCATGGCTCTGATGAATCGTGTGTTCCATCCCTATCTGGATTATTTTGTGGTAGTATTAGTGGACGATATCTTGGTGTACTCTGACACTCGACACGACCATGCCACCCATCTTGAGTTCTTATTGAGTACACTGAGAGAGAATCGTCTATATGCTAAGCTCTCAAAGTGCCACTTTTGGATGGACCAGATACACTTACTGGGTCATATCATCTTAGAGGCAGGAGTTGCAGTAGTCCCAGATAAGGTGAGATTTGTAGTTTCCTAGGAGCATCCTAAAAACGTGTTTGAAATATGGAGTTTCTTGGGGCTAGCTGGTTACTACAGATGCTTCATACAAGACTTCTCCCACATAGCAGCACTGTTGACGGGTTTGACTAAGAATGGTGTGAACTTCATTTGGTCAGAAGATTTTGAGACAGCCTTCTAAGAGCTGAAGGGGAAGTTGACATCAGCATCGATCCTGATACTCCTAGAGTAGGGGAAGATCTATACCGTTTACTGTGATGCATCAGGTATTGTGATAGGAGCTGTGTTGATGAATGGTGATCGAGTAGTTGTGTACAGGTCTCGACAGTTGAGGACACATGAGAGGAATTACCTGATGCATGATCTCGAGTTAGCTACATTTGTTCATGTGTTGCACTGTTGGAGACATTATCTCTTGGGAGAACATTTTTTGGTGTTCACAGACCTAAAAAGTCTCAAGTACATCTTTACCCAGCATGACATAAACCCAATACAGTGAAGGTGGGTTGAATACCTTCAGTCCTTCGATTTTGAGCTTGCCTATACACCTAGTAAGGGTAATGTAGTAGCTAATACACTGAGCAGGAATACTCAGATACAGGTAGTGCAGGAGGCCAGTGGTGAATGGCAGCTGATGGCCTTGTTCTCTGAGATGCATCCTAAGGTTCACGACAGTCAGGGGTAGACCTATCTTTCATCTTTAGTTGTGACCTCTACCCTCCTGGATAGAGTGAGGATGAGACAACTATCTGATTCAGAAGGCCTAGTTCTACGGGAGTCGGTGGCAAGTGAGGACCCTCCTCCTGGGTGGACAATAGGTGATGATGAAGTATTGTGTTTCCATGGAAGAGTGTGGGTTCCAAGGGATATATGCGAGGAGATGATGCGGGAATTTCATGCTTCAGCTTGGGAAGTTCATCCCTAGGTTACCAAGATGTACCGAGACTTGAGACATCAGTACTGATGGTCGGGTATGAAGAGAGAAATAGCTGGTTTTGTTACGAGGTGTTCCACCTATCAGCAGGTGATGGCGGAGCATCAGAGGCCAGTCGAGCTTTTGCAGCAGTTACTCATTCCAGCATGGAAATGGGATGATGTTGCGATGGACTTCGTGACTGGGTTGTCGAGGTCACCTCAAGGCAATGATGTCGTGTGGGTTATTGTGGACAGACTCACGAAGGTAGCTCACTTTTTTCCAATCAAGGAGACCTTCGGTGTTGATGATATCGAGAAGTTGTATATCCGAGAGGTCGTACATCTTCATGGGGTCCCTCGTTCTATCATTTAAGATAGGGACGCCCGTTTTACATCTCGTTTCTGGTAGAGTTTTCAGAGGGCACTGGGTACATAGGTGCTTCTAAGCACAGCTTACCACCCTCAGACCGATGGTCAGTCAGAGCGTACAATACAGGTGCTTGAGGACATGCTGCTTGCATGCATCCTAGACTTTGGGGGCTCTTGGGAGAAGCATATACCCCTAGTCAAGTTTGCCAATAATAATAGTTTTAAGGAAACTATCGAGATGGAACCTTATGAGGATTTATATGGTAGGCCATGCCGATCACCCTCGTGCTAGTTAGAGGAAGGTGAGGCAGCTTTACTGGTACCATGTCTCGTGGAGGAGACTTCTGAGCAGATCTAGTTGATTCATAAATGGATGAATACCGCACAGTCTCGTCAGAAATATTATGTTGATCGTTGCAGATGACCCTTGGAGTTCGTGGTCGTGGGTCAGGTTTTCTTACGTGCTTCACCGAGGTTGGGGAACAAGCGGATCAGGAGATAGGGTAAACTTTCACTGAGGTATATAAGGACATTTGAGATTCTGGAGAGAGTCGGGTCGGCTTCCTATCGGTTACAGTTACCACAGAGGTACCGATCAATGCACGATGTCTTCCATGTATCTCAGTTGTGTCGCTATCATACAGACATGTCTCACGTCTTTCAGCCCAAGGAGGTTGAGCTTAAGGTATATGCATCCTTTTAGGAGCATCCTATTCATATCGTTGATAGGAAAACTAAAGTTCTCTGAGGTTGGTCAGTTCCTCTCTTACGGGTGTTATGGCAGCATGGCTGAGTGTAAGATGAAACCTGGGAGTGGGAGACCGATGTACGTGCTCAGTGGCCGGAGTTGTTCATAGCTATATCTTCACCACCCATGGAAGGGAAATTTGGGGACGAATTGCTTTAAGGGGGGAAGTTTGTAAGAACCTGGTTCTTATTTTGAGGTACGGGTTTTTTCCTTTCTCTTTTCCTTAATTGTTTTTGAGAAAATAAAGAAAATGGGGAAAATCATAAATTTTGGGACTACACGCCGTGTACTTTTTCCACACGCCGTGTACTTTGGCTGTGTGGGATGAGTACACAGGGTGTGTATCCATTTCGGCGACGAAGGGTGTAAAAACCGACTACACACCGTGTAGTGGTATTTACACGTCGTGTAGACAGTCGGCAGGGGAAACAGTAAGGCGGTGGAAGCCACCGCCAGCTGGGCGACGGTACATGTCGTGTACTCATGTCGACAGATGAACAGTTTGGCAGTGCTCCTAGAGGAACAGTTAAATGAAAAAGTACACATCATGTACTTAAAAGTACACACCGTGTAATTTTTTTTCTCTTAAAATGGGAAGTAGCCAACCCTGTTCACAGGATTGTCTTAGAACCATACGGGATATCAGGAGAGGATGACCTAACCTTCATAGACCTCCAGATCGAGTGTCGGGAATTCATTTCCGCTTATGTCGATCACGTTGGAACCCCATGGGTAAGACATCCCATCTTCTTGCGTAGTTCTTACCAATTATTTCCCGAGGGAAAGTTATTTACATTTGAATAGGTTTTCTTCTAACCCAGATCTATGTCGTCTTTGGGAATTTCTGGAATCAATGTTCGCGTATACCGTTTGTGGGTGTTTAAGGTAGGTGGCTTGGTGTTTAATTTCCAACTATTGTGCGTTTATGTGTATTTTTGGGATACAAACCCATGTTGGGGTGTCGTGTGGTTGAGGCCTTGGCTGTTTAAATACCTATAATTGAATAGGTAATTAAATATGATAATAAATTATTTTTTTGGGATCACTGCTTGGATCAAGGACCACCCTGGGGGTGCGTTCCTCTGTTTATCCATTTGTCCAGGATACTCGAGGGTATGCCATTGTAATAATGTTTGTTAAATTTCATTGAGAGTAATTTAATGTGAATTGATTATTACATTTTGGGCATGGACCGGTTACTTAAACCTGAGGGCAGTGTTCTTTTTAGCCTGAGGGCATTGTTTGTTTAGCCTGAGGGCAGGGTACTTCTTATCCTGAGGGAAACGTTCTATTTCACCTGAGGGAAACTTTTCGTATGCCTGAGGGCGGAGTCTATGTGCCTGAGGGCGACACTTCATACACCTGAGGGAAATATCTATTATGCCTGAGGGCAACGCCTGAGGGAAAGATTCTGATTACCTGAGGGTGGTGATTCTGATTACCCGAGGGTAAGGGTTTGTGTGTCTGAGGACACTGACTGTTTACATAGAAATTCACTATGGTGGTTTCTTTATAAATGAATGATTAAATTAATATTAAAATGAAAATATAACTGGTAAATTTAGTTACTTTTGGGTACTTCTTAGTTTATTAAATTTTACTACTACACACGTTTTGGCATACTTTTCACACAGTTGGGCACGGGCCTTTGGTGGGTGCCTACTGGGATTTATTTCTCACACTCTGTTTAGGTCATGTATTCAGCCCAAACAGATTAAATTTTTGCAGGTATGGATAAGGGAAAGGGTCCCTATACAGGTAATTGATTATTGCTGAGAATTAGGGGAGCATGGGACCGGGCTTAGGCCCGTGATGTTACCGACTGTTTTGTTTTGTTTTGTTGTACTTTGTATTGTACTGTACTGTATTGTTGTGTAACATGTTCTAGCTATTTTCTTATAACTTGAGACATGTTGCATCATTATCTATATAAATATTGGTTATCTTTGACTGCAGTTGTTTATTTTCCATGTGTATGGTTTATTGCTTCTTCTGTTGTTGAATGTTTTTATTATTCCGTTGCACTACACTTTGACAAATGAGGGAATAGTTTCCCCACTATCAGACATGGGCCCTCACTGCTAGTCAGCGGCCTTTGGCATTTGGGGAAATGCACTTAAGGTCACGTGGCGAACCAGGTTCGGGGAACCCATTGAGTGGAACCCAGAACAGGGACGTTACATCATCAGTTCAAGCCTATGCATGCATGGTAAAGCTTAGTCGAACATCCATGTGAAGGTGGAGAGCAGATTTCATGATAAATATGCTGGGGATAAGCAGTTCTAAGTAGTTATTATGGGTTGTATGTAATGTTTGAAGCCTACGAGCAATGAATTCTTCTAAGGCCTATGGGCCATGTAATACTTGCGCATAAGGGAATTTTAACGGTTCCACATCACCCCTTGAAAGGTTGATTATCAAAATCAATAAAAAATGAAGGCTTTTGGGCCATTGGAGAAGGTAATGCATGTCAAACTCCATCGCATGAGAGGTTGTAAGGTGGTTTAATACATGGTGTTTGAAAAAATATTGGGCATATCCTATGGTATCATTCCTAATTCATGAGGGTGTATTGGTGTAGGTAGGTGTGAAGTCATCATTCATGGTCTGGTCAGGAAAAATTACCCTGTTATGGGATTGCCCATTTTGGTTTCCTTTGGGGTTCCCTCCTTATTTTATGATTTAGTTTTGTTAAATATTATTCATAGTATTTAACTCAATATTATAATACAAAGTCTTAAGAATAATAGGATCTATGTGAATGATAACCAAAGACTCACTAAACTCTTCACCCCTCATGTTTATCAAGCTAACTAGAGGGTTTTATTAGTCACAAGTATAGGCAGACATGCACGAATAGAAAGGGGGAAAAGATAAAAGAATTTAGGTTGAGATATTTGAAATGGGGGAGAATATAATGAGTTTCTAATATGACTTAATAGGCTCCCTATAAATAGTTCCAAAAAACATTTCACCCAAATTTAACCATGTTTTTAAGGATTAAGCGATTGTTGTAGTACATGTAGGTATTTAATCCACATGGACCAAAGAATTGACCTTAAGACACTCATATTTGATGGGAGTATTGGCTATGATGTGGCTAAATTTAGTTTTTATTGCAAATGAAATTGAATAATAATAGAGTAACTAATAAAATGGATTAAATTTTAGAGTGAAAAAAATAATTATTTTAATGGAAACGATTAATGAAGATGAGTTGATCTTAGGTTATTGATAGGACTATAATAGATGTATCTGTTTAGAAAATATCAAACCACTAATTCTAGATGTATCTAAACAGTGTGATAATTATGCAACATCAATCACCAATTTAGTCCCCACAAAATTCAATGGATAATAACCAATTCACATAAAGGATCTCTTTAATTAAAAATATAAGGAATTGGATTGTACAAGTACTCAAAATATGTCATCATTAATGTTGATGAAGATGAATAACATAGTTCCTCATTGAATGGAAATCATAAAATAGAGAACTACTTTATGAATTGAATAACATCAAATAACGTCAAATACAACCCCAAAATGCTCCCTATAATCAAACCAAAAAAGGTTTATCCTTCCATTTATGTGATGATCTTAATGGAATATGGGATTCTACTTAATGAAACGAGATTGAAGGAGTGAAAATAAAGAAAGAATGAAAACTTCACCATTGTGTGAGGAATTTCACAATTGTTTTTGTGAATAAATTTACACCTTGATTTAATGGTATCAACATGACAAAAAATGATAGAAGAATTTAATATTAAGAATAATAAGAACTTCTAATAAAACAACTAATGTTATTGAAAAACATACATGATTAAAAAAACAGGATTACAAGATGATAGGGTAACATTACAATTTAAATAATAAAACATTTACCCAAAATCCCTTCACCAAAAACACCATAAATATTAATATTATGATACTAGGGTATATCCCTCATAATTAAATTTCTTTTTTTTAATTGTTATGGTAAAAGGTGTGTGGGGAAAAAGAAATAAGTTTTTTGAATGTTGACCATAAAAAACAGATCAGAATCATCCCCCTTTTTATAGTGAAAATATTACAATGAAGATGGATTAATATGGGATGGTCGTAGAAGAGAAATATATTCATAAATATGTCCTATAATTTATTTATAAATTTCATCAAAATTAGATTTTACATTCAGACATTATGATGAAATTGGTGGGATAAATTTATGGGGCTAGAAATATGGCCCATAATTTAAACTTCAAAGTGGGTTAATTGGATCACCATGAAAACCTTCAAATTTTATCTGGTCATATTTGAATGAAATTTTACCATTAATTTTCTCTATATAAATTTAAAATTTTAGCTATATTGGTCTAGAATTTTGGGCTCCACTTCTATTTGATGGGCCCAAGGCCCATTAAGCTTTAATCATAAATTTCTGCATCAGCGGCCAATAATGTTCATCTTCCCTTATGATTCATCCATTTATAATGAAAGAAAAAAATGTTCAACATAAATTTATAAATCATATCAAAAAATATAAAAATTAAAATAATCAAAATAATTATTTCCACAAGATGATGATTAAATGGGCCCAAATTGAACAACTTTAAACATGAACTGCAAAATGTTGTGAAATGAGGTTCAAATAATAAAATTAACTAAAACCAATTTTTATAGACTTTTAAGACGTGAAAATTAAAATATAAAAAATGGATATTATAATCTTTTAGTGGATAATCACCCCTAGGATGGATTAGTCAATAGGTCCCCTATCTATCTACAATGTGGTGCCCCCTATGGCACTAGGGCTCGGGTCCTCTATCTATTGAGTGGTACCCCTATAGAATTAGGGTGTAGTTCCACCTTCTAGAGAGTGGTACCCACTATGTAATAATAGTGTGGTTCCTCTATATACCAACCTATACCCATATTTTATATGGAATGGATCCTCCTTACACTAGCTGGTACCCCCTATGGCGTTAGGTCGTAGGTCATATCTCTACTGAGTTGTGCCCTTATCAGATAGGGTGGGAGTCCTCCTTACACTAAGAAGTACCCCACTGATAGAGTAAGGTGTGGGTCCTCAATCTACTAAGTTTTACCCATACTATATAGGGTTTGTGTCCTCTATACACAGAGTGGAACCCCCATGATTCACTAGGGTGCGGGTACTCTGTTTATAGATTGAGTCCCTTCGAATGTGTGACATAGTGGTGAGTTAAGGGCCCTCCACAAGGTTACTTCCACGGATAGAAATGCGAGATGTTGGGAATTATTGATAAACTTCATTGAACTAATGGAAATATTCACCTGGGATGGGTTGTGAGATATAGATCCCATTTTCCTCTAGTTAAGCTTTTTTTGTTTGGATATATATATACAGGTCATTGGATTTTGAACCCTCTTTCTTTGCGTTGAGTTGTCTACTGTCTATTTATTCATAGTGTCTCTTACTACTCCACCTTCATATTTTGTGTCATCAGACAAGATATGTATATACTCACCATATCATGGAATTTTCCTGCATGTGTCATGACTTATGGATATGAAGGACATGTGGGCGGTGACTATAGAGGACCATAAGGATACCTGGTGCATTGGACTGTGTACAGTGGTCGAAGAGTTAAAATCAGGAGTTGAGATCTCTCAACACTTTTTACATTCCAGTTTTTTCAGGATGGGGTATATTTATGGTTGGGCATGTATTTTCTTCTTTAGTTCTTTGTTTACATTTTCTTACTCTTATACACCCTATAGTTTTTTACATGCATGGTTATTGTCTAGATATTGAATATTTTTATTATTTTTCATATACACTTATTCAATGAGATGGTCAGGTGTGTTCCCATATGTACATTTGGAAATGGACTCCTATTTTAGCTATATATTTTGATTTTTGTATCCACCCCCTAGCCTATTGAGGCAGTCTTAAGGTAATTGTGGATTGATCCTCATTAGGTCAGTTCATGAAATGGCATTCTTAAGAATATACTGAATTTGATAGAAAAAATGTATTGTTTGGAACCTCTAATTTCTAATGATTAGGTACCTTCCTTTAATTTCTAAAAGACTACCTTCACTTCTTCCCAATGATATTATTCTCAAATATTCTATACTATATTTTCAACCATCAACATACCTTGGTTGAAAAATATTTTCATCCATTTCTCCCAGATATGACCAAAAAGATCACTCAATAACTTCATGAATGTTAACTCTATGACTTGTAATTATCTTTTTGTCACCCTTCTAATGCACAACATATTGTCCTCCACTACCTTTTTAGAAAAAATGGAACCACATTGAATCAAAAAAGAACTATCCATAAATAAAATACAAAAACCCACACATTTTTGTTTTCTAACCAGGAATATGTTTTTCCATATCAATGGGTTTTATTTCACATCCTTTAATTCCATCATCCTTTTTATCTTATTTGGATTGAAATAAATCATTTTTCTATAATATTGAGTTCCTTTTCATTTCCATTATGTACCTTCTCATGTTTTAGGAAAAATAATTTCTCATGCTTCCACACTCAGATATATAATAGAACGTAGCTGAAAATTCTACCATAAAGGACCCAAAAACGTAACAACACATAAGAAGTAAGCCACTCTTATCTTATGATATAGGTTATTTTGATATAGTTTAAGAACAATATCATCTGATATTCACTATCCTTCTACTTAAATTATTATAGGTGTTCAT
This sequence comes from Viscum album, assembly GCA_963277665.1. Lineage (NCBI taxonomy): Eukaryota > Viridiplantae > Streptophyta > Magnoliopsida > Santalales > Viscaceae > Viscum > Viscum album. The sequence continues at coordinate 409,768,464 of OY728156.1, forward strand.
TCCTCCCATAATGCATGTATAAGGGATCATTATCCACTGAGAAACTTCTTCTTGATCTCATCCATTATTAATTATTCTTTGGAATTTTACATTAAGTTGTAAGTTATTTTCTATTAGAGATATAAGGTTTTATATAAGATTATAAAATCTCATTATTATAATTTTTATCAAATAGGATCAGTTCCTGAATTCTCATGAACATAAAATCAACCATTCTGTATAATTAATTATAGTGGACACCATCATTCCCATGATTATAGGACTGTAGAATGTAACAAAAAAACCCATTAAATATCTGTGAATCATACCTTCACTACTACTATATCAAATTAATGTTGTAAATATTATCATGATTATACTTCACTACCAAAAAAAACATGTTTAATAATATTCCTAACAATAATACATTGTTCATTTTAATTGGGTTTATAAACATGTTTATGAGGTTATTCATGATTTCTAAAGAGTTATTCACATCATGGATCTAGAATAATAGGGACCCATATTTTTAAATATTATTATTGATTTTTTAAATTAAATATAGATTAATACAAAATAAGGATTGAAAAATTCTATTTCCCTTTAAATACTAGGTATGTAAAACATCCATATGAAAATAATGTGTCATTATTATATTCTCTATAATAAGATCCGAAATACATTTTATCTCCTAAAACTATATGTGAAAACTTGGGAAATATATATAAAAAATGATGACATAAAAATATGATTATGACAAGAAACATGATGATGAAACATAATATGTGAGTCCAAGGTATAACCGGATATCATAAAAGGAAATAATCATGAGTAATAAAAAGGAATCTTAACTTAAATAACATGGTATAATAAGATAAAAAAGTATGGGAATGTGGACTAACTGAAAAATGAAATTTTTTTATTTAAAAACTTTTGAGGAAAAAGTAAGAAACCATACATGGCTTCACAACTTAAGACAATACAAACACCCTAGTACAAATTTTTAAGGCCAAACAACACCAAGCCTACATAAAAGAGCCCCTATCTAGCATAAAAAAAAACCTAATACTCCTCATTCTCGGCTAAATGGTCCATGCATGAGTGCATTATCCTGGAAATGATGGAAAAGCCATACCCTCTCATGAAAAAAAAGATTATACATAATATCTCATGAAAAAAATATTTACCTAAAATAATGGAGCACTATTTGTATGCACCTATAAAAAAATTCATTATTATTCATTCTACAAAATTCAAATAAATTTTAAGTAATAGTATATGAATTATTAGTGGAATGAAAATGGGTTTTATAATCATGCCTCAATTATTAATAAAAATAGATTTCTTAAATGAGTTATTTGAAAAATGATTATAATGAATGTATTTCAATATAAATTGACAGAAGAAAAAGAACTGTATATATGTTAGATACATATACATATAATTTAAATGATTTTACAAACATTAAATAGGGGTATAATGTTATTTAGAAATAGAATCTTCCTAACATGAACAAATGGGTTATTTAAATAGATCCATCACATTGAGTATGATTGGCCATTTAAGTTCTTTATCAAAGAAAATAATAAAAAAAATGTTGATTATTTATGTGATTGATGACCTTTTTAATGTTTATTATTCTTTTTATTTTATTAATTATCATTTTACATTCAATTACTTAATAATTTTAGATCATGTTACACATTTTCATGATATTCGACCTGTAAGTCCAAAATCACTTTTCTATGTTGGCTAAAGAAAAAGATATTGTTATTTTTTTAACACTATAATAAATACCAAGAAACATTTTTCTTTTTTTATAAATCTAATTTAATTTTAAAACCAATTGTGAAACAAATTATGATAAATTAACTATGTTACAATCATGAAGATTATTGGTCATACGTACGCATGTGTAATGCTTCCAATTTTCTATGATTGTGGTGACAATAATTTAAGTGTTATTGTATCACTATAGAATTATAATTATATCATAAATATAAATTTATTTCTCTAAATATGATTATATATATCATCAATGTGATGTCTTAATGAATATAGTATCACATCAATTCATGGGGGTGGTAATCCACATGTGAACATGAATGACATTATCAACATTTAATTAATGGAACAGTAATAAAATATATTATATATGACTTTATAAAAATGATAAATATTTAATGAATAACATATATATATATATATTAAATACATCATTATAAAAAACCCTTGAGAGTTGATAATGGAAAATTAATTACATCAGTTTGCAATGTGGTAGTCTACCATACACAAGAATAATGGTTTTGTTTCTCATTTGATGGAAGAGAAGAAGGATATAGGTTATGAAATCAAAATAATAATATCTTAGTATATTGGATATAAAATTATTAACATATAACGATGGTTGAATAATATTTTATTTATGTGTAAGAATAAATAAAACAAAAACACTGGGTTAAGAACAATAGATCTTCTTCGGGACACCTCTTTAGGGTTGAAACAAAATCCATCCTATGAGGGTCTTATAATCAATAAAATGTTTCTAGGATGTGGTAAGGTAAGTAAAGGGGGGATTTGGGTATGGATTATCTAATCTAATTTTTTTATTTTTGAATAAAATTGAAGAGGATGTGCAATGAGGGGAGTGGAACATTTTTATTTTTTTAATATTAAATTAATATAAATTATATTTCATGGAGAAAAGGATCCAAAATAATATAATTAAAACATATGATGATCATGTGTTGAAAATATATCTAAAACATTTTCCAATTTTAGATCATTATATTACCCTTATATCATTATTTTGACTAGTATGAACCTTTTTTGACACTTGTCATGATAACAATGTTTTTACTATTTTACGGCCAAGGTAGGGACTATAAAACAATTATTCAATTAATGGATTGTTTTTTATTTTTTTAATCTATATTAAAATTATTTGGATGAAGATATTATTTTCAGGAATATTAAATCATTTAATAAAATAAAATTTATTATAAAATAAAATTAATGTCATTTTTTGAACTACTATTTCATCTTAACTTTGAAAATAACCTCACAAATAGAAATATACTATAATTATTTCAAACATCTCTAATATTTAATATTTATTTGAATAAAAATTTACTTATTAATTATTTTATGTGATTTTAATTATAATATTTTTAAATTATATTATTTTGTTATTATATTAATAAAAGAAACATTGTGTCATCTTTTCATAATCATTTAAGGTAATTATTTCGTTAGTATAAAATATGAATAAAATAAAATGATAAAAAAATCATTTTTATTTCATATGAATATTTCTAATCAAACATAAGTTATTTTTATTTTTATCTTAAAATATTATAGATATTAAAATCATGAAAGTGACATTTTTTAGTTCATCTATTACGCAATTATACTAAAGGTCAAAATTATAGATATAAAGAATGAGTTGTACATTTTTTTGAGACATTGAAATAATTTTCGAAATAAAGACATAAATTATGATTAATAAATGTTTTAGGGTCAATTTTAAATACATATTATATTATTTTTAACCTTAATTACCTAATTTTATCTTACTATGGTGATAAATATTTATTATTGTTACTATTAATAATGACTAAAAAATGAAGGATTATATATAAAATTTTGACCTCCTTATTCCAATAATTTAATAAATTTTTTCAAATTCAATTTCCAAAAGTGGTGTAATTTAATTTGATAGTATACCAACAAAAAGAGGTGAAAATCAATTTTGTCTAAAAATGAATTTTTCAAGAAACAAACGATCTAATATTAACTTAATGACCAAAAATCAAAAATATTTCAATTTTAGTTAATATAAATAATATATAAGATAAATATTCTTTTCAAATTTACTTATTAGGTTTTATTTTAATAAATTACATTGGATAAACTTTGTGCTCTTAAAAACAATTTTCATAAAACATCATTTTATGCTTAATACGAACATATAGAAAAATAATGAAATTTGTTAATTCAAATGAAATTATTTATATTATTTTAAGTTAAATAATTTATGTGAAACTTTAATATCTAATAAAAATATAATGGTACATTTCAATTACATGATTTAATTAAATAATAGTATTTGAAAAATATATAATTTTTCTCATTTAATGAAAAATCTATCATTTTACAAAAATATAAAAAATTCACCATAATTTTTTTTTGATTTTATGATTTCCAAAATTATTTTTATTTTTTAAATTTCATTTTCTAAAAGTTCCAAAAATTAATTATAATATTTTCTCACAAAATATTATTTTTAAAGAAAACATGATTTTTTAAGAATAAATTGCCTTTATTGAAACAAAACTTATTATATCCTAGGAATTTATCAATACATTCATATTTATGAAGGAACTTTATGTATATTCTATAAATAAATTAATAATATTCATACACTCCATTTTAACATTTAAGTTTTTATTATTATATTTAAATAATCATGGTTCATTTAGGTTTTGTTTCATGTCATATATGATATCGAACATAGTTTTCTTTTTAAAATATGGGTTCTTACATTCTTCCTCCATTAACAATTTTCACTATTAAAGTATATTACCAAATAAAATGGTGAAAAATGGATAGTTTACTTCTACTTCATAGATTCATCATGCTCGTAGGTTGCCTCTTTGTATTTATAGTTCTTATATAGAACATTGAGTAGGTGAGTTGTATTGTTACATCGAAGATTATCTTTATGGTCCACGATCATCAATGGATGATCCTCATAAGATTGATCATTTTCTAGTTGTAACAAATCTGAATTCAATACATGTGATGGATCTGGTACATACTACCTCAAAAGGGATACATGGAATACATCATGCACATGATAATGGGTTGGTGGGAGTGATCGTCGATAAGACACAACTCTGCTGGGATGGAGAATCTCAAAAGGTTCAATGTACATGGGGTTTTCTTCACCTTCTTCCCAAATCTCATGATTCTATTCGATGGATATATTTGAATAAACACTTTATCCCTAACCTCAAACTTTAGGTCTCATCGATGATTGTCCACATATCTCTTTTGACCACTCCGAGCATCCGTGATGTGTTTCTGAATTTTCTTGACATTTTCTACCATTTTCTCAATCATTATAGGTCCCAAAAATTTTGTTCTCCATTTTCATCCCAATATGAATCCATTCTGCATCTCATCCCATAAAATGATTCAGAAAGTGAAATTTGGATGCTTAGGTTTAAATTTTTATTGTTTGAAAACATGACCAATTGAATATGTTGATCACATCCTCTATTTTATTCCAATGAGTACACTGTCAACATGTCTTCCAATGTCTAAATAGTTTGGTTAGATTGGACATCATTTTCAAGATGATAATCCATAATAATGTTCAACTTGGCATTTAGAGCATGTTAGAGGATCTTCCATATCATGGAAGTAAATATATGATCTAGGTTAGACATAATAGATATTGGGGTTCCATGTAGCCTCATCACATCTATGATTTATATCATTATATGTTGATCGAGTAAGATATCCTCTCGAATTATAAAAAATTGATCAGTATTTGTGTGATGATCTTCCACATTTCATATGAAACTATCTCCTCTTTATTTCATTATATGAAAAATCATAGATAATATAGTGATTTTTTCTTATTTCCATGTATGTATGGCACATGAGCCTCAACCTAGTTGGTGAGGTCTCTCTAAGTGCATCCACAAGAGCCAAGTTCAAAACCAGGTGGAGGCATAATTTCAGTATTGTAGTAGTACTGTAACAGTTACTATAGTAGGCACTGTAGTAGTTACTGTTGTAGGCCCTATGCAGTACTGTAGCAAGCACTGTGCAGTATTGTAGCAGGTATTGTTCGGTACTATAGCATCCGGAACTATTCACCTTAGGCCACCGATTTGGGCTTGGAGTCCTTAAGGCCTTCGGGCCACCCATGGCCTTCGGGTCAGTAAGGATTTCAGGCCACCTCATGGCCTTTGTGCCACCTTAAGGACCTTAGGGCCACTTGATTTGCAGTTACACAAATAGATTCTACAAGGAACCACTCCAGAGGAAATATCATGGAATATCCACCAGAGCAGGGCTAAAAGTGTCATGAACCAACCCGAGTCGACCCTAAACCGATCACCCGATCCAGCCTACGACATGGCCCGAGGGGCTTTCTTAATCTCCATGGGATGGCAACCAGTGACGAGCATCAAAATTAAATAGGTGGGAATGATTTGGCCCAAAAGAAAATAAACTAAGAAATGGAAAATAAATAGAACAAAAGAAGATAAATAAAGAACAACCAACAAAGCTACTAACCTGACTATGACCAAAACTCATCGTGACATCGTGGGTCACTCTCCAATACCACAACCAATGTCATTGAAGGTGAAAAAATAAAGCTGGAACCTTCAACAGAACTAAAAAAAAGAAAACCAATATAGGAGTGAGTATTAAAACTAAATAGGTTATCCCGATAAATCTATTCCCAATGCACTACCTTTAAAATAAAAGAAACACCATTTCAAGTTAGAACTAAAATTTATAAAAGTAAGGTTTTCTTTATGTTAATCAAAAACAAAGTACGAGTCGTTTCCCCTATACATTTCTCAAAAACCCAAGTCATTCTTTTAGTGAGACGTTAGTATTTTTCAAAGGGAAAGTGATGTTTACATTTTCAATTTGCACAAAAATTATAAAACACCTTTCTTTGAAAAAAAATTCCATAAACCACTTTAAAACCACACATCACTTTCTAGTAAAAACACTAAACATGAAAATGATACAGTAGTAACACAGTAAGGGAAATGTAAAGAAAATATATACAAGTACCATATTCATCACAACAAGTAACTGAAAGACAACAGACATGGGTGAACCTAGGATATCAAGACTAAAATAGAAGACACCAATACATGAGAAATCATCTTCTTTGACATGTCACACATGATGAAATCAAAACGCCCAATACGCTTGATCATCCTTTCTCAGGAAGGCCGAGGGAAAATTCCATAGTAATAAACCCAATATATCCACCTACTATGGGCCACTGGTCAGTAACATAACCTACCAGTGCAGCAATCATTCATAAAATATTCTCTTAATATGGAAGATTCCCATGTCTCAAGTGTTTGGAAAGGGGGTGAGCCAACTGATTCCAACTGAGCATCTAATCATATATATATATATATATATAAAGCACAACTGGCATCACCCCGAGCCACTCCAAGGGACAACCTCTTGCCTTTAAACTACTCAAGTACCTGGGAGCCTCTAAGCGCGGCCTCCCAAACAATCAATTGAATACAAGGCAGGAGAATTATCCTAAGAGGTTTTTTATCAAAACATTTTCATTTTTTTCCATAAAGTGCCAAACGGTCATTAAATACATTTCACAATCACCACTTTAAAAAGAACCAAAACGCTTGTTCAAGCTTCAGAAGAAATCATTTATCATTAAAACGAGAACTATAATTGAAATTCTGTGAATTATGTTTAAAAGACAAACTGGCATTCTTTCACTACTGGGTGTCCGCTCATCATGAAAATATTTCAAATGTCCTGTATAAAATAAATGGATCTTTTTACACGAAATAATCAATTACAAATTTATTGTCTTATATTATCTCACATTTATTAAAATTAATAAAATATTTAACCTGAAAAAATAGTGTGCGTAAACAGCAGGAAATAATGTAACTTAAATTTTAAAAAGCAGTGAAATGGGAACCTACCTCAACTTGCAGCTCGAACGCAACAACGTGACAACGTGACACGCCTCGCACAGGGGCACAAGCACGCACAAACCGATGATCATGGTAACGCGGGGTTACCCCGCCAATGTGTTGCAACTGAAAAGATAAATAAAATACATGAAAATAGACTTAAAAAATCCAAACTAACAAACAACACAAAATAACTAGCTCAACATGTTTTGAAAATGTCACATCAAAACACGTATCAAAACACAACCAATATCTATATTATAATCCAATCACGACCTTTAGACACACCAACCACTTTACAAACATCATACACACCACATGATTAAAGTAATAAACCATTTTAATAATTTATAAAACATCCGCAAATGGTGAAACCAAGGTTCATATCAAAACATACTCAGATTCACATAAGAAAACACTTTAAAATAAAACACACAATATCATCACACCAAAACATGTATCACACCTAACAACCAACCCATAAAACATTTTATAAAAAAACATAACCATTTTCACACACAAAACATCACCTATTTCCATTAAAAATTATGTTCCCAACCATTAAACATGTTCACCACCTAAAAAACATATAATTCACACCTAATAAACAATTGATTAAACACTTCTATAAAATAACCAAAACAAAACCAATATGAAAAACACACCATTTTTAAATTAAAAAACAATTTCATCACACACGCATGTCAAGACATTTGTAAAATGAATTTCACACCTTCAAAACACTCTTAAGACTCATTTCTTTGAAATATTGCATCAAGGTACACAAAAAATAAAATAGCAATTTCCTTTACCAGAAGTCCATTCTCAAACAATGAGCACTCAAACAACTTCATAACATCTAACGCACCGTGCAATAAAAAAACAAACGCATTTATAAATCCAAACTATCATATTAAGAACATATAAATAAAATAAGACATGAAAACAATTACCGATTGAGTGAAATTTCAAAAAAATCTCACCGGATGGGAGGACAATACCCAGCAACGATCTGAATTCCCTAAAACCCCAAGAAAATGAGTCATGCACCAACCATGTATTTAGGGTCTGGCCAAAATAAAGAAAACCATAAAAATTAATAAAACAAACCCTACGGCTGGAGAAGGGAGGACATCAACAAGGTAATAGGGTCGGCTGTCCAAGTTGCTTATGCCGAAAGGTGTGTCGGAGGGCCACTCGTCCATGGAGGGGAGGCTGGAGGCCGGCTGATGTCTAGGCAAAACTGGCATGAGGCAGGTGGAGAGGGAGGTGGTGTGTGAGCGGGAGCCGATGGCGGAGAGCCAGTTCACAGTAGGGAGAGGCGGCCAGAGTGGGAGAGGGCTGGTGCAGGATGCGGGATGCGGGGAGCGGCGAGCGCCATAGGTAGCACGGGGAGCCGGGGTGTAGGGTCGACGGCGCTGGTTAGGCCTGGGGGTGAAGCGGGAGGCCGGGAAGCGCGACAGTGGCGAGGGAGGGCCGATGAGGGCTTGCGGGGTGTCGCACGGACGGCGTGCGGGATGGGCGAAGGGAGCATCGACTGGTCGCTAGGTGCCAAATCGCGGCAGGCGAAGGAGGCGGGTTGCGGGGTAAGGGGAGCGCCACAGCGCAGGGGGGGTGAAGGGGAAGGGCGACGGGATTTAGGGTACTAGGGTTTGGGTTATTTTTTTTATTCTTATAATAATATTATTATTACAATACTAATAATAATAATAAATATAACAAAAATAATAATAATATTATAATAATATTAATAATATTAGTAATAATAGTAGTAGCACAAGAATAAAAATAATAAATACAACGAAATGAAGATTAATAAAAATAAAAATAAAAAATAATGTCAATTACACCATATTATCAAAAATAATAAAAATGATAAAGAAGGGGAAATGCCCGACACCTGGGCCGACTGTGCGGCGACCGCCAACCGCGCAGCGACCGCACACGGGTCCAAAACCTAGTAAAGGCATTAAATGACAACAAAATTTATTCCGGGGCTCAGCCCAGACCTTGGCGCAAACGTTCGGAACCATGAAATAATAAAAATAAAATAAATAGAAAGGGTGGATGTGACAATTCTCCCCACCAAAAACACTTTCTACCCCCAGAAAGTCACCCAGTCGAACGATGGACCAAACAAGAATCCATGCCCAAATAAAACTAGAAGAAACCACAACATAAGAGAATGGGAAAACACAAGAGGGTTCTCCCCACAACAAGAACTCAACTAGAGAGGAAATTTAACACCTAAATATACCACCTCGGGAAGGGGGGTGACACGGGAACTCCCAACCGATCTCGACTAACCTCCATACCACGAGCGAAACAACACCTCCGCCAAACTTGGAGCTCTTGACTCAGACCAAAGAAGGACTGAACACTAGAGAAAAACTCCGAGCAGAACTTAACCCAATCGGTAAACCTGACCATAACCGCAAACCTGGACTCCTCCACAGGCACTTATATCTCCAAACGAACACCGCTAATCCAAGATTAACTGATGCAAGTTCCAAACATACTTTTAAGAAAAACGCATGATCTGGAACACCATAATCAGACAAACGATACTGTTTGGATTACAAGCAAACATGTTCATCCCAACCTCACGACGACACAATGAACCTAAAATAACACCAAAAATTTATCAGTGGAAGGATGGGAATGAAATGACTTTAAATGTTTCATTGCCAACACGGAACACAAAACCTGAACAAAGGCATCACACCCCCCGACAACTCCCTACTGCGCGTGATCTTCATCCCAAGACCTATGGTTGGGGCTCTGATGGTTGAAGCATCTCCCGCCTCAAAGTCAGGCACTGCGATCTTCTAATCACAGTGTCTTCCTTAGGCAATGCTCCCTACAAAGCTTCTCTAGATGATCCAGACACCTGCAATAATCATACGTCTTCAGAGTGGTGTGACATGACAGCTTTTATGCCCTAATTGTCCATACTGACAGTACACCATTAGACAGTCCTATGAACTGGAAGTTAGAGCCACTGTAGAGAACCCTTTAGAAACAAATTCACCTAACACACTCTACTCATCAGATGGGGGACCATAACGAGCAATTGGATATGGTGGATTTCCAACCGTTTGTGCTCCGGAGACAAACTCAGCTAAGAACACCTAATGAAACAACTTCTCAAAATTGATGCTCCCAAAAAGGAAGGACTCACTCATTGATCTAAAGATGAAGACCCCTGATGAAGGGAGAAGTCTTCATCTAGTCCTGTGACACCACCCTCAGAAAAAGAGACACAAGATCCTTGAAATAGTCAACATACACTTTCACCTTCTGTTGGCCTTGTTGAATACGCGTGAGCTCTTCCCTTTTTCTTCATCTTCACCTCTTCAGGTATAAACCATCGGACGAAGAAGACTTTAAAGAAAAACCACATTATCCCAAATTGAAGTGATGAAGGGGTGAACAACTCATACTCGTCCAGAGATGGACCTTCGAACAGACCCAAAACCGTATGCACTCTAACAGCTTCAGGAGTTCCCAATACCTTGAAGACGCGCTCGACCTCTTCAAGCCACTACACTGTCTCTAATAGACTCAAATCACCATAAAGGACAGACAACGTCCGAGAAGGACCAAAAATTGGGCACGACTCATCAAAACCTTTCGGGACCTTTCTGGGATGCATTTCTAAAAAACATATAAAACACTAATCTAAAACAGATATAATTTAAAGCAACATCAAAGAAAGCGCCTTCATCCAAAATAACCAACTCAAAAGAAACAAGAAAAGGCCAACACAAACCAAAATTCCTTTTTTTTCAAAAACCCCTCTCTTTTTTTGTATTTTATATTTCAAAACTGTCTTCTTTCAAGGCTATTTTTCAAATACTAAACCCACTTTTCAAAGAAAATTCAATTTTCAAAAATTCATTTTCCTCTTTATAATCCAATTTAGAAAACAAGGTCAAGCCTTTAATTTCAAACACACCCAGGTAATCCCATGAACTGTTGCACATGTCTTTATCCACTTTCATTCATACGCACCAACACGCACTTTCCACGCATCCTCTCACATGTGTAAATGTGTATAAAGAGTACCTGAGGTTTCACCCCAAACCATTATCGACCAATTTCCAAGAAAACAATAGTTTTCCAAACCAAAATCTTTCAGTTTTAAAACCCATTTCATAAATTTAATGTCATTTAAAAGAAATTAGTCCCATTTTCAAAAACCCTTTTTCATTTCAAAAAATGCACTTACACCTACCAGAATAAAAATGACACTCAACTTGCATCAAACTGTTGTATTGAGGGACCAACGGTCACACTTAACCTGGCGACATGGTAGTGGGTCATGCCCCAAGTAAGAGTCAATAACTGGGAGGAATTAAAACCATGTATCCGGACTCCAAATGGGTCACTACTCCATGTGAGATTACTATGTAACATTGGTTTACCTCTGTTTTCATCCCTCAATCCAAAACAAACCAGAAAAAAAACAAAGACTCAATTCCCAGACTATCCCTGGTGACTCAAGGTTCAAAACAGTGAGGGTTCATGACGTCCTTCCCGTACCTACCTCTTGAGTCCCGACAGTCCTAATCTCCATCTGCCGAACAACAAAATCACAAGGGCCCCCTCTGATACCATTTTTTCATGAACGAACCCGGGTCGACCCTGAACTAGTCACCCGATCCAGCCAACGACATGGCCCGAGGGGAATTCCCGATCCCCAGGGGTTGGAAACCAGTGACGGGCATCAAAATTAAACAGGTGGGAATGCTTTGGCCCAAAATAAAATAAACTAATTAGTGGAAAATAAATAGAACAAAAGCAGATAAATAAAGAACAACCAACAACGCTATTAACCTGGCTATGACCAAAACTCCACGTGACCCCGTGGGTCACTCTCCAATACCACAACCAACGTCGTTCAAGGTGAAAAACTAAAGATGGAACCTACAACAGAACTCAAAACAATAAAAACACTATAGGCGTGAGTATTAAAACTCAATAGGCTAGCCCGATAAATCTATTCCCAATGCACTCCCTTTAAAATAAAATAAACACCATTTCAAGTTTAAACTACAATTTATAAAAGTAAGTTTTTCTACATGTTACTCAAAAACAAAGTACGAGTTGTTTCCCCTATACATTTCTCAAAAACCCAAGTCATTCTTTTAGTGAGACATTATCATTTTTCAAAGGGGAAGTGATTTTTACATTTTCAATTTTCACAAAAAGTATAAAATACCTTTATTTGAAAACATTTTTCATAAACCAATTTAAAACCACACATCACTTTTTAGTAAAAACACTACACATGAAAACGCTACAGTAGTCACACAGTTAGGGAAATGAAAATAAAACATGTACAAGTATAATATTCATCACAGCAAGTAACTGAAAGCCAACAGACATGGGTGAACCTACGAGATCAAGAATAAACCAGAAGATACAAATATATGAGAAATCATCCTCGTGGACATGTCACACACGATGAAATAAAAATACCCAATACACTCGACCATCCTTTCTCAGGCAGGCCGAGGGAAAATCCCATAGTAATAAACCCAATATATCCACCTACTATGGGCCACTGGTTAGTACCATAACCTACCAGTGTAGCAATAATTCTTAGAATATTCTCTCAATATGCCAGATTCTCATGTCTCAAGTGTTTGGAAAGGGGGTGAGCCAACCAATTCCAACCGAGAATCCAATCATATATATATATATAAAGCACAACAGGCATCACCCCTAGCCACTCCAAGGGACAACCTCTTCCCTTTAAACTACTCAAGTTACCTGGAGCTTCTAAGCGCGACCTCCCAAATAATCAATTGCGACCAAGGCAGGAGAGTTATCCAATGAGGGTTTCTATCAAAACATTTTCATCATTTTCCACAAAGTACCAAATGGGAATTAAATACATTTCACAATAACCACTTTAAAAATAACCAAAACTCTTGTTCAAGCTTCAGAAGAAATCATTTATCATTAAAACCAGAATTATAATTGAAATTCTGTGAATTATGTTTAAAATACAAACTACCATTATTTCACTACTGGGTGTCCTATCATCATGAAAATATTTCAAGTGTCGTGTATAAAATAAACGGTTCTTTTTAAACCAAATAATCATTTAAAATTTTATTGTTTATATTATCTCACATTTATTAAAATTAATATAATATTTAATCTGAACAAATAGTGTGTTCAAACAGTAAGAAATAATGTAACTTAAATTTTAAAAATCAGTTCAATGGGAACCAACCTCGACTCGCAGCTCGAACGCGACAACGCGACCACACGACACGCCTCGTACAGGCACACAAGCACGCACAAACCGATGATCGCGGTAACGTGGGTTTACCCCGCCAATTTGCTTCAACCGCAAAGATAAATAAAATACATGAACATGGACTTACAAAAATCCAAACAAAAAATGCATAGTAACTAGCTTGACATGTTTTAAAAATGTCACATAAAAACACATATCAAAACACAACCAATATCTATATCAGAATCCAATCATGACCTTTAGACACACCAACCACTTTACAAACATCATACGCACCACATGATTAAAGTAATAAACAATTTCAATATTTTATAAAACATCTGAAAATGGTGAAACAAAGGTTCACAACAAAACATACTCAGTTTCACATAAGAAAACACTTTAAAATAAAACACACAACATCATCACACCAAAACATGTCTCGCACCTAACAACCAACCCATAAAACATTTTATAAAAAAATGCACCCGTATGCACACACAAAACATATCCACTTTCCATTAATAATTATGTTCCCAAACCTTAAAGATGTTCACCACCAAAAGAATATAATTCACACCTAATAAACAATTGATTAAACACTTCTATAAAATAACCCAAACAAAACCAATATGACAAACTCACTATTTTTAAAAGAAAAAAAATTTCATTACGCACGCATGTCAAGACATTTGTAAAATGCATTTCGCACCTTCCAAACACTCTTAAAACCCATTTCATTGAAATATTGCATCAAGGTACACAAAAAATAAAATAGAAATTTCCTTTACCATAAGTCCATTCTCAAACAATGAGAACCCAAATAACCTCATAACATCTAATGCACCGCACAATAAAAACAACAAACACATTTATAAAGCCACACTAGCATATTAAGAACATCTAAAAAAATAAGCCATGGAAACAATTACTGATTGAGTGAAAATGCAACAAAACCTCGCCAGAAGGGAGGAAAACACCCCGCAACGATCCAAAATCCATAAAACCCCAAGAAAACGAGTCACGCACCAACCATGGATTTAGGGTCCAACCAAAATGAAGAGAACCATAAAAATTTATAAAACAAACCCTACGGATGGTGCGGGGAGGACACCGGAAAGGTAGGGGGTCGGCTATCCAAGTTGTGTGTGCCGGAAGGTGTCCCAGAGGGCCACTCATTGATGGAGGGGAGGTCGGAGGCCGGCTGCTAGCTCGGAAAAACTATCATGA
Organism: Viscum album; assembly: GCA_963277665.1. Taxonomy (NCBI): domain Eukaryota; kingdom Viridiplantae; phylum Streptophyta; class Magnoliopsida; order Santalales; family Viscaceae; genus Viscum; species Viscum album. Next base: position 409,783,644 of record OY728156.1, read on the forward strand.
GGCAGGGGCGAGGGAGGTGGTGTGTGAGTAGGATCCAGTGGCGGAGGTCCGGTTCACAACAGGGAGAGGCGGCCAGAGTGGGAGAGGGCTGGAGCAGGATGCGGGACACAAGAAGCGGCAAGCGCCCGAGGTGGAATGAGGAGCCGGGGTGCGGGGTCGACGGCGCTGGTCAGGATTGTGGGTGAAGCGGGAGACCGGGCAGCGCGGCAGCGGCGAGGGAGGGCATGCGGGGTGTTGCGCGGATGGTGCATGGGATGAGCGAAGGGAGCGTTGGCTGGTTACTGGGTGCCGAATCGCGGCAGGTGAAGGAGGCGGTTTGTGGGGTAAGGGGAGCGCTGCGGCGTAGGGGGTGAAGGGGAAGGGCGACGGGATTTGGGGTACTAGGGTTTGGGTTCTTTTTTTCTTCTTCGTATAATAATATTATTATTACAATATTAATAATAATAATAAACATAAAAAAATACTATAATAATATTAATAATATTAATAATATTAATAGTATCACAAGAAAAAAAAAATACAACAAAATGAAGATTAATACAAATAAAAAATAATAATGTAAGTTACACCATATTATCAAAAATAATAAAAATAATAAAGAAGGGGAAAATGCCCGACACATGGGCCGACTGCGGGGTGACCGCCAACCACGCGGCGGCCGCACACTATTCTGAAACCCAGTAAAGGCGTTACACGACAACAAATCTTAATCCGGGGCTTAGCCCGGACCTCGTCGTGAACGCTCGAAACTAAGAAATAATAAAAATAGAATAAATAAAAAGGGAGGATGTGTAAAAACGGACTTTGGAAGATTGAGAGGGCATGGAATTTGTCATCGGTACCGAGCCTGTGCACCCCTGCACATGGAAATGCTAGTCGAACAGTCATGCAAAGGTGGAGTATTGATCATGATTTAGATGTTGGGGAGGAGCAGTTTCAAGTAATCATAGTATGTATGACTTCCTTAAGACCTACAGGTCATGTAATGTCTCCAAGCCTATGGTAAATGTAATTCCTAAGCCTACGGGCCTTGTAAGTGTTCCCCCTAATCCCTTGAAAGGGTGGTTATCAGAAAATCAATAAAAAAGAAGGCCTTCAGGCCATTCAGCCCATGTATGTTTGTGTAAGGGTTTCATCATCCCCTTTGAATTTTTCCTTTCATCCTTCACTAGATGGCATACCAAACACATTGTTATATATTCCATGTTTATTCATCTTCATATTTTCTAACCAATATCTCTCTTGGAGATATCAATACATCTTTATTTTCCTTGTATGGATGGAGAGTGACAGTCTTTTGGCATCATTATAAACCATGTAATTTATCTCAGTATTTGATGGTACACATATCCATGACCAATATCTTATAACTCCTTCATCAATATTGAACATCATGGTTTTTATTTTCTCATAGTGTGTACCTTATTATAAAAATCCATATCATCTCTTTAATCATTCATTATTTTCCCTAAAAGTGTTGGTTGAGTAATAATTTTAGAATAAAATGATTATGTTCCATATATTATGATTCCCTTGTCCATCCTCATTATGTATAACATGATTGGACCCTTCTCAATCCTTATTATTTATAAGGATTCTAGATCCTTTATATATAGAGAATCCACCACATTGTTTTATTACCTTGGATATTAATTAATTGAGTAGTCATAGTCCTCGATCATCTATAACCATATTCACTGAAACATATTATTATCCTTATGTGTGAATATATATTTTAGGTTATTTTGTTCTATATATATTTTATACTTTTCCCTAAAGAGATATTGTCTCTATATTTTTGAGGTAAAAATCATTGTAGCCAACTCTAGATCATGTGTTTGATGGTTCAACACATGAGCATTCAACTACCTTGAGTCTTAAGCTATCACTTTGTTATTTTTCATTACTACACATCCCAAGTCCATATTTGAAGAAAATTTATGTACCACAAGAAGTTCTCCACATGAGGTCAGTGTGAAGAATGGTATAGTGATAGGACAATTTTTTTAACCCCTTAAATATCTTTTCGTATTCATTGGTCCAAAAACAAATTACCCCCTATAGAGTCACCTTGGTTTCTGGGTTTTACAATTAGAATAATTTTCACAAAAAAATCATTAATATCCAGGCAGTCCAAGTAAACTATGGATCGTTGTTAAATTTGATGGTGCAGGCCACTCCTCAATTTCTATTGGCTTATAAGGGTCCATAGATATAATGTGGTTGTTAATAAAATTACCCATTAATGATACTTACCTCATCTAGAAATCGCATTTAATATATTATGCATATATACTTTCCTTTCTAAAACTCTTTTGCACTTTATTCAAATGATATTCCTACCCCTCTTACAGTTTGATGTATAACAAAATATTATCAATAAAGACTAAAAAACATGGAAATTTAAAGACTCAAGTCATTATGTTTATAAATATTACTAGAGAATTAGTGGTTTAGAAAAGCATCACAATGTACTCATTGTGTCCATACCTTATTCGAAATGAGGATTTGGGAATATCTTCCTTCTTCACAATTAATTGGAGATATATGACCAAATGACCACTTTGAAGATATACTAATACCTATTTAGTAAACAAAACATATCATCTATTTATGATGGATGATGAGTTCTCTTTATCATGATTATTTTGATCTGAGGACAATCAATACTGCGGAATATTGACCCATAATTCTTCTTGATAAATATTACTGGTGTACCCCATGGTGATGAAATTGGGCATATAAAACTTTTTTCCATATTCTTTTGTTAATTATTTTTCATATCTTTTAACTCAATGGTGGCCATTATGTATAGAGTGGTGGATAACTGTAGGTATCTAGGTATATGTTTGATTGAGAATTCCAGATATCGGTTATAAGGAATTCAATAAAAACCTTTTTGTGAATACATTATTATAATCCCCAACAATGGACTTGTCTTCCTTCATTATTCTATCATCTGTATCAACCATTTGGTCTCGATATACATTCTCATAAGAAAATAATATATGTTATATCATAACATTTCAATGAAGATTCATCCTCTTACATACACTTTATAGAATCATAGCTTGACTTATTAATTTAAGAGTGATCCCCCCTCTCGATAGTTGATTTTTGGTTTTTATAGGGATATCCAATCAATGTACAATATAGCATCAAACTATACTAAATAAATTAATAAGAGATTTTATGGAAGATTTTTTCTACAATTATTGATTTGGGAGGAGTTATATTCTTTTGATGTTTCCATTTGTTTATTTTATATTTTCATAGATGGATTAACCACCGTGTTTTGTGGTTATGTTTGATTAGTTATAGTAAGAAAAATAAAAGATATGAAATAATTAATAGAACCAGAATCAAAAATTATGTTTTCTGATGTTGAATGAATTACTAGTTTACCAATAACCACATCATTTCCAAGATCCACATCAAAAATAGTGATGTAATATTCCCTTTCTTTATCTTTATAACATAGAGGTTTTTGTTATTTTTAATTTTCTTTGATAACCCCTCACTTAGGTAATTGTCTTACATCATTCCCATGTTCCTTGTAGTAGAAACAATCTAACACTGACTGAGTGTTTATCTAAACCTTTTTTTCCTATATCATATTATTAGGATCCTTTATATAATTTTGGAATCGATTAGCATGATTCCCCTCCTTTCCACTTTTTCATAATCTTTTAGTTCCCTTCATATTGTTTCTAGGGTGATTCTTCATACACATTTTTTTAATTTTTATGTTGGGTTCCACTTGTTCCATCCTATTTATCCATTGATCCTCTAGTAGAAAAATCCATTTTACACTATTTATCTATAGAACCATGAGACCAAATAGAGTATTCAATATCCATATCAACCTTGATATTAAAATTAAAAATATCATTATAACTATAAAATTATTGAATCAATTTTTTTCAAAGAATTTTCTTTATCCCACTAATGTAACGGTCCACCATAAATTCTGAATTTATGAAGAATCCATAGTCATACCATGCAAGACTAGTGAAATTTTCCCTGTATTCCTCTATAGATTATTCTTCCTTTTGATTCAGTCGAAGGAAATATGTCTAAATTTTAAAACAAATAGTTTGGGAGAAATATTTATTAAAAATTATTTTCTATAATTCTCCCCATTTGGAGGAATCAATATCCTCTTTGTACTTCATGTTCTTCATTAGCATAAACCAATAATAAAATTCCCCCACTATGCGATAAATATCCATCCCTAGTTCCTATTTTTATAAACATTGGAGGATATAGAATATATTATCAATGTATTTAATCAATTGTTCCATGATAATAGGATCTGAAAATCCATTAAAGTTATGATTCATTGGTCCCATAAAATACTTAACTGCAACCTTCCATTTCTTAGGAGAAAGAGGGTGTTTCACATTATTCAATTAATTTTTCATAACATAATCCATTTGAGAAAGTACTATCATAATGTTACTATATCCCGCTCTAGTAAGGTTAAGTAAATCATTGGGGGAATCGTAAGATTACCTGTCAAATTTTTTGTTGGTGTAGTCTCACATATTTCTATCATTAAAAACAAGTAATTTAAAAAATAAGATGAAAATACACTGGTATTCAAAAGGTAAAATTATAATCATTGAAATAATAACATATAAATTATAATTACATCCAAATATATCATTATCTAGGTTTCAATCTAGGATATCTATGGTAATTTTTCTTATTATGATTTCTAACCTAAAATATTGTGGAATTCCTTCTTAATGGTTTATAAAGAGTCTATGCATTTCAAAAACATATCCATTGAGAGTGAAAAATTGGGTGTATTATAAATATTATTTGTCATGTTGTAGGTGATGATAGGTTAAATTCCTAATTCTCCCTTTTTATGTTATTAACCCTTGGTAAAACTATTGTAGAGACATATCCATGTGTATTATTTATACAAGGATATAATTTCTTGGATGGTAATTGATCTACACTTCACAAAAATTTGATGAATTTTTCTTATACATTGACTTATCTCTAGAGTTCTCAAAAATGTATCTAGTAATTACTATAGTTAACCAAACCATTTTACAAATATTCTTTCATGATTATTTACATAAATATCCATTAATAAAAAGTGATCAAAAAATCCTAGTGTCTTTAGAAGAATATGTATATAATTCATCAACAAGAAAATAAAGAATCTTTGTTTTAATCTCCATAATTAGATCCTAAATATATTTGAGCTCCCAAAACTGCATGGGAAAACCTAGGGAATACATATACAAAATAGTTGATCTAAAATGGATGTAAGAGAATAAACAAGATAAAGAAACATAATGTCTGAGTCAAAGTTATAACATGATATTGTAAAAGAGATGGATCATTAGTAATCACATGGGAGAATAATATATGGATCATGGTATCACAAGATCATAAAAATATATGAAATGTGGTAGGAACAAAAGGTATGACATAAACATAAGTCAAGTCTAACTATAAAGATAATATCATATAGTGGATAGAGTCCCATAGTGTATTATGTTTGCTCCCTAATACCATACATAACATATGAGGATATACAATATTTACCCATTTTATTGGATTGTTATCTGTTTGGACCCATCATAATATGATCATGATTATGAATTCAAAAAATTGGAAATATATCATTTGGTATGAACATTATAACTATCTTTGGAAGGAAAATCTGTTCTATAATTATTCCTCAAATCAAAATCATAAGTGATTTCTTAGAGAACGTATTTGAAAAATGATAGTAAGTAATATATTAACCCATTAATGTAAGGGATGATAAGATACTTATATATTTAAGATAAATATACACATAATTTGGAAGCATCCCACAACATTTAATAGGGAGATAAGGTGAGTTAAAGAGAGATTGGTCATAACACAAAGAAAATGATTATTTAGAGAGACCCCTTATATTGAGTATGATTTTTCAAGAACAATATTTATCAATATTAATAATAATAATGTTTTAATTAATTACTTTATTAAGAAAAAATTTCAAATTTATTATTATTTTAATTTTATTTATTACCATTTTAAATTCAATTACTTAATCATTTAGGTTCATGTTAGATGTTTTGATGATATTCATCTCATATGTAAAAAATAACATTGGTAAGTTAAATAAGGTAAAATATATTGTTATATCAACATAGAAATATTAATAATTATAAAAAAATATAATTTTTATACATGGTTAGTGATTTTAATACCATCCATGAAACATTGTTATGAAAAATGAACAATCTTTAAATCCTGGAGATGATAGGTCATACTCATGCTTGAAAAATGTACCCATTTTTTGAAGATCGTGATGGAAAGAATATAAGTGTTATATTATCTTTAAAAATGATAATTATATCATAAATATGATATTATTATTTTAAATAATATTATATAAATAATCAATGTGATGTGATAATTAAAAAAGAATCACTTCGTTTCTTGGAGGTGTTCATCCATATGTGTGCACAAACAACACTATCATATTTTATTTAATAGAAAGGAAAAATTATATGAAATATTAATTTTCTAAATGGATAAATATTTAATTAATATCATGTACATTTATATTAATTTTATCATATTAAATATCCCTGATAGGAGATTCTGGTAAATGAATTGCATTAGTTTGTGAGGCGGTAGTCCATCGTACACATGAATGATGGTTTGATTTTCTATTTGATAGAAGAAGAGATGGGTGTTGATTATTAAATTAACATAATAAAATATTATTATATGGGATATAATTATGTTATTATATTATAATGTTTTAAAAAAATTGAGGTGGAATAAAATATAAAATAAAAGTGATTGGTTTTGAAAAATACTTTTTATTCCGACAACATCTTTTGGTTTGTACAATATAGACCTCATAAGAGGGTTTTATTATAAAAAATACCTTAAAATATGTTTTATGGGAATAAATTATTGTATTTGGGTGGGTTTTTCTAAAAAAAAGGATTTTGAAGCATGAAGAAAATAGAGGAGGTTACCTTTTATAAGTGAGGGTAGGGGTACTTTTGGAATTTAATAAAATAATAAATTAATATAAATTAATTTTCAATAAAAAAATACAATATAATGATAAAATTAAATAATATGATGAGGAATAATTGATCTTATATTATTAAAAAAAATTAAACATGTTTAGATAAGGTTTTTATCCTTGTCTATTTGTTTTATCCTGTGTTAATCTTGTTTGACACTTATTATTATAACATTGTTTTTACACATTAAGCTTCATGATATATACTAGAAAAGTAAAATTGGTTCCTAAATGGATAATGTTTTATTTTTTAACAATATCTCAATATATTATCCAATTAAATTATTTTTATTAATTTTAAATTATTTTATGAAATACTATTTAAAATAAAATAACATTACTGTCATTTATTGAAATATAAATTTATTTCAACTTTGAAAACAACATGAAAATAATGGAACTAGAATATAATACTTTTTAACATATATAATATGTTATATTTAACTAAAAAATTCTTAAAATGCAATAATTCATTTATATTATGTTATCTGAACAAGTTATTGAAGAGGATGCTCATCTCTCACAGGAAAGGATGACAACTTCAGGTGACCACAAGGGTAAGAAATTTTAGAACCTAAATCTCCAGTCATTTCTAAAAATATATAGGATTATTCAAGGTCTCTTGATGATAATGAGGGATTTAAACCTATCTCTTACAAGAATTCAAAGTCCCCATTTGTCACTCCAGTGGTGGCAGTGTAATCGATTGCAGGTAATGATCCAACTATTGATAGTGATACTTTGGATCCGAATACATCAATGGAGGTTGATGGAATGATGGCATCAGTAAGAAGTGATTCCTATCAAAGGTAAGGAATGAAAAAGGATAGATCTGATTCTGAAAGCACTGATGTTAAGACTCTTTATGAAAGGCTTCAATCTCTCCCTAGGTAGAGGTCGAGAGGTCGGGGGTGAGGTCGTGGATGGGCCCACTGGGATGCAATTTGAGTAGAAGAAAAGAGGTTAAGTGAAATACTAATGAAAAAGATATACAAGTATATTTTTCATTGGGTTTTTCCTTTGTTTTCCCATACACTTTTCAGTTCCTTTCTTTTACTTGATTTTAATAAAAGGGACTCAGCCTCCATCTTTCTTAAAAAAAATTAAAATAATTAATGTGTCAATGTTGCACGAGCATTTAAGGAAATACTTTCATCACTAAAATTTAGAAATAAATTGACGTTATGAAAAATTATTTTTCATTAAAATAACTTTTTATAAGTAAATATATGTTTTTCCTTCTATTCATAAAATATAATTGATATTAAAATAAAGAAAGTGACATTTTTCTATGTACATTTTAATAAATTATTACAAATTTCAAAATTAAATAAATACGGATCCATGTAGCCATGTATTAGATAATTAGATATACATGGACGAACTAAACTCGTAAAATATTATAAAAGAATATCTTTGGTATATTTTTAGTCATTATTAAATTAATTATAAATTTTGTTACCTTAATTATCATTATCACAGTAATAATTATTTACTATAGTGACTATTTCTAATACCTAAAAATAAAATGGGAATATTTTCCAAATATAGACCTTAGTATTATAAATATGGATTCATAATTTTCACAATTTATCTTCTATAATATTTATAATTTAATTTTAATTATACCAACAAAACGTGATGGAAATTTATTTGTCATGAAAATGTATTTTTCAATAATTAGATGATCTTATATTAACTCCATAACTAAAAATCATAATTATATGAATTTAAAATAATATAAATAGATCTAATATATATTAATTTATTTTAAATTATTCATTTTTATGTTTTATTTTATTAAATAATAATGGATAAACTTTATGCACTAAAAACAGTACCAAGAAAACAGTGTTTTTATGCCTAAAAATAAACTTCCACTGAAATCATTAAAATCAGTGATTCTAATGAAATTAATTTCACTATTCTAAATGAAATGTTCAATATTAATATTTAAAATAAAATAAAAAATATAATTAGAAATTTTTACTCACTATATTTAAAGAAATTAAACGATAGTATTTGGAAAATCGGTAATTTTCAATATTCCCTAAAAAATCAATCATTTTAAAAATATCCCAAAATTTCACCGTATATTAATTTTTCAATGCATAATTAAAAAATTAATATAATTTTATGAAATAAATTTTGTAAAATATCAATAAATTAATTATAATATCTTAACACAAAAATAAATAAAAATCATTTTGGAAGAAAAAATATTTGTTTGAATAATTAAATTATTATTAAAAATATAGTGATGATTTCCTAAACATTTTTAAATTAATTTATAATTAGTTAAAATTTTCTATAAATTTTATAAATTATTTTTTCCAATTTATTCCCCAATATTTAATAGCTAGGTTTTAATATTCAAATTTAAATAATCAAGGGTTGTTTTGGATTGGTGTTGGGTATCATATATGTTATTGAACATAGTTTTCTTTTTAAAAACTTGGGCTGTTACATGAAAACCAAATTTTATGTGACTAGCATCTTAATAAATACCACTACTTTCTTGTTGATACACCCCCATTCTTTCACCTTAATTTATTTCATCTTGGGACTAGTCAGCAGACATCAAGGTCCTATTGTAAAAGAAAATTCCCTATATTCATCTTATAAAACCCAAAATCGATCCTATTGAAGTTCTCTAGATGTACCACACTCAGCTAAAAATACATTCAACTATAAATTTTTAACTCTCTCTAATTCCAAAAAATTTTGAGGAGTACCATAACTAATTATCAATATTCTATTACAATAAAATTTATTGAAAACTTCTACTGAACCAATCATGAAAACATCATAATCAGGACATGTCCATCTCAAGTGCTATATCCCAGATCTCTAATACTGCTTCATTAGTCTTCTTCCACTATCCAATAAAACTACATAATGTTGTATCCACATAAACATACCATATTTAACAATTTACTTAAATTACAACCCATTATATAATGTTTAGATATTAGAATACAAAAGAACCCAAACCACCATGTGGTAATGTAAAACCATTATACGAATGAACCTATAAGATTATCAGAAGCTAATATTAGAAAAAAACTCATAATCATAAGAACAGTTCCATTTATATGTGATTCAAACATGCAGAATAATTGATATATATATATTTTTAATCACTATTATTCTATATAATCAATTTATTATTATATTATAAAAATTATGTTCTTATATCATATATGAACCATCATACTATTAATATAAGGATCCCACCAATGTATCTAGTCGTCATCGCTATCTTATCTTCATGGGATAAACTCCACTCAGGCCTATCTTCTTAGATAAACCATCTTCATGTAAAACCTCAACATTACCATCCAATGCATTTCTCTCTAATATAATGATCCCATAGGATGAAAAAAAATTATTTTTTCTCACAATAAATTTGGACGATTGTATCATATGATAGAATTATTACATATAATATTCATTTATTTTTCATTTTGGAATCTAAATATGCAGATATAATGTATTTAATCATCATTTCAACCATTAAAAATTGTGTTAGTTTAACTTCTCTGTATTCTGGGCTTAATGTCTTGGTTGTAACACTAAGAAAAGAAAAGTTTATACTGATGGTTCTAATATCCACCATGAAATGAATCATACAAAAATTTTATTATATATTGGTGGTTTTATTAAATCAATTCTATATAATTTTATTTTGAAAATTATTGGTGGTTTCAATTTAACCACAACTAATTTTTTTTTTTAAACCACAAATTCATACCACCCACTCATTCACCCTACTCCCCTTTGTGACTCTGAACCTAACCCCCTCAAACTCGAACTCTCAACCATGGTAGTGACCCTGACCCCCCCCCCCCCCAACACACACACACACACAAACACAAAAAAACCTTAGCGGTGACCCCCAACCCCCCCCCCCCCCATCCTCCCTCTCCCCTCCTCGGTTGTGACCCCCAACCCCCTCTGACCTCCCTCTCCCCCTCCCATCATCGGTGGTGACCCTAGACCCCATATGTCCTATGACCTATAACCTCCCTCTCCCCTCATCAGTGGTGACTGCCAACCCCCCCCCCCCCCCCCAACCTTTGGCCTCTCTCTCCCCTTTCCAGTGGTGGCACCCTACTAGTGGCCTCCCTTACCCTGACCCCCTACTAGTGACCACCATCACTTGACACCCCTTATGGATACTTTTTTGGCCATGATCCAATTTTTTGATGACCACCATTACCCTAACCCTCTCCCTCCCTATCGCTGACTATCGTGAACCCGAACCTCCATGTCATCTACTTCTATGACATCATCCCTATTTTTGGTGAATGACTTGACCCCAATCTCCATGTTGTCTACTATCGTGACGCTAATCACCCTACTGACGATTGTCGTGACCCCAAACCCCCCCAAGGTTTTGTGATTATAAAACACTCTTTCATTGCTATTTTTGATTTTTTAATATATTTTAATTCTATATTTTGATATGAAATAATTTTTTTAATTACTATATTTAAATGAATAAATTTTTTGTGATTACAAATAACTTTAATGAAATGATAATACAGTTATTCGAAGATGATGATTTATTTTTTATTTGATTGTTAATTTAATATGATTTAAAATATTTTTTTATATATTTTTTTATTAAATTTACATGATGGATTTAGATAAGTTTTTAATGTAGTTTTATGATTGTCATCGGTAAGGTCTAAATATTCCATGAAATGAGACTGTTTATGTCATTATTCCTATATGGAAGATTCCCTACGGAAGTTAATGAATTTATTTATTTATCGATCATGTATGGAATGAAATGGTATTTTATCTATATCATGGTATTTTTCCTATTTTATAGTGATAAATTCATCATTTTCCAATTATTATAATGATCTCTGTTGGATGATAAGAATTAGGCAGATATTTTTTCATGATAAAATATCACTATATTTCTAAGTAGGTGGCAGTTATCTAATTTATGGTTAAATCCATTTTATATGATAACAATGTTGTGGTTATCTAAATTATTTCATTATTCATAAATATTTGTGGTAAATAAAAATTTATTGTATTCAACTTTTTATATTATAAGTTTAGTAATAAAAAGTTTATTATTTGATTCATCCCATTTTCCTATATAGTTGTTATGAAATAATCATTGAAGAAGTTGGGTGATGATTAATTTTGAATGCACCACTTTGATTACAAATTTATATATTTATATCTTATTGTATATATAGAATAAAATACAATACCTATGGATAAAATGTTTACTAATATACCTTCAAACACACCATTGTATGCCTAGGGTTTGGAAGAATTTTTAGATTATGCAGTTGCGAGCTGGTTAGTGGATGGTAAAATAAAATTTATATGTCATGATTGTATATTCAAGTGATGGTTGTATAGAAATAAATTATATGATAATTTTACATTGAAAATGTTTTTGGATCTATATTTGTGATGGATTTGGCATGGTTAATCAAATTTTATGGAAAGGTAAAATAATGACAATACTCTCAACGAAACAAAAAATGACCCAATAGAGGAGAATTTTGTATAAAATTTGTTAAATGATGCATTTTTTATAGAATAAAATGTAAAATATTTTAATAGGTCAAAATAACCTTCAGTTGATCCTTAGAAGGAAAATATTTCTTAGAACATCAGTGATCAAAAAAATGAGTTTTATAAATTATTTGAAGTTGAACGATAAGAAATATATGAAGGGTGTTCCAAGTATTCGATGTTTTATTTTTTAATTAAGTTGTATCATATAAAGCGTCTCTATGAAATTACTAAAAAATCAATGTCCTTGATTTTAAAGTTGTTTCATGTTGAATTAAGTAAATCTATGATCAATAGATGAATAAATTTATCAAAAAACATATACTTGATTATACAACGATACATGCATGTTGTAATGATTGAATTATTTATTGGGGTAAAGAGTTTTCTAAATAAGAATTTATAAGATCTCATACAGTGAGATGGAATTCAATGAACAACAATGAGTGAATAATCAATGCAACCCTAGGAAGAAATAGAAGAAGAAAACACATGTAAATTTATTGTATTACTTCCCTCTAAAAGAAATAATAAAAAGATTATTCATGTCATTTAAGACTGTATATGACATAAAGTGGAATTCCAAAGATAGTAATGATTACATGATGGGTTATCCAAAAGATTACACATCATGGAATATTTTTGATTCTATATATCCATATTTTTCTTCAAGTCCTAACATTGTACATTTGGGATTAGATTCTAATGGTTTTAACACTTTTGGTACTTTAAGTACTAATTATATCTTTCTTTAAGTTTTTTTGAACCCCTATAATCAACCTACATGGATGTATATAAATAATTATTATTTAATTATTTATATCATATTTCATGGAAAGAAAATTCCTCAAAATGACATTGATGTATACCTTCAACCTCTAATCAAATAATTGCAAGAATTATTAGATGACGGCTTTGAAAAATATGATGCTTCAAAGAGAGAACTATTAAAAATGCATACTACTTTAATATGGACAATTAGTGACTTTAATGGTGTAGGAAATTTATCTGGGTGGAACATTTATATGGATTTTCTTGTCCAGTTTATAAATTTGATTTTGAACCTCAACAATCACATAATAGAAGAAAATGGTATTTTATGTGTCATTGTTGATTTCATGATGCCTCTTATAAACTCATTTTTAAGAAGACATGATTGACTGGCTATATTGAATTGATAAAGTCGTAAAATTGTATATCTAGTTCAGAAATATTGGGACAATTAGTGAATGTCACTGATGAATTTGAAAATTGTCATCAATTTAAATAAGGGGGAAATGGGTATGAGGTACAGTGTCCAAAGTAGATCGAGCACAAAAATTGAAGAAAAAAAGTATGTTTTTCCAACTTCCTTATTTGGAGTATAATTTGATACATAGTAATATTGACATAATGCATATTGATAAGAACATCTATGATAATGTAATCTTCATGTTTCTTAATGAGTAGGGTAAATCGAAGGATCCCATTAATGCACATATAGATTTTGATTCAATGAATATAAACCATGTTATGTAAGAAATGAGAATGTAATGTATCCTTTGCCTTTTTTATAGTAAAAATAATATGAAAGATGTATTATTTCAAATTTTAAAAAATGTAAAAGTGGAAAAGGGATATTCAAGTAATATATTAGGGTGTGTTTACTTAAAACATTGAATGTTTAATGGATTGAAAAATCATGACTCACATATTCTAATGGAGTAGATATTACCATTAGTATTTTATAATATGTTACCTAAAAAAGTAATTATGATTTTAGTTTAGCATTGTATATTTTTTAGAGATCATTTGGGGCAAACTATAAATCGAACTGAGCTTGATAAACATCTCGAAAGATTTTTTAAAACTTTTTCATTTGGATATGTTATTTCTCCCTTCATTATTCATAGTCATGATTCGTTTGACTGTTCATTTGGTTGAAGATGATAAACTTGGGGGATCAGTGTACTATTGATTGATATATACAATTGAGAGGTACGTTGATATTATTTTTATTTTCATTGGTGAATTCAATTTTAAAAGAACCTTGTGTAAAATTTTCTAATATTTTTATTTTTTTCATCAGGTACATAGGTCATTTGAAATCATATGTGAGGAATAAAGATCAACCATAAAGAAATATTGTTGAAGGTTACATAACCGAATAGTTTTTGACATTCGTTTCTAGGTATTTTGATCAAATTAAGACTAGATTAAAACATGTTGGTCGTGCTAATGATATATCCACTAATTCTTGTTATGAAAATGATCCATCGGTATTTTCAACTATTTGACGTCCAATTAGAAAGGGGTCAAATATTACACTAACTGAATTGGATTTTCTACAAGAACATAGATATGTGCTACGAAAAATTGTTATTGTATATCAAAGTTTTTATGAATTATTACTACAAACCAAGAAGCGACTAAGGGGTCGAGCTTGAAATGAGCTGGAATTAACAAAAGCTTTGTAACACCCCAAGACATTATAATATTTTAATTTTTTAATAAATTTAATTTTTATGCTAGCTTTATTTATATGCAACACCATGTTAATCTTATGCTACACATAATAATGAGTTGTCTTGCATTACACGCAAGGATTCTTTTTACAGAACAACAATATATTATTAAAATATTATTATTTAATAATATAATATATAACCTATCTATTAATTCAATGGTTATGAATAATATTGACTAACCTATTAAAATATATACTTGAAATCATTGGTTACTAGTTAATTAGAAATTAGCATAAGAACCAATTGAATATAATGAGTTTGTTTTTATAAAAACTATTGTTATGCTCATGAAGGAAATTTAACACAATAAATTAAATTAATTACTATTGTAAAATGATATTAAATATATATATATTATTAAATTGAATATTTTTTACATTCATAAAATATATTTATATGCATAATATAGAAACAAACTCAATATTACTTATAAAAACCTATATTTTTATAAAGACAGTTTTACCTCTTTTTCATGATGATCATATTTTAAATCAAAATTTTGACACTTTAATATATTATACATGAAAAAATAAACTATATATTTTAAACTATAATATAAAAATTTTAATTTGGTTGAATGTTTGGTATTATTTTGATAATTTTCACGTTATGATGAATAGTGATAAAATATTGAATTTTAATTCAAAAATGATTTTTAATCTAATTAATTTTTAGTGTTAAATTATATTTTTAATTTTTTTTAAAGAATATATTAGAATAATTTTATATCTTTATACACAATTTAAGTCATTCGAACCTATTTTACATTTAATATGAATATAAAAACATTAAAATCATTTGTACGTTACTTTAAAAACCTCTTTTCCCATTTCATCAATAAGATTAATTTCAAATTAATTACTTCAACTTCTTGGTTCATAATTTTGAAAAATGGTTTCTATATTTGGAATAAGTGGGTTTTAATTATTTAAATAGGTTTTTTTATTTTAGGTAACATAAATAGTAAATTTAGTAATATTTTAATTATGACAGTTAGGGGTAAATTAGGTAATTATGGGTAAATATAATATTATAAATACTATAAAATTACATTAAAACATGTCCGAATTTCATAGGATAATAGTTTTTAGACCAAAATAATCCTTGGGATGAAATTATAAACTTTGGAATCCACTTGTATGATTGTATGATATTTATAATATTATGTTCAATGAAAAGCCAATTTTTTTCACAGTTTTGTTTTTAATAAGTGAAAAAAATTAATATGGGGTTATATAGGTGATATTATTGACTATAAATTTTATATTGAAAGATAAAATTTATATATTTATCATTATAATTTATTTTAAATCTTTATAGAATAAAAAAATGCCTTGCACAATGATGAACCAATAATTGTTTAATTAAATGATATATCAAGTAAAGGATATTAAGAATACAAAAACAAATATAATTTTAGATGATTAATTTCATAAAATAATTTTTTTGATGATTTTTACATATTAGTGTTTTTTAGAAGAATTATTTATAATTTATCTTTTTTATTATATTTTTAAAATGTCATGTAATGAAAATTGTCAAGATTGGAATTATTGATATTTTAAAATAAATAATATTTTATAAAATGATATAAAATTTATAAGAATATAAATTTCAGATAAATTATTGGTATAAGTATTATAATTTCATCCAAGACACCTTAATTTTCATTTTTTAATTTTATTGTAATTATATCAACCCTCAAAATGTACATTACATGATGTCACAGTAAGAGTTAAAAGGGTTAAATGAGGGTTAAATCCAAAATATAAGGGTAATAATGTTACCACAACTTGTATAAAAACTATTGTTGGAGATTATATCGATACATAATCATCATATCTTCTAAATGACTCAATTTGGGTCCCTTTTAGATTATAAATTAATTTATACAAATTTAATATTTTTAGAGGTTCCAAAAGTGACGCTCACCTCAATTATAAAAGGTTGCATAATCCCTCACTCACTCGCACTAATTTGAGCCTTATATATTGATTGAAACCTAACCATTATTTTTAAAACATCCTTATCCAAGTTCTGGAGGTTTTTAGTATCCAAAACTACCTAACATAGATCTCTTAAAAAGATATCTAAAGGAAAATCATTGAAGAAGTGGTAATCATTTTTACTTACATATTCATGATCATTTCTTATTATACATACTTTTCATGTGTTGATTCCATGATAAAGTAATAAATCCAATATCATCTATATTATAATATTTTACTATGGTTATGGTATAACCATATTCCTTGATTTATCCATACTATAAAAATTGAAAATATTATTCATGTGTATGTACAGCTTACTGTCTCCACACAGGGGGTAATTTGTTTTTCAACACCATTTATATTTTATGGGTATCATGATGTAAATAATGGATATATATGATAAATATGACATTATATTGATTCTGGAAGAATTAATATATCATAAATTTTCTAACCCTTTCACCATTAAGGGAATTATACTGTAGTTCGTGTGTACGCACAGACTAACGTCTCCATGATGTGATGTAATTCATTTTCCTCGACATGATGTGATTTATTCTGGAGATGTTTTATATATATCCTCTTTGAGATAACTGAGACTTTCAAGAAAAACAAGAATGATAAAATATAGAAATTAACACCTGAAACTGTAACATGAATAAAATATTATTAATAAATGAGTAGTAAAATATTATAAGGGGGTTATATATGATATTATAAATATAATTATGATTATTTTATAAGTTAATAATACTTTTAAAACCACTATTAAGGATTTTTATACACATAAAAAAATCATACCTAAGGTAAATAATTTTTTTCTTGCTATTATTTATGTAGGACACATGCCTTATACACTACTTATTTCTTTTGTGTGGTGTATATATTACCCATGTATGTATTTTATGAATATTATTACAAATATTATGGTATTTTAATATCCATATAAGTTTCTTTCTTCCATGGGGCATACTATTCTACTAATTATAAAGTGGTAAGGTTTATTTCACAATCTCATCATTATTTGGTATTGTTTTTATTTATGTTTCCACTGGGGAATATTTCTCTTCCTTGTTGGTGTTTTAGAAAAATGTTTTCATATATTTTTTTAAAATTCTCAAATGATTTTTAAAATTCATCTTAACCTCCTTTTAACTTTATACAAAATTCATTAAAATGAATATTCTTATCATTTTCCAAATCGAGGTACTTTATAAAAGTAAAAGTAATGTTTTTTAACTTATATGGAATTAATTTAATTTCCCCCCATTATTACACCCAAATGTTTTAAATGTTCCTTCAAATGTTTACATGTTTATCTTATAAGATATTATTTTATTTTATAAATTCAAGTCCTTTTAAATAAAAGATAACAATGTTGAAAGG
Source organism: Viscum album (assembly GCA_963277665.1). Classification (NCBI taxonomy): domain Eukaryota; kingdom Viridiplantae; phylum Streptophyta; class Magnoliopsida; order Santalales; family Viscaceae; genus Viscum; species Viscum album. The sequence goes on from OY728156.1 coordinate 409,802,138, forward strand.
ATTTTCTCATATCACTTTTACATCTGTTAGATATAAGCCTTATTCGCAACTTATTTCTTGTGTGTGGTGTATGTATACTACCCTCTGTATATCATATCATAAATATCATTTTATTCATGGTTTTAAAATGTTTCAAAGTGAAATGAGACACATTGATTTAAAATATTTTAAATTTATTATTCATATATGAATAATGATTCAGATTGATATGGCACGGGCTGGGGACCGTTTAAAGTAATCCCCTTGATGCATTAGTAGTCTCATGTGATATAGAAGTTGGAAAAATGATATGGGTTTCTACCTAATATGCTAAAACAGCTTGTGAAAGGTCTTAACAGTAAAGGTACCATGTACCTAGGGAACATGGAGTCCAATAATTAAGAATTTAATCTATTGAGAATTCAGTTATTATTATTTTATTTATAATATTATTTCTTTGAAATTATTATAGATACATTTTATTCTCAGCTTATTTATTAAATTGAATGTGTTTATTTTATTTACCATTTCATATTATTTATTCCTTTTCTATTTATTTGAATGGCATGTGTTTTTTGTTATTGAAATTTCCATATAGACTTTTTTCCATTTATTCATTATTTTTGTTGTTGTACATACCCTTACTGAGCATGTAATCTCACCCTTATTATTTTTCCATTTCACATGTTGTAAATTGGAATTCAATTAATGAGTTTCAAGGATGCTGATATTTTATTTCTGTTATGCTTTATTTCATTTCCCAATGTAATATGGGTATTATGTATATAAAATTGTTTTCAAAAACTGTTAAACTTTTTGGTACCTTGGGAGTTAAATATTTTATCTAGGACAATGTAATTAAATAAAGCAATCAACTCTAATATTTTGGGGTTGGGGAATTATAGTTGGTATCATAGCAAGTTTAGAATCACCCATGGAAACTGTATTTAGAAAACATTGATTATGGAATATAACCCTATGATAGGATTTTTGGATATGTATAGAAAAACATATTATAACCATGGTAACGTAGATATTATGTGGGTACTCCTAGAAATATATCCTTTTATGGATACTATAAGTGGACCTGGTTTTGAACTAGAAATACCTAGGGGTAAAAACTATGAAAAGGTGCATCGAGCCTCATTCGACCATAACATGGTACACAACAACAAGCATTACTACGCACCTAGTTTGGAACTCCCAAGTGATATGCTTAGGGTAATTCAAATTTTCTTTACAAACCATTGATAAGTATTTTAATAGATAATGAAAATGAATGACCTAGGATAAACTTTAGAACAAGGAAGGACCTACGTGGAAATAAATGCATGAATTATGTATGTATTTGGATTTTATTTAAAACCCTAGTTAAAAGAATATTTCATGATTAATTTTATTTAAATGTTTTTCATAATATTTATTTTGGGGGTTTTATAAAAATGAAATCCCACAGGTCGGGTGACTACCTACTGCGTCTGGTAAGGCCGCAGGGTTTGAACCCACAATCCAAGGGTGAAAAGGGTGGAGTTCTTACCACTATCCAACATGAATTCTTGGTTTTCATGACATTTTTTTAGTTAAAATATCTAATGGATAAAGGTTATTTTGATATTAGGGACAATTTTTTAATCAAATATATAAACTTTGAATTGGAAAATGATTTGGTTATTAAGTGATTAATTTTATTTAGGAATACATTCACTATTTTTTAAATCAAATAATATTATAGAAAACATAATATTTTGAATAATAAAGGTTGAATATTATTTTAGAGTAAAATATTATTTTATTTTGGACTTATGGAAATTTAGGTTATTTATTTAAAAACCTTGTATATTATGTGATTTAGGAAATTATGAGTGATTAATATTATTATAAAGATAATGTGATCAAATCATTCTGAATTTTGGGTCTTAATATTAGTCTAGAAATTTCTAAATAAAGATAATTATTTTATGAATAATCTATTTTTAACATTGAGTATTAATTTTTTAATTTTGTAGATTAATGTTTTTTTATCATATAATGGTTTTTTCTCTTTGGTAATATTATGTTAAGATTGATTTTGGAAATTTAAAGAGCTTTTTAGACTATGAATATATACAGCTCTATTTTGGATGAATCTTAAGGATACAGTGGATTAAGTTGAACTTTAGATATTATAGTTTGAGGTTAAAGTATGATTTTTTAAATATTAGGTCCAAACCATTTTGGTGTCAACAAATATTTAAAGTATGAAGGAATGAATTGTAGATCTTATGATTTATTGATGTGATTATGGTATCAAAAATTCTGCTTAAATATCCTTTTCCAAGCATAATAGATGAAGTGAAAATAGATCAAATCACACACAAATGATATGATTATGCTAATTACATGTAAATAAATCAAGTAGTTTAATTTTTTCATTTTATTATATAGATAGTACTATAATCCATAAACTCTAGGAAAATAATTTGGAAAAAAATTATATTCATTTTATTTTATTATTGATAAATCAGTGGCCTCTATAAGACATCATTTATTTATGGTTTTGTGGTGGAGGACATTCTTATGACCATGTTCTCTATCACTATCTGTCAAAACATGATCATTTTATTTCTCTTAAATCTCCATGTTTTCACTTTATGTTAATGTTATCCTATTAAAAATCCTTATTTTGTGGTAAAAATAACATTTCCCTTTCTATATTATTAAGAAGATGTTTTATTAACCATATTTCTGATGTGGGTTTCCCATAAAATAATTTTCAGGTATCAAAATTTTATTTTTGACGTGAAATTTTAAATTATGAGGACATGGTTTTAATTAAGGTTGTAACGCCCCGACCCAACTTACCCAGAGTTGGTGCATTATTACATAACATTGGCATGATCACAAGAATGATCAAATCTCGAAAGACCGATTGGTTTAGTAGCCTTAGAAACACTATATATATTCATAAAGTTTTACATTACATCATTAATTGAAAAACTAATACAACACCATATTGTCTCCATAGTCCACACTATTATCCCCTCATAATAACCCTGCAGGTCATTCATAATTTACTTCTTCACATCCTGGGAAAAATAAAACATAGAAAAGGGGTGAGCTCAAATGCCCAGTAAGGATAACAATATAGCAGAAACTTTCATAAATAAGAATAAACATTTAAGGTAGTGTATAACTAAAATAAAATCCTTTTAAGCTTGAACTTCAGCATAGTATGGAAAAATTAAAATGAAATATATCCATTTACTTATTCACATGGATATTCTACTAATCGAATAATCACATGCAATATTAATAACCACTTTCATAATAATGGAATTCAAAATGTCAGACTATCATAACCACATAGCCAAGGCCTCGTGCCAAGACTAAAAATAATATTTTGTCAAGGCCTTGTGCCAAGACACTAGTTTTTCTCATGATACCTATCGATGCATCGAGGATCTATAGCGGGCTCCACCCGTCACATATTAAGTCCAATGCATTCCCATATGAAAAGTTTTAAGTATAACATAAACATTCGTATTAAAACTAGCATATGAAATGTAAATACTTCATCCATAAACCATGAATGGTATAAAAATAACACATCCACAGTCAAAAATATCACAAAACCTTCAATACAATATAGAAGTTTTGTTTCATAATAAATCAACTTCAAATAAGTGTAAAATCCATCAAAGGATGTTGACATAGATGAAATCAAAACTCCTTTTAGAGAAATATCTCTTTATATTTTGAAATCATTTAAGATTCATATATTTATAAAATAAAACATTTTCTTTGAAAATATTCTTATAAGATTGTAAGGGAAGCTTTGACAATTTTATAATGGCGTAAAATAGCCGCACCCGCCGTATAAGTTAAAAAAACATTCTTACCTTAATTTTGTCGAAAAGGTTAAAAAGCACCTTGTTTGGAAAATGACAGAAATATTCCTTTATAAACCTCTTATAAAAAGTCAAACAAGGGTATAAATGACTTTAACCCATATTCTAGTAAATATTAAAAAAAAATTGAAATTAATTTTTAAGAAACATGGATGTGGATGATAAAGAGATCTCAGTATATTATTACGTATAAACAACCTCGGATAATGAAGAGATTGAGAAATAAACCATTACCTTGTACTTTTCCTTGGTTGAGGGTAGATTAACCTCCTGTATAATGGTGAAATAATTGTTATTAAATTATTCAAGAATCATATACATTAATATGATATCATATATGATCTTCTAACATTGCTTTGTTAATAATATCTTAGTATTATCGTTGTTTCGGATGTTAACTTACTCGTTTTCTTTTATATGTTTTGTTACGTAAGCCGTGTTTGTCATGGATAGGTTGTATATTAATCATATCCAGAATGATATCAAGTCCTTAGATACTATTATTAATCATAAAATGATAATTATACTTGAATATATACAATGGAGAATGAATCTTATCGCGTTCGTGGAGACGGTAGTCTGTACGTACGCACGAGCGACAATATCATTCTTTTGATATTAAAATAATATATAATTGGATGGTATAACATATATACAGAATCATTATCGTGTTATATTTATTATTTACATGAGTTAAATATCATTATTAAACCCATACAAATAATAATTTATTGAATAACAATTACACCACGACGTGGAGATGGTAAGCCGTACTTACGCACGTATGGTGACATGTTATTCAAAGGATGGATATAATAATGAATATGGTTGTACCATATTTATAATAACATCACATTATATATAAGATACTGTAGTTATTATTTTAGAATGGTAATAACAAAGAAAGAAGAAGTGGAAGAAGAAAGGAACTTGGAAAAGGGTGGTGAAATCATTACCTCTTCTTCGGGTTCTTCCTTTTGATTTGATCAAAAGGGCTCTTAGGTTGGATTTCTGACTAAAGTAAGGACTCTATAATGAATTGAGGGAAGTTGAGAGAGTATTTGGGTAGAGTTTTGCCGAGCCAAAAGGCTTTGAAGGAGTGAGTTAATGATAAGGGAGAGTTCCCTTTTATAAGAGGGGTGAGGGGCACCTTTGGAAAAGCTAGAAATATTATTTTATAATAAATTCATATTCGGTTTCTAATGTCTCCAAAGTGTATTATTTAAAGTTTAAGGTGGGGATGGGTAGAAAACCACTCAACCAATAGGATTTAGACAGGTTTGGGTTATTATATTAACCTTATATTTTAGTTTTAACTCTCAGTTAATTAGTTTGACACTTACCATGTCACTTTGTATTTTTATATTATATAGTTAATAAACTTACTATATACCTCCAAGAGACCCCCAAGTGGTCCATTAATGATAAAAATATCATTATATAAGTCTCTTGGCTGAACCTTAGATTTTTAAGAATTTAATATCAATTAATAATATAATATTTGTTTTAAAAACTCTTTTACGTCAATTTTGACACTATTCAATAATTTATTTTTGTAAAACTCATAACAGAATGATTACTTAGAACAAAGTTACTTAAGTCAATACTAATATGTCATATTATCCTATAAAATTAGTTTAATTCATTAAAAATCACAAATTATATTTATTTGTGTATTTATAATATCAATTATTTTAATTTTTCACTATTATGGTAATTACTGCATCATCATTGTGTCATAAATAAATTACATTATTTAATATCTAAAAATTATAAATAAAATATCATTGTGTAGGAAATCGTTTTAGCTTTCTAATGAATATTTACAATCGAATTTATCTTATGTATAACCCTATATTAAAAATGTTTTAGTAAATAAACTTTGATTTTAACTCTTTTAACTCTTCTTTGAATAATAATAAATGTCCTAATCTAATCCAAGTGGACCTAAATGATAATATTTTATTCCTAAGGTTGTTTTTGTTCTAGATACACTTGTCCAATATAATTAGGACATGTGTTAGGGTAATATTAATATCATTTTTACCCTTAATTGCCCTATTTACTTTTAACCGTGGTAAATAAAAGTAAAAAGTTACTATTCACCAAAAATTATTTTCATCTCATTGAACCACATTTTACTCCTTGATATTAACCGTGTCTCTCAGATTTTCGAAATTCCAATCACAGAAGTGGTAAAATTAAGTTTTATGAAAAAAATCAGTTTTTTAACTACCACTTAGTGGTTTCACTATTCATCAAAAATTGAAGTTTTTCTGAACAATGCCAAAATTTCAACCTAAGCTATAATTGATATTCCGAATTCAAAAATGATGTCTATTTTACAAAATTCCAAACATATAAGTTTCATTAATTAATTTTATAATTAATTCCCACTGTTGCAACAAATAGCGTGTTTTTAAGAAACAATATATATCAAAAGATTGACAATTGTTTGTGTCCAATTTCAAAGTGAAATTAATTCTAATGAACACCATTGGATAAAATGGTAAAAATATATTCTAATTATACTTTAAAACCACTAAATAATATAATTTATCACTATAAATTATTTTGATTAAAAAATTTGTTTTTAAGTATTTTCATTATTCATAAAAATTGGAAGTTCTCCGAAAAATACCAAAAATTCATCTTAGGATAATTTTGATATTCTGAATCCAAAAATGAAGTCCATTTTGAAATATAAAATATATATAATTTCAAAAAGTAGGTATTAATATTCATAATGGATAGTTTGATTGGTTGTGGTGTATTAAAACTCGATGTTGCGTACAACACACGCTATCGTATTATTCCAAGAGAAGCGTACTGTAGAAGCTTGGGGTGTTACATTATCCCCTCCTTCAAATAATTTCTTCCTTGAAATTTCTATAATACTACCACATGAAAAGGCTCGGGTGGTTCTTCATCATAAGTTCCTCGGGTTCCCACGTTGCCTCTTCCATCTTATGGTTTCTCCACAAAACTTTTTCCAGACGAGTCGTCCGGTTTCTCAGTACTTGTTCCCTCGTATCAAGAATCATGATGGGCTCATTGCAATAAGACAGATCGGGTTCCAGTTCTAATTCCTCATAGGTGAGTACATGCGTTGGGTCAGGCATGTATTTCCTCAATAGAGATACGTGGAACACATCATGAACTTTGGATAGACTTAGCGGCATTGCCAATCGGTAAGCTATAGCTCCAATTCGTTCTAGAATTTCGAAAGGTCCGATGTACCTGGGACTCAATTTACCTTTCTTACCAAAACGTATGACTCCCTTCAATGGAGATACCTTAAAGAAAATATGATCACCGACTTGAAATTCCAAATCATTCCTTCGATTATCAGCATAGCTCTTCTGCCTAATTTGACCTGTTGTGATATGGTTTTGGATTACCTTCACCTTTTCCATCGTTTCCTCCACCAGTTCTGGGCCTACAAGTTTTCTTTCACCAATGTCATCCCAACAGGTTGGTGTGCGACATCTCTTTCCATATAACGCTTCATATGGTGCCATATGAATACTCGAATGGAAACTATTGTTATAGGAAAATTCTACCAGAGGTAAATATTGATCCCACATACCCTGAAATTCAAGTGAGAAGGATCTCAACATGTCTTCTAAGGTTTGAATAGTTCGTTCTGATTGTCCATCTGTTTGAGGGTGGTAGGAAGTGCTCAAATGAAGTTCAGTATCCAAGGATTTCTGAAGACTTTTCCAGAATCTTGAAGAAAAATGGGGATGACAATCAGAAACAATCGATAGGGGTACTCCATGAAGTCTCACAAATTCATAAATATATAGTCTTGCTAGACATTCCAGTGGTAGTTCTTCTCTTATAAGAAGAAAATGTGCTGACTTGGTAAGATGATCAACAATGACCCATATTGCATTGTTCCTTATATGAGTCTTTGGTAGCCCCATGACAAAGTCCATCGTAATATTGTCCCATTTCTACTCCGGTATGGGAAGAAGTTGCATGACTCCTCCAAGATGTTTCCTTCCAGCTTTCACTTGTTGAAAAACCATACATCTTGACACAAAATCAGAAATCTCCCTCTTCATGTTGTCCCGCCAAAAATATTCCTTCAAATCTCTATACATTTTGGTGCTCCCAGGGTGTATTGAGAAATTGGAACTATGAGAATCATCCAATAATTCCCTTTTTAGATCAGGTATATCGGGAACACAAAGTCTCTTCCCAAATTTCAAAATTCCATCTTTATACACAAAGTCTCTCAATCTCCCATCATTCACAGCTTTAATATTATTTTGAAATTCATCATCATCGGTCTGAGAACACTTAATCCTTTCTAGTAAAGATGGTTTAGCAACCATTTGAAAAATAATTAATGTTTCACCTTCCCTTGTTATTCCCATGTCCATCTTCACAAGATCCATGAGAATTGGATCCCTTTCAATTCTCATATTGTTCAAAACTCCATGATCTTTTTTTCTCAAAGAATCTTCCACCTTGTTTTCTTTCCCCGGGTGGTAGTGTATCTTACAATCATAATCCTTGAGTAATTCAAGTCACCTCCTTTGCCTCATGTTGAGTTCTTTTTGTGAGAAAATATACTTCAAACTCTTGTGATCAGTATAAATCTCACATTTTTTACCATGGAGGTAGTGCCTCCATATCTTCAAAGAAAAGATCACAACTGCTAACTCAAGATCATGAGTAGGATAGTTTTTCTCATTAATTTTCAACTGTAGTGATGCATAGGAAATAACCCTATCATTCTGCATAAGGACACAACCAAGTCCTTTCTTCGATGCATCACTATAAATAACGAACCCATCATTCCCCGATGGTAGAGTCAATATAGGAGCATTGACTAATATTTTCTTGAGTTCTTAAAAACATTCTTCACTCTCTTTTCACAAACAAATTTAACCCCATTACGTGTGAGCTTCGTTAATGGGTTTGCCAATCAGGAAAAATTCTGGATGAAACGTCGATAATAACCTGCCAAACCAATAAAACTGCGTACCACGGTTATACTCGTAGGTGCTGGCCATTCTTGAATTGCCTTGGTCTTAGAAGGATCAACAGAGATTCCATCTTTAGAGACAATATGGACAAGAAAAGAAATCTTCTGAAGCCATAATTCACACTTGATAAACTTCTCATATAATTCATGTCTTCTCCGAGTCTTCAAATTAATGTGCAAGTGACTTTCATGATCTTCGTAGCTTTTAGAGTATACCAAGATATCATCAATAAATACCACCACAAATCCATCGAGATATTCCTTGAAAACTCTATTCATCAGATCCATGAATACAGAGGGTTCATTAGTCAATCCAAAAGTCATTAAAGTAAACTCGTAATGCCCATACCTAGTTTGAAATGTTGTCTTTGGAATGTCTTCCTTCTTTACACACAACTAATGGTATCCAGATCGAAGTTCAATCTTTGAAAAGTATTGAGCTCAATGCAGTTTGTCAAATAAATCATCAATGTAAGGTAGGGGATAATTTTTCTTTATTGTTATGGCATTGATCTCCCTATAGTCGATACATAACCTCATAGATCCATCTTTCTTTTTAACAAAAAGAATAGGGGCTCCCCATGGAGAAACACTAGGGAGAATAAATCCCTTATTACTCAATTCCTATAGTTGTTTCTTTAGTTCAACTAATTATACAGTGGACATTCTATAAGGGGTCTTCGATATAGGCCTTGATCCAGGAATTAAATCAATGGAAAACTCAACTTCTCGTTCTGGAGGATGTCCAGGTAAATCTTCTGGAAACACATATACATATTCTTTCACAATAGGTACATCCTCTATTTGAAAATTCCTTTCCTCACCCATAGTCATTTCATTCTCTTCCTCTCCAATAATTGAATTTAGTTGAGCTACTGGGGGTGGATCTAGATAAGAATTAGGTGGTGATGATTCTGCTCTAAAGATAAGGTGTTCCTTATCATCATCATCAAAAATCGTAACCTCCTTCTTCTTACAATAAATCTTCGCACCATAATCCGAAATCCAATCCATACCGAGGATTATATCAATCTCAATCATAGGTATGATGATGAGATCAGTGGATAAAGAACATTTATGTGCTCTAATGGGGACTAATTCACAAAACTTTGTTGCAATGATACTTCCCTTAGGAGTTTTAACTGACAACTCCCTTGTTAAATCAAATTGGAAATATCTAATTTTCTTAGCAAACTGGGAAGATATGAAACAATGTGATGATCCAGAATCTAATAATGCATTTTCTAAACTTGAGGAAACCATTAAATTACCCGCCACCACATCTTTTGGAGCTTCTACCTCAGGATTAGTGATAGAAAAAGCTTGGCCTTGATCCCTTGGCCCTTTCTGAGGTAAGTTCCCCTGACGCTTAGAACATTCATTTTCATAATGTCCCATCTCCCTGCAATTGTAGCATTGAACATTGGTAGATTCTTTCTTCCCTTTGCATTCACGAGCTTGGTGGCATTTTTCTCCACACTTGTAACAGACACTCATTCCCTTCAAGCAAGTACCGGGGTGTTTCTTCCCACATTTACCACAGGATGGATATTCAACTTTTTTCTTCTTCCCCTTATTTCCATTCCCCAATTGATCATCAGATCTCTTCTTCTCTTTCTTTTCTTTAAAGTCATAAGACTTAGTGAATTCCTTTTCTGTATTGATAGCACATGAGACAATGTCTTCGTACGACGAGAAGTATTGTGAGACTAATGCTAGATGGAGAAATAATTTTAACACATCAAAGAAACGATCAATCTTACTTCTTGGGTTACATATATAATCTCCAGCATACCTTGTTAACCATGTAAATTTAGCCTCATACATTGCGACATTCTCATCCTCCTTTTGTCTCAGACTCAGAAATTTCATTTCCATATCTGTTCGATGGTCACGAGGAAATTATTTTTCTAAAAACAGATCTTTGAACTCCCTCCATTCCATATTTGATACTTCATCATCTTCCTTCGTGTTTTGAATCAATGACCACCATTGATCAGTATCTCCAGTGATGCGGTAAACTGCCATGATAACTTTTTCCCTTTCACTACTTCCCAGAGCCTGAAATATTTTCTCTAGGGAATTTATCCATTGCTCAGCTACTAATGGATTTTTACTCCCATTGAACGTTGGTGGTTTCTGCCTCATGAAGTGATCTAACATTGATCCTCCATGTTGCGGATCAGGGTGCTCCATACGAGTAAGGTTATTATTCATAACCGGAGTGAGTTGTCCCAGTATGGTGATTAGCTGATCGGCACCACTTGCATCACCAGCTCCACTATAATTATCTTGAGCAGGAGGGCAATCCCTACATGGAGTGCATGCATTGATACGGTTTCCATTTCTTCCACTAGGAGCTATTTCTAAACAATGGCATAAACTAGATCAGTTTATGAATCAAAATACATAATTCCATACTTATAAAACACTTAACATAAATTGAACTATTTATGGATATAATCCATAATCATAAAAATGTTTTATTTGAGGAATTATATACTCATAAACCCTTCATAATTATTTGTAAAGAAAATGAGATTTATCCTAAGCATATCCCCCGGGAGTGTCGTAACCAAGAATGCAGCAAGGCCCGTTGTCGTGCACCAGTCCCATTCGAGTCTATCTCAAAGCGGTGTTTTCGGGTTTTACCCCTAGGTACATCTGTGCCAGAGTCTCCTCTACCTGTTCGTATCCAGATAAGGATGTATTGCTCGAAAAACTCACAGAATCTCTACAATACCAAAATTCTAGGAAGTTATTCTATACTAATCCTCAAAGTCCATCTTAGGTCTATGTGCTCTAATCAGAGTTTATCTAAATCTAGCTTCCAAGGTTTGTACTAAACTTCCTCTGATACCAACTGTAATGCCCCGACCCTAGTTACCCAGAGTCGGTGCATTATTACATAACATTGGCATGATCACAAGAAAGATCAAATCTCGAAAGACCGATTGGTTTAGTAGCCTTGGAAACACTAGATATATTCATAAAGTTTTACATTACATCATTAAGTGAAAAAATACTACAACAACATATTGTATCCATAGTCCACACTATTATCCCCTCATAATAACCCTATAGGTCATTCATAATTTACTTCTTCACATCCTGGAAAAAATAAAACATAGAAAAGGGGTGAGATCAAATGCCCAGTAAGGATAACAATATAGCAGAAACTTTCATAAATAAGAATAATAATTTAAGGAAGTGTATAACTAAAACAAAAGCCTTTTAAACTTGAACTTCAACATAGTATGGAAAAAATAAAATGAAGTAATTCCATTTACTTATTCACATGGATATTCTACTAATCGAATAATCACATGCAATATCAATAACCACTTTCATAATGATGGAATGCATAATGCCATACTATCATAACCACATAGCCAAGGCCTCGTGCCAAGACTAAAAATAAGATTTTTTCAAGGCCTTGTGCCAAGACGCTAATTTGTCTCATGAGACCTACCGATGCATCAAGGAGCTATAGCGGGCTCCACCCGTCACATATTAAGTCTAATGCATTCCCATATGAAAAGGTTTAAGGATAACATAAACATTCGTATTAAAACTAGCATACGAAATGTAAATACTTCATCCATAAACCATGAATGGTATAAAAATAACACATCCACAGTCAAACATATCACAAAACCTTCAATACAATAAAGAAGTTTTTTTTTATAATAAATCAACTTCAAATAAGCGTAAAATCCATCAAAGGATGTTGACATAGATGAAATCAAAACTCTTTTTAGAGAAATATATCTTTCTATTTTGAAAACATTTTAGAGTCATATATTTATAAAATAAAGAAATTTCTTTGAAAATATTTTTATAATATTTTAAGGGAAGCTTCAACGATTTTATAATGGTGGAAAATAGCCGCATCCAGTGTATAAGTTAAAAAAACATTCTTACCTTAATTTTGTCGAAAAGGTTAAAAAGAACCTTATTTAGAAAACGACGGAAATATTCCTTTATAAACCTATTATAAAAAGTAAAACAAGGGTATAAATGACTTTAACCCATATTCTAGAAAATAGTAAAAATGTTTTGAAATTCATTTTTAAGAAACATGGATGTGGATGATAAAGAGATCCCAGTAGATTATTACGTATAAACAACCACGGATAATGAAGAGATTGCGAAATAAACCCTTACCTTGTAATTTTCCTTTGTTAAGGGTAGGTTAACCTCCTGTATAATGGTGAAATAATTGTTATTAAATTATTCAATAGTCATATACATTAATATGATATCATATATGATCTTTTAACATTGCTTTGTTAATAATATCGTAGTATTATCGTTGTTTCGGGTGTTAACTTACTCATTTTCTTTTATATATTTTGTTACGTAAGCTGTGTTAGTCATGGATAGGTTGTATCTTAATCATATCCAGAATGATATCAAGTCCTTATATACTATTATTAATCATAAAATGAGAATTATACTTGAATGGATACAATGCAGAATGAATCTTATCGCGTTCGTGGAGACGGTAGTCCGTACGTACGCACAAGCGACAATATCATTCTTTTGATATTAAAATAATATATAATTGTATGGTATAACATATATACAGAATCATTATCATGTTATATTTATTATTTACATGAGTTACACATCATTATTATACCCATCCAAATAATAATTTATTGAATAACAATTACACCACGACGTGGAGACGGTAAGCCGTACGTACACACGTATGGTGACATGTTATTCGAAGGATGGATAGAATACTGAATATGGTTGTACCATATTTATAATAACATCACATTATATATAAGATACTGGAGTTATTATTTTATAATGGTAATAACAAAGAAAGAAGAAGTGGAAGAAGAAAGGAACTTGGAAAAGGGTGGTGAAATCATTACCTCTTCTTCGGGTTCTTCCTTTTGATTTGATCAAAAGGGCTCTTAGGTTGGCTTTATGACTAAAGGAAGGCCTCTATGATGAATTTAAGTAATTTTAGAGAGTATTTGGGCAGAGGTTGTCTGAGCCAAAAGGCTTTTAAGGTGTGAGTTAATGAGAAGGGAGAGTGCCCTTTTAAAACAGGGGTGAGGGGCACCTTTGGAAAAGCTAGAAATAATATTTTATAATAAATTAATATTCGGTTTCTAATGGCTCCAAAGTGGATTATTTAAAGGTTAAGGTGGGGATGGGTAGAAAACCACTCAACCAATAGGATTTATATAGGTTTGTGTCATTATATTAACCTCATCTTTTAGTTTTAACTTTTAGTTAATTAGTTTGACACTTACCATGTCACTTTGTATTTTTATATTATATAGTTCATAAACTTACTATGTACCTCCAAGAGACCCCCAAGTAGTCCATTAATGATACACCTATCATGATATAAGTCTCTTGGCCGAACCTTAGATTTTTAGAAATTTAATATCAATTAATCATATAATATTGATTTTAAAAACTCTTTTTTGTCAATTTTGACACTATTCAATAATTTATATTTGTAAAAATCATAACAGAATGATTACTTCAAAAAAAGTTACTTAATTCAATAATAATATGTCATATTATCCTATAAAATTAGTGTAATTCATTAAAAGTATCAAATTATATTTATTTGGGTATTTATAATATCAATTATTTTAATTTTTCACTATTATGGTAATTACTACATCATCATTGTGTCATAAATAAATTAAATTATTTAATATCTAAAAATTATAAATAAAATATCATTATGTAGAAAATAGTTTTATCTTTCTAATGAATATTTACAATCTAATTTATGTTATGTATAACTCTATATTAAAAATGTTTTAATAAATAAACTTTGATTTTAACTCTTTTAACTCTTCTTTGAATAATAATAAATGTCCTAATCTAATCCAAGTGGACCTAAATGATAATATTTTATTCCTAAGGTTGTTTTTGGTTGAGATACACTTATCCAATAGAATTAGTACACGTGTTAGGGTAATATTAATATTATTTTTACCCTTAATTACCCTATTTACTTTTAACCGCAGTAAATAAAAGTAAAAAGTTACTATTCACCAAAAATTATTTTCATCTCATTGAACCACATTTTACTCCTTGATATTAACTGTGTCTCTCGTATTTTTGAAATTCCAATCACAGAAACGGTAAAATTAAGTTTTATGAAAAATTCAGTTTTTTAACTACCACTTAGTGGTTTCACTATTCATCAAAAATTGAAGTTTTTCTGAACAATGCCAAAATTTCACCCTAAGCTATAATTGATATTCCGAATTCAAAAATGATGTCTATTTTAAAAAAATTCCAAACATATAAGTTTCATTAATTAATTTTATAATTAATTCCCACTGTTACAACAAATAGCGTGTTTTTAAGAAACAATATATATCAAAAGATTGACAATTGTTTATGTCCAATTTCAAAGTAAAATTAATTCTAATGAACACCATTGGATAAAATGGTAAAAATATATTCTAATTATACTTTAAAACCACTAAATAATATAATTTATCATTATAAATTATTTTTATTAAAAAATTCATTTTTAAGTATTTTCACTATTCATAAAAATTGGAAGTTCTCAGAAAAATACCAAAAATTCAACTTAGGATAATTTCGATATTCTGAATCCAAAAATGATGTCCATTTTGAAATATAAAATATATATAATTTCAAAAAGTAGTTATTACTATTCATAACGTCTAGTTTGATTGGTTGTGGTGTGTTAGATCCCGATGTTGCGTACAACACACGTTATCGCATTATTCCAAGAGAAGTGTATCTTAAAAGCTTGGGGTGTTACAAAGGTGGGGAGAATGTAACACCCCGATAATTTAAAATATTTTAATTTTTGGTTAAATTTAATTTTTTTCCTATCTTTAATTATTTGAAACACCATGT
The DNA here is from genome assembly GCA_963277665.1 of Viscum album. Taxonomy (NCBI): domain Eukaryota; kingdom Viridiplantae; phylum Streptophyta; class Magnoliopsida; order Santalales; family Viscaceae; genus Viscum; species Viscum album. Next base: position 409,817,885 of record OY728156.1, read on the forward strand.
TGATATTATTCTACACAGAATAATGAGTTTTCTTATGTTACATGCATGGTTCAGTTTTATCTAATGACAATATATTATTAAAAAATTAATATTTAATATAATAATATACAACCTACTGGTTAAGTTTGAGGTTATAAATAGTATTAAATAACAAATGAAAATAAATAATTTAATTAATATGTAACCAATTAATTAGAAATTATTTTAAGAACCAATTGAATATAATGAGAATGTTTTTATAAAAAAAAATTTAATGCTCACAAAAAAATTATACTAATAAAATAAATTAATTACTATTAGTGAATGATATTAATGAAATATATATTTTATATATTCAATAAAATATTTTTAACATTCATCGAATTTATTTGATATATATAAGGTAGGAACAAACCTAATATCGGACATAAAAACCTATATTTTTATAAGGGCAGTTTTACCAACTTTTAATAGTGATCCTATTTTAAATAAAGATTTTCACACTTTTATATATTATATTTGAAAAATTAAACATCCAATTTTAAAATGGAATATAAAAATTTACTTTGTTTTATTTTTATTTATTTTTTTTGTATTTTTCTGATAATATTCTTGTTTTGATGAATAGTGATAAAATATTGCATTTTAATTGAAAACAACTTTTTCATCTAAATAATTTATAGAGTTAAATTATATTTTTAATTAGTTTTAATGAATAAATTATATTAATTTTATATAATTTAATACAATTTAGTTCTTTTAAATCAATTTTACTAGGAATATGAATATAAAAACATTAAAATCATTTGTATTTTTTCACTTTAAAATTTTATTTCCTTGTTCTGTCAATGGGATTAATTTTAAATTTATTACTAGAACATATTTTTTATTAATTTTGAAAAATAGATTAAATATTTGGAATAAGGGGCTCCAAATTATGTAAATAGGTTTATTTTATTTTTAATATTATGAATAGTAAATTTAGTAATATTATTATTACCATGGTTAAGGTAAAATAGGTAATTATGGTTAAAAATAATAATATAGAGACTATACACTTACCTTAACATTTGTCCTAATTTCATTGTAAATGTTTTTAAAAAAAATAATCATTGGGAAAAAATTATAACCATTGGAAGCCACTTGCATGATAGTATGAAATTTATAATATTATATTCAAAGAAAGATCAATTTTTCCACACTTTATTTTTAACAAGTGAAATATTTTTAATATCGGTTTATATAAGGGATATAGTCGACAAAAAATATTTTTTTGAAAGATAAATTTTTTATCTTTATCATGATAATTTATTTTTTATTTTAATTGAAGAAATAAATAAATTAAAGTGTTTCACATTGATGATGGAGTAATTATTTAATTAAAAGAAATATCAAATAAATGATTTTAAAAAAAACTGAAATTTATATAATTTGAGATTATCAATGTCAAACACAAAATATTTAATTAATTTTATATTTTAGTGGTGTTTTAGAGGAATTTTATCGAATTTATCTTTTTTTATGATATTTTTAAAAAGTCAAGTATTGAATACTGTCCAAATTTACATTATTGATATTTTAATATAAATAATATTATATTAAATGATATACAATTTATAAGATTCTCAATTTAATCAAAATGAATTTGATAAGTCTTAAAAGTTCACCAATGACTCATTTATTGTTCTTTTTTCGTTTTATCATAGTTATATTAACCCTAAAAGTGTAAATTACATGATGTCACAGTAAGATTTAAAAGGCTTAACTAAGGGTTAAGTGCAAAAGATAAGGGTAATAATGCGACCTATACATGAAAAAAAATTAAAAGATTCTGATACATCCTTATATTACATTTGAAATAACTTTGTTTTTCTTCATTTATAATTGTAAATTAATTTATATTAATTTAATATTTTGAGAGTTTATAAACATGGCCCTCACCTCAATTATAAAATGGTGCATCCTCCCTCACTTTCTCACACCACTTTTATCCTAATATATCAACCAAACCCCAACCATTTATATTAAAAACATCTTTATCCATGTTCTTGAGTTTTTTCTCAAAAAAGACCAACCATAGATCCCTTAATAAGAAATCTAACGGAAGTGCACTAAAGAAGAGATAATTGTTTTTACTAACTAATTCAAGTTCATTTATTCCTATACTTCCTCTTAATGTCTTTTTGACATGATAAACTAATAAATATATTATAATCTATATTTTTATACGTTATTATGGTGATTTTACAAACATATTTCTTAATTTATCCATCCTACAAAAAACATTATGCATGTGAACGTATGAATTACTATCTCCATGCCGTGATTTAATTTTTTATTCATCACCACATTACATGTATAGGTATAATTATGGAAATAATGGATATATATGATAGTTATGACATTATATATAATCTTTAAAATTTAATATACCATCCAATTACATACTATTTCATCATTAAGTGAGGTATTATTGCTCATGCATACACATGACCTACCTTCTCTACGATGCAATGTGATTCATTTTCCATGTTAACTATTCAAGAATGATTATAAAAATTTATTTAATGATTAAATATTATATTTATGACACTGATATTATTTTGTAGATGTTTCATATATAACATATTCAATAGAACTAATACTTTCAAGACTAAAAATTCATGGGAATACATGGAAATTAACACACGAAATGGTAAAATGAATAAAATATTATTAATGAAATATTGATAAAATATTATAAGTGGATTATATATGATATTTTAAATATTATTATGATTCATTAATAAGTTAATAATATTTTTAAAACCATTATACATGATTTTTGTACACATACGGAGAAAATCAGACCTATGGTAATGGATTTTTTTCCCACTTTTATTTATATAAGACACATGCCTTATACACTACTTATTTATTTTATTATGTTGTATATAATTCCCATGAATGTATTTAATAACTATATTTCTAAAGATTATGGTGTTTTAATATCCATATATTCTTTTTCCTTTCATGGTCCATACGATTCTGCTTATCATAAAGTGGTAAGGGTTATTTCACAATCTCATTGTTATTTGGGATTGTTTTTATTTATGTTTTTACTAGGTAATATTTCTCTTGGATGTTATTTTTTTCTAAAAATGTTTGTAATTTTTTTTAATATTCTGTAATGATTTTTTTAAATTCATGTTTACCCCCTTTTTATTTTTTCAAAAATTCTTTAAAGATAATCTACATGTCGTCTTCCAAAACAATATACTTAATAAAAGTAAATGGAATGTTTTTTAACTTATACGGAATGGATGGAATTTCACAGCTTCATGTTGCACTAATTTTTTACAGATTCCTTTAAAATTTTAAATTTTTCTTTTCAATGGAAATATTTTATTTTATAAATATGTGGCCTTTTAAATAAATTATTACAAAGTGGTAAGGATTTTCCCACCTCACATTTACTTCTATGAGATATAAGCCTTATTCACCATTATTTCTCGTGTGTGTTGTATGTATAATATCCTTTGATATATCACACCATAAATTACATTTTCTTCATGGTATTGTATTGTTTCAAATTGTTATGGGACACTTCTATTTAATATCATTTAAATCAATTATTCGACATATGATGAATGATTTCAACTGGTAAGACATGGGTTGCGAGCATTTTAATATAATAGCCTTAATGAATCAATAGTTTCATGAGATGAATTAGTTGGATAAATCAGATGGTTTTCTAACCCATACACTAAACCATCTTCTGAAAGGTCTTAATTGTAAAAGTACCATGTACCTAAGAAACATAAAAACCATTAATTACGATTTTCATCTATTTAGAATTCAATTATTATTATTTTATACCTGATATTATTTCATTGAAATTATCTATGGATAAATTTTTTTATTAGATTATTTATTATGTGGAGTGTGTTTTAGTTATTTACCATGCCATATTTTTTATTCTTTGTCCAGTTATTTGAATGGCATGTGTTTTTAGTTATTCACATTTTCATATAGATTTGTTCTCATTGATTCATTATTTCTTTAGTTTTACTAAACCTTACTAATTATTTAAGTTAACACTTTTTATGTTTCTTTTCCCTTTGTTATGAAGAGGAATCCTTTGAATGAGCTTCAAGGATGCTGATATTTTATTTTATTTTCTACACTTCATTTCCTTTAACAATTTAATATGGTTATTACATATGTAATCTTATTTTACAAAACTACTAAATATTTTGGCCCCTTGGGAATTGAATCTTGTATCTATGATAATGCAATAAAATAATACACTAGATCTAAGTTTCTGAGTCCTGATAATTACAAGTTATTAATAAGTATAGTGTCTAATTGTTCACTCGTCATATAATTATATACTCATATTCATATTATTAACCTCTAGATTTTTTTCTATTTTAAAATTAACACCTTATATATTCTTTTATAGATAATGGTTGTTGATAATTGAGAAGAAATAACAAATTATTTTATGTTTTTGGATCTCATTCCTCTATCGAAGTCTAAGAGATTTTATTCCTACAATATTCATGGGTTCTGGTTTCTGAAAATTTATTTTGAAGAGGACTTGAAAAAAATAGCAGTGTATTTAAACTTGTAGAGGTGGTATACTATGGAATGAAGAATGGTATAATTAAATTAAACTATCATTGTCAGTTTTAGTTGCCTTATTCAAATTCATGTGAGGAAACATTGATAGGGGTAGAATGATATATTTGTTACATTTTAATTCTTTCAATTTATCTCGATTGATCCATGTTAATGACCGTGTAGAGCATGATCCATTTATCATGGATTCACATGAGAAGATGTGTTATTATATGGATCATGAAATACATGATTGTCAGAGTGTTTTTGTACACATAAATAAGAGATATTTATATGATATGGGGGTGAAGTTCAATTGGTGCTTTGTGACAGTAAACCGCATCAACCACAAAACATTGAACAGTTTTTTCCAGACAATATAAAAATAGTAGAACTTGAAAGAGAGGGAGAAAATGAAGTAATTTCATAGTGTAGGTTGATAATAATGATGATAAAAAAGATTAATATAATAGAATGTATAAATTGGTAATAAAAATATATTATATTTTCTCATTGATAAGTGTTTTATACATATATACATTTTTCTAGTTATTTTTTTTTTAATATTTCAGTTCTTAATTTTTTATAAATTTATTATACCTGAACCATTTTAATTACTATAATTTCGAGAATAAAAAAATTTAGGGTCATTTCCAATTAGTATCTCAGATCATTCCACCACTATTATCAGCTTCTATGGATCTGATTGATTTCATTGTACTCGAGAGTACTAGTGATCCAGTCATTTATGTAACATCCCAGGTAAATAAAGAATAAAGAATTTTCATAATTATTAATATTTAAGAATTAAATATTAATTTTATTTTAAAGGGGTTGCTATGTTCGATAGCGTACCCGATACGCAATGATGAGTTTCTTTGAAACTTACGTAGCACACTAGTAATAAAATAATATTATTTTAAATGTTAGTTAACAAGTAGTCGTTGTAATGGCGGGAATGGATAGAAATAACTAAAATATGATTAGATATGTTTTTAAATGTTTATACTTTTACCCAATAAAAGATAAAAGCTTAAAATACGGAAAGAGTTCAATTTTACGGGCATATATACTCTAATTTTCACTAAAGGTTCACTTATCACCTTTTAATGGTGAACCGTCATTAAATATAGTTTTGATCACTCTTATACTTTATTTTGGTCCAAATATAACTCTTATTTAGAATCGGGACATCAAAATTTACTTTGTGTAAATTTTTGGTACCTTTCTGATAAAGTTCATTTTTTTATGAATAGTGTAAAATGTTGTATTTTAATTCAAAACCTCTTTTTAATCTAAATTATTTATATGATTAGATTATTATTTTAATTGGTTTTAAAGTGAAATTAGAAAATATTTTTACCATTAAATCCAATAGTGGTCGTTGGAATGAATTTCACTTTGAAATCGGACTTAAACTAGTGTCAATCTTTTGATACTTATTGTTTCATAAAAACACGCTATTTTCTCTGACAGCGGGAATTAATTATTAAATTAATTAATGTGACTAATATGTTTTGAATTTTTTAAAATAGACTTCATTTTTGAATTCGGAATATCAAATATAGCTTAGGGTGAATTTTTGGTAATTTTCTGAAAAACTTCAATTTTTGATGAATAGTGAAACCACTAAGTGGTAATCAAGCAAACTGATTTTTCAGTTAAATGAAAGTTTACCACTAATGTGTATTGAATTTTGAAAATCTGACATACATGGTTGTCATTAAGAAGTAAAATGTGGTTCAAGGAGATTAAAATAATTTTTTGTTGAATAGTAACTTTTTTTCATTAATCGCGATTAGAGGTAATTAGTGTAGTTTAAGGTAAAAATGGTATTATAAGAATGTGAAAACACCATGAAACTTGTCCTACACCTATTGGGTGAGTCATGGCCGACCAAGAAAAGCCATGGACCAACTTGGGGACCCCATGGAGCCACTTTAGTTGGAAAATGACATTAATATATTTTTATTTAATGTTAAAGTGAAAATGACACTAACATAAATTGTTTTACTAAAATATTTTTTGAGTGGGGTAATACAGGTAGAAATTTTGATTATAAATAGTCATTGGAAAGATACAAAGATTTCCTACATCATAGTAGTTTTTTTATAATTTTTAGACATTAAATAAATTAAATTATATATGACATAATAATGATGCAGCGATGACATCATTATTTGACGATTTAAATAAAATGGAAAGATAATGAAAAATCTAAAACCTACACATGTCCAAAACCGATTGGATTAGTGGATTTCGAAACCTTATCACCTTATCCACGAATTATTTCAATGTGGGACCTTTTAAAACCGAAACACATTTTCAAATAAAGTAATATTTCTTTACTTTCCAAAAGTGCCCCTCCTCTCCTCTTATAAAAGGCCCCCACCTCTACCCCATTTCACACACTTCTCAAGCCTTTGGCTCAGCCAACCCCTACCCAATTACTCTCTCCACATCCCTATCCTCATCCTAGAGGATTCCCTTTTGGCAGAATCCTTTCAAAGGAAGCCTTTAGGCTCAAATCAAAAGTGAGTTACACTTTTAAAGGTAATTCATTCTCTCTTGTTCATTTGTTTTATTTTGCTTCTCCAACCCTCTAAACTCTTTTTATTTACTTCTTTTGTAACAACAACAGTATCTTAAATATACTAGGATGTTGTTAAAATTTTTTTTTGAGCTACACTCTCACACAACTATATCAAATGGTTAAAGAACATACGGTTTCCGTGGATGGCGAAATTCTGCCTCCTGAAACGATGATTGTTCAATACTCATTTAACACCTTCAAGGGTGGCCATTATGATGTAAATATTTTTATATATGATATATAATATGTTTATGTTTTCCTTAAGCTTCTGTTTTTTTCATTTTGGGCATACCTTTATGGTTTCCATTATGGGTAAACACGATATCTTCATTTTAGAAAGTGCGGACTACCGCCCCCTAAAAGTGATGTGATTCGTTAATGCCATATGTGGGACGTGTAAAGGATGGATTTAAAGTTATTATATATGATGTTATACTGGAATTATAATATACCTCTATATCATTATTTTTTCTTTCCATTAAATTATGAGATAGAAATGAAAGTAGCGTTTATGTGTACGTACGGCTTACCGTCTCCATGAACGGTGCATTTCATTTCTTATCCCCAAATGTAAAGTACTATTAAAATTACATGTATATAATGTATATATATAATTAATGATATATCTAAATGATGAATATAATTCTGGAAATAAAATATACATACCTCTCATTTAGTTTTAATTCCACTAATATGACAAAGAAATGAAAGTAGCGTTCATGCGTACGTACGGCTTACCGTCTCCATGAACGGTGCATTTCATTTCTTACCTCTAAATGATTATGTAATATTATAAATACATGTATATGCTGGATATATATGATATATATGATATCCAAATCAGGAATTTCATTCTGGATATAACGAACTTTTGACCACACGAACAACATGTAATTGTAAGAAGTCAACTTTCGACTTAAGAACCAAATATTGACAAAACAAACATTATTAACTTAAATGGTTACATAATGTTTATAAAATGGAAATAAGTGATATAAAAAGAATAATGAACTTTAAAAAGGTTCTTAATCAAGTATAAATTAACTCAAGTTTATTATTCAGGACGTTAAAGAACGATCGAGTCAAGTCGGACCCAAGGTAAGGGACTTCGTCTCAATCTCCTTTCATTGAGGCATATTTCGTTTTATACACAACTTTCTTTTATACGGTGTATAAACTCTTTTGACTTTTACTTTTATAAAAAAGGAATCTTTTTCTACAAATCGTTTTACTAAAAGACAAAAAGGAATGTTTTTTTTAACGTACGCGGTGACAACGACTTTTTCCGCCGCCGTGAGTATTATTTGGTCTTTGGCTTCCTCAACAAGCCGTAATGTTTTTAAAATAAAATAAATACCATATACTCTTTTATGTATTTTGGTATTGAAAATGGTTTTGAAAAAAGGATTCTATTATTTCAATATATTTATGATATATTGTGATTGAAATATGGAAATGTTATCATTCCTTTATATTGGTTTTATGTTTTATGATTTTATACTGGTACTTGGACATTTTAACGGGTGGTTACGTTATAAACCATATGACGGGTGGTGTCGTGAATACCAGGACGGGTGGTTACATTATAACCTCCAATGCATTGGGTATGGAAGTCGGCCGTATGGCTATTCCATTAAGTATGTATGGAAATTGGTTGTATGGATATTCCATTAAGTGATATGTGTGGAAGTCGACCGTATGGTTATTCCACTTAAGTATGTTTATGTCCCAAGTTACCTTTATATATGTTATGTGTTCTTTATATGGGTTTTATGGTAATCCTTTGGTTACAAAAAGGTAAGTAATGATACTTTATTCAGTGAAGATTTTTTTTACTACTTCATGAAGGTGAAGGTATTACTTTGATATTGTATACATGGTTTACTTGATGTTTGAAAAACTAACAGTTTTCATTCTTTTTGTATCCCTTACTGAGCTTTTTATGCTAACCCCAAGTTTTTCGAAATGTTTTTTCACAGGACTTAAAGTGGAATAAGGTCAAGGATGGGATCAAGGGAATTTCATGCTATCTAAAACATGGAATCTAGACATCTTTCTTTTTAAGAGTTTTTATTTTATGGAGACTTAGTAGAAGTGTCTACTTTGTAATCTTTTAAGATGTAATAGTTATGTTCTAATTCTCTAAAAATCTAAACCTGAAAAGATCCTCAATGTGAATTATTCATTTAATTCAATTTTAAGTAAGGTTTAAGGCTGGGGCCTTATAGTTGGTATCAAAGGTCGGTTTAGACAACTTTAGGAGTTAGAATGGTGTTAAATTATAATATGATTGAAATGATATAGCATTTACGGATTACCATGTTGCTTCGCCTAAGATATTTCTGTGTTCAGAATGGTTTTCCGCAGAGGAAACAAAGCAGCTATGTTGAGACGACATCAGGAGGAAGATAACCTTCCAAATCAGCAACCTGAGATGGTCGGAATCAGAACTGAACAGTTTGTTGCAGTGATGGCACAGTTGACTCAGGCTATAAATGGTGGTGGTATCCATGCACGAGATCAGCCAGATCAACCGCAGAGGAACATGTCAGTGGTGGAACATTTCATGAGGCAACATCCCCCATCATTCAGAGGATCATCTGACCCTGTGCAAGTTGAAGGGTGGATTAAAGCACTGGAGAAGATTTTTGATGTCATGGGGTGTTCAGAACATCAAAAGGTTAGTCTTGTTGTTTACCGTTTTGAAGGTGAATCTGATCAGTGGTGGTCGATGGTGAAAAATATAAGGGATAGTGATGAGATTGAGGATCTTCACTAGGATGAATTCAAAGGTATGTTTCTTGAGAAGTATTTTCCTAAGGCTGTTCGACTTAGGATGGAAAAGCAATTCTTGGAATTGAGGCAAGAGGAAGACTCAGTGGCTGCCTATGAAAAAAGGTTCACTCGATTGGAAAGGTATGCTCCAAATTTTATCCGGGACCTTGATAGTAAAATCAATCGTTTCTACTCGGGATTAAAGCCAAATTATCGAAGGGCATTAGCTTCTCGTGAGTTTAAAAGTTATGAAAAGCTTGTTCGATGTGCTGAGAAGGTAGAAATGGAGTTTGCCGATGATCAGGTGTTCTATGACAAACAACAGAATAAGAGGTATAGTTGGAAGGAAAAGGGGAAGAATTCATCAAAGAAGCAAGGAGGTAAGAAAACCAAATATCCATCCTGGGAGAAGTGTGGTAAAATGCATCCTCGAGAATGTTTATCCAAGTCTGGTAAGAGCTTTCGGTGTGGTAAGTCTGGACATATTGCTCGTAACTGTAAGGAAGATGATCAAGCAGGAAATGAAAAGCCAATGGTAAGATGTTTTAAGTGTAATGAAATGGGTCATTATGCAAACGAGTGTCCGACAAGGAGCTTGAGTGATGGAAAGCAGTTAGACTACAAGTAGAAAGGGGTGGTAAAATCATTTGCAACAACATCAGTAGATGTTGGGCCATCGAATGAAGTGGTATCATCTCCAGGGAGCTCAGTATTTTTCGAAGATTGACTTGAGGTCGGGGTACCATCAGTTGAAAGTAAAAAAAGCAGACGTTCCAAAGACTGCGTTCTGTACTAGATATGGCCATTATGAATTTGTAGTTATGCCTTTTGGGTAAACCAATGCACCTGCTGTATTCATGGAGTTTATGAATAAAATTTTCCATGAGTTCTTGGATAAGTTTGTGTTTGTGTTTTGAGGTTTGTGAAGAGGTTATGTGTGCCTTGTGATTCACAGTTGAAGAATGAGTTGTTTTTTCATCCTGGCAGTACTAAGATGTACAGAGATCTGCGGGAGTATTACTGGTGGGATGGAATGAAAAGAGACATTGATGATTTTACTGTGAAGTGTTTGACATGTCAACAGGTTAAATCAGAGTGGCAGGGATGCTTCAACATTTACCAGTGCCAGAGTGGAAATGGGAAAACATATCCATAGACTTTGTTGTGGGATTACCGAGGACATCTCGAGGTAATAATGCAATCTGGGTTATTGTTGATCGCTTGACCAAATCTGCTCATTTCCTTTCTATACGAGATACTTTCTCTCTAGATCAACTTTCCCGTTTGTATCTTAAAGAGATAGTCAAGTTACATGGAGTTCCTCTCTCCATTGTATCGGATTGTGATCCCAGGTTTACTTCTAACTTTTGGAAAGGCCTTCAGATGTCGTTGGGTACTGAATTAAATTTTAGTACATGTTTTCATCCTCAATCAGATGGGCTGTCAGAACGAACAATTCAGAACTTGGAGGATATGCTACGTTCTTGCTCTATGGATTATCAGGGAAGTTGGGACCAACATCTTTCTTTGGTTGAGTTTTCATATAATAACAGTTTTCATTCCAGTATACAGATGGAACCATTTCAGGCATTATATGGGAAGCGGTGTCGAACTCCAGCTTTCTGGGATGAAGTGGGTGAAAGGAAGATGATGGGACCAAAATTGGTAGAAGAGATGGCAGAAAAAGATTACTTGATTCAGAAGCACATGAGAACAGCTCAGAGCAGGCAGAAGAGTTATGCGGATAACCGGAGGAAGGATATATCTTTCGAGGTAGGTGATCATGTTTTTCTCAAGTTTTCTCCTTGGAAAAGTGTGATGAGATTTGGTAAGAAAGGAAAGTTGAGTCCATGGTTGGTTGGACCATACGAAATTCTGGAAAGATTTGGATCAGTTGCATACCGAGTGGCTTTACCTTCGAGTTTATCTCAGGTACACAATGTTTTTCACGTTTCGATGTTGAGAAAGTATATGCCAGATCCATCTCATGTTTTGAGCCCAGAGGTAGTTCAGCTGGAAGAGAACCTATCTTATGAGGAACAACCGGTCCGGATTCTTGACCACAAGGAGCAAGTGTTACGGAATAAGGTGATTCATCAGGTAAAGGTTTTGTGGAAAAACCATGTGATTGAAGAGGCAACGTGGGAATCTGAAAATGCTATGAGGGATAAATACCCCCACTTATTTTGATAAGTGAATAAAATTTCGAGGACGCAATTACCAAAAGGGGGGAAGGATGTAACATCCCAGGTAAATAAAGAATAAAGAATTTTCATAATTATTAATATTTACGAATTAAATATTAATTTTATTTTAAAGGTGTTTCTATGTTCGATAGCGTACCTGATACACAACGATGAGTTTCTTTGAAACTTACGTAGCACACTAGTAATAAAATAATATTATTTTAAATGTTAGTTAACAAGTAGCCGTTGTACTGGAGGGAATGGATAGAAATAACTAAAATATGATTAGATATGTTTTTAAATGTTTATACTTTTACCCAATAAAAGATAAAAGCTTAAAATACAGAAAGAGTTCAATTTTACGGGCATATATACTCTAATTTTCACTAAAGGTTCACTTATCACCTTTTAATGGTGAACCGTCATTAAATATAGTTTTGATCACTCTTATACTTTATTTTGGACCAAATATAACTCTTCTTTAGAATCGGGACATCAAAATTTACTTTGTGTAAATTTTTGGTACCTTTCTGATAAAGTTCATTTTTTTATGAATAGTGTAAAATGCTGTATTTTAATTCAAAACCTCTTTTTAATCTAAATTATTTATATGATTAGATTATTATTTTAATTGGTTTTAAAGTGAAATTAGAAAATATTTTTACCATTAAATCCAATAGTGGTCGTTGGAATGAATTTCACTTTGAAATCGGACTTAAACTAGTGTCAATCTTTTGATACTTATTGTTTCATAAAAACACGTTATTTGCTCTGACAGCGGGAATTAATTATTAAATTAATTAATGTGACTAATATGTTTTGAATTTTGTAAAATAGACTTCATTTTTGAATTCAGAATATCAAATATAGCTTAGGGTGAATTTTTGGTAATTTTCTGACAAACTTCAATTTTTGATGAATAGTGAAACCACTAAGTGGTAATCAAGCAAACTGATTTTTCAGTTAAATGAAAGTTTACCACTAATGTGTATTGAATTTTGAAAATCCAACATACATGGTTGTCATTAAGAAGTAAAATGTGGTTCAAGGAGATTAAAATAATTTTTTGGTGAATAGTAACTTTTTTTCATTAATCGCGATTAGAGGTAATTAGTGTAGTTTAAGGTAAAAATGGTATTATAAGAATGTGAAAACACCATGACACTTGTCCTACACCTATTGGGTGAGTCATGGCCGACCAAGACAAGCCATGGGCCAACTTAGGGACCCCATGGAGCCACTTTAGTTGGAAAATGACATTAATATATTTTTATTTAATGTTAAAGTGAAAATGACAATAACATAAATGTTTTTACTAAAATAATTTTTCGGTGGGGTTATACAAGTCCAAATTTTTATTATAAATAGTAATTGGAAAGATAATAAGATTTCCTACATCATAGTATTTTTTTTATAATTTTTAGACATTAAATAAATTAAATTATATATGACATAATAATGATGCAGCGATGACATCATTATTTGACGATTTAAATAAAATGGAAAGATAATGAAAAATCTAAAACCTACGCATGTCCAAAACCGATTGGATGAGTGGATTTCGAACCCTTATCACCTTATCCACGAATTATATCAATGTGGGACCTTTTAAAACCGAAACACATTTTCAAATAAAGTAATATTTCTTTACTTTCCAAAAGTGCCCCTCCTCTCCTCTTATAAAAGGCCCCCACCTCTACCCCATTTCACACACTTCTCAAGCCTTTGGCTCGGCCAACCCCTGCCCAATTACTCTCTCCACATCCCTCTCCTCAGCCTAGAGGATTCTCTTTGGGCAGAATCCTTTCAAAGGAAGACTTTAGGCTCAAATCAAAAGGGAGTTACACTTTTAAAGGTAATTCATTATCTCTTGTTCATTTGTTTTATTTTGCTTCTCCAACCCTCTAAACTCTTTTTATTTACTTCTTTTATAATAACACCAGTATCTTCAATATACTAGTATGTTGTTATAATATTTATTTGAGCTACACTCTCACACAACTACATCAAATGGTTAAAGAACATACGGTTTCCGTGGATGGCGAAATTCTGCCTCCCGAAACGATGATTGTTCAATACTCATTTAACACCTTCAAGGGTGGCCATTATGATGTCACTATTTTTATATATGATATATAATATTTTTATGTTTTCCTTAAGCTTATGTTTTTTTCATTTTGGGCATACCTTTATGGTTTCCATTATGGGTAAACACGATATCTTCATTTTAGGAAGTGCGGACTACCGCCCCCTAAAAGTGATGTGATTCGTTAATGCCATATGTGGGACATGTAAAGGATGGATTTAAAGTTATTATATATGATGTTATACTGGAATTATAATATAACTCTATATCATTATTATTTCTTTCCATTAAAGTATGAGATAGAAATGAAAGTAGCATTCATGTGTACGTACGGCTTACCGTCTCCATGAACGGTGCATTTCATTTCTTATCCCCAAATGTAAAGTACTATTAAAATTACATGTATATAATGTATATATATAATTAATGATATATCTAAATTATTAATATAATTCTGGAATTAAAATATACATACCTATCATTTAGTTTTAATTCCACTAATATGACAAAGAAATGAAAGTAGCGTTCATGCGTACGTACGGCTTACCGTCTCCATGAACGGTGCATTTCATTTCTTACCTCTAAATGATTATGTAATATTATAAATACATGTATATGCTGGATATATATGATATATATGATATCCAAATCAGGAATTTCATTCTGGATATAAATAACTTTTGACCACACGAACAACATGTAATTGTAAGAAGTCAACTTTCGACTTAAGAACCAAATATTGACAAAACAAACATTATTAACTTAAATGGTTAAATAATGTTTATAACATGGCAATAAGTGATATAAAAAGAATAATGAACTTAAAAAAGGTTCTTAATCAAGTATAAATTAACTCAAGTTTATTATTCAGGACGTTAAAGAACGATCGAGTCAAGTCGGACCCAAGGTAAGGGACTTCGTCTCAATCTCCTTTCATTGAGTCATATTTCGTTTTATACACAACTTTCTTTTATACGGTGTATAAACTCTTTTGACTTTTAATTTTATAAAAAAGGAATCTTTTTCTACGAAGCGTTTTACTAAACGACAAAAAGGAATGTTTTTTTAACGTACGCGGTGACAACGACTTTTTCCACCGCCGCGAGTATTATTTGGTCTTTGGCTTCCTCAACAAGACGTAATGTTTTTAAAATAAAATAAATACCATATTCACTTTTATGTATTTTGGTATTGAAAATGGTTTTGAAAAAAGGATTCTATTATGTCAATATATTTATGATATATTGTGATTGAAATGTGGAAATGTTATCATTCCTTTATATTGGTTTTATGTTTTATGATTTTATACTGGTACTTGGACATTTTAACGGGTGGTTATGTTATAAACCATATGACGGGTGGTGTCGTGAATACCAGGACGGGTGGTTACGTTATAACCTCCAATGCATTGGGTATGGAAGTCAGCCGTATGGCTATTCCATTAAGTATGTATGGAAATTGGCCGTATGGCTATTCCATTAAGTGATATGTGTGGAAGTCGACCGTATGGTTATTCCACTTAAGTATGTTTATGTCCCAAGTTACCTTTATATATGTTATGTGTTCTTTATATGGGTTTTATGGTAATCATTTGGTTACAAAAAGGTAAGTAATGATACTTTATTCAGTGAAGATTTTTTTTACTACTTCATGAAGGTGAAGGTATTACTTTGATATAGTATACATGGTTTACTTGATGTTTGAAAAACTAACAGTTTTCATTCTTTTTGTATCCCTTACTGAGCTTTTTATGCTCACCCCAAGTTTTGCGAAATGTTTTTTCACAAGACTTAAAGTGGAATAAGGTCAAGGATGGGATCAAGGGAATTTCATGCTATCTAAAACATGGAATCTAGACATATTTCTTTTTAAGAGTTTTTATTTTATGGAGACTAAGTAGAAGTGTCTACTTTGTAATCTTTTAAGATGTAATAGTTATGTTCTAATTCTCTAAAACTCTAAACCTGAAAAGATCCTCAATGTGAATTATTCATTTAATTCAATTTTAAGTAAGGTTTAAGTCTGGGGCCTTATAATTTAGGCAAATTTCATTGGTATCCCACCGCCTAATTCACCTCCTATGGTAGAGTATTTGGTCACCCCTCCATCTAGGGGATATTGGTGAGTTACCATTGCTGGTTTTTCTATCATTTTTCAAATATATATATATATATATATATATATATATTATTAATTATTTAACGAATTTTTCAAACAGATAAATATAACCATATAAGGGAAACAAATATGAACATGGTAGATGTATTGTGCATAAAGTTTGTCAAGATTATAATTCAATTTGATGATTTTAGGGTGCCTAATGATGACGTTGTGGGAATATATGGGTAGATTCTTATGCAGGTTACTTGTAAAATGGTAAGTTATCCTATTAATTATAAATATTGGATTCAAATACCAAAATATTAGAAAAATGAGTTTTTTGATACTCAAGTAAAGGTGATATTAATTAAATATTGAAAAATAACTAATTATAATGTACTGGTTAATTTTTTTAATATACTTATAAAGTTTTAGGTGATTTATTTCAAGATATTTTTTCATTTTTATGTCCCTGTCTTTGTTTCGAACTCATGGAATTTGAATAATTTTGGCAAGAAATGAAGAGATTTTAAATGAAGATTATGGAAATAGTTTAATGACACATCAATGATCTCATGGAAGATATATAAGAAAGTTCCTAAAGTCATTTATCATGAGAAATTGAATCCCTTTGTCAGTATTAATAGAGATTCATCCCATAAAGTAATTGGATATTTAATAGTATCTTAATAACATAAATATAATAAAATTATAATTTTATTAATATTACTATTTTATGTATGAATTATCTAAAAAAATAATTTGAATTATGAAAATCAATTCATTCCTCACATCACTGGGCCTCAGAGTTTTTTGAGAAAAAGAAAATTTGTTGGTTTTGTTCTGTTCATTATTATTTATATCATCTTATTATAAGTCATGGTTTTTTATAACCTGTTTATATTTTTTTATAAAGGATAATGAACAAGTTCACTTTGTTTGTCGAACAAATATGTGGTTTAAATTGCATTGGAAACCTGGTGGTACTTTTTCAAATGAACCTACCAAGGATGTTGAAGTAATTATCCTTACCATTTCATATTATTTCATTACTATAAAAATAAAATAATAAAAAATATATTATAATAACTAAAAAACATTTAAATGAATTAAATGGGGTTGGATACATGGATCAAACAATGCCAATTTAGCATCATTTGATACATCTATTTGGCCCCAATTAATTGGGTTTAGGGATTATTTTTTGTTATAATATAATTTCCATTATTATGTTTTTATATTAATGAAATAATAATAAATAATAATGAAAATTTTATTCATTATATAATATTATGATGTTCAGATATTTTAAAACATAATTGTTAATATTTTTTATTAGTAGGTTAAAATTTAAGAAGTCTCGTATGAGAAACCTTCACAATCATCATCATATTCCTAGAATAATTTAGTTGGAATCATTTTAGGAAAGGGGCATCCCAGACATGTATGGGGATAGGTTATGGGCCTACTCCATTAGTTTTATTTGGTAGGGTGTCATCATGCATTACTTATATAACAAGTGGTGGTTTGAGTAGTTCATTTGGTCAGGAATCACAAAGATAAATTGGAATATTGAACGAAAAAATAAACTAAAAAGACTTGTATGATAAAATATAGGATCAGTTGTCGTCGAAAATGGAAAATAATTTTATTTATCTATTTTTGGTAGATGAACAGCATGATCTGTAGCTCATCCGGCTAAGGTAAATTCTAAATTTTATATATCATTAACACATTTGAATATAACACATAAAACTTCTATAAATAAATCTCAAATGGTCCTTTTATATAAAAAACATGTATTTTGAGTCATACCGGCCATATATTGTTCCAGATTGATGTGTGGTTGATTTATACTAGTTAAAAATGAATTATTGATCATTATCCATATGTTTGAAAACAATATGATCATATTTTCTCATTTTTTACTTGGTAAACTCTTATTAAAGGTATAAAAATCCTTTAAAAATGTGTATTGGGGGGGTTAAAACTAGGAAAAAGGTGTCGTATTTCCCTAACATCAGAGGAAAATTACCATATATTGAGTTGTGAAATGTAGGAATGGATGGAAGGTCATTTCGAGTTAAAGTTAGACCTAGATGGTAGTAAATGAATAGATAGTGTTTTAACACACTAAAATATTCATTTAATGGTCAAAACAAAGAAAATGAAATCTTATTGATTTGATATAATGGTAAAACCACAGTTGGATTATTTTTTTGTGTACATAGAGACAAAATGTCAATATGACATGATGTGTGTTCTGAATGACTCAGTAAAAACTTCTTAATGGGTACCAAATCCTTTATAAATATGTTTTGGAGATTAAAAATCGGGAAAAGGATGTCGTATTACAATGAAATAATAGGAAAGTCGTCATAGATTGCATTTTTAAATTTAGGAACTTAAGTCACGTCATTTCAAGTTACAGTTTTTCCAAGATGGATGTAAATTCATGTTTAATGTTTAAAAACAATAAAAAAATCATATAATGGTTACAAAAATGGAAAAAAAAACTCATGTTGATGTGAAATCATGTTAAAATCACTTTGGAGTTATTTTTTGAAATTTATGCATAGACAATATGTCAATTTGGAATGTGGTGTGGTCTAAATGACTCGGTAAATACTTCTTAAAAGGTACCAATGATTTTAAAAGCATGTATCCGGGGGTGTAATGTCCTAGACCTTCCTGATCCATTTATTTATCAAGATCTATTGTTTGGGGTGTTCTGGGAGGCAATAGTATCTTATTTAAAGAGTTTTCCAAATTCTATTTTTTTCATCGGTAGGACGTGTCAGTGACTCGGCATTGGTAGCTTAGCGTCAGTGACTCAATGTCAGTAGGTCGAGGTGTTGGTAGGTTGGGGCGTCAGTGAGTTAGGGCTTTAGTAGATTGAGGCATCGATATATTGAGGCATCAGTAGGTCAAGGAGTCGGTGAGTCAAAGCGTCGGTAGATCGAAGTGTCGGTTAATCGATGTGTCGGTAGATCGAGGTATCGGTAGGCCGAGGCGTCAGGGAGTTAGGGAATTGGTTAGTTGGGGAGTTGGTAATTTAAGGAATTTATAGGTTGATGTGTTTTTTGGTTAAGGATTCGGTCTTTTAATGTGTTGGTAAGTTGAGGTGTTAGTAGGTTGGGCTTTAGTGATTCAGGCATCGGTGAGTCACATCAGTGACTCATTATCGGTGAGTCTCATCTGTGGCTCAGCATAGGTGACTCATTTTGGGTGAGTTGTGTCGGTGGATCAATGATGGTGGCTCATTTTTCGATGAGTCAGGAGTCGGTGACTCACTGTTGGTGACTCGTGTCAGGGAGTCTCCCATCGGTGAGTCATTTCCAGTTTTTTCAATTTCACCCCTCTTACATTTTATTTGACATAAATCGAGTTTAAATCATTGTTTCAGCATTTCTAAAGGAATTTAAAATTATATTGATTATATCATTAATATCAAAACGATTCTATGACATTGAAGTAGTAAAACCATGTGGTCTTTCCCACGATCCGACTGTAATGGCCCTTGAAATGATTTCCCTTCCATTGATATAGGATCTGACATTTCTATAGCTGAGATCCTCTCTTCCTTTGAACCCTTTTGTTTCCTATTCATCCACCCAGAACCTTTTTTCCTCGAGATGGCAGGTACCTATGTTGTGGCAGTTTTTTCTTTTTCCCCTGGAGTCTTTCATGCTGCTTGCACGACCCCCTATTTTGGCACAAGGATGAATTGTTGATCGTTAGTTGTTCCAAGTAGGGACATCCTTCATCTCTCTTTTTTCTCTATATCATGCAAGATGGGTATACTCGTGTCCCCTTTGAATATAGTTGGACCCAAATTTATCGAAGATAATGAGAAGTAATAAATGAGGGGATGGGAAAATGATGATGATGATCACTTGTTTTATATGTTATACTTGATCCATTTTTTGTCCTATAAGGGTTGTATGCCTTCTAAAAATCATGGTTGTTGGTGGCCTGTGTTTGTGAACATGTATAAATTTTGAATATTTATAGTTGTTTCTCTATTGAATGGAAAAAATTATGAAATTTATTAACCACGTACACTCGGTTAAATAAATGGATTACCTCCGATAAAACTTGGTTTGTGATCACCTCTGAATTATCAAATTATAATTAAAGAATGTTTGTGGTTAAATCTGACAATACCTTTCTTATTGGTGTGGTTGTGTGCTTTTTTTGGGTTCCATTCATCCTTGTGTATTTTTTGTTCGTGTAGTGTTGCATCTCGGAATATGGCTATGAGTATGGGGTGGTACGTGTGGTTTAATGGAATATTAGGATGAGAGTTTCATTGATTTTGGAATGGATGAACTTTTTATGAAGTGAGACGGCTTCTGGGAAGTGGTTGGGTAGTGGGGCTATAGGTTTGGGTTTTTTGTATTTATGTTGCTAAGTGTGGTGTTGTTATATTTCAGGAAGACGATTATGGTTTTGATGAGGTGTGTCGGAGGTTTTACTTGTTGAGAGGAATGACTAGATGGGTGTTCCATAAAGGGAAGTGTGAAGTGGTAATACAAGCTAGTTGATTTTTTTTTTGTTTTGAGGGAGGGATAATTTTTAAGAAGGATAGTGTTACATGGAGTGGGCCTTTCGCCCAGATTTTCTAGGGACCCTGTAAAACGTGTGGCGGTTAGGATGTTACTTGTGGTGTGTTGTGTTTATTATTTTTCCCATGTAGGGATGGTATAATCTAATAAATGAATTGATATTTTATAATGAAAACTAGTTAATTGAATTAGATGGGCGAGTATGTTCCGAGATTTGGATTGTAGTGAAGTGGCATTAATTTATCATCTTACGAAACTAATGGTCATTTGGGGTTATACATGCATGTAGGGTTGGTATCAAGGGTAGTGTTTGGGTGGGGTGCTTGTTTTTTTGAAAAACTGTAGGTGGGGATGTCTTTTTGGTACCTATACATATACATGTACATCCTTATGATTTCTATACACACCCAAACTATGTTGATCACTATGTGTCGAACACCATCATTGTTATGGGGGATGGTGTTTTTACCAACATCCTAGTGGGAGGAGCGATAGATGGTTATTGGATCTTATTTTCTCTCTCTTCTAGGCATTGGTGGTCCAAGACTCTCTGGGAGGGTTGATGTGAGGTTGTGGTCTAGGTGTATGTGGGCAAGGTGTGCTTCTTAAGTGTCTTCGGGATGATATATGTTGTACTTTTCCAGATGTCTTTAGAGATGTGATGTGGTGGTGGCCCTGGAATTTTTGAGTGAGATGTGGTATCTGGATGACGTGTGTGGGAGCAGGTTATGATAGTAGGGATTGTGGAAGATCATAGTAGCATCAAGACATTCGTTGTTAGGGATGATAAGTTAACAAGTGTAAAGTGGTGTGGGGTATCGTATAATTGATGTGCTTACTACTTTACTTTACTTTACTTGAATTATTTGGTGATCATTCCTTGGTGAGGTTGGGGTGGATATTATACCTTGTTAAGTGATTTTGAGTTTCTGTTATTTTCTCACAGGGGCATTAGTATGCTTCCACAACCTATGCACGAGATACATTGGATTTTCTAACTGAGTATACTTGTATGATCACCCAATGTAAATAAAACTTATTTTAGGTTTCCATGTAGATTATGTGGAATGTGAAAGACCTAACTAGCTCGGGCATTGGGATATTTGTAGTGTTGCTTCATATATTTGATCTTTTGGTATTTTATTTGTATTTTTTCATTTTTTTTTCTTGCAATTTTACTTTAAACATACATGTGAGGTGGATTTTGGATTCTTATATATATATGTGTGTGTGTGTCTTGGAGTTTTGTTTAGGTTGATACATCTTATCGCCTAATATTGGTTACTATAAAAAGGGAAATGCCATTGTGAGATTCTTATACCCTTGGTGTTGGTCACCACCACGGGGCCTACTAGAGGTGGGACTCAGGGGTCATTATCTCTCTTTCACTACTGCCAGCTTAGGAGGGTCATCATTGGAGGGAGGGGGTTGGGAAATGATGGTATCAGAGGTGATGGTTGAGAGATATGATGGATTTTAGAGTTAGGAACATTGAATATTTATTAGGTTATTAGGGTAGGAGTGTCAAGTGATCTTGATACGTGACATAGGATAGGAAATATTGACTTGGACACGGGATTTTAGCCCCCCCCCCATGATCCAAATCAAGGACACTGATCTTACCGAACGACCAAGTGAGGCAACACTATTTTCAAGGTAGAGCCCCTAGGAATGGTACATGCAACATGAAGACTTGTGTTCTTATTTTTTTTGGGGAATTTTTTGTGAAATTAAAATAAATAATGAGTTAAAATTAATTTTATATAAATTTCATACTACTAGGGAATAATAGTTCCTTGTTTAACTTTTAACTATGTAAAAAAGTCATCTTCTATGAGTGGCTCAGTAGTGGAGGCCCATTAAGAAAATCTAGATGATCGATGGAGGGTTGATCTAGAGGAGGACAATTAGTGGTAGAAGATGATTCCTTCATTCTAGTGGAAGATAGTGGGAAATAACAAGGGCAGTGTCTCAAACACAGAGACAGAGAGTTGGATCGAGGATCTTGATATCACCTTTAGCCAGATGTGTTCTCTGATGGAGTACTAGGTTCCATTGGAAGTAACTCATATGAGGGGAGCTGTGTGTCAATGGTGGATGCAATATCTAGGGGAGAAGAAGGTGGATGATGTTTTGTGGGTCAATTTTGAGGATTTCTAGGTGTAATTCCTTTCATTAACCAAGAAGTCTGAAAAGATACAAGAGCTAATCACCCTCCAGTAGGGGAGTATTTTGCTATGGTAACTAGGGATCAAGTTCATGGATATCCATTGATTTTCTCCAAATATCTTTCCGAATGAGGATTCTCAGGAGAGATGCTTAGAAGAGGCACTTTGTCCATCTATCCAGTATTTAGTTACTATCTTTACCTTCTCGACATACCTATAGGTCCAGAAGAAGGTGGAAGTGATTGATTGAATGCACTCACAATCAGGTCTACCACGATAGGGGAGTCAGCAGGGCTCTACGATGGGAAAGGCTTTCAACAGTAGGTCTCAGGCATCTTGGTCATCAAGGTTTTGGCCAATGGGGAGCTAACCTCAATAGTTTCAGTTTCGACCTTATGGTTCTCATGATTTCCCCAAAGGCATGGGACTAAGGTGTTTCACATGTGGGGGTCACTAGAACCTTCATAGTTAGTACCTAGTTAGAGCACAGTTTTTTGGTGGTGGGAAGGCCCATCTCCCATCTCAACAATAATTTCCGGCCATTCCATTTCAATAGTAGGGATAGCAGGCTCCTTCTCCACCAAGGGGAGATAGAGAAGGTGGAGGCTAACCTCAGTGTGTTATTCAGGGACCACAACCTGAATGTGTTCGAGTATTTGGTTTATAGAATATGGGTAGAGGATCCGGGTAGGGTCAGTTGTATGCCATAGAGGCTGCAGTTCCCATAGGGTCGGAGATCCTTATAGGTATGATCAACTTGTTTAGTACTCTTGTTCGCACCATGTTTGATTCAAGATCTTCAAACTCCTTTTTTTTACCTGGTCTAGCCCATGCTCTAGGTCTGGACATAGAGATAATTTATGTTCTCTTAGTGTTGAGTACACTGGTATGAGGTCAGTCCATATTGTTTTATGTTTTTGGGGGATTTATATTGATGTTGGGGATGCATCAGTCTAGTGGGGATCTCTTCTTGCTACTGATGAAACCATACGATGTCATCCTTGGAATCGATGGGTTGTTTTACATGCATGTTGTCATCAAATTATTTTGGAGAAGAGTCTTTTTTTTATTACTTGGATGTCCAATGTGTGTTTTTCATTAGCGAGTGAAGTTCTCAGATGGGAAGTTTGCACATTGATCCTCTTTAGTCCTTGTTGGTCGATCTGTCAGTAGGATCGGTGGATGGTGAGATGGTGGAGGTTTCATGAGTTATTAGGGAGTTATTGGATGTTTTCCCCAGTGTGGTTGTGACTCTACCCCCTCAACGTGGCATTGAGTTTGGGATAAACTTACAACCTGGTGTTAGTCAGATTTCGATGGATCCTTATCAGATAGTGCCTTCTGAGCTACAGGAGTTGCATATCTATATTAACGATTTGATGAAGAAGGACTTTATTTGACCTAGTGTGTCACCATAGGGTACTCTAGTATTGTTCTAAAGAAAGGAAGATAGTGGTATGAGGCTATGCGTAGACTACTAGAGGTTGAATTAGGTGACTCTCAATAACAGTTACCCTATCCCGAGGATAGACTCTCTTTTCAACTATCTAAGGGGAGCATATTGGTTTTACAATATTGAACAATAGTCTAGGTATCACTACTTGATAGTGAAGGACTGTGAAATTCCAAAGACTGCATTGAGGTGAAGGTATGGACACTTTGATTTTTTGGTTATGTCATTCAGTGTTACGGATGCACCAACAATGTTCATGGGAATTATGAACTCCTTATTTCATGAGTTCCTAGACCGGTTCATTGTCGTATTCATCGATGACATTCTGATTTACTCATTGTCAGAGGAGGAGCGTATCAAGTATCTCATGACTATCTAAGAGGTCCTTCTATGCCACCAAATCTCTAGAAATGTATCTAAGTATATGTTTTGAACATGGGAGGTCCACTTCCTTAGACATGTTTCCTCTCAGTAGGGCATAAAAGTGGACCCTTAAAAGGTCGAGGCAGTTGTTTCTTGGGAATCTCCCAAGAATATGGCAGAGGATTCTAGTATTATCAGTCTATTGGACTATTACTGGATGTTTTTCCTGGATTTCTCTCACGTAGCAGCTCAGTTTATGGCTCTAACTAGAAAAATACTAGGCCTTTATGTGGAGTGAGAAGTGTCAGGTGGCTTTTAGCTATTTGAAATGGAAGTTGGTCAGTTCTCTTGTTCTCAAGTTTCTATAGAAAGGTGTGATTTTCGAGGTGTCTTGTAATGATTCTCATCTATGGTTGGGGTTTTTGTTGATGAAAAACTTTGGAGTGATCTATTATGGGTTAAGGAAGTTACTTCCCCATAAAGGTAATTATGTCACCCATGATCTGGAGCTAGCGTCCATCGTGTTTTCATTGATGTTTTGGAGGCATTACCTCATTAGGGAGAACTTTGTGGTCTTCACTGATCACAAGATCTTGATGTATATATTTTACCAGTGATACTTGAAGATATGACAATAAATATGGATAGAGTTTCTTTAGGAGTATGACATAAAGATCTATTACACCTTAGTAAAGGGTAATGTTGTGGATGATCCCTTGAGAAGGAAGTCGCATAAGGAGGTAGTTCTAGAATATATGGATGCTTGGAGGGTGATGGAGGAGTTTGATTCCTTTCACATAGATATAGGAATGGATAGTGGTAGAGGATACCTTTTTTATATGATGGTGTAGTCATCTCTAAGGTAGTAGGTGGAGGAGTCTTTGTGGGGATACTCATAGGTTGAGGAGATGCATGATTTCTTTGACTAGGGTGATGCTCCTGAGGGATGGTCAGAGTCAAATGATGTTCCTTGGGAAGATTTTTATTACAGTGAATATGTGTGAGGGAGTTCTATGTGAGTTTCATAACTCACCCTTAGAGGTACACCCAGAAGTTTCCAATATATACCATGACTTGAGAGAGCAGTTTTGGTGTCTCGAGATGAAGCAGGATGTAGTGTATTTTTTGGTGAAGTGCTTGGTGTGACAACAAGTGAAGGTTGAAAACCATGTTAAAAGTGTGTTTTTTCAGCCCTTAGATTTCCACAAGTGTATGTGGGGTAAAATCTTAAAGGTTTTCATCACAATATTACCTAAGGCTCAAGGAGGATGTGATACAATCTGGGTAATAGTGGATCAGATGATGAAATCTGATCACATCTTATAAAGTAAGGAGTTAAGTGTAGTGGATTCCTTAAAGTAGAGGTTTGTGGATGAGGAAGTGAGGATACATGGGGATCTAAGATCCATTGTCTTAGATCAAGATATGCATTTTACCTCATGAGTCTGTAGGAGATTGCATCCGGATTTTAGCACTCAGTTACACCTTTTCACTTCCTTCCACCCACAGATAGATGGGAAGACATAGGGGATCATCCAGATATTGGAGGACATGATGTGAGAATGTTTCTTGGACCTTGTTGGGTCTTGGGTTTGACACTTTTCTTTGGTAGAGTTTACTGACAATAATAGCTATCACTCTTCTATTTGTATGGCTCAATTTTTTAGCCCTGTATGGGAGATTGTGTTGTCTACCATTGTTCTAGACAGATGTTGGGGAGGCAGCTATTCTTGGTTCGAGTTTCATGCATAGTTTGATAGAGAAATTTTATCTTCTCCATGAGTGGATGAAGGTAGAACATGACTGGAAGAAGTGATATGTCGATCATAGGAGGAGGTCTTTGGAGTTCATGGGTAGGGACCATGTGTTCTATTAGGTTTCCCCTTGACGAAATAAATGGAGGTTTGGTAGAGGTAGAAAGATTTTTTCAAGGTTAATATGACCTTTCAAGGTGTTGGGATGAGTTGGGGCGGTGGCATACCAGTTGGTTTTTTCCTTGTAATTAGAGAGGATCCACAATATCTTTCATGTATCCCAACTTTTTTTATATCTTCAAGACGACTCTCATGTCATTTATTGGGGAGAGTTGGATATTGATGGTGACACAATGTTCATGGAGCGGCCATTGGATATCTAGGATTTTTGGGAGAAGGTGCTGCATGGATATACCATTCCTTTGGTTTGTGTGTTTTGGAGGCATGGTGGCCTATAGGAGAGTACTTGGGAGTGAGAAGCAAATATGTGTGCCCAGTACCCAGAGTTGTTTTGAGTTTTTATTGTGTGTTTTATTTTGATTTAGTTATTGACCCATGTTTTCTATAATATGGGTCACTTCCTTGTTCTGTAGTTTTTGACTAAGTCCTAACATGTAAAATGGGGAGACTTGATTCCTAACCGAGATGCATTAATTATTATGTGATTAAACTCGTCCGGGTGAGTTAGTGACTATCAGATCGGATAGTATATCTACATGGAGGAAGTAATTATTTAATTCATGTGTCTAGATAGTTGGTGCTTGTGTGGGATATCTTGTTGATGTTTTGGTTAGTATATATGGTATGCGGTGTTCATGTATTATGTGGTTTTTCTCTATCTTTCAAACAACACAAGGTGGTTTATCCTTGAGAGTTATCTTATGGGGTGGTTTTTTGGACCCCTATTCTTTTCAAGGTTTAGATTTAAATTATTAGGGGTGAGAATAGTTTGAGAGGTAGCTAATGTAATGGAATGGACCTCCATGATCCATTGCTTTTTTAAAATACAGCGTTTGAGGTGTTCTGGGAGGCAATAATAGCTCATTTCAAGAGTTTTTCAAAATTTCTAGTTTTTTTCATTGGTAGGATGTATCGGTGACTCATCATCGGTATATCAGCATCAGTTAATCAGCATCGGCAGGACAAGGCATCAGTATCTCAAAGAATCCATGATTCAGGGCATCGACAGATCGATGAGTTAGTAGATCGAGGTATCGGTAAATAGAGGCGTAGGTAGGTCAAGGCGTCAGTGAGTTAGGGAATCGGTAGGTCAAGGTGTCAGTAGGTCAAGGAATTGGTAGGTCAAGGTATTAGTAGGTCGATTTGTTGGTAGGTCAAGCCATTGATTGGTTAAGGAATTGGTGGGTCGAGGTGTTGGTGAGTCAGGAATCAGTGATTCGTTTCAGTGACTCGCTATTAGTTAGTCGGCTCGGTGGATCAACGTCGGCGACCCATTATCGGTGATTCGCATCGATGACTCAGTGTTGATGGATCATTCATCGATGAGTCATTCATCGGTGACTCACTATCTGAGACTTGTATCTGTGACTCACATATCGGTGAGTCATTTCTAATTTTCCTTGTTCTTCCAGCTTCTCCCCTCTTACATTTTATTTGACATAAATCAATTTTAAAACAATGATTGATCCTTTCTAAAGGTTTTTTAAGGGATGTTAATTATCTATTTAATATCCTAACTATCCTGGGACTTTTAAGTTTTCAAACATTGTGGTCTTGAACACAGTCCGAATATAATGGCCCTTGAAACCACTTCCCTTATGTGGATATAGAATATGTATTTTCTAAATTTGAGATCCTCTATTCATTTGAACCCTTATATTTTCTCACTATTTTCCCAAAACCTTTCTTCCCTAAAGAGTCTTTCACCTATGTTGTAGCAGTCTATTCAGTTTCCCCATGGAGTCTTTCTTTCTACTCATGTGACCCCCTATTTTGGCGTAAGGAGGAATTATTGATTATATGTTCTTCCAAGTAAGGATTTCCTTCATCTATCCTTTATTTTTGTATCATCTGAGGTGGGTGTACTCATGTACCATTTTGAATATAGTTGGACCCAAATTTATGAAGATAATAAGAAGTAATAAATGAGGTGTTGGGAAGATGGTGATGATTATTTCTTGTTTTATATGTTATCTGTGATCCATTTTGTGTTATGTAAGGGTTGTATGTCTTTTAAAAATCATTTCCATTGGTGGTGTTTGTTTGTGTACATGTATAACTTATTAATGTTTGTTTTTGTTTCCTTTTCTAATTTCTAAAATTATGAAATCTACTAATGACGTACACCAGGATAAATATATGGATTCCCCAAGATCAAACTTTCTCTATGATCACCACTAGAATTATCAAAGTGGAATTAAAGAACGAGTGTGGTTAAATCTGAATACACATTGTTTGTTGGTGTGGGTGTGCTCTATGTGTGGTTTTATTCAGTATTGTGTATATTCTAGTCATTTTGTGCTATGGCTGGTAGTACGGTTGTGATTATAGAGTGGTTCAGGTGGTGTAATGGAGTCTTAGGTAGCGATTTTCATTGATTATGGAATGGATGAACTTGTTATGTAGTAGGACTATATGTGTGTAGTGGTTGGGAAATAGGGTTATAGGTTTGGGTTGTGTTGTGTTTATATTCTTGGGTGTGGTGTTGTTATACAGTGGGGCTTCCGAATATGGTTGTGATGAGGTTTTATGGGGATTTTACTTGTTGAGAGGAAGGACATGGAGGCATGGCTTTGAGGAATAATGGTGGCACTAGTTGGATGGGTGTTCAATAAATGGGAGTGTGCATTGGGACTACAAGATGGTTGGATTTTTTCATTTTTCTAGAGAGATAATTTTGAAGAAGTATGATGTTACCATGTGTGGTCCATTCGCCCAATGTTTCTAGGGACCTTGTGAAGTTTGTGTGGGTTAAGATGTTACTTGAGGTGTGTTTTGTTTTGTAGTTTCTTGGGTAGAAATGGAATAAAAAAATTACTGATAATGCAGAATGAAAACCGGTTATATGAATTGTATAGGGGTGTTCAACCTATGATTTTTCAGAACAACAACCATACTACACAAAAAACATACCTTAATTCCATTGGGAAGGTTGTGGGAGGATGGATGGATGTCTATTGGCTCTTCTTTTCTCCATCTTCTAAGCATTGGTGGCCTAAGACTCATTGGGAAGGTTGTGGTGCGGTTGTGGCCTAGGTCCCTGTGGAAGATTTGTGCTTCCAGGGTGTGTTCTGGATGAGATATGTTGTAATTTTCCAAGTGCCTTTGGGATGTGATGTTTTGGTGGCCCAAGTGTTGGAAGGAGAGATGTGGTATGGGGCATAGGCATGTGCGGTCAGGTTGTGATAGTAGGGCTTGGGGAAGAGAGTGGTAGAGTTAGGACGTTCTCCATTAGGGATATGTAGATAACCAGTGGGAATTGGTGCAGGGTACCCTATCATCGATGTTCTTACTACTTTACTTTACGTGAATAGTATTATTTAGTGAGCTTGCCTTCGTGAGGTATGGGTGGATAGTATACATTATTAAGTGCTTTTTAGTTTCTTCTATTTTCTTATATGGGAATCAGTATGCTTCCCCCACTTGTGCATGAGAGAATTTTTCTTTTCCTACATAGTATACTTTTATTCTCACCTTATGTATATAAAATTTCTTTCAGTTTTCTAGGGAGATTACGTGGACTATTCTGGACCTTACTAGCTTAGGCATCAGGATAGTTGTTGAGTCACTGATTAGATTTACTCTTTTGGGATTTTCTTTTGAGTTTTTCATTGTATTTCTAGTAGTTTTACTTTAAACATTCATGTGGGGTGAATTTTTTCTTCTTATATATATATATATGTGTGTGTGTGTGTGTGTGTGTTTGTGTGTGTGTGTCTTAGAGTATTTTTGAGGTTGATACATCTTATCTCGTAACATTGGTTACTATAAAAAGGATAATACCTCCCATATTGTGAGATTTCTATACCCTTGGTGTTGGTTGCCACCCCAGGGCCTACTTGAGGTGGGACTCTGCGGTACATTATCTATTTTTCTCCACTTCTAGCTCAGGACAACTATCTTTAGATGGAGGGGTCATGAAAGGGGGTCCAAAAATTGGAAAACAATTCTGAATTTCCTTAAAATAATATATAAATTACATTTGGTTGAATTTTGATATATAAGACTCAACGGAACTTCATTTCGAGTTAGATTATTCCTGGGATGGTCATAGAAACATTTTAGTGTTTTAGAACACTAAAACATGTGTAAAAAATCAAAACCATAGAAAATGACATCATATTGACATGAAATCATGGGAAAGAAACTTATGAGTTATTTTTTATGTGTACGCGCAAATAGCACATCAATCTGATGTGTGGTGCGGTCGAAATGAATCTGTAAACACTTCTTATAGGGTATCAAAGCCATTATAAACCGATTTCAGGGATCAAAATTAGGAAAAAATGTCAGATTTCCCTAAAATCAATTCAAAAATTACCATAGATAGAATTTTGAAATGTAGGGACCATCGACATGTCATTTTGAGTTACGATTTCTTTGAGATGTCTATAAACATGTTTTTAGGGTTTTAAAACACTAAAACATTCATGGAACGGTAAAACCCATATAAAATGACCTCATGTTTATGTGAAATAATGGGAATACACCATTGAGTTATTTTTAATGTGTACATGTATAAAATAATCAATCAGACGTGTGGTGTGGTCTGAATGACTAGTTAAACACTTCTTAATGGTACAAAAGCCATTAAAAACATGTGTCGGGTGGTCCAAACCTAGAAAACAATGGAAGATTACCCTAAAATTCAATTAAATTGATTGTGGTTTGAATTTTGAAATGTAGGAACCGACATCACCTGATTCTGATTTATCTTCTTTCTATGATGGTTGTAAATGCATTTTTAGTGTCTTAAAATGCTAAAAAGTGAATCGAGTGGTCATAACCATATAAAATGACCTGTGATTGAAATGAAATCAAGGTAAAATCATCAATGAGTTATTTTTTATGTGTAATCATATAAAACTTGTCAATTATATGTGTTGTGTGGTTGAAATGACTAGGTAAACACTTCTTAAAGGTAAAAAATCATTTAAAAACATGTGTCATGGGATAAAAACCAAGAAAAATGATGTGAGATTTCCCTGAACCTAGAGGAAACCAACCATAGATTTAATTATGAAATATAGTAACTAATGACTTGTCATTTCAAGTTATGGTTTTCCCAAGATGGCCATAAATGTGTTTTTAGTTTTTTAAAAAACTAAAACATGCATGAAATGGTCAAAATAATAAAAAATGACCTTGTATTGATGTCAAATCATGGTAAAATCGACATTGAGTTATTTTTTATGTGTATTAATTTAAAACACATCAATACAACATGTGGTGTGGTCAAAATTAATTGGTAAATGCTTCTTAATGGTACAAAAGACTTTAAAGACATGTGTCGGGGGACAAACCTTGGAAAACGGTGTCTGATTTCCCTAAAATCAATGTAAGATGACTATATATATAATTTTAAAATTTTGGATTTGATGACACATCATTACGAGTTATGGTTTTCCTACAATGGTTGTAAACATGATTTTGTGTTTTAAATAACATGTGGAATGGTCAAAGCCATTAAAAATGACCACATATTGACATGGAATCATGGGAAAACCAACGTTTTGTTATTTATGATGTGTGCATGAAAACAACACATTAATCTAATAAGTGTTGTGGTCAGAATTTATTGGTAAAAACTTTGTAATGGTACAAAAGCCTTTAAATCCATGTTTCGGGGGTTTAAAACCAGGGAAATGATATCGAATTACCCTGAAATCATAGGACAAATGACGTATATTTATTTTTGAAATTTTGGAACCAACAACATGTCGTTCTGAGTTACAGTTTTCCCAAGACTTCCATAAACACATATTTAGTGTTTTAAAACACTAAACCATGTGTGTAATAGTCAAAACCATAGAACACGACCTTATATTGACATAGAATCAATATAAAACCACTTTTGGGTTATTTTTATGTGTATTCACAGACAACACATCAATCTGACATGTGGTGTGTCCGGAATGAATCGGTAAACACTTCTTAAATATATTAAAGCCTTTAAAAACATGTATTAGGGGGCCCAAACCAAGAAAATATATGTCTAATATCCCTAAAATTAGAGGATAATAGCCATATATTGAATTTTGAAATGTAAGAACTGATGAAATTTCATTAGAAGTTATAGTTTTCTCGATATGATCGTAAATTCATATTTAGTGTTTTAAAACACTAAAATGTGAGAGGATTAGTCAAACCATATTTAAATACTATATATTGATGTGGAATCATGAAAAAAACTATTATTATGTTATTTTTAACATTTATACATAGACAATTCATCAATCTGATGTGCAGTGTGGTCGAAATTAGTCGTTAAACACTTTATAAAGGTACAAAAGTCTTTAAAAACTTGTGTTGGAGGTAAAAATCGGGAACATGATGTTTGGATTTCCAAAAATCAGATTACAATGACCATATATTACATTTTTTAATATAGAAACTTAATTAATGTCATCCAAAGTTACAGTTTTCTTAGGAAGGTTGTATACACATTTTTAGTGTTTTAAAACACTAAAACGTGCGTAAAATGGTCAAAACCATTAAAAAACCTTATATTGATGTGAAATCATTGGAAACCCACCACTTTGTTATTTTTTAAATATATGATAATTTTTTATATCAAAGTCTTTAAAAAAATTATTTAAGTAAATTTAAAAGCTCACCACATGTGGGTTTAAAAATTAATTTGAATATTTACATATCCCTTTTTAGTTTCAAGTATTGAATTGTATCTTAAATAGGTATGTTTATTTTTTTAATGTGTTTTAAATTATATATTATCTTTTAGGTTAAAAATTCATTTTTTTTACAAAATAAAAAAATTATATGAAACATCCTGAATATATTTCGTGTCTTCTATTTTTTATTTCTATTCTTTAATGTTATGGTTTTCATTTTAGGTTAAAGATTCCAGCAATTGGTAAGAGGTTAACCATTCTAATCCATTACATTCTTCATAAGGCAGTCATGATGGTTCTTAGATTATGTGGTATGTTAAAATTTTATCAATTATTCTATTGTAATTATGATTTATTATGTTTATTTTTAATTTGTTTTTTATATTTTTATAATTGATGAGTTGATGTGATTAGTTTCAGTTAATGAGATCTTGTAGAGGCAGACAGATGTAGTGGAGGTCAAGATGTGGAAATATATTTGGCAAGGGTTTTTTTTGTTGGAAATATTTTATATGTATATATTGATGATTGAGTTCTTGGTCTACTAATGTATGGGTTGACTGAGACTAAGGTTATAATGACTGTGGTTATTTTTATATATTATTGTGGATGTATAAAATATGTATGATGGGTTTTTTATACATTTAGGTTTTAGTTTTTTTTATGTAAGTTTTTTTTATATTTTCATTTTTTCTATTAAATATTTTACAAAAAAAAATTAATTATAATATTTATTAGCGGTGTTTAATAACCACTGTTAAGTACATTAGTTAAAAAAATTAATAATGGTTACCTTTAACCGCCACTACACCTAATTGCCAAAAATATATTTTGT
Source organism: Viscum album (assembly GCA_963277665.1). Taxonomy (NCBI): domain Eukaryota; kingdom Viridiplantae; phylum Streptophyta; class Magnoliopsida; order Santalales; family Viscaceae; genus Viscum; species Viscum album. Next base: position 409,852,159 of record OY728156.1, read on the forward strand.
AGTGGTTAATTTATTGTAATTTATTTTGTTCCCTAGTTAGTTTTCCTAAACAAAACCATTACTAAATGAAAATGAAACTGCAACTAAATGCTCTGAAAATAACACATACCAAATCCACCAAAATATTAAAGAAACCACAACTGAATGACTAGAGAAAATTAAATATGAGTTGGTTTTGGTAAATTGAACTATATTATTAGTAGGTTGTTTAAACTAATGCCATTTCTGGAAATAACCACCGCTAATTCTCTTTTTGTAGTGTAAAATGATTTCCAAAAACTAAAACCCAAGATCTATAAGAGATGATTTGGTATGTAGTATCCCATTATATCTTATAAGAATTTGGGATGGAAATTATATTCAAGGAGATTATTTTTAAAGGTATTGAGGTTTTATTTCATGAATTTACCCCACTGGGAACCCCTCCTATGACTTTATTGAAGATAAGAGTGACCCCAGGTTCCTCCTCTAATAGGCCCTAGGTTGGCAGCAAGCACCAAGTGTATAGTCATACAAACAAGAGTCAATTACAACATATATCAAAGAAAAATAATAATAAATCAACTAATAAACACAATAATTTATAAAATAAAAAATCCTATAAAAAGGAAACAATGTATGATATGACATATAAATACAAGTCTCTAAATTAAATTACATATAAAAAACTCTTCTAGAGTGGCACCGACCATAACTCCAAGCTATGAGAAAGAAATGTCAATATTTATCTCAAAACATTCCTTTAAACCCATCATATAGTTTACATATATGTGGGTGATAATACATGTATACTTAATAGGATCCTCCTCATGATAACGCAAGAAGTTGTGGACGAAGCATGTTAATATGATAGTCAAAAAACAACAGAACCAAAAAAAACATTTCTGGTTATATACCACCCAGCCTCACCATGACCCAGTACCCATGTATCACTTCAATGTATGATAACCTAATAATGAATAAATATATTAAAATGTTACACCCTAAGCACATCCATAGTGGGTTTTCATTCAGATCCCTCGACAAAAAATTTCTTTTTATCTCACCCCTTCAGCCATTGTACCTGAGAATACAATACTAATATCAACACATATGAAGTGTTTTATAACACAGACCTTCCTACCCCAACCCATAAATAGTCTAACACTCTCATTGGGACTGGTATCAACTATAGAACAACCATAACTAGAAAAATATATAAAATATCAATATATCCACCAAAAACCATAACCACTTAAAAAATCTATCACATTAGTTTATCATGAACATGAATGACCTAAAACTTAATCCTCCCTCATAAAATCCACAACCATCCCACAATATTATCACCACATCCGCATAACCATACCACCACACCACACCAATAAAGGTGAGTGGTAAAGGTAGGTTATTCATCCATATTTTCCCTTGCTAACCATGATGTTATAGAAAACACATAGAACTAAAAAAATGTAATTAGTATGGTGATCTAACATGAGTGTGGTTCATATAAAATTATAATTGATAAATTTATTGTTTAATCACACACACAACCCTAAACAAACAATTTATCACCCAAAAAAATCTAATTGCATCCCACATGTATCACCACACCACCACCACCACACACTTCCATTACTTCCAACTATATTCTAAAAAACCTACTTAATATTCCTCACAAAAAATAGTCATTTATTCTGATTTAATGACATTATTTATCAATTTCTATATTTACCATTTTACCAGCCACATTAAAATAACTATTCCATTTAACTCCATATTTAATGAAAACCCATTTTAGCATCCACCAACATTTTATCTAGTCAACACCAATTCATTTAAAGTGTTATAAATTCAATTTATAAAACTTTTTAATTCAAATATAACCATACAAATTAATTATTTTCATTATTACAAACTCCACTCTAATAATATTTTGCAATGATAAACAACCTCATGTTAATTAAAAAATTTACCAAATTTTCAAATCTCATGCCAATGACCTCAAATAAATTATTCTTCTCCACAACCAAATGTTCCACTATACCACATCATTTACCACATTCACACTTTTCAACTATGGTTGGGAAGTTTCATCCCTAATATAAAATATAGCCTAATACCCAAAAAAAAGACAAATAATTTCCCCAAAATAGTCCAATAAAAACCACATAATACACTAAGCCAAAAAAATAAAATATATATATATATTAAAAAAAATAAAAAACAAGTAACAATCACATCCATAATTTCCCATTTTCAAAACATTCCATAACATTCATTTGACATAACATTCACCAGTATATAGAATTCACACAATCTAATCTTTTCTGAATATATGTATTTAATATTTTATGAAAGGTTATAAAACCATTTCTATCAGAATAAAAAATCAATAAACATACCAATTATAAAATATTTTCATCATTAAAATGGTTAATAAATAATCGTTGAAGTAATAGATAAATGTAAAAACAAATATATCACCCCTTCCCTTAAATTTTCTTTAGTTTGGTTCATTATCATTATTAGTCTAATCCATACAATCAACCAATATAAATAAATACCTGTAACATTAAAAATTAAAACATAAATAGAAATATTTATGGAATCAAATCTCTAACAAAAGCTACACAACCAAAAAAAAGATAGATTGATCAAAACATCCCCAAACACACAAGGGAAACCTCACAAACCTATAGCACAATAATTCCAATTAAACGAGTGACTCGTGGAAAATAAAACCAAATCCATTTCACTTTGACATCCACTTGAGTTGAATAACATAGAGAGAACCCATGAAATAAGATGGGTGAACTGACCTCACATCAAGAACAAGGGTTCTCTCAAATCTAAGGATGAAGGCTATGAAAGTGTATCAAAAGTTCATCCAAAATATCAGTTAAGGTAACACATGGTGAAGACAAAAATGAAAAATATATATGATTTTTTATCACATGAATTTATAACTGGTCTTTAAAATATGGAATCATGGTGCCACATGCCACTATGATGCTATGATAAGGCTATCACAAACATCCCTTTGAAAATCATATCATAAATCACAAATATCTCTCCACTATTAAACTAAATCATATTTCTAAATTCTACTAGACTAAATAAGAATATCAACCCAATCCTTAAAATAAAAATACTACATCATCATACCTATAAAATTCATTACTTAATTTAATCGAAGTATTGAGATATTTAGTGTCCTTAGAAGAATTATGGAAAATAAGAACCTTTAACAAATAAAATACCATGGTTTTCATATCCCGTTGATATTTATTCATAATAATAATAGCTGGTTAAACTATATTAATTCTTTAATATCTACCAATAATTTTATACACAATGTAATAGTCTAGACATAACACATGTAATACTTTATTATATTACCTTTAAAAATGGAAATATAAGAAGTTGTGAGATCAAATTATTATTAAGGTTTATTATAAAATTTAAGGATCAAATATAATTTGTTAAAATAGGATAAAAAATTTATTATGTGAATTAAATAATGAAAATGGAAAAAATATAAAAAATTCAGACATATAAAAACATTGTTCATAAGACAAGAATCATATCCTGAGACCTTGATATAAAGAAAAATGATATCGAATGATCTATGAATCATAATATTATGACTTAAACATAATAAATAACATAATTACCATAAAAATATTCACTCCCAAGACCGTCATCAAATAGTTTAAAAAGTCACATACTAGATTTGGTTCACTTCATAATACAATACATAACATATCATGAGATATAATGCTTTACCCAATGCATTGGATGGTATATAATATTGGGACCAACCATCATAAAACATATTTTATTTAGACTAATAACTGGTGAAATATACATAGTATCTCATGAGATGAAAACATCACATAAATCATTAGAGGGATATTTAATTATAACCAAAACTATCACATTATATTATGTACATGAAAAATTATACCACGTAAAAAACACATAAAATTTCATGAAAGAATTTTTAATCAGAAAAATAATTGTGTATCGTGATTATTTCCACACACAAAAATCATAACTAATCACGTTAAATATATTAGACTTCTAAAAATGAATATTTACTTAATTAATAAAAGAAATTTATAAGGATGTAAACATAGATATAAATACACCCTTTAAAGAAGAATACTTCAATGAGTACCATGTATGATGGGAAATAGAGGTTTTTATATTATTTGATAAATAAATCAAAGGATAATTTTAAATATTTCTTTTAACCTAATCATTAATCCTATGAATTTATATCCTTTTGAATGTAAAAACATAAAATGGATGTGAAATCATAAAATATTTTTCAATTTTTTTCATAATTTTCATAAAAGAATGTAACTTTGGGTCTTTTTCAAACATCGTTTACAAAATGATGAAGTGAAAACATTAAAAACATTAAATTTTATGATAATATTCAATATTGTATCATTTTAAAGATAAATAGGCATCCAAATGAAATGTTTTATAGAAGATAAAACATTTGATCATGGATTAAAAACAAATTTTACCTTTTAAAATAACTTATCTAAAAACCAATGTCATATGAAAAGGTAATAAGCACTATATTTTATAGGGGTAAAAGGGAATATGATAGTTATAAAAGTAAAAAAATGTGGTTTCAAATTATGATAAAATAACATTTGGGAAAAGGGGAAAACATGGATATGGGTGATAAAAAATCATTTAAAAGGAATTTATTATTCATTACATAGATGTATTTTTTTAAAAATATAGAATTCATCAACATGGATTATTTTAATCAAAAGTTCTATCCTAAGATATAAATAGTGTATACCATATGAAATAAAATATGTACCTCAAGGAAAAATATTATAAATCGGGAAATAAGATTATGTTATGGAAAACCATTATACATTATTGAATATATTAATCATAGTCTTAGTCAATGTAGAGAATGAATGGATGTGATTTTTATTAGATCAACAGTAATTTTAGATAGTATATTTTAAGGGGAAGTAGATTCCGCATAAAAAATGTAGTAATATAATATCAAATCAGGAAATAATAAAGGATGTTATAGTTGGAAACAACTACCTTTTATATTGATTTATTTGAACAAACTCTAACCTCCTTATGAATTTTGATCTTATATTTATGTATCCTTAAAAATTAAAGAAATGGTTTATTTTTCTAGAGTTTAAACCATTAAAAATGTAAAAAGGCTCTAGAAAAAGAAAAATGGGAAGATTTTCATGGGAAGTTTAATCTAGATATGTGTCTTGAAATTTGTAGAAGTGTTCTCCATTAATAGTGGAAAAGAAGGGAAAATCATTTGAAAAGAATGTAGTGTAAGAGGTAATATTGGGATTACATGAGGGTTTCATGATTTGTATAGGGATGTTTTGGTGATATATTTATTTACAAATATGTATATCCTAATAATGGTATTCTAGATGGTCTATGTTTCAAAATGATTTAGTAAAATTTGAAAAACATTGGATTACTCATTTTAAAACATATTAATATTGAATAAAATATAAACATGGTAATTATTTTACTAATAATAATATATTATACACCTTAACACCAAAATTTTATGTTTATAATCTAAAATTGGTCTTTATTTAAACAAATTCAAAACCTAAATATAAGGAAAATAATATTTAAATTAAAACATGTACTTTTTTTAAAATTATTTTTATATAAAAAAATATTATAATCATTATGTGTTCTAATTTTATTTTACATTGATTAGAAATTAAATGAGGTTTAACTTAAATATAAAATACGATTTTTTATTTTAAAATATAATTAATAAATTTAATAACAAAATACTTTTAAAAGTATCATTCTTTGAAAAACAATGATTTCTCTATCATAACTAATATTTATCTTCATAACAAAATTTTATGCCTAAAAATAAAATTATCCTCATTAATGATTTTTAAATTTATTATTAAAAATATTCCTTTCAATTTATAAGATTTAATTTCTAAAAATTAAATGTAATATTACTATTTATATGACATAAAAATATTTTTTTGAAGCATGTTCTTTCTAAGAATAAAATAATTTTATTAAATTCCATGTAACAATTATTTATTAATGCTAAATAATTTTCTTTAATATGTTATTAATATATTCCATTTAATACATTATTTAAGCATAATGTAATAAACTTCATAGATCATGAAAAGAAATTTTTAATAAAATATATTTTTACATATAAAATTATTTTATTTGTTTTTGGAAAATACTAATTGATTTTTATCAATGAATTCGTATTAAAAAAGGAAATTTATTTTAATTTCATCATACATTTCATGATTTTGATTCCTCTATATTTTACATGTAAAATCAATAGATACATTTTAATGGATATATAACATTACATGATTTGTTTTGGTTTAGTGTTTCATGTGAATAATGTTATTGAATAATAAATTTATTTAAGAAACTATTAATTGATATACCATGTATTAAAGTCACCCCCATTAAATAAATTAAATCATTAACATTTTCATTATCACTAAATAATTAAATTATAAAATAAAATATAAAATTAATACATGGATCTAGTTATAATGAATTGAGATATAAAATACGTATAGACTCATGAACATATATTTTTCATCAGAATATACATAACACTAAAATTGGGTTTTTCTATAAAAATTTTATCCAATAGTTTATTTTCATTTGTTATCAAGATTCATATAATTTTATTTAATTTTAAATTCAGTTGATACTCGCCTATTTCTTGATAGAATTTGAATGTTTGATGTGAAATGTAATTTCATATTTTTAACGAATACTTTATTCATATAAGTAGATAGAGGTAAATGAGTTCTTAAAATTACATTACATTTATCTAAATAAAATACAATGAGTATTATAAGAATCATAATATTGAAAACCTTTAAGATGATTCACATTCATTCTATTCAATAATTATTCCACCATGTGTTATTATTTCAACAACTAATTGTTGCGGAAAACTTACATGACATAATATATTCTCAAATCTATTGTGATGAATAAGTGTAACTAGAACAAAAAAATTATCACTATCAACTTCAAAATAAGTATTTTAATAGTAGTTTCATTCTTCCTAGGTATAGAAGGGTGCTGGTGAAGATTCCCTAATTAATTCATTGGATTAGTTTACTAGTTTTCCTAGGGCCTAAATTCCTTTCATTTAAAATATAATATTTCTAGTGGATCCTAGAGAGAATATTATTTTTCACCATTGTGTAAACTAAACTCTTTTTTTAGTTATCTTTATATGGAATGATTCCATACTATAATATAGATCCAATATTTCTAATTTATTAGAGGAATTACCCTCAGTGTATCTTTATAAATTTTCAAATCAAGGATATCGAATCTTCTTTGATTCCTCATCTTCAACACATAAACTTCCACGAGACTCCACTATTTATTTTCTGATTTTTTTGGGAATCATAGTCCTTAATGGAAATAAAAATGCTTGAGACTATTCTATAAGGGACACATGGTTTATCACTACAACTCCTATCACATTAAGTTTATTATTATAAAAATATCCATATTTTTTATAAAATCTATTGTTAACTTGGTTCCATTAGGATTCATCCATTTCATAAACCAAAAGTGTTTAAATTGAGCTATGATTAATTAACATCATAATATAATTATATTAAATGATCTATTGTGAACCAAAACATGATATGTCTTACTTTTAAAAATCATTAAATTTGATTTCAATTAAACATAAATAATTTAAATTTTAATTTTGTTTATTATAGGTTGTATTATATCATACTTTTGATCATAATTCCTTAACATAAAAATATTATATATTGTATTATAAAGAAAAATTTATATACCAAATCATGTAACCCAGGTGTTTCAATCTAGGTTTGTAGTTAACTCTCTTTTTTTTAATAAGTTTGTGATTGATCTAATAACTAAGAAAACATTTTCTATGTAATTAAACCAAGGAATATTTGTTCCAAGGCATTTATATACATGTATTTTCCAAATAGAGATGTTATTAGTATGCTAACAATAGAATCAAAACATTTCCAATTCATCATGATGTTATCCTAAAAATGTACTTATTGTAAGATTTTTCTATAATTATCTCTCATACTATTCTATAAAATTATATTGACCCACCTTTGAGGCAAACAATATTTTCCCAAGACATAAAACCCATAACCCTAACTTATTTTAGAAATAAAATTCCATAATGAATAAAAAATAAGGACCGATATGTCCATTGACTTTAGAAGAAGTATCAAAATCAACAACCTTTAACTAAATAAACCCGTATATTTATTATCCAAATTACTTTTTATCACTATATTAATAACTAGTTAAACCATATTCAAACTTCAATATCTCCCACAAATTTTCTAAACAATGTAATATTCTGGACATACCACATGTATTATTTTCCATCTTTAACTTGGGAAATGGAAGCATAAGAAAAATTGATCTCATAAACTTAATAAGAGTAACACATGGGGTAATGATAAAATATCATATTTGAACCTATTTTAAATATATGGGTATGAGAATCTAAAAAAGGAGTATGTAAATAATATAAAAAATTATTAAATATTTATCCATGGATCCCAGACCAATAATCATATCATGATACTTTAGGGTAAAGAAAAATTATTTCAAAGGATCTAGGAATCATATGATTGTAACCACAATATAAAACATGACATGATTAGCATAAGTAATAGTTCACTCCAATGAAAATCATCATATTATGAAAAAAATCAAATAGTGTATTATATTCAATCCCGAATCACTAACATAACATCTTATGAGGTATAATGATTTACCCAAATCCTTGGAGATCTATATAATTCCTGGATCACCCATCACAATATATAGTGTCCTTATTCTAATCACTAGAGCACTATAAATGGTATATACTGATATTAAAAAAATACCCAATTTATTGGAAGGATATATAAATCAAGGCTAACATATCACATGATATTATGTACATGCATAAGCATTCCACATAGAAAAAATATATAATTTCATAAAATAATTTTGTAACCAATAAACAAATGGTTTTTATTATTATTTCCATAGAACAAGACTATAAACCATTATAAAAATAATGTTGATTTTTGAAAAAAAATATACCCCTAGTAACAAAAAATATATATAATTATGTCTACATATTTGGATGAATGCCCATGAAAAAATAATACTTCAAATGGTACCACAAAAGAAGGGATCAATAATTCAATTGTTTGAAACTATGAGTTCAATATCATATAGGATAATTATAAATAAAGGGTAAAAATAAAACATGAATCCAATCAAAGTAAATCAATTTGATAATGAAAGAGGTAAATATATGAACAATCATAAAAAATTAGATATTTTTTTGACAGTGCTATAAAAACATATTATAGTATAAAATAAAAATTAGATTAAAAAATATTTATGTGAAATCATTAATAACATTTAATTTGAAGAGAATATCCAATAATGGATCATTTATAATGATAAAATGGTATCCAGTGTAAATTTTTTATGGAATAAAATACATTTCATCAAATAAATAAAAACAATTTTTAAATTTTAAACTTCATTGGTTGAAAACCAATATAATATAATTAAGTAATAAAACTTCTCTATTATAAGGTGTAAAAGTAAATATTATAGTCACAAGAGTGAATGTAATAGGGTTTCAAAACATTATAAGAGGACATGGGAATGAAGAAGAAAATAATGACATGGTTGATAAACTTTCATTTAAGATTATTTATTTATTCTTTACAAATTAATATTTTTAAGATGGAGGATAATTAAAAAATAAATATAGTTTGATTAAAAAGTGATCTACCTTGATATACCTATCTTATAATGTAACGACCCAAAATTTTATTAATGAAAATTCCTCATGATCTAATTAAATGTATTATTATGTAAGATGGTTATACAACATATGAACTTCCTTGGTCTTGTGTTTTTGGATTTTAAAATACTGTTATGAATTGTGATCATTGCTAATGTAGTCATTAAATAGTAATCATATGATTAGTATAAATATAGGGCTTTAACAAATCCAATTTACTCAGACAAAGGAAGTGATGGACTTATCCAATAGAATTGCTCCATACAAATCCCATTTGTCAGAGCTCAGAAAGGAGGTGGCGCCATTGGGCTTTACTCTTGACTAATCCCAAGCCGAGCTTCAACACATTAAGCTCGAACAGAATATCATATGGGAGAAGTGGAATTTGGTAGAGATTACCAATTAAACGATGTTATCCGAACCACCCCAAGAGTCTATCACTATCACACACCTTACCCTCCAGTTTTATGCGGGTGTTATAATGGTTTATGTAACGAGACCCTAGTACTATGATTATGTACATTATTTTGTATATATAATATACATTCATTTTATTATTGTTACTTTGTAAATAGTTTTCAAAGGAAAAAATAAAAAAATAGTTAATTAAGAAATATATTTTGTTGAATTAATGGATTTTTTAATTAAATATTATTTTAATAAACTATTATCACTAAATTAATTTTTATTAAATATAAATGACCATATAATTATTATGAATACAATTGTGATTTTTATTAAGGTTTGAAAGCTATTTTTGTCAAAATCCATGAATTTTCGATAAATGTCATTCTTTATTTTAAAAGTAAAAATTCAAAAATTTAGAAAATTATTTGGATAAAATAAAAATTATTTTTGGAATCAGGACGTTGAAATTATCCAATGGTGAATTTTTAATAATTTTCTGAGACAGTTGAATTTTTGGGTAAAAATTAAATATTGTTTAAATATATAATGTGTTTTATGACATCATAATGACCCAATAGAGATGTAAAAAATAACTATAAACTTTATGTTCGTCCAATATATGTTTTTCCATTAAAATAATGTGATTTTATGTTTGTTTCATTTATTTTACAAATCATTAGTTGACCCTCCAAGACATATAAAACATTTTATCTTTTTAAATTGATTTCCTGAAGAGTGTGACTCACCTCCACATAATCAATCCTAATATTTTAAGAAGTTCGGCCATTGGCCTTATATAATAATTTTTTACATTACCATTTGGAAAAAAATTGGCAAAAACTATGGTTTGGTTTGCGGTTTTGATTAGTTTAATGTGTAGTGTCCAAAACCTAAATAATAAAGAATTCCATCCCTTTTCCTATATAAACCCACCCAAGATCTAACTTCCTCTTTACTAAACTGAAGCTAGACCAACCCCTTACCTACTATTTCAGGAATCCTCCCAAGGTTCCCCAATCACCCATGAAGCCTCTCTCAAACCCCTCCCAAGTCTTTGGTATCACCCTTCCAAGTAAGGGATTTCTTCTTTTCTCATTTTTGTTCAAATTTCATTATGTTGTTATGCCCTTTTATTTTAAATTAAAAATTTTGGTATATAATTTATCACCTCCACCATACTTACCTATTTATGTTTTAATGAATATATACCCCTTTTTCCTTCATTAATTCCTTCCATGTACACCCTTTACCATGTTGAAATTCCTTAAGGAATTTCTCTCTCCTCATTTACATTCAAGAAATTATTTTGTATTATGAATCTAAAATTCCATTACTTATGTTGGGACATGTATTTATATTACCCCCTTACTTTCCATTTCATTTACATATGATGACACTCCCCTTTCTCTCTCATCAACCATTTTTATTAATTTTTATGTTATGTTGTTATGCTGCCGAAATTGCACCGTGATTTTTTGAGCCAAAGTCATTGTGTCGGGAATACCATACACATTTATCTATCAAGGGTATTCAACTTTATGAACATTTAATTATTGATTATATAGCTTCATATATGAATTCAACATTCCATTATATTGGAATAAATGATGATCATTAATGATTCCATATTGTATGATCCATATGGCACACTTATTCATAAAATGAAATGTTTAAGAAGGGTGTTCCCTGATTGCGCTCCAATACATTGGGTAAATATTAGTATCATGATAAGCCAAGTGAAATGAGGGTTTACTCATCATAATTCAAGTGCAATGATGGTTTACTCATGCTCCATGTGAAATGATCCTTGGCTCATTCTAATACCATGTTAAGTGTTGTTTCCACATTTCCATGTTATGACTTTCATGTTATATCATGTATTCATGTTCATGTTTCTCTTAAGCTCCATTGATATTTCTATTTCCTAATTTTCATTTTATTCTTTATTTTATGCCTGTTTACTCCCTTACTGTGATTTATAGCTGTAACATCCCAAGTAAGTAATGAATAATAGATATTTTTATCCATGTCTATTAATGATTAAGATAGTGTTTTAGAGGCTTAAAATGAAAATAAATACAATCTTATGCATGGAATAAACTAATATTCTTAAAAGATTGTTTTACTGCCTTTTGATGGCAAACCATTTTTGAATCTATATTTTGACAATTTTATAAACTATGTTTTTCAAAATAAACTTATTCTTTATGATTGGGACATCAAAATTTACCTTGTGTGAATTTTTGGTATTTTTCTGACAATGTTCATTTTTTAATGAATAGTGAAAAATACTGCATTTTACATCAAAACTACTTTTTAATCTAATTTATTTATATGATTAGATTATGTTTTGAATTGGTTTTGAAGTGAAATTAGAATATATTTTTACCATTTTATCCAATGGTGGTCATTGGAATCAATTTCACTTTGAAATTAGACTTAAACTGGTGTCAATCTTTTGATACTTATTGTTTTGTAAAAACACGCTATTTGCTCTGGCAGCGGGAATTAATTATTAAATTAATTAATGTGACCTATATGTTTTGAATTTTGTAAAATAGACTTCATTTTTGAATTCGGAATATCAAATATAGCTTAGGGTGAATTTTTGGTAATTTTCTGAAAAACTTCAATTTTTGATGAATAGTGAAACCACTAAGTGATAATCAAGCAAACTGATTTTTCAGTTAAATGAAAGTTTACCACTAATGTGTATTGAATTTTGAAAATCCGACATACATGGTTGTCATTAAGAAGTAAAATGTGGTTCAATGAGATTATAATAATTTTTTGGTGAATAGTAACTTATTAAGTTCTTAATCACGATTAGTGGTAATTAGGGTAGTTTAAGGTATAAATAATACTTTAACAAAATTAAATGACCTAGACACATGTCCCAACCTCATTGGTTGTGTCATGGCCGACCATTACATGCCATGGGTCAACTTGGGGACCCCATGGATCCACTTTTGTTGGGAAATGACATAAATTACTTTTTATTTAATGTTAAAGTGAAAATGACACAAACATAATATGTTTTACGAAAACAATTTTTAAGTGGAGTTATACAAGTCCAAATTTTGATTATAAATATTAATTGGAAAGATAAAAAGATTTCCTACATCATAGTATTTTTTTTATGATTTTTAGACATTAAATAAATTAAATTATTTATGACATAATAATGATGCAGCGATGACATCATTATTTGACGATTTAAATAAAATAGAAAGATAATGTAAAATATATGAACTACACATGTCGAAAACATATTGGATGAGTGGATTTCGAACCCTTATCACATTATCCACGAATTATATCAATGTGGGACCTTTTGAAACCGAAACACATTTTCAAATAAAGTAATATTTCTTTACTTTCCAAAAGTACCCCTCCTCTCCTCTTATAAAAGGCTCCCACCTCTACCTCATTTCACACACTCCTAAAGCCTTTGGCTCGGCCAACCCCTGCCCATTTACTCTCTCCACATCCCTCTCCTCATCCTAGAGGATTCCCTTTGGGCAGAATCCTTTCAAAGGAAGCCTTTAGGCTCAAATCAAAAGGAGTTAAACTTTTTAAGGTAATTCATTCTCTCATGTTCATTTGTTTTATTTCGCTTCTCCAACCCCCTAAACTCTTTTTATTTACTTCTTTTGTAACAAAACCAGTATCTTCAATATAATAGGATGTTGTTATAAGATATATTTGAGCTAAACACTCACACAACTACATCAAATGGTTAAAGAACATACGGTTTCCGTGGATGGCGAAATTCTGCCTCCCGAAACGATGATTGTTCAATACTCATTTAACACCTTCAAAAGGGGCCATTATGATGTCACTATTTTTATATATGATATATAATATGTTTATGTTTTCCTTAAGCTTCTGTTTTTTTTCATTTTGGGCATACCTTTATGGTTTCCATTATGGGTAAACACGATATCTTCATTTTAGGAAGTGCGGACTACCGCCCCCTAAAAGTGATTTGATTCGTTAATACCATATGTGGGATGTTTAAAGGATAAAGTTAATGATATTATATATGTTATTATACTGGAATTTTAATATACTCTTATATAATTATGATTCCATTCCAGAAAATATGAAATAGAAATGGAAGTAGCGTTCATGCGTACGTACGGCTTACCGTCTCCATGAACGGTGCATTTCATTTCTTACCTCTAAATGTGATGTAATATTATAAATGCATGTATGTACTGGATATATATGAAATATATGATATCTACATCATGAATACCATTCTGTATATAATGAACCTTTGACCAAATTAACAACATGTAAGTGTAAGAAGCCTATTTTTGACTTAAGAACCAAATACCGACAAAATGAACATTATTAACTTAACTGAGTACATGATGTTCATAACATGGTATAAAAGGAATAATGAACTTGAAAAGATTAATAATCAAGTAGAGATTAACTCAAGTTTATTATTCAGGAGATTAAAGAACGGTCGGGTCAAGTCGGATACGAGGTATGGGACTTCGTCTCAATCTCCTTTTGTTGAGGCATATTTTATTTTATACACAACTTTCTTTTATACGGTGTATAAACCCCTTTGACTTTTACGTTTATTCAAAAGGAATCTTTTTTATACGAAGTGTTTACTAAACGACAAAAGGGAATGTTTTTGTCGTACGTATGCGGCGACAATGACTTCTCCGCCGTCGTGACCGTTATTTGAGTTTCGGCTTCCTCTACAAGACATACCTTCTTTTTAAAAGAAAAATAAATACCATGTTTTACTTTTATTTTATTTTGGTATTGAAAATGGTTTTCACAATGTTTTTTGTGTTGTATTGATATCTTGTGATTGAAATGTGGAAATGTTATGTTTCCTTTATGCATGTTTTATGTGATATGATTATGTTATCGTTCTTGGGCATTATTATGAAGACGGGTGGTTCCGTGATAAACTAAGGGCGGGTGAGCCCGTTATAGCTCTCCAATGCATTGGGTAACGCAAAGGAGTGAAACGTTAAGGTTTCTCTGAAGAGATTTTAGGGAATATACTGTTATGGGTATTCCAAACGTAACCAAGAGGGTTACTCCCTATGTAAGAATGTTATGAATGACTCAAGTTACCTTTATGTCTTATGATTTCTATGATTTATTCATGATTTTATGAGGTATGTTAAAGTGCCTATGTTTTATGGGTAAAGTATGATTTCACTCTTATGTATGTATGTACCCATGTTTCCTTTCCATGTTTTTATAACCCATGCTGAGTTTTTATGCTCATCCCAAGTTTTTGAAATGTTTTTCACAGGTCAAGGGAAAGGTACATGATAAGATGATAGAGTCAAGGATGTGTCAAGAAATAATCCGTGTTTTATTTTAAATGTGTTTCCATTTATGGGAATGAAGAATACTATCTTTATGCAACCACTTTGTTTATATGTGGAATGTAATGCAAGTTTTATGATATAATTCTCTAAAACTCTAAACCCGAAAAGATCCTCAATGTGTAATCTTGTAATAACTCAAGATTAAGTAAGGTTTAAGGCTGGGGCCTTATAGTTGGTATCAGAGGTCGGTTTAGATAACTTTAGGAGTTATAATTCTATTAAATGATTATCCGAAAATATTTTTTTTGAAATGATATAGAATTTAAAGATTACCATGTTGCTTCATCTAAGACATGTTTGTTCAGAATGGTTTTCCGTAGAGGAAACAGGGAAGCAGTGCTAGGAAGGCATACAGAAGGAAATAACCTTCCGAATCAGCATCTAGAAATGGTCGGAATTGGAACTGAATAGTTTGTTGCAGTAATGGCGCAGTTGACTCAAGCGATAAATGGCGGTGGTATCCATGCACGAGATCAGCCAGAACAACCGCAGAGGAACATGTCAGTGGTGGAACATTTCATGAGGCAACATCCACCATCATTCAGAGGATCATCTGACCCTGTGCTAGCTGAAGGGTGGATTAAAGCACTGGAGAAGATTTTTGATGTCATGGGGTGTTCAGACAATCAAAAGGTTAGTCTTGCTATTTACCGTTTGGAGGGAGAAGCATATCAGTGGTGGTCTATGGTTAAAAATATCAGGGACGCCGATGAGATTGATGCTCTTGACTGGGATGAATTCAAAGGTATGTTTTTTGAGAAGTATTTTCCTAAGGCTGTTCGACTTAGGATGGAAAAGCAATTCTTGGAATTGAGGCAAGAGGAAGACTCAGTGGATGCCTATGAAGAAAGGTTCACTCGATTGGCAAGGTATGCTCCAAATTTTATCCGGGACCTTGATAGTAAAATCAATCGTTTTTACTCAGGATTGAAGCCAAAGTATCGAGGGGCATTAGCTTCTCGTGAGTTTAAAAGTTATGAAAAGCTTGTTCGATGTGCTGAGAAGGTGGAAATGGAGTTTGTCGATGACCAAGTTTTCTATAACAACCAGCAGAAGAAGAGACCGAGGTGGCAGGAGAAAGGTAATAATTCTTCAAAAAAGTCTGATGGTAAGAGAACTAAGTTTCCAGTTTGTGATAAATGTGGAAATAGGCATGCTGGGGAATGTCTTCTGAATTCTGGGAAGTGCTACCGATGTGGTAAGATGGGACATAAGGCTCGTTATTGCACTGAAAAGGATCAAGGTGAAGGTAAGAACAAATTTGATTTATAGTTAGTGAAATGTTATAAGTGCAATGAGATAGGTCACTATGAAAACGAGTGTCCTACAAGGAGCTTGAGTGATGGGAAGCAGTTAGACTACAAGCAGAAAGGGGTGGTGAAATCCTTTGCAACTACTTCAGCAGATGTCGGGCCATCAAATGAAGTTGTATCAGGTACTTTGTTTGTTTTTTCAGATTATGCCAGTGTGTTGTTTGATTCGGGGTCTACACATTCTTTCATCTTTGAAACCTTTTCTAGTAAAATGGGAATACCATCTCAAGAAATGACTCCTGAACTTTTGGTAAAAACACCTGGGGGAAGTGTCGAGGCAAAAAGAATTTATAAGAATCTTCCTATCCTTATCTGTGGAAAGAACCTACTTCCAAACCTTATTGTTCTACCTCTAGTAGAGTTTGATGTTATCCTGGGTATAGATTGGATCTCTATTTACCATGCTAAGATTGACTGTAGAGCTAAAGAAGTTTCTTTTCAGAAATACTTTCAGTTTGTTTACAAGAATGAACCCTTACTTTTGATAACATATCAAGAGGCCGAGAAACTTGTAAAAGATGGAAATGAATGTTACCTTGCACACGTCGTTGAAAATAAAGGAACTGTTCAGATTAATGATGTGGCAGTGGTAAATGAGTATCCTGATGTTTTTCCTGATGAGTTGTCTGGAATAATACCAGATCGGGAAGTTGAGTTTACTGTTGACTTAGTTCCTGATGCTAAGCCAATTTCAAAACCCCCTTATCGAATGGCACAAATTGAACTTTTAGAGTTGAAGGAGCAATTGCAAGATTTATTTGAGAAAGGTTTCATTAGACCTAGCACATCACCATGGGGTGCTCCTGTTTTATTTGTTAAAAAGAAAGATGGTTCTATGAGACTTTGCATTGATTATAGAGCCTTGAATAATATCACTGTTAAGAACAAATATCCTTTGCCTCATATCGATGATTTGTTTGATCAGCTCCAGGGAGATCAGTTTTTTTCAAAGATTGACTTGAGATCGGGGTACCATCAGCTGAAGGTAAAGGAGGCAGATATTCCGAAGACCGCGTTCCGTACGAGATATGGCCATTATGAATTTGTAGTAATGACTTTTGGGCTAACCAATGCACCTGCTGTATTCATGGACTTAATGAATAGAATTTTCCATGAGTTCTTGGATAAGTTTGTGGTGGTTTTCATTGATGATATTTTGGTGTTTTCTAAAAGTAAAGAGGAGAATGAAAAACATTTAAGGGTTATCTTGCAAACCTTAAAAGAAAAGAAACTGTATGGGAAATTCAGCAAGTGTAAGTTTTGGTTGCAACAAATTTCTTTCCTTGGTCACATTGTTTCTAAAGATGGAATAACTGTTGATCCTGCAAAAACAAAAGTTGTGGAATAATGGCCAAGACCCACAAATGTAACTGAGATTCGTAGCTTCCTTGGTTTGGCGGGCTATTACCGAAGGTTTGTTAGAAATTTTTCACGGTTATCTAGTCCAATGACTAAGCTAACTCGGAAGGGTGTTAAGTTTATCTGGACAAAAGAATGTGATGATTGTTTTCAGGAATTGAAAAGAAGATTGGTGAATGCTCCAGTTTTGGCACTACCTTCCAGGAATGGTGAGTTTGTTATATACAGTGATGCTTCATTGAAAGGACTTGGTTGCATCTTAATGCAGAATGATCAGGTAATTGCTTATGCTTCACGACAGTTGAAAACTCATGAGGTAAATTACCCTACACATGATTTGGAATTAGCTGCTGTTGTTTTTGCTTTAAAAATTTGTAGGCATCATTTGTATGGAGTAAAGTGTGAAATATATACCGATCACAAAAGTTTAAAGTATATATTCACTCAGAAAGAGTTAAACATGAGACAAAGGAGATGGCTGGAATTAATCAAGGATTATGATTGTACAATTCATTACCATCCGGGAAAAGCAAATAAAGTGGCTGATGCTTTGAGTCGAAAAAGTAATGCTTCATTAACAATGTTGTGTTTGGAACGTGATCCTTTGGTTAACGATTTGATGAACTTTGGCATAGAAGTTGTTGGTGCAGGAAGTCCTTCTGTTTTGTTTCAGGTATCAGTGAGATCTTCTCTATCAGATAGAATCAAGCAAGCACAGAAGCAAGACAGTGAGTTGCAGAAAAAGGTAGAGCTGGTTCAGAAAGGTAAGTTTCCTGAATTCAACATTGATAGTGATTGTGTTTTGAGATTTGGGAAGAGATTGTGTGTGCCTTGTGATTCACAGTTGAAGAGAGAGCTGTTATGTGAAGCTCATAGTTCTCCGTTTTCAGTTCATCCGGGCAGTACTAAGATGTATAGAGATCTGCGGGAGTATTACTGGTGGGATGGAATGAAAAGAGACATTGCTGATTTTACTGTGAAGTGTTTGACTTGTCAGCAGGTTAAAGCAGAGCGGAAGCTACCGAAAGGGATGCTTCAGCCTTTACCAGTGCCAGAGTGGAAATGGGAGAATATATCCATGGACTTTGTTGTTGGATTACCGAAGACATATCGAGTTAATAATTCAATTTGGGTTATTGTTGATCGCTTGACCAAATCTGCTCATTTCCTTGCTATACGAGATACTTTCTCTCTTGATCAACTTTCCCGTTTGTATCTTAAAGAGATAGTCAGGTTACATGGAGTTACTCTCTTAATTGTATCGGATCGTGATCCCAGGTTTACTTCTAACTTTTGGAAAGGCCTTCAGAAGTCGTTGGGTACTGAATTAAATTTTAGTATAGCTTTTCATCCTCAATCAGATGGGCAGTCAGAACGAACAATTCAGACATTGGAGGATATTCTACGAGCTTGTTCTATGGATTATCAGGGAAGTTGGGACCAACATCTTTCTTTGGTTGAGTTTTCATATAATAATAGTTTTCATTCCAGTATACAGATGGCACCATTTCAGGCATTATATGGGAAGCGGTGTCGAACTCCAGCTTTCTGGGATAAAGTGGGTGAAAGGAAGTTGATGGGACCAGAATTGGTAGAAGAGATGGCAGAAAAAGTTCAGCTGATTCAGAAACACATGAGAACAGCTCAGAGCAGGCAGAAGAGTTATGCGGATAACCGGAGGAAGGATCTATCTTTCGAAGTAGGTGATCATGTTTTTCTCAAGGTTTCTCCTTGGAAAAGCGTCATGAGATTTGGTAAGAAAGGAAAGTTGAGTCCAAGGTTTGTTGGACCATACGAAATTCTAGAGAGAGTTGGATCAGTTGCATACCGAGTGGCTTTACCTCCGAGTTTATCTCAGGTACACAATGTTTTTCACGTTTCGATGTTGAGAAAGTATATGCCAGATCCATCTCATGTTTTGAGTCCAGAGGTAGTTCAGGTGGAAGAGAACCTATCTTATGAGGAACAACCAGTCCAGATTCTTGACCACAGGGAGCAAGTGTTATGGAATAAGGTGATTCATCAGGTAAAGTTTTTGTGGAAAAACCACATGATTGAAGAGGCAACATGGGAATCTGAAAATGAAATGAGGGATAAGTACCCCCATTTATTCGATAAGTAAATAAATTGTGGGGAAGCAATTTTCTAAAGGGGGGAAGGATGTAACATCCCAAGTAAGTAATGAATAATAGATATTTTTATCCATGTCTATTAATGATTAAGATAGTGTTTTAGAGGCTTAAAATGAAAATAAATACAATCTTATGCATGGAATAAACTAATATTCTTAAAAGATTGTTTTACTGCCTTTTGATGGCAAACCATTTTTGAATCTATATTTTGACAATTTTATAAACTATGTTTGTCAAAATAAACTTATTCTTTATGATTGGGACATCAAAATTTACCTTGTGTGAATTTTTGGTATTTTTCTGACAATGTTCATTTTTTAATGAATAGTGAAAAATAATGCATTTTACATCAAAACTACTTTTTAATCTAATTTATTTATATGAATAGATTATGTTTTGAATTGGTTTTGAAGTGAAATTAGAATATATTTTTACCATTTTATCCAATGGTGGTCATTGGAATCAATTTCACTTTGAAATTAGACTTAAACTGGTGTCAATCTTTTGATACTTATTGTTTTGTAAAAACACGCTATTTGCTCTGGCAGCGGGAATTAATTATTAAATTAATTAATTTGACCTATATGTTTTGAATTTTGTAAAATAGACTTCATTTTTGAATTCGTAATATCAAATATAGCTTAGGGTGAATTTTTGGTAATTTTCTGAAAAACTTCAATTTTTGATGACTAGTGAAACCACTAAGTGATAATCAAGCAAACTGGTTTTTAAGTTAAATGAAAGTTTACCACTAATGTGTATTGAATTTTGAAAATCAGACATACATGGTTGTCATTAAGAAGTAAAATGTGGTTCAATGAGATTATAATAATTTTTTGGTGAATAGTAACTTATTAAGTTATTAATCACGATTAGTGGTAATTAGGGTAGTTTAAGGTATAAATAATACTTTAATAAAATGAAATGACATAGACACATGTCCCAACCTCATTTTTTGTGTCATGGCCGACCATGACATGCCATGGGTCAACTTGGGGACCCCATGGATCCACTTTTGTTTGGAAATGACATAAATTATTTTTTATTTAATGTTAAAGTGAAAATGACACAAACATAATATGTTTTACGAAAACAATTTTTAAGTGGGGTTATACAAGTCCAAATTTTGATTATAAATAATAATTGGAAAGATAAAACGATTTCCTACATAATAGTATTTTTTTTATGATTTTTAGACATTAAATAAATTAAATTATTTATGACATAATAATGATGCAGCGATGACATCATTATTTGACGATTTAAATAAAATAGAAAGATAATGTAAAATCTATGAACTACACATGTCCAAAAAATATTGGATGAGTGGCTTTAGAACCCTTATCACCTTATACACGAATCATATCAATGTGGGACCTTTTGAAACCGAAACACATTTTCAAATAAAGTAATATTTCTTTACTTTCCAAAAGTGCCCCTCCTCTCCTCTTATAAAAGGCCCCCACCTCTACCTCATTTCACACACTCCTCAAGCCTTTGGCTCGGCCAACCCCTGCCCATTTACTCTCTCCACATCCCTCTCCTCATCCTAGAGGATTCCCTTTGGGCAGAATTCTTTCAAAGGAAGCCTTTACGCTCAAATCAAAAGGAGTTACACTTTTTAAGGTAATTCATTCTCTCATGTTCATTTGTTTTATTTTGCTTCTCCAACCCCCTAAACTCTTTTTATTTACTTCTTTTGTAACAACACCAGTATCTTCAATATACTAGGATGTTGTTATAAGATATATTTGAGCTACACACTCACACAACTACATCAAATGGTTAAAGAACATACGGTTTCCGTGGATGGCGAAATTCTGCCTCCCGAAACGATGATTGTTCAATACTCATTTAACACCTTCAAAAGGGGCCATTATGATGTCACTATTTTTATATATGATATATAATATGTTTATGTTTTCCTTAAGCTTCTGTTTTTTTCATTTTGGGCATACCTTTATGGTTTCCATTATGGGTAAACACGATATCTTCATTTTAGGAAGTGCGGACTACCGCCCCCTAAAAGTGATTCGATTCCTTAATACCATATGTGGGATGTGTAATGGATAAAGTTAATGATATTATATATGTTATTATACTGGAATTATAATATACTTATATATCATTATGATTCCATTCCAGAAAATATGAAATAGAAATGGAAGTAGCGTTCATGCGTACGTACGGCTTACCGTCTCCATGAACGGTGCATTTTATTTCTTACCTCTAAATGTGATGTAATATTATAAATGCATGTATGTACTGGATATATATGACATATATGATATCTACATCATGAATACCATTCTGTATATAATGAACCTTTGACCAAATTAACAACATGTAAGTGTAAGAAGCCTATTTTTGACTTAAGAACCAAATACCGACAAAATGAACATTATTAACTTAACTGAGTACATGATGTTCATAACATGGTATAAAAGGAATAATTAACTTGAAAAGATTCATAAGAAAGTAGAGATTAACTCAAGTTTATTATTCAGGATATTAAATAACGGTCGGGTCAAGTCGGATACGAGGTATGGGACTTCGTCTCAATCTCCTTTCGTTGAGGCATATTTTATTTTATACACAACTTTCTTTTATACGGTGTATAAACCCCTTTGACTTTTACGTTTATTAAAAAGGAATCTTTTTTATACGAAGCGTTTACTAAACGAAAAAAGGGAATGTTTTTGTCGTACGTATGCGGCGACAACGACTTCTCCGCCGTCATGACCGTTATTTGAGTTTCGGCTTCCTCTACAAGCCATACCTTCTTTTTAAAAGAAAAATAAATACCATGTTTTACTTTTCTTTTATTTTGGTTTTGAAAATGGTTTTCACAATGTTTTTTGTGTTGTATTGATATCTTGTGATTGAAATGTGGAAATTTTATGTTTCCTTTATGCATGTTTTATGTGATATGATTATTTTATGGTTCTTGGGCATTATTATGAAGATGGTTGGTTCCGTGAAAAACTAAGGGCAGGTGAGCCCGTTATAGATCTCCAATGCATTGGGTAACGCGAAGGAGTGAAACGTTAAGGTTTCTCCGAAGAGATTTTAGGGAATATACTGTGATGGGTATTCCAAACGTAACCAAGAGGGTTTCTCCCTACGTAAGAATGTTATGAATGCCTCAAGTTTCCATTATGTCTTATGATTTCTATGATTTATTCATGATTTTATGAGGTATGTTAAAGTGCCTATGTTTTATGGGTAAAGTATGATTTCACTCTTATGTATGTATGTACCCATGTTTCCTTTCCATGTTTTTATAACCCATACTGAGTTTTTATGCTCATCCCAAGTTTTTGAAATGTTTTTCACAGGTCAAGGGAAAGGTACATGATAAGATGATAGAGTCAAGGATGTGTCAAGAAATAATCCATGTATTATTTTAAATGTGTTTCCATTGATGGGAATGAAGAATACTATCTTTATGTAACCACTTTGTTTATATGTGGAATGTAATGCAAGTTTTATGATCTAATTCTCTAAAACTCTAAACCCGAAAAGATCCTCAATGTGTAATCTTGTAATAACTCAAGATTAAGTAAGGTTTAAGGCTGGGGCCTTATAATAGCTCACCCTTTTCTTATGCATGTCCTCAGGTTATCCTATGCAATGCTAAGTATAAGGTAATGTAGTGGTCATGTAAAGGAATTTTTCAATAAAGATGTTGTGTTTCATGTTTTAAGTCATTATGTAATGTTCCTAATCCCAAATAACACTAGACCTCTCAAAATTATATGTTGTATCAAATGAAAATTTTATGTAATAAATCATGTTTTAGTGTGTGATAAAATGTAAAGTTGTTTTAGTTGGTATCAGAGGATATGTTTAGTTATTTTTGGGATTATGATTAGAAAATCCTAGTGAAACCCTTAAGAATAATAATAAGTATAATAAAAACATCCCTATGTTTTGGTGAGTATTGATTAAGTGTTTTATCGAGAAAATGCATCTATGTCTGGATACGAGTAGGAAGAGGTGGCTCTGGAAGAGATATACCTTGGAGTAAAAACTCTGACAAGGAGTTTCGTGCTTGACCTGTGGCATCCTGGTACATGACAAAGGGCCTTGATACACTCTTGGTTATGACACTCCTAGGTAATATGCTTTGGTAAATTCAAAAGCTTAGTATGAACCATTGTTAAGGGAATAAAAAATGCCTATAAGAATATATGTTGGGAAGTAGATCATGGATAACATTGATTGAAGCCTATAGATTAATAAGTTAAGGAAATAAATGTTATTTATTAGTAATTTGTTTTTTTACTTGGATTACCCTTTATGTGTTACCCCTAACTTTCTTTTTATTCCAAAAAATGGCCGTTAATAGGAGGGCTCGGGCTAACAACCGATGTGAAGATCAATGTGATGACTGTTCTAATGAGATTACTAATCCAATGGGAGTGGGAATCATGAAATTTTTCATGATACTCTCTCAGTTAACTCAATATTTGAATAAAAACATGGTTCAATAGGAACATTCAACCCTCCCCCCCCCACCAAGAAAGAACAAGTCACTATTCAGAGCTTCATGAGAGAAAGTCCTACTACTTTTAATGGATCATCTGATCACTCAATTGTAGAACAATGGATCAACTCCATTGACAAGATATTATCCATCCTTAAATGTTACAAACAAGAGAAGTTTTGTATGGCTGCTTATCAAGTGGAGGGTGAAGCCGATTTATGGTGGACATTGATAAAAAATACCAAGCCTGAGGAGGAGATTAAGGTGTTGGAATGGAAGGATTTTTGGAAAATATTTTCGATAAATATTTTCCTCACACCCTCTAACATAAGATGAAAAGGGACTTCCTTGCCCTCAAGAAAAAAACAACTAATCCATCAGAACATATGGGGAAAACTTCACAAATCTTGAATGATCTACCTCCGGATTTTTTGTTACCCCTGAATGCAAGGTTGACTGCTTCTTTTGTGGGATGAAACCTAGCCTACGGAAAGTCCTGGAGATCCATGACTTCGATAGCTATAAAGAAATTGTCTGATGTGCCCTCAAGGTCAAAATGGTGATCGGTGAATCTCATGAGTATAATAGGGATAAGAAGAATAAGGTGGACTTAAATTATGGTGGTCTGATGGATAAATCCAATGGTTCTAAGAAAATCTAGCACCCCACTTTCCAAATGTGTGGGAAGAAGCACCCCGGAAATTGCCTGAAGGGGGTGAGGAAATGTTATAGGTGTGGAAGATAATGGAACCTAGTAGTTAACTTCTGAAAAGAAAAACCCATGAATGCAATATAAGAGAGGAATTATCGGTTCTACCCTCAATGAATTGTTCATTACTTCAGCTGCAAAGAACCAGGGCACATTGAAAATCTGTGCCCAAAGCCAAAGGTTTTCAGAGGCAAACAACAACCTTCAAGGTACAAAGGGAGATCTTTTTCCATCACTACCACCGAAGTTAACCTCCAAAATGAAGTGGTGTTAGGTACACTAGTTATTCATTCAAGAATTATGAAAATAATTTTTTATTTTGGTTCTACGCATTCTTTTGTATCCTGAATGTTTAGTAGAACAATCCCAATACCACCAAAAATTAGGGAAGAAATAACGTTGGTGGGTACGAAAAATGGGGAAATCATTGCATCCCATGAATATAACTCCTCCCCTATCATAATTTTTGGATTTAACTTCCCGTAGAACCTCATTATACTCTCACTAGTGTAATTTGATTCAATTCTCATAATGGGTTGGCTTTCCTTATATAGAGCCAACATAAATTTCTGTGAGTGGGAAATCACTCTCCATATAGAGAATCGACCCCTAATTATATACAAGTGCAAGGAGTAAGATGAATCTTCCTTAGAACCATCATCTCAAGAATGGATATTACTTCCCTATGAGTATGTTTATCTATCTTAGATGATTGAGTCTAAGGAAGCAACCATCCTTGAAGACTTGCCTATTATGAGGGAATTCACCGAAGTGTTTCCCGAGGAATTGCATGGTCTTCCTCCTAGAAGAGATGTTGAATTATTAATTGACCTTATACCTGGTCCATTGACAATATCCAAGAATATGTATAGAATGGCTATTGTGGAGCATGAGGAGATGAAGAAACAACTACAGGAGAATCTAGATAATGGGTTTATACGCCCAAGTGCTTCACCATGAGGTGCACCAGTCCTCTTTGTCATGAAGAAGGATGGGTAAATGTGCCTTTGCATTAATTATTGTGAGCTCAAAAAAATCATGATAAAGAACGAGTATCCTCTTCCATGAATTGATGACTTGTTTGATCAGCAAAATAGAGCAAAATACTCTTACAAGATGGATTTGCGGTCAGTATTTTACCAATTAAGGGTGAAGAAGGAGGATATCCCCAAGACTACTTTTCGTACACGGTACATGCACTATGAATTCATAGTAATGCATTTCAGACTCACTAATTCTCCATCAATCTTCATGGACATGATGAATAGAGTCTTTAGAGATTAACTTGACAAATTTGTGGTAGTCTTTATAGACAATGTTTTAATATACTCAAAAACCAAGGGGGAGCATGAGGAGCATCTAAGAACTATACTAGAGACATTGTTAAAGGAGAAGCTCTATGAGAAGTACAGCAAGTGTGAGTTCTGGACAAAGGAAGTCTGATTCTTGGGTTATATCATCACAAGAAATGGGATATCTATGGATCCCTCCCAGAAATCTGCAATTGAAGGATGGTCGAGGCCAACATCGGTAATAGATATCCGTAGATTCCTTGGGTTAGTGAGATATTATCACCGATTTGTGAGAAATTTATCATGATTTTCAAACCCTCTTACCAAGATAACTCAGAAGGGATTTAAGTTTTCTTGGAGTGATGAATGTGAAGATAGCTTCAATGAGTTGAAAAGGGGGCTTATCACTATTCTAGTTCTCACTTTATCCACAAGTGGAGAACTTTTTGTGGTATTTAGAGATTCTTTGAAGAAGGTCTTAGGCTGTGTGTTGATGAAAAATGACAAATTCATTGCCTATGATTCAAGGAAATTGAAATTTCATGAGAAACACTAATCCAAAATATGATCAGGAGTTTTCTGTAGTAGTCTTCGCTTTGAAAATTTGGCAGCATTACCTCTTTGGGGAGAATTTTGAAATATAAACAGATCAAAAAAGCCTCAAGTATATATTCACATAGAAAGAGTTGAACATGAACCAATGAATATGGTTAGAGATAATCAAAGACTATGACTACTCAATCCATTACTACTCTGGGAAATCAAACAAGGTGGCATATGCTCTAAGTAGAAAGGACCCAGCAATTCTATCCTTTATGGGAATTGAAAAGGATCCAATCTTCATAGATTTGATGAAGATGGACATTGGAATCATAAATAAGAGAACATCATCAATCCTTTCACAAATTATTGCTCAAATATCTCTTTTAGAAAGGTTAAAGGATGCTCAAAAGGATTATGTGAGAATTCAGAAGAAAGTGGAAACTATCAGAAAAGGGAAATCATTGGAGTTCAAGGTTAATAAAGAAGGAATTGTGAAATTTGGGTCAATACTATGTGTTCCATAAAATCCGGAGTTAAAGAAAGAAATTTTATATGATGCACATAGTTCAAATTTCTCCATTCACCTAGGAAACACAAAGATATATCGAGATCTCCGAGAGAATTATTGGTGGGATAACTTGAAGAAGGGCATTGTTGAGTATACATCAATGTTCCTGGTATGTCAGTAATTGAAGGCTGAGAGGTAGAAGTATAAGGGGTTGATGTAGCCATTACCCATACCATCATGGAAATGGGAGAACATCACCGTGGACTTTATCACCATAATTCTAAATACATCCAAAGGAAACAATTATATTTGGGTTGTTGTGGATCGTCTTACTTAGACTGCACACTTCATTGCAATTTGGGAGGATTTCTCACTAAATTAACTGGCACAAATATACATCAGATATGTAGTAAGTCTTCATGGGGTACCACTATCGATTTTATCTGATTGAGACCCAAGATTTACCTCTAAGTTTTGGAAGAGTCTTCAACATGATCTATATACTAAGCTGATCTTTATTATGGATTATCATCCTAAGACGTATGGATAATATGAGTGTACTATCAAAAACCTTGAAGACATTTTGAGAGCGTGCTCAATGGAATTCAAAGGAATATGGGATCAATATCTTCCTCTGGTTGAGTTCTCTTACAACAATAGTTTTCACTCAAGCATCCAAATGGATCCTTATGAAGCACTATATGGGAAGAGGTGCAGAACACCGACATGTTGGGATAAAGTTGGGGAGAGAAAACTCTTAGGTCCAGAAATGGTTGAAGAAATGGTGGAGAAGGTTAAGACCATCCAGAAGCGCATTAATGTTTCTTATAGTCAACAAAAGAGCTATGCTAATTATCATCGACAAAACCTAGATTTTGATGTTAGAGACATGGTATTTCTCAGTATATCTTCATGGAAGAGGGTTATGATATTTTGGAAGAAGGGAAAGCTTAGTCCAAGGTACATCATCCCTTTTGATATCCTTGATCGTATTTGAGAAGTGGCCTATCGACTATCACTCCCACTGAACCTATCTCAAGTACATGATGTATTCTATACATCACTCTTGAGGAAGTACATACCTGGCCCATCACATGTACTTAAATCAGAGGTGGTACCATTAGATAATGACCTCTCTTATGAAGAGAAGCTGGTGAAGATCTTAGATCATAGAGAAAAAATTATACGGAATAAGAAAATTCCACTCGTCAAGGTGTTGTGGAGAAACCACAATTTTGAAGAGGCAATGTGGGAATCGGAGGAAGTGAAGAATCAGAGTTACCCGCATCTATTTTAGGGTGGGAAAAGGAAATTTCAAGGGTGAAATTTCATAAGGGGGGGAAGATTTTAACGACCTAAACTTTTATTTATGAAAATTCCTTTTGATCTAATTAAATGTATTATTATGTAAGATGGTTATTTAACATATGCACTTCCTTGGTCTTATGTTTTTGGATTTTAAAATACTATTAATAATTGTGACCGTTAACAATATTGTTGTTAAACTATGATCACATGATTAGTATAAATATTGGGCTTTAACCAATCCAATTTACTTAGAAAAAGGATGAAATGGCCTCATCCTTTCTCCATACGAAGCCCATTTGTCAGATCTCATAAAGGAGGGAGCATCATTGGGTTTCACTCTTGGCCAATCCTAAGCTGAGATTCAACACATTAATCTTGAACTGAACCACCTACGAGAGAAGTAGAAGTTCATAGAGATTACCACCCGAGCGATGTTATCCGAACAATCCCAAGAGTCTGTCACCATTGCACACCTTACCCTTCGGTCTTATGAGGGTATTATAATGGGTTATGTAATGAGACCCTGGTACTATGATTATGTACATTATTTTTGTATAGACAATATAAATTCATTTTATTATTGTTACTTTATAAATAGTTTTTAAAGAAAATATAACATTTTTTAGTTAATTAAGAAATCTATTTTGATGAATTAATGGATTTTTGAATTAAATAATATTTTAATAAAATATTATCACTAAATTAATTTTTATTAAATATAAATGACTGTATAATTATTATGAATACAATTGTGATTTTTATTAAGGTTTGAAAGTTATTTTTTTCAAAACCCATGAATTTTTTATAAATGTCGGTTTTTATTTTAAAATTAAAAATTTAACATATTTAGAAAATTATTTAGATAAAATGAATATTATTTTTGGAATTAGGATGTTGAAATTATCCAATGTTTATTTTTTCATAATTTTCTGAAATAGCAGAAATTTTGGGTAAAAATTAAATACCGTTTAAATAAATAATGTGTTTTATGACATCATAATGACCCAATAGTGATATAATAAAATACTATAAAAATTATTTTCAGACAAGATATGTTTAAAAATTAAAATAATTTCATTTTAGGTTTGTTTTATTTGATTTACAAAGCATTAGTGGACCCTCCAAGACTTATAAAACATTTTAACTTTTTAAATTGATTTCCTTAAGAGTGTGACTCACCTCCACAAAAGAAATACTAATATTTTAATAATTTTGGTCCTTGTCCTTATAAAATAATTTTTTCCACTCCTCTTTGGAAAACCCATGGTTTGTATTGTGGTTTTTATTATTTTAATGTGTAGTGTCAAAAACCCAAACTATAAATAATTCTCTCCCTTTTCCTATATAAACCCACCTAATCTCCCACTTCCTCTTCACTCAAAGCCTTTGGAGCTCAACCAACCCCTTCCCTCCTATCTCTAGAATCATCCCAAGGTGCCCCAATTACCCAAGAAGCCTCTCTCAAGTCCCTCCCAAGCCTTTGGGATCACACTTCCATGTAAGGGATTTCTTCTTTTCTGATTTTTGTCCAAATTTCATTATATTGCTATGGCAATTTATTTTCAATTAAAAATGTTGTGGTATGATTTTTCACCTCCCCCATACTTCCCTCTTTATTTTTGAATTATTATAAATACTTTTATCTCTAATTCATGCCTCCCATGTACACTACTTACCATACTAAAATTCCGTAAGGAATTTCTCTCTCCTCATTTACATTCAAGCAATTATTTTGTATTATGAATCTAAAATTCCATTACCTATGTTTGTATATGCATCTATATGACCCCATTATGGTCCATTTCATGTACATGTGATGAGACACCCCTTTCTCTCTCATCAATTATGAATTCTTATGTCACGTTTTTATGCTTCCGAAATTGCACCACGATTTTCCAAGCCAAAGTCATTATGTCATGAATACCATACCCATTTCTCTATCAAGGGTATTCACCTTTATGAATGTTTAATTATTGATTATGAACTTTCATGTATGAATTCCACATTATTTTTTCATGGAATAAATGATGATCTTTAATGATTCCATGTTGTATGATACATGTGGTACACTTATGAACGAAATGAAATGTTTAAGAAGGGTGTTCTCTGATAGCACTCCAATGCATTGGGTAAAGATTAGTTTCATGATATTTCAAGTGAAATGAGGGTTTACACATGCTAATTAAAGTGAAATTTGGGTTTACTCATGCTCCATGTGCAGTGATTTTTGGCCCATGCTAATACCATGTTAAGTGTTATTACCACATTTCCATGTTAAGATAATCATGCTATATCATGCCTTTATATTCATGTTTCTCTTATGCTCCATTGATATTTCTATTGAGTTAAAAGCATTGTATTCTTCATTTTATGCCTTGTTTACTCCCTTAATAGGCGTTATACCTCACCCTTTTCTTATTTATGTCTTCAGGTTATCCCATGCAATGCTAAGTATGAGGGAATATAGAGGTCTTGTAAAGGAAGTTTTCAATAAAGATGTTGTGTTTCAGTCATTATGTAATGTTCCTAAGCCCCAAATACACTAGAACGCTTTATATTCTATGTTGTATCAAGTGAATATTTAATGTAATAAATTATGTTTAAGTGTGTAATAAAAATAATGGTTGTTACATATAAAATATGAGTTGAAAGATTAATCTCAAGGATATATATTATAACTCATGAATATACATTGAGTTACGAACAACCCTTATATTCTATAGAATATATCAGTCATGGTCCAAACTAATGAAGCGCATGAATGGAAGTGAAATTTTCAATATCAAAAATAATTTTTGATTTTAGAAGTATAGGGTAATTATTAACAATATAAAAATAATATTGGTGAATATTATCAGAAAAATATGTAATGAATGATTTTAGAGATAGAGAACATTACCTTTTATATTCATTTCATTGAATGTGTTAAAACATCATTGAGAATTTGGATCTTCTCTTAACATATCATTTGGTAATAAAGAACTTGTGTAACATTTTTGAGGCTAGAGGGAGAAAAATATTTATAGGGGATAAAGAAGATGAAAATTTGTAAGTGTTTCATGAGAAATTCTAAGTATAAGTGTAGATTTAAATTGGGGAATAATCCTCTTTTTTTAGTTTAAATAGAGGGATAGATTTTAGTAAATTAATGTTGGGTAAGTTGTAATAATAACAATTCATACAAGTTAGGTGAGTTAGGTGGGGAAATATTAGTAATAAATTTAAGTATGAATTTTTGACCTATAAAAAATATTTTATATTGTCTATGTATCAAATTTATTTAGTAAAATTTGAGCTGCATTAGATTACTCATTTTAACAATTATTAATCCTCATTAAAATTTATCAATGGTAATTATTTTAAAACTAAAAATATTTGATGAGAATTCATATAAAATTATGATATTTTGAGTCCAAATATAGACTCCATTTAAAATAGTTTAATTTATATATATATATAATTTCTTTTAAATTAAAAAATATAATTTTTTGGAATAAGATTTTATAGAAAAATGTTATTTTAGTCATTAATTATTCTTAACATTATTTAACATTGATTAACAATTAAATGATATTTATTTTATTTTATATATATGTAAAAACAATATTAATGTGTTTATATTATAATTGATTAATTCAGTTTGATATAAAAATATTTATAAAAGTTTCATTCCTTGAAAACTAACTGGTTTATGATGATAACTAATATTTATCTACAAAAAATAAATTTATTCTTTAAAAATATATTAAATTCATTTCCTAATTTGAAAAAAAATTAAGACCCTAACTTGAAGGCACCATGTCTATGCTAATGTTCCAAATAACCAAATGGGTTCCTCCCCATACTTATACCATTACATAATAATTGTGAGGGTTTAAAGTAACATGTTGGAATATACCATTAGTAAGCATAGGCATCATTTGAAAAAAATAACATAACTATAGGAAAACTAAATAAAAAAAGATTACAAGAATAGATTCTATAACAAATATCATGTGAAGTAATAAAATTGAAAAAAATGGACCCATAATGTTGTAGGTACATAGGTATAATGGTAAAATGGAAGATAATGACAGTAAACTTATTGGGGAAACCATCCAAAATCTATCTCTACACTTCATCCACCTTCAAACACCATAGTCCTCAATGACATGCCATTATTCCCCTCCCCTTTATAGGATCCCTGATTGTGAAGTCTATAGTAGTAATTTTCCCATTTTGTGTTTGAGTATATACCTAAAAGGAAACCACCAATGAATCCTTAACTCGTGGAAATAAGAATATAGACATCAATGACATCATGAAATGTTAAATTTGGAAACAAGAATATAACCAATCACATGTCGAGTGATCATGTGCTAACTAAGATTCCATAAACACTGACTATACCTACATCAACACCTTTCCATATGTATATCATATGTGATAAATCACTGTAATAAGATCATTCTAGTAACTCAGTCTGCCTTTAAGTACAATGAACATTCACCAATTAAAAAATAATTCCATGTTTGACATTATGGGAATGTCTTACCCAAGAATAATTCTTACCTGTATGCCTACAATTTTATTCACACCTAGAATGACTATGAAATGGACTCTATCTCATAAGTAAGATAATTTTTAGATTATTAGAGCTTACCATCATATATGGACACTCTTCTAATGGTGTATGAAATTCCCATGGTATAAACACGTTCCATGATTAGACATTAATCATCCTATGAACTGGAATCCCCAATGCGTCATGCCATCGACATTCCTCCTCTAAGGAGTAGATTATGTTTTTTAGGGAAACCTATCAACCATAACAATGAAATGTATATTTCACCAGATATTCAAAAAAATCATAATATAATTTGGAAAAATATATCACAACATGTAATTCCAAAGGCTATGAAATAATATAGAAGTAATAATTTTCTTAGAAAGTAACACAAAATCTATAACTATGTTAGGGCCTCGTGATCCACCCTATTATTGTTAGAAATTCTTATCATAAAAGTGTATATATACTAAGCATGAAAACAAAATCAAAACATTAAAAACAATTTCATACAAAGGCACAAGATTATATATACTTTTGACCTTTAGCGTGATGAATCAAAATTAAAATATCCACTAAGGAATGACACCCATATCACACCCACACAACAACATTCACTAGACCAAAAATCAATCCATCACCACAGATTATATGGACTTATAATTCATGTAAGAGGTCATGATAAGAGATAAAATCAACATTAACATACCAAAAATTATTTTTCATCAATGGTTTATTTGGGAATGATCAAAGAGAGGCTTCTGAATCTAATGATCTAATACCAATCTATCAATCGAACATGATTTCTCCGTTATATCAAGTAAAAGATAAATAGATCTACATTAACTAGATTAGATCTATTATTAATTTATATAAATGAGAGATAAATAGGATTATAATAATTAGATATAATATCAAATGATTCCCAATAATGATCTAGACTTCATGCATCCAAGAAGAGAGGAAGGGGATTCCTAGAGAACCAAATGAGCGATATTCATTGGGATTTGGATTCATTATAATTAGAAATTGATGAGGGTTATTTTATTAATAATATTAGAGGAAAATATAAAAATAATGATAAAATTTTCTAGAATCAGGGAGCCATCATTTACCCAATGGGAATCACAAGATTCCCAGTGGGCCTCACCAACGAGATGATGTTTCTGGAAAGAATACAAGAGTTATTCCTCAGCCACTAATTGTCTTGTTAGTTACCATCATCAATATAGTGGGATCTAAAAAAAATAAATGTACCACCGCTTGCTCCATCTATTGTCTGGTTCACCCCCCACCCCCCAACAGGCCTATGGACTTGTTACAACCACAATGTATTTCAGTAGGACTCTAAACTTAAAAGACTCAAATTTAATCCCATTTTACACACATTAAAACTCTATAAGGAAGAAAAAAAATTATTTCATTTAATCTTTAAAAAAAGTACCTTTAAAATAATGGTTACTAGAAATCTCCCCATACAATGAGTTCTCATCCCAGAGAAGTGAATATATGGGATTTGATCAAACAAATTAGGACATTATTACTAATCATTACCCCAATATCCCCATGACTTCTCTATAATCCATCCATGCATCCATAGAAACTGACAAGAATAATTTCATTCCCTTGCATGACTTTATTTCTCCTATTTTTGATCTACATTAGGCACTATAAAAATAATTCATCCGGAACTAGATCAACATCATCATAGTAAATCACTTTTTAAATATCAAGAAAGTATACCCAAATAAAAGAGACATGAAATATATCATGTATACCCTGATAAAATTTAGGAAGATCTAAATGGTAGGCCAAAATCCTAATATTCTCTATAATTTCATACAGACAAATGAATCTCACTGAAAGATTTTATTCCAACCAAAATAATTGATTCTCTAGTCAAGTAATCATCAATAAGAAAACATGATCACCCACAATGAATAGAGATTGTATCCTCCTTGTTTTTTATATGGTCATTATCTATATTAAACAGAGCCTAGTTTTATGTTGATTAAATTCACTCTATTTTATGTGTTTTGTATGATGATTGGCCACACAACTGCTAACTCAAATGGATTGTAACAATAGAGTGATTAGGGACATGGATTTACACAATGATCCTCATATGGTTCAATATACATAGATTCCTAGAATTTTTTATTATCAAAAACCAACCCAATTTTATTTGATCATCCCATACTCCCCTAAAGTTTAGAATGAAATCCCACAGCATATCTTGTAATATCCTGATCATCCACTGTGATTTCCCATTAGTCTTTTGGAGACAATTCATTCTCTGTTTTAGGTGGGTACCAAATGACTTTTCTAATCCATGTAAAAAAATACATGAATCACTTTTCTATGTATAATATGATTCTTAAAGGATCTATATATAGTAGTAAAATATCAGGAGTATACATATTCCCCATGATATGGCATCTTAGAATGACAAGAAATGAGACACATTCTTTATTAGATCGACTACAACCCAGGTGCCATCAAGGATCCTCTATTACCTTGTTAACACCCACATAAATTACATCATAACATTCTCCCACTTCCACATAGGTATCATAAGAGGCCAATGAAAACCCCCAGGATTCTGATGCTAGACTTTTATCTTCTGGAAAATAAGGAATCATGAGAAAAATTCAGTAGTGTCTATCCTCAAACATAGCTGTGAAAATTATTTTCATATATCATTGTAGATATTCATTGAACTTGGATTCAATTTCCATTTTTATGAATAAAATTATCTTCTAATCTCCTCCCTTAAAGAAACTTTTACTATATACCACCCAAAAATTTAATCACGTCATCACCATCTAAGGCTCACTAAGGAAAAAAACCATCACACACTAAGAATTCCCACATCACTACACACATGGTACCTAATAATAAACAAGAAATTAATCACTCTACTAATGGTGATTTGATAACTAAACGATCACATGTAATTAATCCATGATCATATGGATTATCCATTAGCCACTCTTCCAATAAACTCATCAGCCATTATTAATCTTGTGAAGGACACTCTATATTCTCTTATGTATTTGATGTTTCCCTACTAAGAACATCTACATTGATATTACCATTCCCCGGAGAATTGTCCATGTCAAAGTATATTGATTGAAAATACTCCACCCAATTCCTCTTCCAATAATTGAGATCTCGTTGTGAGAAGATAAATCATAGGCTCATTTGGTCTATATAGACAAAAAACCACCCACCAAAGAGATAGACACACCTAAAATTATGGGTGTAAACCACAGAAACTAAATATAATTCATGTGTTTGGTTGAATCTCTAAAGGGGTGGAAGTTAACAGGATCTATATGTTACTACCTAATCTCCCTATATCAATATAGATCCAAATCCAACACATTATACATTACAATACATTGTATATCTAATCTCAAAATTTTGAATGATCAAACATATTGTTTTCATAAATATATTCATCATATCAAAGAAAAAACATTATGATGATCATAAAACACAACCTCTACCCCCTTTTTGGTCAAATTGGTCATCGGTTATTCCAATAAGACTATTTCCTAGAAGAATTGTTCATAGTATCTTGAATACCGAATGAAGATTCTGATCTCAAGCACTATCTTGGTAAGTACCCCTAACATCATGGTATCTACATTATTTGGTTCTACTAAATTAACCCCATTAAAAAGAAAATTACCAATTAAAAAACCTATTGAATCTAGAAGTGGTACTTCAAAAATTTGGGGATAAAGATAATGTTTTTTTAAAGGTTGGGGATGAAGCCTCGTTTTTATTTTTAAAGAAAAGTAAAGACCATCGTTTTTATGGGTATAGGGAGACCCCTAACATAGCCTGAAGTCCCAAGGGAATGAAAGCCATTTTTTTCAAAAGGTCACCTCGGTGAATAGTACTGCTAGAGTACCCTGGCTTCTATAGTTCCTACTACAATACCACCGCCGCTACAGTTTCCACTACATTACCTTCATCATAACAGTGTCACCACTGCTACAATGCTACTACAGTACTCAAGAATTTCATCCCTACCCTAAATCAATCCTGGGTCTTTTGGATGCTAAGAAAGAGCCTTTACCACATGGGTACAGGCTCGTTGGTGTGGGATAAAGATAATGTGCACATAGAGTACTAAATACAATCCCAAGGTTCTTAGAATGAATATTTGATTTCTTATAATATATTTGCATATCATCTATGAATAAAATGAATCAGTATTTATGATATGAATGTAGATTATTTTTCATGAAGGCCATGAACACTATTTTAGAGTTTATCTACTCAAAATGTATTACAAGGTACTCATACAGTTTATATCAAATCCTAAATGTTGTCTTGGGAATATCCTTTCATATGAATCACATATTATGATATCATGAATGAATATTAATCATGGAAAACCATTGGTCTCCCCATAATTGATCAAAAAGACTTTCAATCCTTGATAATGGGTACCTATTCTTCATTAATTCCAAATTTAGCTTCATTTTGTACACATGGATCCATAGACAAAAGTCTAACTTCGTGAAAAAAAAGGAAAGTACGCAAAGGACATGTACTTGGTCTGATAAATCCATTTATACTTATATATTATAAATTATCCATCAAATATCTTAGCTTAGGTGTTTCCATATGATAAGTAGGAATCGATATTTGGTTTACCCCATGCCCGGGAACAATCTCAAACTAAATTACCCTATTTATAGGATTACATGGGAGGTCATTTGGGATTCCATATTAGTATGGATCTGCAACTAGAATAAACATTGAGTAGTTACTACTAATTCTTCTATAAGATCCATGACTTATAATCATTCCATGATAGATCTAAACTTGGTCATTGTTGGTCCCCTCCTTTATTCTACAACATCCTACTCATTTTTCAACACAAGCCTCTCTCTTATAGGCATGGTAAAAGATACATGTATCTGGTAAATGTTGATATGATCTCGATAATTAGTCAAACAAGTAATGATTCGTCATTTATAACTAGTTTTTATTCAATAGTTTTCAAAATTCCTTATAACTCATTTATCTTTATCTTATATCCCCTTATTTCTGTAAGATGTATTCCTTATTTATTTAGATGTTCATTATTTTCAAAGAATATTTTATAAACCTATTTCTTCATAATTTTATTTCCCTTTAGGAGTTTTATGTTGGTCACAAGTTTATCATTAATATTTTCATTTAACATACATTTTAGTTTGGTTATCTCATAACCTTTGTAATCTTTAAATGAAAATTTAGTATTCTTAGCTTTAACCATAAGCTATAATGGATTCTTTGAAGAACATCCACCTTCTTTCTAAATACTAGTTGATGAATATTCATATATTTCAATACTCATCATATTTCAATTCTTGGGTGAATAAATATAATTATACTTTTTCCCAATAGATTAATCGAAGATAATGGTGAAGGATCTAAGTGAAAATCTTGTTGAGAAGGAGAATGAGTAATTTCATACATATTCAATGTGTCTTTCTACGAAAAAAGAGTTATATAAATGATATAAGACATCACTATATATATTAAACATAATGGTAAATCATCACTAGATACTTAAAAGAAGTTTCAACTGAGATAGGTGTTTTCTACTCATAAATAGTCTGAATGTATATTTGTCACCTATAATAGTGCATGTCTAAGGAGTAAGACTGAATCTAGATAAACTAAATTAATAAATGATAAACATCATCTAGAAAGAAAGATTTCAGTAATTCATCGATAATATTTCATCCTAAGACAACACACCCATAATATTATAAAATAAATTAATAACAATCTTCATTAAATAAATTTTATCAATTTAGAAGATCAGTGTTTAGTGGATACATCTAGTGTTGTGGAGTTTTTGGTCATAAATCCTATTCATGCTGGTATAATATTTTACTACTACAAATGAGGCATGAATTAAGGGGTATCAATGATTAAAAAATGATTTTAGACTTTCACAAAGAGAGGTATATGACCAAGACATCATCAAAACTATCAATACATGATAAATATTAATGCTTCAAGATAGTTTGTGGTAGATGAGGTCATGAAGCTGAAAAAGGTGAGAAATGCTTGAAAGGACTACCAGGATATATTCCCTATACCGAGACATGGAAAATATTCAATAAAAAATAGTGTAATGTCTTGTGGATATTCTGAGAAGATATAAAAAAATAAATAAATAATGGATAGTTGTTTGGAAAAAACCTTTGAAATTGGATATAAAATTGAAGGAATCTAAAAAACTTGATCAAGATAGAGGGAAGAAATTTATTATATAATATTTAGTGGAAAATCTAGTAGAAAAAAATTCAACTTCATGTGATGAATTGAAAATAATTAAGTGTGAAAGGCGTGAACCAAGTGGGAATGGCATAGATACTGTATGAAACTTTTTCCTTACCAAGAAGAGATAATTAAGATTTTATGGAAATTTATAAAAATCCAACTGATGCTCAAATTTGAAATTAATTCCTCATCATAAGGTCCAATTGATATGGAAAGATGAATCACGACTTCTAAGAAAACAAATAAGAATAAGGA
Source organism: Viscum album (assembly GCA_963277665.1). Taxonomy (NCBI): domain Eukaryota; kingdom Viridiplantae; phylum Streptophyta; class Magnoliopsida; order Santalales; family Viscaceae; genus Viscum; species Viscum album. The sequence goes on from OY728156.1 coordinate 409,892,540, forward strand.
TTATAGATTGAGAAAAAAATCTCAATTTAAATGTTATTTTTGAGAAACCAGAAAGGTCCCTACTTATTTATAATTATTATTTTTAACTAACATTGTAAGGAATTGAAGGATATATTTGAATCTATCACTTATGTATTGTATTATGTAATTTTACTTCATAGAGTCTACTGACTTTCATGAAATGGAATACAATTATTAATCTCTTAAGGGGATAAACCTTTAGAATGAATATGAAAACCTTGGAATTTATTTAAAATTGAAGTTCAAGTTATTCCAATAACACTTTCAACCTTATTCTTAATTATATTAAATTATCAATTAAGGGGGATGTTTGGATGGTGAAAAAACAATCAAATGGGGAGATTTATCTTTTTTCACCTGAACATTCTGATGTGTTCGTTGAATTTTGTGAAGGATTTATCATATCTTTGATAAATATGATTATTTAAAACCCCTTGGATGAGAATTTATACATCCTAATCCTAATTTCTAATAAATGGTATATTATGAATAGCTTAGAGATCCCTATTTGTATCTCTATTATTTTCTACACTAGTTTAGGCCATGTAGACTTAGAGTTGATTAATTGGAGGATCTTTTCTTATAGAACCATATAAGATCATTCATCTTGAAAAAGTGATCATGTAATTTTTATATAAAATAGATTATCATGTTTTCATAGAGAATGAAATCAAAAAATCCCGCAATTATCCTTTTAATTTTACTTTAAAATGGGTTGAAATTTTTCATCACACATATTGAATTTTTAATATGTGAAAAAGATATTGACCATAAAATTTAAAGTGGGGGATTTTTGGGTCTAGTGTTGCATTTATTTTAAATGATGTTTCAATATGTGTTTGATGAGTGTGGATTATGAGGTTATTATTGGCTAAATGTTATGGATTCAGCTAATGTAATCAGATTTCATGCTTACACAATTATACTAGGATAACTCGATCTATTATTTAACTAATCACTAATGTTGAAAGACATGTTCTAAGGTGTTTTCACATCAGATATAACAAGTGAAGCCAATTAAAATATTTATTTTCATGAAGAAGATGTTATAAAGGCCATGAAATTTAAATATTGTAGAATTATTATTTTAATATAGTGTTAAAGAATAATTTAAGGCCACGTAAAATGTATTTACATTTTACATTAAGAAATGATGAAGAAAGGTGAAAATGAATTTGGCCAAAAATATTCTTTACATATAATTCTCTATGATTATAAGGTTTCCTTACTAAAAAATTTGGGAAACCCCATGTGATCAACACATGTTATAATTCAACCACTCTTAGGGGACCCAAGGGTTCATCCCCATGAGAGGGCCTACTATATGCGGCATGTAGTGGAGGTAGGCATGTGGTGCATGCCCATATTTCTTATGGGATGAAGATTGTGATATAGTGCAGTTTAGTGTAGTTTAGGTGATGATCCCCTATGACTAGCTTGAAATAGTAGGAGGAGGATTTATCTAATAAAATAAAGTATATCCACTATTGGAAAATGATGTCGGATGTGCATGGGGTATTCGCTGTTAATTTTTCTTAAAAAATATAGGCATACGTGTGGTCAACTGATTCCCTTGATCAAAGATACATGATCAATCTTAGTGGTATTCTTACACCTATGAATTGTTTGAGGAGTTTCAATATGCTGAATCACAAGTTAAAGTTCAATGATTGATAATCCATCCATCTTTGGTGCTGTTGTCAATGGATTGAGGTTTTTAGATCAAACTGAAATCAAGCATAAAATATAGAATCTTGCATGACTGGGAATAACTCAAAGATCTTGCTTTGGAAAAACAAAAAATGTAGTTACAAGTGGATATTAAAACATCCTATCAAAATTAATGAGTTAAAAGATTTAAAAAAATAATAATAATGTGATCCTCATCACATGAATGTGAATACATCACTGTAAAGAAGAAAACTAAACTCACATAAGAAAAATGTGATGAAGTTTTGTGTATATTTGAGATAAACCAAACGACTTGGGTGTTTGAATAAAGGTCATGAAATGTAATAATATCCAAAAATCCAAAGAGATTTTGGATCATTGGTGGTGGAGTACTACCAACAAATGGAGAAGGTTCACGCCCGAGAGCTACTTTGGATCGAATTAAGAGGCTCTCATTTTTTGGAGACAAAAATCTCCCTGAATGAACTATTTCACGAGGAGGTTATGTGAATCCATTTATTTTATTAGGTATAAGAGAATATCACAATCACTAGACTTGTTCATAACATACTTTTAGTTCTTTGTGAATAACATGTTCCATTAAGCACCTTGAGATAGAATGATCCATATGACTTACTCTCCTAGTTTACACAAATGGTTTTAGAATTTCTAGATAGTGAATACTAAATTTTGTTTCATGAAAGAGACAAAAATTGGTTTTAGAGGAGAAGCCTACACAATTTATTTTCAAGAAGTTTTCTTTCATATATTTACTTTCTTGAAAAATTTCATGCACATGTGAAACATGGTGTGCATACTATGTGTAAAGGTGGATATTTCATGAGAATAGAAGAAGATAGTGTGTGTTCAAGTTTTCATGAGATAGATAGTACACATGCATTCCACACATTAATTAAACCTAAATTAGAGGAGTAAAAAGTGTATATAAACTATGACTATGTGAAAATAAAGGAATAAGTACATAGAAAAATCATGCATGAATTTATGCTTGATAATGCGCACATAAATAACTCTTGAGATACCTAGTATAAGACACTTTTGGATGCATTTAAATCCATGTATGATGAGTGATTAAATTTATAATTCAAGAAAAAGTGATTTTAGATTGTTAAATTATTTTCCTTGCCTATAATATTGAAGAATATTTTCTTCACTTCTTTCACACATGTTAGTGAGGTCCGGTAATTAATTAGATGGAAGCATATCACGGGATGTATTTCAATGAGGAAGCTGATTTTCTGCTATGATCAGAAGTTGTTTGGGAAAGACCAACATTAGTGTAAATCACATGAATTGTACACAATCATGTGTGATCCATCAAACTCATGGAGGAGGATCATATAGTTATCTTTCTATAGTGGATCAATCAATATTAAGATAGAGGTTTCAGATGGGTTGTATAACCAGTTGTTGGAAGATTTTTGATTGGGGGGTATATCTAATCACTAGAGAAGAAGTTGCAGTTGACGGTATAACCAAATTTTGAAGGTATATTGGAGCCAGGGGTACAAAAATATTTTAATTATGTGTATAAAAAATTAATTATTTTCATCACTATCAGTAATATTGGAGAATCCGTATTGTATGGAATAACCTACAAGAAAAGGAGTATTCCTTTTTACCAAAACATGTAAATCCATGTGTTATGTGAATTTACTTTACTATGTTATTCGCGGTAAGTATGAGTAACACAAGAAGAGTAGATCGTGTATTGAACTATCTATTGAGGTTTAATTATAAAGTTCCAATTTATAAAATGAAAAAGGGATAAGTGATTCACCCCCTCCCCATATCAAATATCTTACACTGATCGAGGAACAACAAATCAGTATAATTGGATATTCAAAAATAAAGAATATAACACTATAAAGACTAAAATTAAAAATAAGGCTAGATTAGTATCCAATGTTTTCCTTCTGATGACAATGGAATAATATGTATATATCTATATTGTGGTTTTGAATTATTGTATTATACTTGTACTTAACTTTTCTAGTTATTTTTAACTTTATATAGAACAACATGATGTCCAAAATTATTTCCCACAAGGTGATCAGAACATAAAATAATACAAGAATTATATTGATGTATTTCTTCTTAATTTAAATTATAAACATGTTTTTTTACTCAAAAAATCATTTTATTATTTAAATAAGTATTCTAGATATGAGTTTATAAATTTTGAAAATTCATGCTACAAAAAAATTTCAACAGGATAAAATTTAATGCATGTTTTTTTATTATATTAATGAATGAATTCATTATTTTATTATATATACTGATTATTTTATCTAAATATAAAGTGATGTGATATTAATCACCACTGTTATAATGTAATTGAAATCATATTTTCAAATGAAGGACATGGCTAAGAAGATTTTGGGTATGTAAATTTTAAAGGATAAAAAGTATAAATAGATTTATTAGTCTTTGCATGATTATGTTATTAAGGTGTTTTAAATGTGTCTTTTTTTTTACATGGAAGAAAATTTTTATTTTTTTCTTGAATTATAAATATTCACTCTCCTGTTCTCATACTACCACTACTAATATTGAATATATATATATAATTCTAGATGTTTTTGTTGTTCTATGCATAATGTATGCTATGATTTATAATAAAATGGATGTTTTCTTATTATTTTATTTAGAAGGTTTATGTGAAATCTGGGTAATACATAATGGATTTCCCTTAAGTTACTATTAAGGTATATTTTTTCTACATTATCTCTTTCAATTTTTAATGGATTGAATTTTAATTTTTTAGATTTATATATTAGTTGGGTAGACTAGAATTTTTATAGAAATATTGATACTATAGAGTATATGAATATGATTTTATTTACAATTAATGGGAGACCAATATCATAGAAATGAATCATATAATCAGTGGTGGTAATATCAACCACTAAGGATGAATTCATTACATTGAACATTGCTATTAAAAATACTAATATATCATAAGTGTATGATTTTTTAACATGGTTTTTTTAATTATGTTATAATAATTTTCATTGATTCACAATTCGTATTCATATTTATAAAAGAAATATAGTATTTCATGATAGGTTTAAACATATATACATTAGGTTTAAATTAATTATATAATTATATGAACTTGGGACACTATGTATTTACAATATATACATTAATGACAACCATACCGATAATTTAACTATGTCTATGAAACTATCAAAATTTATTCCTTATTCATGTAATCTATATGTGGTTTCATGTTAATAAAATTACATAAAATAAAATCTCTATTTAGATATATTTTTTAAAATGTTGGTTATAAATTGAATTTTTATTATCTAATTTATTTAAAAGGAAATTAGTTTCTTATTTATTTATTATTTTCTTTTTCACTCCTCTCATGTTTATAATATTCCAGGTTTAATAATTTTGGTTTTATTATGCCTGTTATTTTAATATAACATGATATGTTTACCCTTTTTTTAATCCCATGTGAGATTTTTTTAATCGCATGTGAGATTTATTTAATCTAATGAGAGAATATTTTTTAGGGGTAATCATTCTTGGAATATTTTTTTATTCATCCATGAAATTTTTTTGAATATTACATAGCCTTGATGAAATTATATTTAATATAACATGAAATGATTATTTTTGCATTGATTTTTTACCTGGATCTCACAAATTATTTATGCATAAAATATGTTTCATTCTTATCTAAGTTATATATCTCAGTGTTTATTCTAACATTCCTAATGTTCTTATTTTTTTTATTATGATGCAACTAGTTTTTATGTCACCTCACATACCTTGTATCACTAGTTAAGTTGATCCCATGTGGCATGTGAGCTTCATAGTATATAGATTTTATGACCTACTGCCCTTTTCATTTAAAGTTATAATGTTTCCCCTCATGGATAACATTGAATGTGGGTTCTTATAACTGATTTGATCATGATTAACCTCCTGTAAAAAATTACTACATCACAACCTCAACTATCAAGAATTATCTATTACCTTCATAGCCTTGCATCCCTTAATATACACCATTCACATGATTTAATTCATCCTAGAGAAAGTTGATAGAACAATAGGGATCCCTTGAGAGGGAGATTTTCATCCATTAGAAGTAAATCTATATCATTATTGTGATTCTATATATTCAGGTGAACATTTAAAATTGGTACCTTTGATGTGCCCCTATTTGTTACATTTTTGAATTCTAGGTTTTAATGCTAGACTATATCTCATTATGAGTTTCTTTTAATAATGAAACAATCATTGGCAAGGTTTTCATATCTACAAACATTATTTTATGCATTTATTTTTTATCACTTATTACATATCGCATTATGTTGTATGATCTTTCATATAATTATTTTTTCTATATTTAATAAAACTTATGAGAATTCCCATGTTCTTGTTGTGAATATTTGACAAATATAATAATGAAATCCTCTATGAAATCATTTATTCCAAATAATTTTGGGATGAGTATTCCACTATGGTAGTCTACCTTGTAAACTAGTGGTTGTCCTATAATAATAAATTATTAATCAAAAATAACTCTACAAAAAATGTTCCATATGATATAATAATTAAAGGGTATTCATTTTCACTATATATTCCCCTTCCATCACTAATAAGATCAAACATAGAGGTACAAATTTTAATTTTGTAGCTTATCCTAAATTAGTGATGAATTATTACCATTCGGTTGGTAAACCTAACATCTAGAAGAGTTTAGTTTTTTAGGATTTGGGTTTCCATGAGTCAGTTACTCCAAGTGAGGTTCCTCCCACTGATGATAGCAGCAACACACCCCAAACATGGGATATTGAGGTTTAATCTTCATCCAGTTTTATTTATTCTATTTATAATTTTATAGCTTCTCCTTAACCCATGAAATCATATAATTCCAATTATAATAGTGGATCAGATACTAATACTCCTAATGATATCAAGGATTACTAACCCACTACGGACAGAGAGAGGATAGTTATTAGACTTTTTCCTTGTTTTTCCATAATAGTATGACTGCTTTTTTCATTTTCAATTAATCATAGTATTAAAGAACCCTAAAGTGATTAATACAAAATTAATGTCTGAAATTATGAATATTGGATTTATACTATACATTATGAGATGAGATCTAAAAAACTTACATGTTCTATAGTTAATAAGACATCAGGAGCCAATTTAGTTATAAATATATATATATATATATTCAAAACTAATAATGATAACACTATATATAGTAATTATATTAAGTTTAATAGATTAATAGATATGGTATTCCTTTAAAAATTAGTGGATTACTCGTAAATTTATTATTTGGTATTTAATAATTATTTTTATCATTATTTAACTCACCATTAATGGAAATTTTTATCTAAATATAGAATAGTTTAATTTAAAAACTAATTTCTTGCATGGTTATCTTGATAAAAAACTGTACATTTATCCTGCAGATGGGTTTTATCATGGAATAATTTCTAAACAGGTTTTTTACTCAATAAATATCTTCATTATTTAATGTTGACTTATAGAAAATGGAATAAAAAAATTTACCCTTTCATGATGTAAAATAATTTCAATAAGAGTAAATTTGATGCATGCATTCTTTTAAATACCTTAAGAAATGAATGAATTATTTTCTTCTGTATTTTTTTGATATACTGCTTAAGTGGAGTTATATAATATGAAACAATAATGTTAACATTCAATTGAAAAATGTGTTGAAATGAATGTCTGTAAATAGATTTATTTGTATGGAACTTATAAGGGATGAAAATAATTATTTATTTTTCACATAATGGTTATGTGTTTATTGTTCTTATATAGTATTTCTCAAATTTGTTAAATCATGTTAGTATTGTTTATTTCATGTATTTTAATCTATAACTCTTTAAATATCTTGATACAACTGTTTATATTGAATACATAATTATTATTCTATATATTAATGCTATGTGTAACCTATTATATTCTTTGATATGTACTAGGCTAGATGTTTCTTACTCTATTTTGAAATTGTGTATTTTTATTGTAAATATAGGTAATCAACACTATCATGGACTTAATTTACTAATATTGTGAAATTATTTTAATGCAACTATTTCAATTTTTTATGGTAAAACATTGAAATTTAGATATTTAGTGACCGGTTATGTAGACTTCGATTGTTCCTGTAATATTGATATTAAAAATTATATAATTGTTTTGTATATACCACATGTAGTGGACCAATATCTAGTAAATATATAATTCAATTGGTGTTATAATTTTCAATTACTATGTCTAAATAAATTTCACCGATAAAAGCTATTAATAAAACCATATGGTTTAAGGGTTTTATTTTTGAACATAGCTTAACTAATTATGTTATTACAATTTACTTTAATTCACATTCTACGACACATTTTCATAATAGGATATTATGTCATGGTATGTCTAAACATATAGGAATTTGGTTTCATTTCATTATATAAGTCATTCAATTTGGAATGGTGTGTGTCAATGGGATATATAAAAATGATGGAATGCTCACCAGTTTCACTAGGGTCATGAATGTGTCTAAATTTAGGCGGGGCATAGTTATTCTTAATATGATCTCAATTCAATAATATTTGGTGTAAGAAAATATACAATTTATATACATTTGTAAAAAGGGGAGGTTTTTTTAATTACAATTATTTATTTAAATTTTTAAATAAAACTATTTTTTGATGTTTTTCTCACATTTCCATGCATAATACCTTTATGATCTTCAATTCCATAGTGGAATCCCATGTATAGATACCACATACTGATGTCCTATCCAGAGTCTCTAAAGAGACCTATGGAATGTGACTTAAAAATTCTAGAGGCTCCTAACTATCATTGATTTTCTAATGTGTTTCCATGGGGAGACAATGCCTTTATTTTCAAGTGAAGCAATGACACAAAATAACCAAAAACATCTTTAACATGTAATCAGGGCTCAAAAAACATAATAAAACATAATCATGTTAAAAAATGTAATTTTGAAGTATATAATCATATATACCAAATGATATCCCACTAGATCAACCACATATCTAGAATAAATAATGGAATAAAATACCATGTGGTACTACTAAAAACCCCATGCCTCATCACATATTAGTCTCTAAATACATATCTAAGATATCAAACTAAATAATTAAACCTGTATAATCTTCCCTACCTGAAACTTTGATAAATGAATTCTCTTTAGAAAAATAGTGGCATTAACTCCCATAAATACTATGATAAGATCTCATTAGGAAACCTACAATGGTGTCTCTAATGTAACCAGTGAACATAGTGCATGGAAAAGTGATATACTCAAAAATATTGTTTTGGATGTCTAACAAAATAACATTATCAATCCTTAAGTTAAAAAGGTGGAACCAAAGATCTATCCTACCATCATATATAATTGTCAATGTGTTAATAAGAAAATGGAATAATCATTCCAAGGGTTAGGTAAATGCTCACCCATAATATCATCATGTGTATATATGTTCACATAGAGGTAAGAGAATATCACTCAAATCATCTCATATATATATCTCATTATAGTATTTTTTTTCCCTACAATACCATCCTAATTATACATTTTCTTGTGTAATCATTATATCCTAGGGGCAATCCTAGTAAAAAATATGGAATCTCACATATTGTCAAGTGTAATCATTAGATCCTTGTAAAATCCTAGACATCACATATTGTGTCAGATATAATTATCGGATCCTAGGAAACAACATTATAAACCCATATATATACAATTATGGGGGTAAATGTGTCCCATCAAAAGTCTCATTGAAGGCAAATCACCCACCATGTAACATCCTAGGGAATAATCAGGGTCTAATTTCCACCTTGAAACATCTCATATAATCATATTCCTCACATGAGTTATCCTTATATGAGAACATGTCACATATATCATAGTATGGATAATCGTGTGTAGAACCCACATTCATCATTAGATACATAATATGATAGACCATACTAACCTCTCTACACTAACCATCCCTAGAGTTTTCATAATGTTGGGGAACCCAATGAGGTCCCATGGGCCATGTCATAGTCCAAAAACCAAACATGGATTATTATATATTGATGTCAGCACTAGATAAAAGGTTAGTAACTCAATGAGAATAAAATCCCTTAGTATCATCATTGTTATATTATAAAATCATAAACCTCCAATTAAATGGCACACATGTATCACTCTATTTATATGATATAATGTTCATCTTGATTCCCATGTCATCCTAGGTTAGGCCTCTCACCCAATGTAAAATAAATCTACCCGTCATATACCCAACCTCAGTACTCACATACTAGTGTGGGTGGATAACTAACCCCACACTCATATCAAATATCCTGAAGACTATGAGGTATCTCATGATCCCATCATTTCCTAACCTCTAGTTCTATGTGGACACCTATGATTTTTCATTCCATTTCCATCACTACACCATACTCATGGGATCTAAGGGAAACTAACTCAACGTCCAAAATTTCTATCTACATCACATAATTTATACATTTCATGGGATTTAGGTTTTTCTAAATTGACATTTTGAATCAATAACTTGACTATTGGCATATAAGGCATCTAGACAGTATCTAAGTGTCTACCATATCCCATGAATTAGTGTTCATTTCATGATATTTCAACAAAATAATTGATTTTATTTGTAAATATATGTTTGATTGTTCTAAATTGGTGAGACCACACATCATATGTGTATATAAAATGCATAATGAATAACAATTTGTTTAATTACCACCTAATTAATACACTAAGTGATTCCCTTAATTGAAAACTCATCTATCATAATCCAATCTTATCAAATTTTCAAATACACTCATGTCCACACTTATGATCAAATGTGAGGATATATAATGACAAACTAATAATTTTAAAAATTTATTTTAAATTATTAAAACATAATTATAATAGTAATAAATTCCTAAAAATTCATCAGTTGAAATAACCTCTCTAAAACCTTTATCATCAGGGTGTGTTCCACTCATGAAATTCACCCATACCTAGGAAGAAGAAAAAACAAAAAACAAAAATATCTTTTATATATGTTCAATTAAACTAAATTTATCTAATTACCCAATAAAAAACTTATTTTGATATACTATCCATAAAATAGTGATCAACATGATACGTTCATCATAACATCCCCGAACCAGTACACCCTGATCCCATACTAAAAATATAATTTTTAATATTGGTTTTTGATACCTATAAACATGAACCAAGATTAGATGCTCAAAATATGAAAACATCAAAAAAATTATAGGAACACTTAGGGAAATTGTATGTTTTTTTGTTCTAGGGAGTTAGAAAAAACACATACATAAAATTTAACATGTCCTTATGTGTTAATTATTCCCATTATACCCATCATTTATTATCCAATATTAAGCCATTGTAACCACCCACATAAAACCATTCATTAAATGTCTCACATAAAATCATTGTTTATGATATGGGTAAATGAATCATAAGAAGTCTTGGATCAAATCATCAGTATGGGTAAGCATAGGCATTGAAAATTGAATATATTAAATGAGGAAAATATGAGATTAAGGTTATGATAACATATTCCAAGTTCATCATCATAATATAAGACAATTAATTCCCATAAAATTGTAGAACAAAAAAAATTAGGCGTGGAATAAATATTTAACAAAAAATGAGAGGCATACGGGTCAAAAATTGTGAGACTTGTGAAAATAATCATTGATTAATGGAAAAATTATAATATATTTCAAGTATAATAAAAATATTTTGGTAACATTTAATATCTAACATTCTCCATGGAATCACCTAAATGTAATAAATCCAACATTTTCTTAAGAGTAATGTACAATAGTTAACTTAATAATCTCTTAGGAGAAACTCATACTCTACAAAAACAATTATCAATTAGGATTGACATACAATAGTTAATTCCAACATCTATTTAGAGAAAAATAAAATATTTTATTTTATTTATTTACCTAACACATTATATGGCTATAATTGAGCCAACCTACATTAGTTTATACCATAACCACTAGTCCTTGTATTATAAACTAAAAAACATCCTCGGTTTATATAGAATCCACCCTTAAATAATCTATACAATTTTCCAAGTATCATAGAATGATTTTTTATAAATAATATACTTTTCAACATAACGCCCTTCAAAACAACATATTCTATTTTAGATTGATTAACCTATAGAAATGAAATGGGTTCCTTGAAAATACCTTTAAAATGATCAAAATCCAACTAAAAATAGTTAAAGGATCATATTATTGTAATATATCCCCATTTGATAATAGGAAAACCATAAAGGATATTTTCATAAGTTATATATAAATTTTAAATATCATTTAACACATTTGTTTGAAAATAGGGAAAATATCCATTATTTTTTACAATGTTTTTTTATAAAATCCATGAATATTGAGAAAAATATCTTCATTGAAAATAATCATGAATGGTTTAAAAATAAACTTTAATGAAATTAATAGTTATGAACATATGAAAATCCATTCAAATATCACACAATAAAACAATAATACATTCCACACATCTGGTAAAAACCAAAAGTTCCCTATTTAGAAAATAAAAAAGTGATTCTGTTTAAACTATTTTAAATAATGTCAATTATAGTTTAAAATTATTGTAAATTCCATTGTTTCATATAAGAAAATTCTTGAAAACATTTAAAAAACATGGTTATGAAATAGAAATTTTTCCTGAACAATAAGATAAGTAAGGTCGGTTTTTTCATAAATATGGTCTTTAAATCTTCATAAAAAAAGATATGAAAATTAAATTAAATCAAGTATAACTAAAAATTTACAAAAGGATGAGATAATATATGTGGTTTAAGAAATTATGATCATAAAATTTACCCCAATTAAACACTAAAAATAAATGATCCAAAATATATATGATATTTTAACAGAAAGACTATGAATTTATTAACTTTCAAATCAAAAGTCATTGGATGGATTAATATGAAAAATATCTTTAAAAACATTAATTAAATTAATTAATATGTAAAAATTCATTCATGGGGTATTAGGTACACCATAAAAAGAAATCATTGTCAAAAACATGAAACATGTACAAGGAAAATGATATGGAGACCATGAAACCCCATACATTTTAAGTGATAATTAATTTATGTCATGATTATGTGAACATGTTAAATTCCTCATATAACAATAAAAATGTATCAAAAAATGATTTATAGATAAATTTAAACATAATCATGGAATAATAATGTTAATGAATATGTTGTAAAACAGAATGACTGGATTTGAGTTATAGAACACCTTACAATGATCATAACATATAAAGGAAAATTAATTAATGAAATGAGTGTGTGTAAAAAAATTAAATGTGCATATTAAATTCTAAATAAATCATAAAATAATCATAGGTCATTACACACATAATCATGGAATATCATAGAAAATGATGATGTAATATAAGTCAATGAAAATAAATTGAGTGAGGAAACCCCTTACCCAAAATAAAAACCTACTATATATGTCATTTATGTTTTTCATATTTAACATATATTAATTATATACATTTTTAATAACCTTTTCTAGGATTATTACATTATCAATAAAACATTATTTTAATTATTTTAATGAGATATTTAATTAATAAATCAGTTATTTCTACACCAATTTTTTAATTTTTAGTTGAAAAATTACATTGGTATGTTGACTATAATGTCCCAAGATTTGGAACTCTCACATGGTCAAGAAGGGTTGGTTATTATACCTCAATAATGCCACCGTGTATGGTAGAGGCTTCCAACTAGTAGTGAGGGTGTGATATGTATAGTGTGTATACTATATCCCCTTATATGAAGACCAATACAGTGGAATAATCCATAATAATAAATATGAGAGTAACAAAAAAAATAATATATAATAAAAATAGGGAATTAAAGGATAATCCAATAAACAAATAATGAAGAATCATGTAATGATAATCTGATATTTATCTAAATTTCAAAATGAAAACAATAAAAATAAAAGAAACGAATGTTACAAAATAATCCCAAAATACCCTGATATTTAACCCCATGTCAGACTCATCTCAAAACTGTAGCCCATCCAGCATGAAACAAAAGAATCATAAATAAGGTATCATTACCTTGTCCAAACCCAAATCCATTTAAATTGATCAGGTAACAAAAAACCTTGAATAGCGTGTGAGTAAAACTCAATAGGTCGACACCATTATGTCTAATCATAACCAGTCTGATAATAATTATATATAATATAACAATAAACATGTGTATTAATTAATAAATTAATATAATATATCAATCAATGTGATTTGACACCATAAAATAATGTCTATGACAATGTAACACAACCATTCCAACCATATCTATATATCCCTGTAAAATCACACAAATCTTGTCCAAGCCTATTATATAATAATTTCATCATGGGGTTGTGCAGAGTCTGCTTGATTATGCATTTCAGCATGGGACTGGGAAGAGCCTACATAATATAATAATTACGGAATGGGACTGGGTAGATCATTCTCAACATATTCATTAGAACACGGGACTAGGTAAAGCTCTCTCAATATAAGTATTCCAGCATGGGATAGGGTAGAGTCCTCTCAATACAATCATTACAACATGGTACCAGGTCGAGCCCACTCAATATAAGCATAACATCATCACTGAGAAAACCCCTAAATATAAACATTAGAATATGCACTCAACAAGTCATAACAGGATTGATATATCAATATCACATCATACATCTCAACGGTCAATTATGAAAAGTACCATTTTTCTTTCAATTACACTTCATTTATATCACAAATGATCGAAAGTCATAACAATAAAATATAATTTATTACTTAGGGAATCTATATCAAACAGTCACATATCGTATCATGTAATGATAAACACACTTTAAAACATTATCCATGTTCTTATTATTCAAATACATGCTCACACGAGGGGTATTCATAAGTGAGGTCACATAAATAGTTGATATTAATGTTATCTAACCAATATTTCAATCCATGATTTACATTAAATAAAACGATTAATTAGAGTTCATGTTATGTTGGTAAAATCTCAATACTAAATATAATTCACAATTAAATAGATCATATATTTAGGTTTAGTCTCCCTAATTTTAATGGTAGATTAACACAGTGCTTCGAATGGTAAACACCAATAAGGAAAAAGGCACAAAAAAATCACAAGAAGAACCTAGATCAATCCATGTTAAGATAAAAACCCCCAAACAAGGCCATGGTCAAAAATATTTCACTAAAGTAACATTGAATAATATAAGAGAAGGTAAAACTAAGTGGTAACACTCACTAGGGGATCATATGTATAATTTGGAAATTTATAAGGGTGTAAGAGACTCCAAAATCTCCTGGAGTTCTCCCAAAGATCGAGAGGAGGAAAGGTTGTACAAAAAAAATAAAACAATCATATGAATGGTAGGCATAAAAATGTAGAGTCCATGAATAATATGGTATGTAACACTTTCACATTTTTTATTTATTA
Organism: Viscum album; assembly: GCA_963277665.1. Classification (NCBI taxonomy): domain Eukaryota; kingdom Viridiplantae; phylum Streptophyta; class Magnoliopsida; order Santalales; family Viscaceae; genus Viscum; species Viscum album. Next base: position 409,907,824 of record OY728156.1, read on the forward strand.
AATAATGATATAATCAAAAAACCCATCACCTCAGGGTTAATATTTATCCCAACCGATACTTAGACAAAATTAATAAGGTTCACAACATGCAATCACTTCACATCATGAGCCAATTAAAAATCAATTTATGGAAGAAATTACACATTGTGTATCATGTACATGGAGTGTATTGGTCCAAAAAATATTTCTTATACCATCATCTATGAAAGTTCTTGATCCACCTCTGATACCTTCTAAACTCATTAGAACCCCTTGTAATCCCGTTTAACACATTTATACCTAGACTATGTTAATTCAAATACACATACATTGCTGAAATTTAGGTGATTTTACTCAAATAATGTTCTTAATCTAGGAATAAGTCTTATCCACCAAGGCTTAATTACAAAGGAAAACACAAAAAAAAATGTGTTTTGTAAAAAACTGAAAGAGGGACATATCTGGAAAAAGATGAGATATTAAAAACAGCCCAATATATTACAACACTTCCTCGAGCTTCTCCAACAATAACTATGGGGTGTCGGTGAATTGGTCCTACCACTATTCTTTCATATTAGACTCCCCTTCCAATGTCTCATCCTAATCACATCTATGCTTCCACAGCACTGAACCAAAGGAATGGTTTTACCCTATAGATACTCCCCCTTACGGTCCTCAATCCATATCTGATGCTCCTCAAAAAACACATCAGCATAATTCTTGACATCCTCTATGTCTACCACATGATATGGGTCTGGATGATATCTCTGAAGCAGCAACACATGAAACATGTTGTTTAGGAAAATGTAGCACTATAGAAGGGGTAATCAGTACGCCACTAGACTGACCCTATCCACTATCTCAAATGACCCAAAAAATGGGTTGTTAGGTTTAACTGTTTCCTCATACGTTGTTTCCCCAACCTAGGTGACACACAAAGGAAAACCTAATGACCAACATCAAACTCCATAGGTTGTATCTAAAGGTCAGCATACAATTTCTACATACTCGGCATAGTCACCAACCACATCTTGATCAACTAAACCTAGTTATATGACTTATGCATGAGATTAGGCCCAGCAAGAATTAGATCACCTGCCTCCAACAAATAATGAGTTGAACAAACAAACTATATATATAAATCCTCAAAATGTATCATCTGTGTCACAAAATATTTCATCCTTCCATTCAACCCGATGCCTGCCCTGGCCCAATACAAGGTTTAAGAGGCATTCTCGATCCTCTCGGGCTGGCGAATAGCACTGAGCATCAAAGAATAATCGATATGGGAATGATTTTCCCCAATAAATACTAAAGTAAATAAATGTAAAAAATCATGTAGAAAAACTAGGGGGATATAAAATCACCTAACATATATAATATATAAACATGATCTAAGATAAAATGTAAATGAAAAAAACTAAAAATTAAAATTAGAACTAATATCAAACTGCAACCAAAACGATCATCATGTGACCACTTGGTCACCAAAAACCATAAGACCAACCTTATCTAATGACTAAACAAACTAAAAACATGAACCTACAAAATATCTTGTGTCTACCGACATAGAGTGGAACAAGTAGGGTGTGAGCATAAACATCTCAGTATCTAAGCACCACAGAGTCCATATATTTCTTTTCCGTAAATATTACACAAACAATGATTTGAAATATATTTATGAAAATAGGTTTTTATCTTTCTAAATGAACAAACAAATATTTACCATTTTTAAAAACAACACAATAAACTTTTCTCTTTCAAACAAGTTTCTACATTAAGAATGCAATTTACACCAAAATAATAATCTAACAATGTGATCAAAAAAGAGATATGCTTAAAACTAAAAAAGAAAAAAAATCAGGAATCAGATAACATTATAAGTAAAATAAGTGAAGAAAAATAAAACATAATAAATAGATATAAATCATGGGAATTTCTTAAACATCTCAAGAAAAAATCAATTGATTTAATTGGTTCGGACTCACCTGCAAGAATATGGTGCAGCTCTATAGTCAATAACCAAACAGCCACTCTAAAAAATCAATCCAATGGAACATCCCACATAGCCTCCCAAGAAAATTGAATGGGTACCATCATAATTAATCATGGTCTATTATAAACTATCACTCCACCCTCTAAATGATTCACATGAATCCCATGATAAGAGTATACATTTAATAGGGAGTTCCTCATACACATGGATAAAAATAATAACCAACAACCACCATGCTTGCCTAGACCAAGCACCGATGCCACCTATGTGATGACCCTCTTCTCAGAGGGTCCACCATAGAGGTTCCCATTACCAAAAAATCCATTCACAAATGAAAATAAAAACTTAATATCATAAGAGTTTCAAAATCAATTTCCAAAACATATCAAGTTATCAACTGAGACATTACATTTTCTAAACCATATCTAATTTTCCAAAAACATTTACAAATCCAAGATAAACACACACACACTAGAAAGGTTCCAAATGAGCCTTCATGTAAATTAGAAACCAAACCATGAATCAAGATTCCAAATGGGACAAGATTTAAATAAACACAATTGAAACCATCATTGGTTTTTTTTTATTATCAAGTAACAAATTAGAAATCACTATGGGTTTTAGAAGGACTATTTTTCAAATAATGGTGATGAAAACATAAAAATGGAGAGAGGATAAGGTTCTAAAAATATAGTTCATAGAGATATTCTCAAAAGGAAACCATTATATTTTGTGATCCCATATATATGTACACCTCAAGCACATATGGATATTCCCACATCAAATGGTTCACTAAAAACATCACCACATTTACACAAAATTACAAATTTTGAAACAAAAGGGATTTTCAACCATTTTACATACAACCATAAACCATAAAAGACACCAATATACACACTATATTCAATTCAAAATGAAAACCAAACTACCACTCCTAACCAAGACCAAACATAATCCCAAGAACCCAATTTTACATCCAAAGGCCAAGTTGAATTTTATCAAACATTTTGTAAGAATGTATATTTAGGAATAAATAAGTAAACCTTTTGTAAACCCATTTCCTTCAAAATTCCAACATAAAAATTCAAAAACCATTAACACTGACACATCACATGCAGAAAGATAACATTTATAAAAAATATTAAAGCTCAAGAATCAATAGAATGTTCTCAAAAAACTAATGGAAACACCTACCTCAATATCATATAGTTGTGACATAACATCAAGATAGAAATGTGCACACCCCATGAGACAATATTCACACCATAGATTCAAAGGATAATAAGATAAAAAACAACCCTAGCTTTTAGGGTTTGTCAAAGTGATAACCCACCAATAGAGAATCAATAAATAAAGTGAGGAGAATAAGAGGAGAAAATTAGATAAAAACTCAAAGAACTCACCTAAAAATATTGAGTGATCTTCCATAAAGGATGATGATCCAAGGGAGAGGGGTTTGGGATCCCAATTTTTACACCAAAACTAACCAAGGAGGACGAATCCTAGAATGAGATAAAATGAGGGAGGGTAAAAGATGAATTTCCATATTTTTAATGACTTGGATAACTTGCACAGTTTGGCTACATGGTTTGAAAAACCATTCACCAAAAATGTTCATCCTAATGAAAAGAAGGGACAAATCTTTGGTTTGGCCACACTGTTTGAGAAATCATGCTCCAACCATGTGCCATAGTTATTTAAATAATTGTATAAACCCTCGCACGCATTTCGTAGGGTTTCTTCTAACCGTGCACAAGCCGCGTACCAGTCCCTTGACACCCAAAATTTTTTTTCACAATTACTCCTTAGCCCCGTAAGGTTTTTCCCAAACCCTATGCAAGCCATGATTGGATAACCATGCAAGAAGGAAAACAACTGAAAATTACCCCAACCTCAATTGGTCGAACAGTTTACCTTAAAATTGTGCACACAAACTATAAATAAGGCCAAAATTCACCTGAAATTTCTAAAGACAAAAAATAATGTTAGGATCTCAAAATGAACATCAACCAAAAGACCCCACACAAATAATAAAATAAAATAATTTATAAACTATAATTGAGGTGTGAAAATTATACCCACCACAAACACTTTATTCAATAATAATGTCACCCAGCAGAACATGGATCAAAATATGAACTCAGAACCAAATGAGGATGAAAAAAACCATGAACCTTGGTGTGACCATTCACTAAGTCACACCCAACCGCTCTATAGAAAAACCAAATCAAGGAGAACCACAAAGAAGGTTCTTTTTTCTAAATGAATCAAACTTATTACAATGGAACTGACACCAGGAAACCCAATATGAACTAACCCGAAAATTCTCTAAACAAGCTAAACAACATCATCACATGGATCAGAAACTCCTAACCTGAACCAAAAATCACACCATAAAGGGAAACCCAAGGAATAAACTTGAACCAAAAATGAACTAAACCAAAATTCATCATTTCCACAAGAAAAATTTATCTCTAAAATGAGCACAACCAAGAACCTAATCCAATCCCCAAATAGGGATAATCACACACCATAATGAACAATAATTAAATAATCACATTTCAAATTTTAAAACCACTAGAATTAAAAAATAAAAAGACCACAAAGTTGCTTACATAAAATATTATCCTACAATGACCAGTGAAACTAAAATGGAGGAACTAAAACTGGATATTATCCGATATTAGAGAATAAAATATGGGCCAACCACTCCACCACACCTATGATTCCTGACTATATGAAGATATCCACTCCTGGACCTATGGTTGTATCCCAAATGTGTTGAACTATCTTCTTCCCCACATTCAAGATCTGACACCCTCTGATTGAAGATTATTCTTCTGGAAATTATTATTATAAGACTTATTTGGATGACCCAATGGACACAATGATGAAATGCATTCAGAGGTGTCACGACCCGTCCCAGTGGGGCCTGAGCCACAACTCCCCAAGCCCACCTCCAATAGGCCAGGGGCGGTGACTAGCACCGAGTAGGCATTCTACTAACATGGGAGGCATTACTTATAACATGTACACATGAACACACATCTCCAAGCCCACAAAGCTGAAAAGTAAAAACTACTAAAAAATGGAAAAGAAGCATGCATACACTAAAACCCAACCCCGGAGTATGAAAGGAAAGTAAAGTGCAAGAAAGTAAAACCCTGGGCCAAAAGTACAAGCCCACCAGAAAGAAAGTCTGTAACAAAGTCCAACCTGTAAGTAAAGGTACTGGGACTACAATTTGTGGTCGTAGGAACACACCTCATCCTTTCTAATCTCACTGAACACCATCTGGTCCTGGTACACCTAGAATCATGTCAAAGGCTTGCTCGTCTGCACAAGACATGATACGTGCGGGAAAAGCCCGTGCATAGGTGAGTATAACAATACCCAGTAGGACACCCCGAAACCACAAAGGAAATACAACAAGGGAAAATACCACAATGAAAGATACAGTCATCTCTACACAGTATATGTCTACTGAACATATAACAAGAATATCCAGATATACTCATACACAAACAACCATCACGATACTGCCACTAGGATCTAGCTCAAAGATTCTACTAAGCATGCAACCGGGATAACACACTCCTAGGTCTGAAGAGAGAGATTAGAAGTACTCGATCCAGGAGAACACACTCCACAATTACCTTGAGAACATGATGCTAAGATGAGGATCACATCCAAGTCATGGGGTTATTCTGACAACTCAGTCTAAGCTAATCCACTAAGCAGAGGATCGACGCCTGAGTAAAGTTGGTCAAATCGATACCAAGAACTCTACCTAGGGTTCCAGGAATGAATAGAGGATCCAGCTCTAAGTCTCATAAAGGGGATTCCAACAACTCTATTCAGGAAGTTTTGCTGAAGGGATCATACTCCTGTATAAAGGAAATGATACCAGAACCTTCATGGGATAACCAAGGGCACGAACCCTAAGAACTTGTCCAAGTCACAGAAGACAAGTGGCTCAATCCATGAAGAAAAGGTTACACGGCATGTACTATGGTTACACGTTGTGTTCCTTGACCCCGGGTACTGCCCGTGTAAACGGCCCGTGTCATTCGTTCAAGCTGTGTAAAACCAAACTACACGGCATGTAGAAAAGGTACACGGCATGTTCCTTGACCCCGGGTACTGCCCGTGTAGCCGGCCCGTGTACCAGCACGCGGGGTATCCCGTGTATCTGGTCGGGTCTAGCCGGGGAGGGGTATACACAGTGTGTCCTTGGCCTTGTACCCTGACTGTGTCCGTGTACTCCTGGAGTACACGCCATTTAATCCCGCTGATGAACACATGTCGTGTATCCCATACTACACAGCGTGTAGTCGGGAAATTTCCAGAAGCGTCGTCTTCCTCCGTGCGCCTCGGCTAATCCTCCGGATCTTGATCTCTCGTCCGTTCGTCCCAATACTCTAGGGATTGGTTTGGTTCGTCATAAGAACACCACGACAGGTGTTTTCGGCCTTTAAAAAGGATCATAAACCACGAACGATCCATCTGAAGAAAAACACCCAAAAACTCCTAACTCTCGATCTGCTCCGAATCATCCACCGATATCGCCATCTCACCTCCATGACCCCGTTCTGGGTTTGGATCCACAGTTTGGGATCGTTGCGTTGCATAACAGATGTGCAACGATCCGTCATTCATCTCCCCATGAAGAACGTGAAGAACGCAGCGAAGAACGTGATAATTTGGGGAAGAAGAACACAACAAAATCGAGAGGGACGAACCTCGATCAATGTTCTTGTCGATCTTGGTCTGTCACCATTAAAAGGTTGAACAAAACCAAAACAATTTCAAGAATAAAATTCCAAAAATTCCTTCACAATCCCATCCCATAAGAACGATAGATCCGTGGGACAATATGTTCATGGATTAGTCCTCTTTCATCATGGAAATCAAAAATGGGGAAGAAATCACAAACAAACATCTTACCTGGATTTCCGTGGCATTCATTGGCGAAGATCCGGTCACCGCATCGTCGTCACCGCGTCGGGAGGTTTTCTTCAGAGCCTCCAGGGCCGCCAAGGGTTTCAGGGTTATGAGGTTTGTAACCCTGGACCCTGTGCAAGCCTTTATTTAAAAAGGAGGATATCCGCTACAATATATTTAATAGAATCTCGCTGTAGAAATAAAATATTTTCATTAAATATTTTATTACTCTTATGTCAAAAAACTAGATTTCACCACTGACCCACGCCGGCCGATGTTAGGCCTCGCCTAAGGTAAACATTTTGTTCTGAACACAATGGTGCCCTCATATTTCTGATCCGAGCACCTGTTCAGAAGTTATTACACTTTTTCAAGAAAACTGCACGCGCATGTTATTTAATTATTAAATTAAATTCAAACATTTGTTCCGGGCTCATCAGGCCTCGGAACTACACGCCGTCTCAGAGCCTAGTCTCGAATTAATTCCCATATAATATTAAAATAATACATGGAGAAATCTGGGACATTACATCACACCTACCTTAGGGATTTTACGTCCCTGAAAAGCCAAAACAGAGGCTACTCAAAAAGATGTGGGTACTGCATGTGAATATGAGCCTCCCGCTCCCACGTGCTCTCCTGAAGATCCCCGTACTGCCATCGGATACGCACCAAGGGAATATCTCACCCATGAAGGATCTTCTCCTTCCGATCCTCGATCTCCACTGCGTACTCAACAAAGGTCACTCCATCATCGATGTCCAGCTCGCCCCATTCGATGACGTGTGATGGATCATGCACGTACCTCCGTAGCTGTGACACATGGAAGACGTTGTGTACCTGGTCCATCTGAGGAGGTATATCCAAGCGATTCTCCACCTCCCAAACTCTACTTAGAATCTGAAAAGGGACAATGAACCTCGGAGATAGCTTGCCGCCTTGACCAAATCTCCACAATCCCCGTCGAGGTGAGACCCGAAGGAACACATGGTTTCCTTCCTCGAACTCCAAGGGCCTCCACCTCTTATCGGCATAAGACTTTTTCCAACTCTTTGTAGTCTTCATCTTCTCCTGGATGAACTGCACCTTCTCTGAAGTAGCTCTCACCATCTCTGGGCCCATGAGTGCTGACTCTCCTGGGTCTGTCCAGCAAAGTGGTGACCTTCAAGTTTTTCCGTACAGAGCCTCGAATGGTGCCATTCCAATAGTGGAATGATAACTGTTGTTATAAGAAAATTACACCAGTGGTAGGTGATCCTCCCAGCTACGACCGAAGTCAAGTATCTAAGCTTGAATAATATCTTCAAGGACCTAAATGGTCCGCTCTGTCTGACCATCAGTCTGGGGATGAAATGCTGTGCTCAAGCGCAACTGAGTCCCAAAAGCTTCCTGCAATCCCTTCCACAACTGGGATGTGAAACGAGCATCACGATCTGAGACGATCGTGGATGGCACTCCATGAAGTCAGACTATCTCTTTCATGTATAGGCGTCCCAAGCTCTCTACTGAACTCTGCTCCCGTATGGATAGGAAGTGGGCTGACTTGGTGAGTCGATCAACGATCACCAAGATGGCATCGTGTCCCTTGGACGTACGTGGTAGACCCGTCATGAACTCCATGTATATCCCATCCCACTTCCACTCTGGAACCTAAAGGGGCTGAGTCAAACTTGCTGGAACCTGGTGCTTAGCCTTTACTTGCTAACAAGTAAGGCACTGAGAGACAGACTTTGCCACACCCTTCTTCATTCCTAGCCACCAGAACTGACGTCAGAGTTACTGATACATCTTTGTTACGCCCAGATGCACTTCCAAAGGGGATGTATGAAACTTCCTCAAAACCTCCTCTCATAATGTCACTAGTACTACTGTGCACCCTCTGAAAAGAACAACGTGCTCCCCACCTACTGAATATCCATCAGCAGCATTACCTGTGGATATCTGAGCATGTAGAGTCTCACAGCTAGCATCCTCACGTTGTGTGTCCCTGAATCACTGTAAGAGTGGAGGGGTAACAACCATCAACTGAAGGTAATCTCTCTAATCTTCATCCATGAAGGATAACTATAAGGAGGCCAACTGCCTCTTGGCCTCATCCAGCCACAGCGAACTGGATTTCCTACTGAGAGCATCTTCCACCACGTTTCCCTTTCCAGGGGTATAAACGATCTCAAAGTCGTAATCCTGGAGGAACTCAAGCCATCGCCTCTGTCTCAAATTCAGATCCTTCTAAGAAAAGATATATATGAGACTCTTGTGATTAGAGTATATGGTAAACCGCTCGCCCATCAGGTAGTTCCGCCACATCTTCAATGCGAAAACTACCGCTGCCAACTCAAGATCATGGGTCGCGTAGTTCTGCTCGTGTGGCCTCAACTGACGTGAGCCATAGGCAATCACTACTTGCCTCTGCATCAGGACACAACCAAGCCCGGTTCCTGATGCATCGCAGAACACTACTTACTCGACACCCTCTTCTGGTAATCTCAGGATTGGGGCGCTCGTCAAACTCTGTCTCAACTTCTAGAAAGCCTGCTGGCATCTCTCAGTCCACACGAAAGGCTGCCCCTTTCAGGTCAAACCTGTCACGGGTGCTGCAATCCTGGAGAAATCAAGGATGAATATCCAATAGTAGCCTGCCAACCCAAGGAAACTCTGCACCTCTGTCATGCTCCGGGGTGGCTCCCATGCTAGCACTGCCTCCACCTTGGCTGGGTCCACTGCTACACCATCTTCTGAGATAACATTTCCCAGAAAGTGGACCTCCTGTAACTAGAACTGACACTTTGAGAGTTTCCCATACAACTGGTGCTCTCAGAGTGTGTCTAGAACCATCCTTAGGTGTCTCGTGTGCTCCTCCTCGGACTCAGAGTACACAAGGATATCATCGATGAAGACCACTACAAACCGGTCTAGGTAGGGCTGAAAGATCCGGTTCATGAGTCCCATGAACACTGTCAGGGTGTTCGTCATGCCGAAGGGAATCACCAAGTACTCATAGTGACCGTAGCGACATCGTAAAGTTGTCTTCGGTATATCCTCATCCCGTACTCACAACTAGTGATATCCTGATCGTAGATCAACCTTCGAGAACCATCGTGCCCCTCTCAACTGGTCAAAGAGGTCATCGATCCTTGGTAGTAGATATCTGTTCTTTACAGTCACCTGATTCAAGCGCCGGCAATCCACACACAGCCTCAAGCTCTCGTCTGCCTTCTTGGAAAACAGCATTGGGGCCGCCCAGAGTGAAACGCTGGGTCTCACAAAGCCCTTCTTCTTCAAGTCGTCCAACTGCACCCTCAACTCATGAAGCTCTACAGGAGCCATCCGATATGCTGATGCTGATATCGGTGTCATCCCGGGTTGCAACTCAATGCATAAATCTATCTCCCGATGGGGAGGTAGCCCAGGGACATCCTCCAGAAAGACTTCCTTGTACTCAGCCACTACTGCTGGAAACTGGAAACTCGTAACATCTATTGCGCCAAGGGCTAGGCTAGCCAACTAATGTGAAATCGGTTGTGCCCTCCTATGCACGAATCCATCCTGTGTTGTCTGGGTCTCTCTTTCACTGAAAAAAGAGAACCTCGTTCCATCACTGCGAACACACCGCACCCTTCGCCTGAAACAGTCGATATGGGCATGAACTGTGGATAGCCAATCCATACCAAGAATGACATTGTAAGGCCTCGATGCTACCACCAAGAGGTTCCAACCAAAACTCTCACCTACAAGGGTCAGGTCACACTATCTACAGAGGTGTGTGATCTCTGAATCTTCTCTAGTCGGTGTTTCTAAGCATAAGGGTCAAGTCAATGGCTCAACTGGAATCTCAAGGTCTCGAACAAGATAAGCAGCCAGAAAGGAATGACTAGCACCTGTGTCTATCAATACAGCATCCAAAGTAGAAAAGACACAGATAGTACCTCTAATCATTCCGGTAGTACCTGGTTCATAAGCCTTTGTCGCCTACAGCTTTCCCTGCCTATGTCCACCAGCTCCCTAGGCCTGAGGTGGACCTCCTGGGGGTGGTGGTGAAAAAGGGTCAAAACGCCGACCACCTCCAGCTACTCTCCCAGCTCCCCTACCACGTCCGTTGACCCGCAGATATGTCTTCTCCACATGTGGCCTATGCCTCGGTGGTCCATCCACTTCTCTCGTGTCAATAGTATGGCGGGTCGGACAATCCAGAGTGAGATGTCCCCTACCATCACATGAGTAGCATTGCCTCTCTCGAGGCTGGCTGGATGGACCCTGCGAACCCTGTACGGCAGATCCTCTGTCCTGGGATCTCCTCTGAAAACATCTCCCACGCTTGGGTCCCTGATGTCGGCTCCTTGCTGCCGAGGTTTCTGTTCCAGCTCGCCCACTACTGGCATCTGTCGGCTTTCTCTGCTCTTCCAAGAAGCTCTCAGCCATCAGAGCCCACTTGAGAACCCGATCATAAGTAGGAATTCTCATAGGGATGATGCTAGCTCGGATATCTCTACGCAAGCCTCACTCAAAAGTCCGATATCTGAAGTACTAATCTCTGACCATATCCATCGAGTACCGCGAGAGGTCGGTAAACCTTGACGAATAGTCAGCCACCGTCATGGTTCCCTGCTAAAGCTAAAGAAGCTCCTGTATGTGTACTGCTCTCAGGGTAACCGGTGAAAACTTCTCTCTGAAGAGACTCTCAAACTCCGACCAAGCGAGTGTCACCTCGTCATGAGTTTGGATAACCAAACTCCACCATCGTCCTGCCAAGCCCTGCAGAAGGCTTGCTGCCAAGATCACCATCTGGTCTGTCGGTGTCCTGACCAAATGGAAGACTCTGGTCACCACCACAAACCAGTCCTCTGCTGCCTGAGGGTCAGGCTTGCCTCGAAACCTGAGGGGTCTCTGTCTCTGAAACTTGTAGAGTGCACTCAGCCTGTGCTCCTCCTCTACTGGTACAGCAGGCACTAAACACTGCTCCACAGGTGGCGGGATAACTGGCACACCACCTGGTGGTAAAACTGGGGGATCCGGTCCCTGTATCGAGGCTTCATCACTAAGGGGGTCATCCTCGTGATCGAGCTGCTGGATCCTAGCGGGTGTGCGTCGCGGAGGCATCCTGTTAAAGAAACAAGATGTATCTCAGTCAGTGAGTATATCTGGAGAGCTGACTCAAAAAGGACATGGAAACCACAACCCATTCCTATATGATGCATGTACCATTATTATCCCTCCAACTAGTGTTCTAATGTTCTGAGTCTAAAAGCAAGTTATCAAAGTCCTGGTGTATGGATACGTCTGCCGCCCCCACCAACACTGGGGTCCCTGGCCTGAAAGCCGAACTTGAAACACATAACACTGTTGCCCCACACCAACTCACAGACTCTCGGCCCTAAGGTAGAACCGACCACCTCTGATACCACTCTATCACGACCCGTCCCAGTGGGGCCTGAGTCGCAACTCCCCAATCCTTCCTCCAATAAGCCAGGGGCTGGTGACTAGCACCGAGTAGGCATGCTACTAACATGGGAGGCATTTCCTATAACCTGTACACACGCACACACATCTCCAAGCCCACAAAGCTGAAAAGTAAAAACTACTAAAAAATAGAAAAGATTCATGCATACACTAAAACCCAACCACAGAGTACAACAGGAATGTAAAGTGCAAGAAAGTAAAACCCTGGGCCAAAAGAACAATCCCACCAGAAAGAAAGTCTGTAACAAAGTTTAACCTGTAAGGAAAGGTACTGGGACTGCAATTTGTGGCCATAGGAACACACCTCGGCCTGTCTGATCTCACTGAACACCTTCTGATCCTGGTCTGCCTAGAATCCTGTCAAAGACTCGCTCGTCTGCAAAAGACACGATACGTGCAAGAAAATCCCATGTAGGGGTGAGTATGACAATACCCAGTAGGACACCCCGAAACCACAAAGGAAATACAACAAGGGAAAATACCACAAAGAAAGATACAGTCATCTCTACACAGCATATGTCTACCAAACATATAACAAGAATATCCAGATATACTCATACACAAACGACCATCACGATACTGCCACTAGGATCCAGCTCGAAGATTCCACTAAGCATGAAACTAGGAGAACACACACCTAGGTCTGAAGAGAGAGATTAGATGTACTCGTTCCGGGAGAACACACTCCACAAGTACCTTGAGAACATGATGCTCAGATGAGGATCACATCCAAGTCATGGGGTGATTCCGACAACTCAGTCTGAGCTAATCCGCTAAGCATAGGATCGGTGCCCGAGTAAAGTTGGTCACGTCGATACCAAGAACTCTACCTAGGGTTCCAGGAATGAATAGAGGATCCGGATCTAAGTCTCATAAAGAGGATTCCAACAACTCCATTCAGGAATTTCTGCTGAAGGGGTCATACTCCTGTATAAAATAAATGATACCATAACCTTCAGGGGATAACCAAGGGCACGAACCCTAAGAACTGGTCCAAGTCATAGAAGACAAGTGGCTCAATCCATGAAGAAAAGGTTACACGATGTGTAGTATGGTTACACGTTGTGTTCCTTGACCTGAGGTACTGCCCGTGTAAATGGCCCTTGTCATTCGTTCAATCTGTGTAAAACCAAAATACACGGCATATAGAAAAGGTACACACCGTGTTCCTTGACCCCGGGTACTGCCCGTTTAGCTGGCCCGTGTACCAGCACACGGGGTATCCCATGTATCTTGTCGGGTCTGGCCGGGGAGGGGTATACACGGCGTGTCCTTGGCTGTGTACCCTGCCCGTGTCTGTGTACTCCCGGAGTATATGAAATGCAATCCCGCCGACGAACACACGCCGGGTATCCCATACTACACGGCGTGTAGTTGGGAAATTTCCAGAAGCGTCGTCTTCCTCCGCACACCTCGGCTAATCCTCCGGATCTTGATCTCTCATCCGTTCGTCCCGATACTCTAGGGATTGGTTAGGTTCTTCATACGAACACCGTGACGAGTGTTTTGGGCCTTTAAAAAGGATCATAAACCTCAAACGATCCATCCAAAGAAAAACGCCCGAAAACTCATAACTCTCGATCCGCTCTGAATCGTCCGCCGATATCATCGTCGCACCTCTGTGACCCCGTTCCGGGTTTGAATCCACAGTTTGGGATTTTTGCATCATAGAATGGATGCGCAACGATCCGTCGTTCATCGCCCCATGAAGAACGCAAAGAACGCAGAGAAGAACATGAGAATTTTGGGAAGAAGAACACAACAAAATTGAGAGGGACGAACCTCGATCGATGTTCGTGTTGAGCTTTGTCTGTCACCATTTGGTGGTTGAACGAAACCAAAACAATTTCAAGAATCAAATTCCCACAATTCCCGCACAATCTCATCCCAAAAGAATGATCGGTTCGCGTGCTAATCTATCCGTGGATTAGTCCGCGTTCATCGTGGAAATCAAAAACGGGGAAGAAATCATAAACAAACATCCTACCTGGATTTCTTTGGCGTTCGTTGGTGAAGATCCGGTCACCGCGTCGTCGTCGCCGCGTCGAGAGGTTTTCTCCAGAGCCTCCAGGGCCGCGAAGGGTTTCAGGGTTATGAGGTTTGTAACCCTGGACCCTGTGCAAGCCTTTATTTAAAAAGGAGGATATCCGCTGCAATAGATTTAATAGAATCTCGCTGTAGAAATAAAATATTTTCATTGAATATTTTATTACTCTTATGTCAAAAAAATAGATTTCACCACCGACCCGCGCCAGCCAATGTTAGGCCTTTCCTAAGGTAAAAACATTGTTCTGAACGCAATGGTGCCCTCAGATTTCTGATCCGAGCAACTGTTCAAGAGTTATTCCACTTTTTCAGGAAAACCGCACGTGGGCGTTATTTAATTATTAAATTAAATTCAAACATTTGTTCCGGGCTCACTGGGCCTCGGAACTGCATGTCGTCTCAGAGCATGGCCTCAAATTAATTCCCATATAATATTAAAATAATACATGGAGAAATTCGGGACATTACAAGAGGACTATGAAAATACAGCTTCAAATGAATGAGCTAATCATATTGAAAGCACACTAATGAGATGTCTAATAAACAATAAGTCAGACCTGATGAAGAAGACACCACACAAATAGTTTCCTCTAGAAAATTGTCCTCTCCATATAGGTAAACTCCAAGAACGTTATGAGAAACTTCATTTAAAACCACTACCAACTGACACTAGGAACTACTTATACGAGAAATAACACATCCACTAATTTCTCAAAATGAAATTCATTGAAAGAAAAGAATCACTCCTTGATCTCTAGATAAAGACTTGAAATGAATAGAGGATCTTTTAGCTAATATTATAACACTATCTCTAGAGATAAGGAAGCCAACTCCTTGAAATGATCAACAAAGGCCTTCACCATCTACTGACCCATATGAACACCAAAAAACTCTGCCACTTTCTTCATCTACCCCTCCTTAGGAATAAACCATTAGATAAAAGTTGTCTTAAACACTGCCCAAGACATTACAACTTACAACGACTGAAAAATGATCACCATCCAATGAACCAAACTTATACCATCAAATGAACTCAGAACTGCATGCACTCTCACATCATTGGTAGTTCCCAATAACCTGAAGATATCTTCAACTTTATTAATCCATTAAACAACATCAAACATACCTTTATCACCATAGAATACTGGAAACAACCAAAAATATCTCAACTCTACCACCCCACTCAAATTCTAGGTGTGGCTGAAAACTAAATATAACTCACTAGAAACATTGGGGACCTTTTTGGGGGGAATACTCTGAGAAAAATAAATACACAAAACTAAATTCAACATCCAACGAAAACTCAACCAAAAATGACATGCCAAAAAAATCAATCATCTCATAGAACAAAAATAATGAGACATGGAATAAATATTTAACAAAAAATGAGAGGCATATGGGTCAAAAATCATGATCCATGTGAAAATAATCCTTGATCAATGGAAACATTCTAATATATTTCAAGTATAATAAAACTATTCGAGTAACATGGAATATATAAAAATTTACCATGGAATCAACTAAATAGGATAAATCCAAAATTATCTTAAGAGTAATATACAATAGTTAAATTAATAATCTCTTAGGATCAACTCATACTCTACAAACACATTTATCAATTAGGATTAACTTAAAATATTTAATTTCATCATCTCTTAGGAGTAACATACAATATTTTATTTTATTTACCTAACACATTTTATGGCCATAATAGAACCACTCTACATTAGTTTATACCATAACTACTACTCCTTGGATTATAAAGAAAAAAATCATCCTTAGTTTATATATAATCCAACCTTAAATCATTTATACAAATTTCCAAGTACCATAGAATGAAAAAAAAATTAAAATCCTTTACTTTTCAACATAAATCCTTTCAAAACACGATCTTCTCTTTTAGATTGATAAACCTATCGAAATAAAATGGGTTCTTTGAAAATATCCTTACAAGAATCATAATCCAAATAAAAAAAGTAAAAGGACCGTATTATTTTTATATATCCCCATTTGATCATAGAAAAACCATAAAGAATATTTTCATAAATTAAATATACAAGAGAAAGATCATTTAACAAATTTATTTTAAAATAGGGAAAATATCAATTTTTTTTGAAATAGTTTTATTAATTAAATATATGAATATTCAAAAAAATATCTTCTTTGAAAATAACCATCAATGTCTGAAAAATAAACTTCAATGAAAGGAATAGTTAGGAACATATGAAAATACATTCAAATAGGATACATTAAAAAAATAATCCATTATACACATATGTTAAAAACCAAAGGTCCCTATTTAGAAAATGAAAAAATGATATATATTTTAAATAATGTCAACTATAGTTTAAAATTACTATAAAAAAATTATTTTATATAAAATACATTCTTGAAAACATTTAAAAAACATGTATATGAAATAAGAATTATTCATTATCAATAAGATAAATAAGGTTGGTTTTTCCTTAAATATGGTCTTTTAATATTCATAAATAAAAAAGATATGAAAATTAAATTAAATAATTTAAAAAAAATTACCAAATAATAAGAAAATAGACACGTTTTAGGAAATTATGATCATAAAATTTCCCCCAATGGAACACTAAACATAAATGATCCCAAAAATACATGATATTTTACCATAAAGGCTTCATGAATTTAGTAACTTTAAAATGAAAAGTCATTGAGTATATTAATATGAAATATATCTATAAATCATATGAATTATATGAATTAATATGTAAAAATTCATTCATGGGGTAGTAGGTACACCATAAAAAGAAATCATGGTCAAAGACATGAAATATGTATAAAGAAAATGATATTGAGACCATGAAAACCCTTAGAAATCTTATTAAATTTGAAGTGATAAGTAATCAATTTCATGATTATGTGAATGTATGAAATTCCAGATAAAACAAAGGAAATGTATCGTAAAAAAATTTATAGATAAATTGACACATAATCATGGAGTAATAAAGTCAATGAATAAGTTATAAAACACAATGAATGGAATTTGAGTTATGGAACACCTTAAAATGGTCATAACATAGATAGGAAAGTTAATTAATGAAATAATTATGTGTAACAAATTTAAATACAGGTTTTAAATTATAAATAAAGCATAAAATAATCATAATTAATTACACACATAATCAAGGAATAACATAGAAAATGATGAAGTAATTTAAGTAAATGAAAAGAAATTGATTGGGGAAACCCCTTACCCAAAATAAAAACCTACTATATTTTTCATTTATGTTTTATATATTAAACATATATCAATTATTTAATTTTTTAATAACATTTTCTAAGATTATTACTTAATCAATAAAAAATTATTTTAATTATTTCAATGATATATTTAACTAAGAAATCGGTTAAGTCTCCGCTAGGAGTACAATTTGTAGTTGAAAAATTACATTGGTATGTTGACTATAAAGTAAAAATATTTGGCACTCTCACATGTTCAAAATGGTTTGGTTATTGTACCTCAATCATGCCTCCTCATACGATAGAGGCTTTCAATTAGTAGTGAGGGTGTGATATTTATTGTGAGGTGACTATATCCCATGATATAGAGTCCAATACAATGCAGTAATCCATAATAATAAATATGGGAGTAACAGAAAAACAAAAAAAATAGTATATAATACAACTAGTGAATTAAAGGATGAAGAAATAAACAAATAAGGAAAATTCATGTAATTAAAATGTGATATTTATCTAAATTTCAAAATGAAAATGATACAAATAACAGAAAATGATGTCACTAAATAATCCCAAAATACCCCAGTCTCAAACCCCATGTCAGACTCATCTCTAAACTCTAGCCCATCCAGCATGCAATAAAAGAATTATAAATATGGTCTCATTCCCTTTTCCAAACATGAATCTATGTAATTTGATCAGGTAACAAAAAAACTGAATAGGGTGTGAGTAAAACTGAATAGGTCAACACCAATGTGTTAATCATAACCATTCTGATAATAATTATATGCAATAAAGTGATAAACATGTGTATCAATTAATAAATTAATATAATATATCAATCAACACGATTTGACACCATGATAGAATGTATATGATCATGCAACACAACCATTCCAACCACATCCATATATCCTTGGAAAAATCACACAAATTTTGTTCTTGCCTGTTATATACTAATTTCATCATGGGGTTAGGTAGAGTCTTCTTGATATAATCATTTCAGCATGGGGTTGGGCAGAGCAAACTTAAGACAATAATTACTGAATGTTACTAGGTATATACTTCTCAATATATTAATTACAATTTGGGACTAGGTAAATCACTCTCAATATAAGAATTACAACATGGATTTGGGTAGAGTCAACTCAATAAAAGCATTACAACATGGGACCCGGTCGAGCCCGCTCAATATAAGAATTACATCATTACTAAGAAAATCCCTAAATATAATCATTACAGGATGTATATATCAATACCACACTGTACATCTCAATGGTCAATTATAAAAATTACCATTTTTTATTCAATTACACTTCAATTATACCATAAATGAGAAAAAGTCATAATAATAAAATATAATTTGTTGACTAGGGATTCTATATCAAACATTCACATAGGACATCATGTCCTGATAAACACACTTTAAACCATTATCAATGTTCTTAGAATTCAAACACTTTCTCACCCAATGGGAATCCATAAGTGAGGTCACATCAATTGTTCATATTAATGGAATCCAACCAATATTTGAATCCATGATTTACCATAAATAAACTGATTAATTAGATTTCATTTTATGTTGGTAAAATCTAAATACTAAATATATTTCACAATTAAATAGACCATATATTTAGGTTTTGTCTCCCTAATTTTAATCAGATAATATCATAGTTCTTCCAATGGTAAATTCCATCAAGTAAAAAGGCACAAAATTTCACAAGAAGAACCTAGATTAAGCCATATTATGAAAAAAAATCAAAACAAATCCATGGTCAAAAACATTTCACTAAAATAACATTTAATAATATAAGAGAAGGTAATATTAATTGGTAATAATCGCCAAGGATCATATGTATAATTGGGAAATTCATAAGGGTGGAAGAGACTCCAAAATCACCTGGAGTTCTCCCAAGGATTGAGAGGAGGAATGGTTGTACCAAAAAATTGAAAGGATCATATGCATGGTAGGATTAAAAATGTTGGGTCATAGAATAACATGGAATATAACACTTTAAAATTTTTTATTTATTAATTAATGATATACTCTAAAAAACCCATTGCCTCTGGGTTAATATTTATCCAAACTGACACATACACGACATTAATTAGGTTCACAACATGCAATCACTTCATGTCATTAACAAATTAAAAACCTATGTATGGAACCAATTACACATCCGGTATAATGTACATGGTGTGTATTGATCCAGAAAATATTTTTCATCTTATCTTCTATTAAAGTGATTGATCCACCTCTGATTCTTTCCAAACTCACTAGAAACCCTCGTAACCCCATTTAACATGTTTATACCTAGAATATATTATTTCAAATACACATACATCGCTAATCATTAGGTAATTTTCCCCAAATAAGGATATTCATCTAGGAACAAGACTCATCCCCCGAGGCTTAATGGATAAGGAAAACTTAAAAAAATAAGTTCTGTGAAAAACTCAGAAAGGGACATATCTAGAAAAAGTTGGGATCTTAAAAAATTCCCACCATATTACAGCTCTTCCTCGAGCTTCTCTAAGAATAAATATGGGGTTTCTGTGAATATTTCTTTCCGTTGTTCTTACATATGAGACTCCCACTCTTAGATATCCTCCTAAACACATCCATGCTTCCACTATACTAAACCAAAGGTATGGTTATAACATATAGATACTATTCATTATGGTCCACAATCTATATCATTTTCTCCTCAACAAATGCATCATCATAATGCTCAATATCCTTGACGTATATCACATGATATGGGTCAGGATAATATCTATGAAGTAGTGACACATGAAACATGTTGTTCATGGAAATGTATCATTGTTGAAGGTATAATCAGTACGCCACTAGACCGAACCTATCCACTATCTCAAACGACCAAAACATATTGGTCTCTAGATTTACCTATTTCATCATATGGTGTTTCCCCAACCTGGGTGACACCCAAAGGAAAACATGTTGACAAACCTAAAAATATTTTGATTGTATTTGATGGTCAGCATACAATTTCTACCTACTCTACATGGTCACCAACCACATATTGACAAAATAAACATGCTTAGATGTCTTTTGAATGAGAATTGGCCCAAAAAGCACTGAATCACTTGCCTCTAATGAATAAAGATTTGAACAAAATTTATGTCTATATAAAGCCTCAAAAGATTTCATCTGTGTCACAAACTAGTTCAGGCATCTATCCGACCTGACACTCGGATTATCCTGATACAAGGCTTAAGAGTCATTTTCAGTCCTCTTAGGATGGAAAATAGCATCAAGCATCAAAGAATAATATAGATGGAAATGATTTCATCCAATAAAAAGTAAAATAAATAAATGAAATAGATCATGTAGAAAAACCAGGAGGATCAAAAAGAACTTAACATAAATAATATATAAACCAGATCCAAAATAAAATGTAAATGAAAAAAACTAAAAATTAAAAATATAACTAATACCAGACTGCTCCGGGCACGATCATCACATGACTACATGGTCACCACCAACCATAAGACCAAGCTTATCTAAGAAATAAATGAACCAAAAACTTGAACCTACAAAATAGATTAGGTATACCAACATAGAGTGGAACAAGTAGGGTGAGAGCATAAACATATCAGTAGATAAGCACCACATTGTCCATATATATCCTTTTCATAAATATTCCCCAAAATGTGGTTGGAAATATATTTATGAAAATGGTTTTTTATATTTTTATTTGAACAAAATCAATTTACCATTTTCTAAAAACAACACAATAAACTTTCTTCTTTCAAATAGGTTTCCATTTTAAGAAAACAATTTACACCAAAAGAAGAATATGACAAGGTGGTCAAAAGGGGTTGTGCTTAAAACTAAATAAGAATAACAAGAAGTAATTATCTAATATCATAGTTAAAATAGGTAAAGAAAAATAAAACATAACAAACAGATAGTAATCATGGTAATTTAATAAACATCTCTATAAGAAATCCATGGATTTACTTGGTTCAGAATCACTTTCCTGAATATGGTGCATCTCTATAGTTAATAACCAAATGGACATTCTAAAACAACCAATCCAATAGAACTTCCCACATGGCCTCCCAGAAAATCTAATGGGTGCCATCATATCTAATCAGGGTCAATTAGAAACTATCACTCCACCCTTTAGATGACGCCCACAAATCCCATGCTAAAAGTAAACATTTAATAGAGATGTCCTCACACACATGGACCAAACCAATAACCCACAACCACAGTGCTTTCCAAGACCAAGAACCAACACCACCTATGTGATGACCCTCTCCTCAGAGGGTCCACCATAGAGCTTCCCATCACCAAACAAGTCATTCACAAATTACAACTAGAATTTCACATCATAATAGTTTAAAAACCAATTTCCAAAACATCTCTAAGTACCAATAGAGACTTTACATTTTCCAAAACATATACAATTTTCCAAACCCAAGATAAACACACACACACTAGAAAGGTTCCAGATGATCCTTCATGTCATTTAGAAACCAAACCATACTTTTAGATTCCAAATGGGGATTGTTTTAGGAAACAAATTTGAAACCATCATTGATTTTATTTGATGATCAAGTAACATATTAGAAATCACTATGGGTTTTAGAAGGACTATTTTTCAAATAATGGAAAATAAAAAGTAAAATAGGAGAGGGGATTAGTGTTATGAAAATTCAGTTTAAGGGAGATATTCTCACAAGGAAAAAATTATCATTTGTGAGCCCATATATATTTATATCTCATGCACATGTGGATGTTCCCACATCCAATGGTTCACTCAAAGCATCTCCAAATTTACATAAAATTCCAATTTATGAATCAAAAGGTCTTTCAACCATTTTACACACAACCATAAACCATAAAAAACCCAATATACACACCATATTCAATTCAAAATGAAAACCAAACTACCAAGCATAACCAAGGCCAAACAAAATCCTGAGAACTCAATTTCACTTCCAAAGGCCAAGTGTAATTTTATTAAACACTTTGTTAGAATATATGTATAGGAATAAATAAAGAAACCTTTTGTAAACCTATTTTCCTCAAAATTCCAACATAAAAATTCCAAAACCATTTACACTAACACATCACATGTAGAAAGATAAAATTTAGAAAAAAAATTATGAATTCTCAAGCATCAATATTGTGTGCCAAAAGAGAAAATAATTGAAACGCCTACCTCAATATCATATTGATGGGACAAAACTTCGGGAGAGATAAGTACACATCGTAAGAGACAATATTCATGCCATAGAGTCCAAAGATAAAAAGATAAATAGAAACCCTAGATTTTAGGGTTTGTCCAAGAGATAACCCACCAACAGAGAACCAATAAATCAAGTAAGGAGAAGAAGAAGAGAAAATTGGATAAAAACTCAAAGAAACGAACCTAGAAATCTTGAGTGATATTCTATAGAGAATGAGGAGCCAAGGGATAGGGGTTTGAGATCCTGATTTGGGAACCAAAACTAACCAATTAGGAAGAAATATAGAATGGTTTAAAATGATGGAGGGGGAAAATGAATTTCCAACTTTTTATTGACATGGATAACTCACACAGTTTGGCTGCACGGTTTGAATAACCATGCACCAACCCTGTACACCCTACTGCAAAGAAGGGACACCTCCATGGTTTGGCCACATATTTTGAGAAATAGTGTGCCAACCATGTTCCATAGTTTTTTCAAAAAAATTATAACCCCTAGCATGTTTTCTGTATTGTTTCTTCTAATTGTGCACAAGCCGTGTACCATGCCCTCAACCCAAAAAAAAATAGGTTACACAATTACTCCTTATACTCAAATGGTTTTTCCCAAATCCTATGAAAGAAATTCTAGGATAACCATATAAGAAGGAAAACAACTAAAAATTCTCTCAGCCTCAATTAGTAACACAGTTTACCCTAAAACTGTGCACAAAAACTATGCACAGGGCCAAAATTCTTATGAAAATTCCAAAGATAAAAAACTGATATTAGGATCTCGAACTGAACTTCGACTAGATGACCCCACACTAAGTATATAACAAAAAAATAAAAACCATGTTTTTGGTGTGACAATTATCCCCACCACAAACACTTTATTCAACAATAACATCACCCAGATGAACATGGATCAAAATATAAACATGGAACCAAATGAGGGTGAACAAAACCACGAACCTCGGTGTGACCATTCAGTAAGTCACACCCAACTAGATTTAGAGAAAAACCAAAATAAGTTGAACCACATATAGGGTTCTCCCTACTAAAAGAAATAAACTTATCACAATGGAACTGACACCAAGAAACCCAACATGAACGGACCTGAAAATTATTCAAACAAGCTAAACAACGTCACCAAATGGATCAGGAACTCCCAACTAGAACCAAAACCCCTAGCATAAGGGGAAAATCATGGAAGAAACTTGAACCAAACTATTAAATAAACCAAAATTCATCATTTCCACAAGTCACATTTATCTAAAAAATGAGTGCGACCAAGAACCGAAACCAATTCACAAATATGGATAAGAACAAAAAAAAAGGAACACTAATCAAATACTCGCATTTCAAATTTCATAACCACTAGAATTACAAAATAAAAAGACCACCAAGATGCTTAAGTAAAATATTATCTTAAAACAACCAATGAAACTACAATGGAGGAACTAAAACATAATATTTTCTAATATCAGTGAATAAAAGATTGGCCAATCACTCCACTACACCCACAATTCTTAACTGCATGAAGAGATACACTCTTAGACCTATAGCTGGATCCTTGATGTATTAAACCATCTACTTCCCTATAGTCAATAGATGACACCCTCAGACCGAGGATTCTTCTTTAGGAAAATATTCTTATAAAACTTCTCTGGATGACCCAAATGGACACAATAATGACATGACTTCAGAGGACTATGAAAATATAGCTTTGAATGCATGAGATGACCGTATTAAAATCACATGAATGAGTGGTCCAATGAATAATAAGTTAGACCTGATAGAGAAGGCCCCAAAATAACAGGTTACTCTAGAACACGCTCCTCAACATATAGGTAACATTAATGAGAATTATAAGAAACTCTATTGACAACCACTACCGACTGAAACCAAGAACTACATATGTGAGAAACAACTCATCCAATAATTTCTCAAACTTATATTCACTAAAATAAAGTAATCACTCCATGATCTCTAGACGAAGACCCCAAATGAATAGAGGATCTTTCCCCTAATCTTATAACACTATATCCAGAGAGAAAGAAACCAACTCCTTGAAATGATCAACATAGGACTTCATCATCTGCTGACCCCACTGAACACCCAAAAACTCCACCACTTTCTTCATATACACCTCTATAGGTATAAACCATTATATAAAAGTGTTCCTAAACACTGACCAAGACATGCCAACCTACAATGATGGAAAAACGATCACCTTACACTCATCCAAACTCAAACCCTCAAATGAACTCAAAACTGCATGAACTCTCACAACTTTGGTAGTCCCCAATGACTTAATGAAATATTCGACTTTATTAAGCCATTATACCACCTCAAATGGACCTTTATCACCATAGAAGACTGGAAACAACCTATAAGATCTCAACTCTACCACCCCACTCAGATTATGGGTGGGGGTGATAACTAAATAGAACTCGCTGGAAAAATTGGCGACCATTTTGGGCAGAATGCTCTAAGAAAAATAAATAAATAGAAATAAATTCAACATCCAACTGAAACTCAACCAAAAATAACATCCCAAGAAAAAACACCCAGTTCATAAGACAAATAACACAAACAAGACCAAAATCATTTTTTCAAAACCCACCATTTCTTTTCATCTTTAAAAACCACTTGGCCCTCAATCCCACTTTCCAGATACCAAAATCAGCTTTGCAAAACCAATTCACATACCAAATACTATTTTTAAAACAAAACCAAGCCTTGAAACCATTATCCTTTTTTAAAACCCTTTATCCTAAAAACTATTTTCCTTTTTAAAATCCATCCTCAGTGGACATAAAAAAATCGACACACATTCATACCTGAACACTTAGAATAGGGAACTAGTAACTGTGAAAAATGATACCACATGGTTTAGTGGACCATGAACCAAGAAATCACTAATCACAAGGAGTAACATGAACCCTGAACTCAGGATCCACATGGGTCACTACTCCATGGAAGCCCACAACGCAACATTGGTTTAACCCATTATTGTTCTCCATCCACACACCCATACCAAGAGAAATACTCAAAACTCGAAATACCCCTAGTGACTCAAGGATCGGAATGAGAAAGATTTCACAGTGCTCTTATGATGACTATCTCTTAAGTCCTATTAGTCCTAATCTCTAACTACCTAACACCCGCAAATAATAAAGGGGACCTCTGATACCATTCAGTCATGAACTAACCACGGTTTTCACTTTCCATATACCAAAATCAGATTTACATATAGTGAAACTCTATATTCAATTACAAATTATCCACTCTAAAATAACCAATCCAATGGAATACCCCACCTGGACTCTATTAAAATCCATGGGTACCAACCCATCTAATCGAGGAAGATAAGTAACTTTCACTCGACCCTATATATGACACTCAGGAATTCTATGATAATAGTACATTGTGAATTGGGAGGTCCTCCAAGCATGGCTCAAACCAATAACCCATAGCCACTATGATTTCTTATCCTAATTACCGACACCACCTATATGATGACCCTCTCCTTGGGGGTTCATAATATAGGTGTCCCTCAGCAAACAAACCATTCAAAAATTCCAAATAGACCATCATATCATAGGAGTTTCCAAACCAATTTCCATGACATATGATGATACCCATCGGGTCATTGCATATACCAAACCAAATCCACTTTTCCATATCCATGTCCAAATCCAATATAAACACATACACACTCCTAAGGTTCCAAATAGGCCTTCATGTCATTTAAAAACCAAACTATACTTCAAGTTTCCAAACATTCCAGTCTTTAAGAAATAAAGTTGCAACAATCCATTAAATTTTTTGAATACCATGTAACCAATAAAAAGCACAAGGGTTTTTTATTGGACCATTTTGGAAAGATGGGTGTAGAAAAATAAAAAGGGATACGGTAGTAGTGTTTTGAAAATTTGGCTCAAGGGAGATATTCTCACTAGGAAACCATTATCATTTTTGATCCCATCCATATGTGAACACTACGAACATATGGATTTTCCCACATCCAATGTTTTACTCAAAACACCACCACATTTAAAAAAATCTAATTTAAGAAAAGAAATATATTTACAACCATTTTACACACAAAATTCAACCATCAATAGACACACACTCTCAAAAACCATTTTCAATTCACAATGAAATCCAAAATACCAAGAATAACCAAGTCCCAACACAATCTCAAGCACCCAATTTCATTTCCAAAGGCTATGGATAATTTTACAAATCACTTTTTAAGAATATATATGTAAGAATAATTAAGTAATCCTTTTTTAATCCCATTTTCATCAAAAATGACAACTTTAAAATGCCAAAACCATTTACACTAACACATCACATGTGGAAACATAAAATTTAGAAAAAATAAATTAAAGTTCAAGTATCAATGGAATGTGATGAAATAAAAACAATGTAAAAACCTAACTAAACTTCATGTGGATGCGATAAAACTCTGGGAGATGGAAGAACACACCCCGAGAGAAACTTTTCACACCCTATAGTCAATAGATAATAATAGAAACATCAACCCTAGATTATATTGTTTTTTCAAGAGAGAACTCACTAAATGAGAACTAAGAAATCAATACCTGAGAAGAAGAAGCAGTGAAAATTATCTAAAAACTAAAAATAAATCACCTAGAAATATTGAGGGAGCTTCAGTAGAGGAAGAGGAGCTAAGGAATATGGTTTTAGGTGCCCCCTTCAGGTTCCAAAACTGACATAGGGGGAATAAACTTGAAATGTATTAAAATAAGGGAGGGGGAAAAGATGAATTTCCAACTTTTTAATGACTTGGAAAACTCACATGGTTTGGACTCATAGTTTCACAAATTGTGCACCAACTGTGCATACCATACTACCGGTAAGGGACACCTTATTATTTTTTCCACATAGCTTGGGAAACTATGTTCCATAGTTTTATAAAAAATTGTCGAACCCCTTACATGATTTTTGCATAGTTCCCTTTAAATGTGTGCAAGTTGTGTGCCATCCACTTGACACCCAAAAAAAATTACATGGTTACTCCTTGTCCCTACATGGTTTTTCCCAAACCATGAATAATCTATTCTTGGATGACCTTTCAAGAAAAAAACAACTGAAAATTCTATTATCCATAATTGGTCACACATTTTACCCTAAAATCATGCACAAAAACCATGCACAAGGCCAAAAATCACTCGAAAATTCAAAAACTCAAAAATTCAAGATAGGAGGTTGACCTGAATGTTAACCAAAATATCCCACACCAAGTAAATAATAATATAAAAAGAAAAAAAAAATTAGTGTGGGAAAATATAGATCAATTTCTGGAAGATTTTATTATATGAGAACTCCATGAGTGCTACATGTTGTTCTAATTAAATATAAAAATCCAAAACACAGGCTTGTAACATATCATCTAGAACTTGAATAGTCTACATAGATTGAATTTAATTCTTAGGATGGTAAAATGTGCTAAAAATAACCTATGACCCCATAGCCTTCTAAAGACCATTCCAAACCATGATGTGAAATAATGATCTCTATAATAAAAGATACTCCTCAAAACACTATGAAACTAAACTATCTCACACACATACTGACTACCCATATCATTTACTGTGATTTTTTATTTGATAGGAATGAATTGGTCTACCTTCATTAGTTGATTCATGATTACCCATAACACATCATTCTTATCATATTTCCTAGGTAATCCTATCAAAAAATTCATATTCACATCATACTATTTCAAATCGGGAATGGGAAGAGGCTAAAATATCCCAACTGGTCTCTGAATCTCGGGTTTCACCTGCCAAAATATAACACATCTCTTCATAGATCCCAATTCTTCCTTATTCATTATTGAACACTAGTACTATGTATGGAGATCATGATACATATTTTTTCAATCTAGGATGTACATCCCATATATAAGCATGAAAATATCTCATAATCTCCTCACGTAAGCCTGTTGGAACCCATACTCATCCACGAAGAATAAGGGAATTGTCACTGCTAAGAGACCATCCCAATGTTAGCACCCCACTATATAATTTTTCTCTTAGGACTAATATCTATGGATCAAATAATTGATCTATATTGATCTGGTCCAAAATCATGAGTATAACAGATGTTGAAGTCATATCTGCTCATCACTGAGACTCTTAAACATCTGGATGCATGTTTGCAAAGAGAACCACCATAAACCATGCATTGCAAGACTCCGACACTACCTATTTCTGCATATTCTGGATCAAATAATCTACAATGATATTCCTTTTATATGTTTATTAGTCAACTCAATGTCAAAATACTATAAATACTCTACCCACCCCCTACCGAAGGTTCAGGTACCGTTGAGAAAATATGTAACACAGGATCTTGTGGTCTGTTTTAACCACAAACATATACCCATAAGATAATCTCTACAGTATCTTAGGGAATTTACCGTCATAGCTAACTGAAAATCAGGACTCGGGTAATTCCTCTTGTGCTCTTTTCGGTTTTTTGAGTCATAAATAGCGACTTGATCCTCCTACATTATATCTACTCTGATTACAACACTAGATACATCATTGTAAATGGTATATTCTTTACCCAAAATAGTTATAGTGAGGATATGTGCTGAGGTTATCCTTCTCTTCAATTCTTATAAATCTATCTCACAAACATCTAACCAAACAAGCTTCACTCCTTTCTTGGTCAATACTGACATTAGTGCTTCCAAACATGAGAAGTCCTAGATAAAACATTGATAATAACATGTTAAACTCATAAAAATCTAGATCTCAAAGACATTCATAGGTTTCTACCAAGATACCATGGCTGCAAAATTCTTTGGGTCCACTGAAACTCATTTATCTATGATTACATGGCCCAAGAAGTGTTCTTTATCAATCCCAAAACTATATTTGGTTAGATTTTTGTAAATTCATTTCTCTCTCAATTTAATCAAGATTATGTCATGATTTTTGGAATGATAGTTTTCTAGATGGGAGTAAACTAAGATTTCTTTTTGACAAAAACCACCAGAAACCAGTTTAGAAAAGGATGAATGGTCTGATTCATGAAGCCCATGAATACCACCAGTGTATTGTTCAAACCAAAAGACATCACTATGAATTAATACAAGCCATATATTCTCCCAAATGTAGTTCAAGGTATGTATGATGGTGTCACACTCAACTGTTGGTATTCTAATCTCAAATCGATATTGAAGAAAATCAAAGAACTACTTAGATGATCAATGATATCGGCGATGTATGGAAGAGTATTGGGTTATTGAACATCATTTGGTTCAATCTCCGATAATCCACACACAAGTTCAAGTTAATGTCATCCTTCATGGAGAAAATAAGTGGAGAACCACTTGGAGACCTACTAGGCCATATGAAACCTTTAGATTCTGAATTTTCCAATATAACTTTAATCTCCCAAATTGTTTATGGTTTTATTCTATAAAGAGGGATAGAAACTGGCTCTTCTCTTGACACCAAATCATTTTTGAACTCAATCTCTCACTATTATGTTAACCAATAGAAATCACAAAGAAATATATCCTAAAAATGGTCTACACTAGAATAGAAGAATCTTGTTACATTCCACCATAATAAAAATTAGTAATTTCTATTTAAGAAATTATAGAATCAAATCTACACTAAATTATTCCAATATAATCATCTTAAATACCCATCTTAACATGGTGAGAATAGGATTCTCATTCTAGGGATATAAAGGTAATTCTTCTCTTGTAATTTTCAATAATAGCATGGTATAGGACTAACCAATCAATAAAATTAATAAAATTGAAACCTTCCTTTTCAATAAGGAATGATTCCTAAAAGAAATGATAACAACAAATATATAGAGAACATGCCTTGTAATGTTTGATATTCTATGATTGTACACCCAACAACATGTTGATGGTTAAAGAATCATCCAATATTTCCAAAACCAAAACCAAAACATTTTTAAAGAGAGAGGATATAAATAAATATGATGATCTTATATCAAACAAAATACATGAAAGGGTAGATGATACAGTAATCATACTTAAGACAGAAGAAGATATTGTATCCACAATAGCTAGAGTATTATGAATATTATGTAGCTAATCATCCCATATACATTGGACTCCATCCTAACTCCCATTAACTATTCCTTCTACTTGGTACTTTCATTCCTGCATTAGGGTACCACATCCACTACCATTACTAGAATGTCCCATGGAACTCAGTATATTGAGTATTGTCTAAGTCCCGCCTGACTCTGGTACCTATCTCTATCCCCTTCCATTTCTCTTCTATGAGATGTTCTAAAAACTATTGAAGATATCCCATCCTGTTAAAATCATGGAACTCCAAAAAGGGGTATGAAAATTGAGGCCACTTGTGTCCCAACATTCCACACTGATATCATTGCAACGGAACACGATTATGACATGGATTCCCACTTCCCTAACTAACATATCTTTTATTGAGTTGGTAGAGACTTTCAATGCGGCACTTCATACAACTAATAGATGATATCCCAATTTTTCCTACTAAAATAGGTTATCCACTATTCAGGGACTCTCTTAGATTCCCTTCCATGATGAATTCCTAATTCATTAAATATAAAAAAAACTCAGAATAAAAAAATTCACTTGTGACCTGGTCTCGTAGAAAAGTCCATCCTGAAAATGTCTTGCCCTGGAGATCTCATAAGCAGCTAAAGATGGTGAAAATTTCTCCAGATCAATGAAATTTTTAGTTCAATCCATCACTAACATACCCTCCTATGTAAGATGTATGAAACTAAGAGCCTTCCCATCCCTCAATTTCTCATAATAGAATTATCATAATAAATTCTCATCAAATTCATTCCAAGATAACTCCTCTTGTTGCATATCATTCTCTATAACATACCACCAATTATTGTTAGGACCATAGAGAATATATTTAGAAAGATTCACCCTCTTATATATGGGGTGATCAAGATACTTGAAGATCATATGTAATGACTCAATATGGAACACAACTTCCTAGTGGACTCCCTCCACAGTGAATGTAGGAAGTTAATGTAACTGAAACTCTCTATTCATCTTAGCTATCAAAGGAACAATGTGAATTGTTGCCTTTTACATGGATCGTATGACCCTCATGAATCTATCACAAATATGAACATCCATCTGATCCTCAAGAGCCATAGGACTCTCATGTTTAGATATGGTAGGAGCATGAAGATTTCCACTCACTAAATGCACAACTCGAAGATAAAGATGATGAATTTTATCTATGAGATAAACATGCTCCTTATAAAAATGGATAAAAATAATTTCAACATTAATAGGAAATAAAAATAGAGAACCATAGCTCAAGGTCCCTCTAAACAAGTCTTTAAAGTGTTAGCATGAAATAAAATCTCATTTAATTTCATTTATTATATATAACTGGTATCTCATACCATAGTCCAACTATAAAATATATATCACATGTAATAAATATATCCCTATAATGAAAAATTACTATCCATATATATCTATATGTGCTTATCATTATGCATTCATACTCTCCTAGCACCATACCAGTCCATGAGTGTAAGTCAAAAGAAACAATAATAATAGTAATAAAATTACACAACATGTGAATCAAACAAGGTGAAATAAAATAAACTATAATAAGTGATCAACATAAAAAAAAATCTAATCACTGGGAACATAGATTTTTTCCCATACATGGGTTATATACTCCCATAAAAAAATCTCCTTACCAAGTCCTAACATATCCGAGTATCCTTTCTAACTTTTCCAAATAGTAAGGTGATATAAAAGAAAAACCTACCTAAAATACAACTTGGTAATGTCCCATGATCCAAAACACTCTTACATGTCCAAAACTGGTTGGTTAATGGACCTCAAGCATTCCTCCTTGTGTTCCATATTCTACCAAATAGCAATGGGGTGCGATACATATAGTAGGGATAATATACTACCTAGTATAGATTCAAATATATTAGAATAATCTGTAATAATAAATATATGTGTAACAGAAAAATAGTGGAAACAGTATATAATTAAACTGAGAAATAAAAGGAGAAACCAATAAACCAGTAATGGAAAATCATGTAATGATAAGATGAGGTTTATCTAAATATCAAAATCAAAAAATAAAAATAAAATAAACAGCTAGTCCTAAATAATCCCAAAATACCCCAGTCTCAAACCCCATGTTCGACCCATCGCCAAGCTACAACCCATCCAACAAGCAATAAAATAATTAACAATAAGGTCCCTTTGATTTTTTCAAACATTCATCTATGTAATCTTCTCGGGTACCAAATAATGCCTGAATAGGGTGTGATGAAAACTCAGTTGGTCAACACCACCATGTCTAATCATAACCAATTTGATAATAAGTATATGAAATAAAGCGATAAACATGTGTATTAATTAATAAATTAATATAATACATCAGTAAACTTACTTTGAAACCATTCCATAATTTCTATGAGAATGTAACACAGCCAACCCAATAATGTACATATATCCATGTAAAATCATACAAATCTATGCCAAGCATTCTATATAATCATTTCAGCATGGGACTGGGAAAATCTCGTTTGATATAATCATTTTACTATGGGACTATGTTGATCCCCCTAAATATAAGCATTACAACATGGGACTGGTTAGAGCCCTCTCCATGTAATCATTAAAGCATGGGACTAATAATATCCCACTTAATATAAGAATTATAGTATGAGGCTAGGTAAATCCCACTCAATATAAGAATTAAAGCATGTGACATGGTAGGGACCTCTCAATATAAGCATTACAGCATGGGATTAGATAGATCCCAATCAATATTATCATTACAACATCATTGGGAATGGGTATATATATAATCATTAGATCATGTACTCAACAAGTAATAACAACATGGATATCACAAAATCACATCATAAATCTCAATGGTTATTTATGAAAATTACCATTTGTCTTTCAATTACACTTCCATTTATATCTAAAATGCTCAATAGTCTTAACAATGAGAAATAATCTATTACTTAGGGAAACTATATCAAGGAATTACTTATGGTCTCTAGTAATACTACACACAATTTAAACCATTATCAATGTTCTTATTATTCAAAGTAATGCTCACTCAATGGGTATCCATAATCTAGTTCGCATCAACAATTGAACCCAAAGGAATCCAAATAATATTTAAATCCATGATTTACTATAATTAAACCAATTAATTATAGAACATGTTACATTGGTAAAATTTTAATACTGCATATACCTCATAATTAAATATACCATAGGGTCAGGCTTAGACTCCAAATAACTAATTAGAAATTAACGTAAGGCTTCCAATGGAAAATTCCAATAATGAATAATTCAAATAAGATTTCAATAAGAACCCAGATAAAACCAAGTCAAGATCGAAACCCAAAAATAATCTCATAGTCAAAAAAATTTCACATCAACAAAAATGAATGATAGAAGAGAAGGGAAACATAGTAATTAGAATTCACCAGGGATCATATATATAATCGGAACGTCTGGAAGGGAGGGAGAGACTCCAAAATTGCATGGATTTTGCCTTGAGATTAAGAGAAGAAAAGGCTATGCTGGAACAATGAATGAATCAAATTCATAGCATGCATAAAACCATAGGGTCCAAGAATAAAATGGAAAGTAACACTTTCACATAATCAATTTCTCAATTGATGAGATACATAAAAAAACCCATCACCATAGGTAAATATTTATCCTGATCTACAAATGCATAGAGTGAACTAGGTTCATTATGTTTAATCGCATAATTTCATAAACCAATTAATGACCTATTTTTGGAATTAGTTATATGTCGTGTAACATTCTAATTGTGATTAGTGTTTAGGTGAATATTTTTCAACCCAACTTCTATGAAAGTTCCCAAACCACCTTTGAAGCCTTAAAAACTAACGGGAAAACCTCTTAATACTATTTAAAACATTTATACCTGGAATACATTAATTAAAATAAACATAATCCCCAAAATTTAGGTCATTTTCCCTTAAAAGGTTGTCTTTCTCTGAAAAAATATTCATCCACCAAGGATTCATGATAATGGAAAACCCAATGAATGACATTCAACACAAAACTCATAGAGGGACATACCTAGAAAACAACAAGATCTTACATTTACCATAGTCAAATGGGATACTATTACATCATATCTAGATTTATAACCATTATATAATGATAATTTTTATACATAAAATAAAAATTTAGGGTTATTCATGAATAGGGGACATGAAAAACAAAATGAATCGGCTCACGATGAGGTAGTAAGGACATATAAAAATCGATGTTTTTAAATTTGGTTAAATGGAAAATAAATAAATAATATAAAATATTTACTTTCTATAATAATTTCATGTTATAAACATTAAACCCATTCATAAAATCATTCCTCATGACCATCCATGTGAGGTGGTTTTTGGAAAATGATGTAATTCACTACGTGGTGACAATAGTCCATCTGTACACACGTGTGATGGTTCATTTTCTTAATGATTAGAAAGGTAGGAAGATTTATTATATATTATATTTAAAAATCATAATTATTTAATTAATATAATATATATTCATTATATCTAACGTAATAACTATCCTTGAATGATGGTGATGATAAACGAAATACATTGGTTCGTGAGGCAGTAGTCCACACATACACATGAACAAAGGTTTCATTTCCCATTTGATGGGAAAGGAAATGAATATGGTTATTTTAGTAAAATAATAACATCTCTATATATGGGAAATAATTATGTTATAATACTATAAAGTTTAATGTAGAAATTAATCATGTATGAGAAATAAAAATTAAAACACTCAGTTAAGACGACTAACTCCTCTATGAAGAACCACATTTATCTTACACATTAAGACTTATAGGTCATTATTTTGTTAAGAATAATAGTTTTTTATAGTTATCTGGGTAGTTATTAATCAATCCACATGGATCATGATGTGTGTAGAATATAGGAGGGTAGTTTCTTTATATAAGATAGGAGAGGGGCACCCTTATAATTAAGTAAAGTGTAAAATTAATAGAAAATATTTTTTGTGTTAAAGTTGAACCAAATTGATATATTTTAAATATATATTGATGATAATTTTATGTAGTTTCATTAAATAAATTTTATACTTGTTTAGATGATTTTTTTACCCTTATCACATAGTAATAACCCCCCCCCCATTAACCCTTTTTAAGATAACTTTGATATCAATATTTTTACTCTATAGGAGTCCATAATGTTCCTATATATGGACTAGTGAACCATAAATTGACAATAGTTCGTATTATAGAAAATATCCCATTCATGTGGAAAAATATTATATTTTTATGAATTTAACATCATTTAATATAATATTTATTAACATCAAATACAATTAAAGACATCTGGGGGACAATTCACATATGCTAACATTAGAAAATATCTAGGTGATGGTAAACTTAAAATATTATCTTTTAAAACAACTCTAATAAATTATAATTATCTACAAATTCACCGATCATAAAAACATATTGAAAAAATAAAATTTTTAGTTTTTTTAAATAATTTACAATATTTTTGTACTTCTTGCACAAGAACCATTTCAGTATTTCATAATAATTTAAGGTAATTATGTCATCAGTAAAAATTTAAAATAATTCAACATTATAAAAAAATTCATCTTAAAAATAAAAATTTATAACCATTATTAATTTTTTTATACCAATAAAAAATATTATAGTTATTAAAATCAAGAAAGGGAAATTTTTTAATTTTTAATTGTTGACAATAATATAAATGACTTTATCAAAGAAAAATGGTACTAAATTTTAATATTTTAGAATATATGAATCATGTGAACTAATTAAACTTATAAATTTAAATATATTCATGTTTATGGATGTTTTATAATACTTATACTAATTTTTTAACCTTGTCTATATCATTTTACCCTTTAATGAAGTGAGAAATTTTTCCATAGTTATAATTCATTGTGACCAAAAAGGAAGATGAACTATAAAAAAAATGGAAATTCTAATTGAAAATATGGAATCCATTTTATCAAAATTAATCTCTATAAGTAAAAGATATCAATTTTAAAATAAAATATCAAATGATGATGAAAAACATTTTTCCAGACAAATACCTTTTTAAGTATAAAAATGGTTTTGTAAAAAAATGAAGAATAATGTTTATTCTAATGACATTAATTGATCTATGTTGAATAAAATGTATTTAATGAAATTTTAAAACTCATTAAAAATAAAATGGTACATTTTAAATTTAATATCTTGATATTTTAAAATAAATATACACTTCGATGGCGCACAAGATATTCTACACCGAGATTAAATTAACAATGAAATATTAATATTTAAATACTTCTAATATAATCTAGTCTATGAATAGAAGGGTATACATATAATTAATCCAATTATGAAATATATATATAAAATTAATCGTTAATACAATTATATTGATTAATTCCTATGATATAAACACTCAATTTTTAGTTATATAATTCTATTCTTCAAAAATTTGTTTTCTTAAAAAAATGGGTTCTATTAATTTTTTTGAGTAAATATTTAAAAAAATAATTAAAAGTTTTAAAATTTTAAGAGATATAAATGATAAATTTTTTGATATGATCATATCAAAATTAGCTTAATGTGAAATATTTTTTTCAAGCATTTATGAAGTTCCATTTTTTAATAGATTAAATGAAAAATTGTTTATTTTATATAATGAATAAAACAATTAATTTCATTAAAATAAATTTTATGGTTTATTTTGATAATAAAAAATTACACTTAGAATTCATTTTTCTCAAAAAAAATGTTTTCCCTTGTGTTTTTGTATTTAAAAAAAAGTTAATTTATACTAAAACTATGAATTGAATCTCAATAAATGTGTTCCATATTTGGAATCATGAGGTATAAGTTTTGTAAGTAGTTCTCTTTTATTTTTGGTCATTATGAATAGTAACCACAGTAAATAATTATCACCCATGTATATTTAAATAAGGAAAATAAAGATAAAAATAAAAAGATAAAGATAAAAAAATGACCATAAAACAGTCATATAGCCTATTGGATGCATGAAGCTCAGCCATATCAATCCATGCTTAGAAAATATTACCATATGTTTATATTTATCTTTGAGTATGACCATTGTGATTTTTAATTTAAGGATAAAGTAAAAAATGTCACTCTCTTACTTATAGTATTTATAGTATTTTTTTAATTGAGATTAAAATAATAAATTTTCCATTATAAATGAATATATGAAAGATAAATAATTTTTTTAACTTGGTAATTTATTTATAAATTTTTAATAAAGAATAATTACCTTAAATATGTATGAATTCTGACACAACATTTATTCAACTAATATAAAAATAAAATAAATGAATTAAAAAATATTAAAAGTTAATAAAATATAAATAAATTATTCTATCCTGTGATTTTTAGATAAATATAAAATTTTATGGATGTTTCTAAGGATTACATTTGAATTCCATTGTTTTCATGTTTCTTTCAAATTCAAATTAAAATAATAGTTCCACAAATAAAATAATTTATATTTTACAATAAATAATATTTTATTAAAATCATTAAAAATTTTATAAATAAGATCATTAGAAATGGGACTGTTATATGGTAAAAAAATATCTACCATGTTTTATTTATGGTAAATTATTTCTTTTATAGTAAATTTCATGACCCCAAAAGAGTAAAAACCTTTTTTTAGGTAATCACCAAAAGGGTTTATGGGGTGTTAAAATAATAAGACAAGGGAGGAAACATCACCTAAACTAGTCCAATTTTTATTTTATGGAGGTATTTAGGCACATAAAAGGTCACCTCCTCTCATATTTTATTAACACATCAATATAATTATTTTTTCTACCTAAAAAATCAATAATATATTAACATACCCCCTTAAAATTTACTAGAATCCATGTATTAATCCTAAAACCATCCTATGGTAAATATTTTAGTAATCCTAAATAGTTTGTTCGAAGAAGAGGTATACTCCTTAACCAATCATTTTTTTAATTATTCCTTCTTCTACCACAATAAAATATTCTATTACCATGATGAAATACTAACAACTGTATATTTTAGATACTAATATAATACTATCTTATTGGAATTGTTTATATCCATATCCTCTTCCATCAAATGGGGAATGAAATCATAGTTCTTGCATATGTGTGGACTACCACCTCCACGAAGTCATGTGCTTGGTTCCCATCATCACCTCTCACAGATGGATATAATGATTAAATTAATTCATATAGTTTATCTTTTAAACATATTAATCATTTGGTAAAAGTAATATATCATAAATTTTCTTACATTTTCATTCATTGAAAAATGATATCATCATTGATGCATATATGTGTACTACCATCTCCCCAAAGCATCGTGATTACTTTTTCATCACCACATTACTAGGATTAGATATAATTTTTTTAAAATAAATTATATTTTATTTATGATATATATATATATCATTTTATAATAATAATATAATACATACCTTATTTCAATCATGATCATTGAAAGATTAAAATTTTACTTGGGCATTTTTATATCCTACCATCTCCATGATTGTAAAGTAGTTCATTTTCATAAAATACTTTATTATTGGTTTTGAAAGTATAATTTATGTATAAATATTATAATTATTTAACAATGTTTATTCTGGATATTATGTAATAATTACCCTATGGAACATATTCAACCTACTGAATTCATTTTTAACATATAAGCTGAATATCGCCAAAACATATGACATGAACTTAAATGACTATGTAATTGAATATAACATGGAAATAAATAAAATAAAATAAATAGTAATAATTAAAATTATTTTTAATAAATTTAATAAATAAAATATATTTTTTATTCAGGAAGATAAATAATACATGTGATGAGTCCGACTTGATGTTAGGGTCACTTTACTTTAAAACCCTTGGTTTAAATATTTTAAATATTTAATTTATAAATATTTTTCTTCCATTTCTATATTCTTAAAATGAAATTGTATATGTAATTATATAGATAAAAATTAATTATATAATACATTTTACATATCTTTTTCCTTTATTTCAAAGGAGTTCATAATGAATCTTTTTTGCATATTTTATACAGAATAGATTTACTTTTATTAAAAATGATGGGTGAGACGGATAAGCTCTAAAATGTATTGGGTAATTAATATTTTACCTAAATAATTATATTGGATGTTAGATGTATAGTTACTCTAATTGTAAATATTTTTATATGGGTTCATGAAAGTGTATTATGACGATAATTTTAAAAGGAAACTACATGGATTTTTATGCTTGCTAATGAGTTTTCTTTGAAATAATTTGATTTTGAAATATAATCTAATGACCTTTTTAAATCCAGGATTATGCACTTTTAGGGTAAAAATGATAGTTTATAATAAAACAATACTCAATGGGTTAGCATGTTTTTAATAAATCTTCATTATTTTTATATTTCCCTTGATATTTTCTAATAATGAGTTTTATGGGAAAAATTGGGAAGAAAAAATGATTTCATGTGTTGGGAATCGATCATTATATCTCAATGTTTATTATGTTAAAGGAAAACTCTTTTTTATAATCTCATGGATTTTAAATGGAATAACGAGTTACTTTCTATTTTTATGTTGCTTACTAAATTTATGTTCTCATTAAAAAAATTTAAATTCTTTTCATAGGTTTTAAGAATGATTAAGAATACTTAATATTTCAGTTTTAGGATCATAAATATTTTTCATGATAAGTAAACATCTTTATTTTTAATAGTTTTGTATTGTAGGAAAATGGACACTAAGATGAAGTTTATAACATGTATTTCATGGTGTTATTATGTAAGAGTTATGACTTGATTACCTGAGACTATAATCCTAAAATGATCTTTAAAATTAAAGAAATGTTAATTCTCATATAATGGATCAATTTAAAAAAAAATTAAGGTCAGGTCCTTAATGTTCATATTATAGGAAAGGATTAGATAACTTTAGATATTATGATATGTTTAGAAATGTATAATTAAATTATTTATTACACATCTTGGGTTATTATACTTGTTTGAAATCATAAGTTTGTAGTCTCATATAACCTTAAGGGGTAGTATATAATGGAAAAATATTTTTATTTCTAGAGATTATATTTTGAAGGATAATCATATTAAGTATAAATGATTTTATGGTTATAATATTACAGAATTTCTATGGATTTTTTCGTTACAAGGGTCAATTTCATTACGAAATGTAGAAATTATTTCCATGTTTTAATTATGTTATTTATATATATTAATGATCATTCACTGCTGGAAAAATACCCTATACCAATGGTTTGGAACCGTTGGTAGATGCCTCCAAACTGTTGGTATAGGCTATACCAATGGTTTGGAGAACTGTTTCCAAGTAAGCCGTGGGGATAGGTCTATACCAACGGTTTTGGGAAAACCATTGGTAAAGACCTATACCAATGGTTTTGAAAACCGTAGGTATAAGTAATATGAAAATCTATACCAACGGTTCCATAAACCGTTGGTATATGTAATTAAAAAAATAATCATTCGGTTGGTTTTGATCCCAGCACCTCCCGTTTGTGATTGAACAACCTAACCACTAACCTAACTTACTTTTGTGAACATAATTTCATAAATATATGTGTGTATTATCATAAGTATTTTAAATTTTTTATTTATTTAATGTCCGTTGTAAGAAGATTCCATTAAAAATACATATACCTATACCAATGGTTCTCAAAACTGTTGGTATAGACCTATACCAATGGTTTTGGGAACCATTGGTATAGGTTCTTTGATTTTGGGACATATACCAACGATTTTGGACAAACCATTGGTATAGGGGGGACTTATACCAATGGTTTGGCCAAATCGTTGGTATAGATCATATTTCTAGTAGTGATTAATAATGTATAAATGAAAAGGATCTTAGAAATCCATTTTATCCCTTCCAGATGTATAAATCATCACTATCATGGAATAATCTAATTCAAATTATTTTGAAAGCATTATGGACATCCAAATCATCAGTAAGAAACTATTTTATCTATTCAACACCTTCTCATTTATCTAACACTCCTATAGATAATGGTATATCATTTATTTGAGATCAAAATTTCAACTCATATATCTCATTCAGTAAGGTAAATAACACCACGGACATCACTATTTTATTTTTAGAGATATGGACAACACATTGAATGATAAAGGAGATATCATTAGTATAAAATAAATCCATGATGTCTAAAATTATGGTATGAATTATTTTCATATGTTTAAGTATCGAACATGATTAAGGTGATATTAAATCATTATAAGGACATATTTCATATTATTTATTTATAGGAATAAGGTATTATGGAATAAAATGAAAAATTATGATTACATGTTTAATAAGGAAGTTTTTATCAATAATTTTTCATATATTATAAATAGTAGGTAGATCTTGAAACACTTCCAGATTATTCTATAGTATATTTTTATTAAAAAAAATTAAACATATGTTAGATGGAATTGATTTCTTGGAAAAGTGGTGTATTGAATAAGTGATAATTGTTGGATGCATTCATTTAAGACCTATGATAAAAATACATATAAACCTTTAGGTTAATATGTAATTGGTATTAATGAAATAATAGTCAATTATGATTATTTTATTTTGTGGAAAAGTAAACTTTATAGAAAACCATAGAGGTTAAAAAAGTGATTTGATTATTAATGATATTTTTAAGGATGTTCATCATATTTTTTGGAACGTTAGAGGAATTATATTAATATAGTTTTAGTAAAAGGTTAGCCTATTGCATATGAGAAGGAAAAATGGATTTAACCCACATGTGATGGAAAAAAATGGTGAAACACTTTCCACTTGGCCTATCATTTTTCCTGGATAGTGTGAAATTATTATTTTTACTTAAATGACTTCGTGGATAATGATTATTCTGAATTTGGGAGCATATAGTTTATCATATAGATAATTGTGGGATTGATTAGTGATTTGGTAACTAAGTGATCAATGTTATTCATGGAATAATATAGAATTAAGTTAAATTTAATACTATGGATTTTTATTTGAGTAATAATAGTTGAATTATTTTTTTGGAATAATATATGATTTTGATGTGGATTTATAATGATTCGAGTTATCTATAGAGAAAACTACCATATCCTGGAGATTATAGGATTATTAAATACACATTTTTCATATGAGTATTTAAGATTTATTGATGTTATATAATGATAAATTTTAAATATAACTTAGAAGAATATGTGATAAAATAAATATAATCTTTAGATTTCAATATTATTCAAAAACAATTTGATGAATTTTGTGGCTGTTTATTTATCAAAAGACATGAGATGAACTTTGGGTGTTATTGTTGAGAAATTATAGATTAATTTTTTATTTCATCATATGAATAATTATTAGTTTTATGAATTATCTTATATTTCACATACCATTTTGGTTTTGGTTAATGTATAAATACATGGGGAATCTCATTTTATCCTTTTATCGAATTATGTGATCTGTTAGAAGTATATTTTAGTGCTTCAGTTATGAAAATTTAATCTTTATTACACATCATTTTGAGAAAAATATGAGAATATGGTGGAAATTTATTAATGAATGAAATTATAATTATCATGTAATTATATTTTTCAAATATCTTCTTATACATAGAAATGTAATAACTCAACTCAAGTAAAAGAATCTTGAAAAAATATGTATCATATTAACTTCATTTATGATAAATCTACAGTCTTCCTTAAACCTTCTTGTCTTATGGTTTTTTAGTAGTCAAGTTTCACAAGATCATTCAATTTTTTGTGATAAATGTTCTTTTTCACTCTCCATCATTATTTTGGAAAATAATTTTTATTCCATATATTTATCTTCACTTCCCATGAATTTTTTTCTATTTGGAAAACTAGTGTATGCTATTCCAGATGACCTTATGACTTCCCCTTTCTCTCTTTACAAGAGTATATTTTACTATGTCCTTTCAAGATGTGGTATTTAAGAAATGAATTTTTTTTAAATGATCAATTTTGAGGAATACATTTAATAGAGGGTCATTTAATAGCCTAAAATTTTAAAATAATGGCAATGTTCGATAGCATACAACATACAC
Organism: Viscum album; assembly: GCA_963277665.1. NCBI lineage: Eukaryota > Viridiplantae > Streptophyta > Magnoliopsida > Santalales > Viscaceae > Viscum > Viscum album. The sequence goes on from OY728156.1 coordinate 409,951,886, forward strand.
AACCCTGAGCTTAAATGAACTAGGAAATATTATTATTTAAATATGGTTATTATAACCTAGAATTGAATTAGAGAGTACATATAGAATTAACTCCATTATTAAATATATATATAAAAAGGTCCTAATATATAAAATTTTACTGATTACTTCCTAGAACATAAGAACTCGTTTTTTAATAAAGTCGTTTTATTCTTCAAATAAAAATTCCCAGTACAAAAAAATTATTACCATTCACAAGTGAATATAATAAATAATTTGTGTAAATTTTAGAAATTTTATTTTGTAAAAAGTATATAATTTTTTAAATCAGCATATAAAAATTATCTTAGGTTTAATTTTATGGATTCTAAGTAAAATATGGATTTTCTATTGAATACATAAAAATACTAATTTTGTATTGAGAACTGTATTTTTGATTCATGAATTTTTGAATATCCATTTTTTAAAAATTGTTTCAAAGTAACATTATTATATTATATTAATAATAATCAAATTATATTCATTCAAATAAACTTTATATTTGAATTTGGTATATAAAATTTTTATACAAAAAAGGATTTTTTTTTTGAAAAAAAAGGTTTTATTTTCATTTTTTGTTTTAATATAAAATTAATTTATACCAATTATTTGAATTGGAACATGAAAATTTGATTCCATATCTTGAAATAGGAGTTCTAAATTTATTAATATACTCCCTTTTATTTTTGTTCATCATGAATAGTAATCGTAGTAAATAATTATCCTCATGGTAAGGGTATATTAAGTAATTAATGTTAAAAAATATATAATAAAGACTAAAAAATGGTCTTAAAACTTGGATTTATCCTATTTAATGAGAGGAGTTTTTCCATGTCTATCAATGTTTCAAAAATATCACCTTTTTTCCTTTTTTCCTTAATTTCAACATTTATTATTTTTCAATAATGGATAATGTCAAAAATGTCTCTCCCTTACTTTTAATATCAATAATATTTAGTAACAGTGACAAAAAAAATTATTTTTTTGTTATAAATGGTAATTTGAATGATATAATATTTTTTATCATTTTAATTTATTTATATTTTTAGTGATGAATAATTACTTCAGATGCTTACACAAAGCTGACACATCTTTTATTAAAGAACTAAAAAAATATAAAACTGATTTAAAATATTAAAAGAAAATTTCTTTAAAAAATTATTATGTTAGATAAATTTTATATATAAATATAACATGTTATGTATGTGTGAGGGATTAAACTAAAATTTCATTCTAGTCACAATATTTTAAATTTTAATTAAATGAATACTTCAAAAAACGACATTTCTAATATTTTAGAATAATGAATATTTTATTAAATTATTTAAGTGTAATACACATCCATTAATTGGCCATGTTATTGGATATGGTTTGAAATATCGTCCATTTTTCATTTATGGTCTAATTTTATTTTTATAGTAACTATCTTTACTACTAACTAGTAAAAAACAATATTATCTTGGTAATATTCAAAAACATTAATGTGGGTTGTACCAAAAAGATAATTCTGAAAAAATCACCTAAAATGGACAATTTATATTATATGTAATTATTTATACTCATATTCATCCTTGAATCTAATTTTATCAATTTTGAGTCACTTGAGAATGAAAATTAATTTATATTAATTTAATACATTAAGAAATCTCAAGGCTACCCCTCCCCTCCCTTATAAAAGGTAATCTAGTCTCCAATTTTTTCTCACACATTCAAATACATTTTCATCAAAAAAGCAATCCAAAATCCATTAATAAAATCCCTACCCATGTACTATATTCCTTATTTTAATCAAAAAAACATCCAAGAAATTATTTTTGTGTCATCCTAAAGAGGTTTTCCAAAGAAGATGCATAATTATTTACCAAGAATTTTTATTTGTTTCTTATTATATATAATTCAAATATTATTCAAAAATATTTAAATAATAAAAACAGTAATGTAAATATTTTAATATATTAAATTTTTAATGGAATAATCTATATCCATATCCCCTTCTATCAAATGGGGAACAAAAGCAGTGTTCATGCGTACATAAGGAATACCACCTGCAAGAAGAGATATGTTTTTTTTCATCACAACCTCTCATGGATGTTAATAATTATTGATTTAATGTTTATATTTGATACACATGAAATAATTATCATTATGAAAAATAAATATAACATATATTTTATTACCTTTATATTCATTTAAAATGATATTGTATTTCATGCATACATGTGGACAATCACCTCCACAATGTGATGTGATTAATTTTTAATAACCACATAATATGGATAATATATAATTTAAATGAAATAATTTTTATTTTATTTATGATATAATTATAATTCTAGATAGATAAAATAATACTTACCTTTTTTCTATCATTTTCGTTGAAAAATGGAACTGTTATGCATCTGTATGTGTATCTTGTATTCTCCATGATTGTAATTTAATTAAATTTTAATAATCATAATTCATGGTAGTTTTTAAATGAATAAAATTTATGATTATATCTTAATTATTGTTTTTTATATTATGTAAAAATAACCTCATTGACCATAGTCATCCTACAAAATACATTTTGGACATATGTGCTTGATGTCATCAAAACAACAGACCCAAAATCAAATTATTGTTTACGTTGATATAACATGGTAGTGAATGAAATAAAAATAATATTAATAATGAAAAAGTTATAAATGAGTTAAATAATTAATATAATTTTATTATTCATGAATAAAAATAGAATATGTAATGATTTACACTCGAGGTAAGGGGCATTTTACTTTAAAACCCTCGATTTAAATTTTTTAATGATTTATTTTCAAAATATTTTTCTCCATGTTCATATTACTAAAAATAATATTTACATTTTCTTATATAGTAAAACATTAATTATAAAGTGATTTTTATGTCCCTTTTGACTGTCTTGATTTTTTTTCAAAATGAATCTTTTAACGTATTTTTTATTGAACATTTTGACATTCTTTGAAAATGGAAAAAATTTCTATTTTTTATTGGTTTGGGTATTTTAATTTTCAAAATAGGTTTTTAAATGAATGAGATATATCAAAATTCGTAAATGTTTTACTTATGGGTCTAAATGGATATTTTTATGTACTTCGTGATAGAAATGAAAGTTGTTATGTATTTCAAGCATGGTATGGTCCATGTAAATTACTTCTTAGGATTGTTGAGCAAGATATAGCTCATGATGATTAGTGATCCTGATAAAACTCTGTACTTCAAGGGGTGATGAATGTTTTCTCTAAAGAATTATTTTGGAAGTCAGTCATATAGTTATTGTAATTTTAAGTGTTCTTGTAGTTTTTATTGTTAGGGTTCTATGATAATGGTGTCAAAAGGTACATTCATGCCTTTTATAATATTTAAAATGATATTTCATTTAAATCATTTGATTTAAAATGCTAATATAATGATATATTAAAGGAAAGGTTTATTTCATTATAGGTTCAAAATTTATGTTTTAATTAAAATGATGTATAATCAGATATAATGTTTTCTATGAAACCCTCACGATTATTTTTTTCCATTATGTTTTTATAAAATGGGTTTTTTTTAATTTGTAGAAATTATGATTTCACGAATTGGTAAACAACCATTTTAATCAAAGATTATTATGTTAAATGAAAATTGTATTCATGATCTCATGGATTTAAAATGGAATAGGGAGTTTCTTTCTTTGTTTTTATGTCCCTTGATGAGATTTTGTGAGAGTCCTATGTTTCTAAATTTTTTCATGGTTTTTATGGTTGAGTAATAACAAATAAGAATTCATGTTGACTATCATAATAATATTTAATGTAAATGAAACATTTTTCCTTTCAAATGTTTTATATAATGGGAAAAATATATTCTAAAATTAAGTGTCTAACATGTATTTTTGAGTTTGTTATGTATGATTTATGGTCTATTACTCAGAAAATCTAAAACTATAATGATCATCAACATGTATGAAGGTGATTTATTGTATATATCTTTAATTTATGAATTATTTAATGTCTTATACTTAAATAAAATATATGAAATGAAAATATCATTTTCTATGATTTTGGTATTTTACATTATTCACTAAATAATTAATATTTTTAGAAAAAAAATAATCCTAAGATAATTTTGATACATTCATTTAAAAAATAATATCATTTTTAATAAATGAAATTTATAATAATATAATAAATTAATAATAATATTCACTCACAAAAATAAAAACTCGTTATTGGTGAAAAAATATTTCCAAATAACCAAATGATGTTACTAAAAATTGAGTTCTTATTTCTATGGATTAATCTATAAATTTGAATTGAGTTGGATTTATATATATTTAAAATTGTGGTTACTCCTATTAATATCATCCAATTCCACATCTAGGTTATAACAGTCATATTAAAATAATAATATTTTATTATGGAAGCTCACTGTTGTGTGTATTGTACACTATCAAACATAGTATTATTTAAAAATAATATGGTAATGCATCCCTATCTGAAATAAATTTTGTCTTTATAATTTACCTTGATTATTTTCATTAAAGGGTTTAATATTTTAAATTTCATTTTATTAAAACCAACATCATAAAAAGGGTTAATAATATATCCTTTTAAAATGTGGTATCATAAAATATAAGGTTCATCTAAAATATGAATAACTATGATTCCAAATACATGAAAATTAGTGGGAAGTGAAAATATGGACATAGAGGATAAAATTCCCAAATATTGATGGGGAATTATAGATATATGATCATGAGAATGTTAACGACCACAAAATCATGATTTCAGGTTGGGGTTATAACCTATAGGTAAAATAAAAACCCGGTAATCCTATATTTGGAGCATGGGTTTGAGTCCTGACATCAATGAATTTTGGAGGGTCTTTCCGCATATTCTCAGTATTGGTCCAGTGGAACGGTTCTCATGTGGTGAAACAGACATAACATCTTTTTTGTATAGGCCTGGTGACGTCGATAGAGGGATTTCGATGAAGGTTTCATCACGGTTGGACGATGCCGGTGGGGTCGGTCTTAGCATGGTTTGTGACGGTCCTTTGATAGAGCTTCGTTCAGTGGTTGTTGACTTAGTGGAAAGGGGGAAAACACATATGAAGGTGTCAGTGGGGGGGTTGTCATGGAAAATGGTGTTGAATACTTAAGATGGTAGTAGTACAAGGAAGGAGTAGTGGTCCTCCGGTGATGTGATGTTTCGATGGAAGAAGGGGACAAATTAAGGGTTCAGATCTAAGGTGCATCCCCAGATGAGGTTCAGGGTATGAAACCAAAAATCAATAATAAAAAAACATATTGGAAGATTGAGAGGGTATGGATCTGTCATCAGTACTTGGCCTCATGAAGTCCTATATGGGGGCTTTCTAGATGGTCATCCTTATAGGTCAGTCACTTCAAAGAAATGTTAGAGAACAAACTGGGAGGGGGTTTCTGTTGGGTTTTTGGTTCTTGGTCCTTCAAATACCATGTAATGGGATTACTACCTTGTACTTATGATCCATTTAAGGTTTCCCACCAACCTAATTAAAGATGGGATTATCCAAAAAATTAATAAAAATAATAGTGAATAGACCACAAAATTAGGATTTAATAAGATACAAGGAATAAAATCAATTCATCAAAAATGATTGTAAAAAGATAACACTATTAATTTATGAAGGATTATTTATCCAGAGAAATAACATTGGAGAATCTTCTTAATTTCTTTTATTCCAACCTATAAAAATAATTTCATCATTTGGATGCATGTTTCAACAAATTTCCACCTTTACCAAATCCCATATTTCATATAATTAGTATACATGATGAATCAATCTTATGCCTAAAGTGTCATCATTTAATATATCATATGGTCTCCACATGGGTATAAATATAATCCTTTAATCTTTACTAAAACAAAAATAGGTATCATAGGATAAAATAATACCCAAAATGAATAATATTTTATATATATAAATAATAAATTAATCTCTATAATTCAAAAATAATACCCAATGTTAAAAATAAATCAGTCTAAAAAATAATTATCCCTATATTCCAAATAACCTCAGTAGGAACATATTAACATCAAGGATTTTTTTATAAAATTCATCTTACATTGCCAAAATTTAATAGAATTTATCGAAAATAATCCTTCATGTTAAATCCCATGAAATGCGTAAGGGTTACATCTACCTCAACCTAATAAATCATATCTTAAAATAACATTAATCACTTTACAATCCAATTATATAAAACCTCAAAAGGGATATCTATTCCATTAAACAGATGATCAACTTTAAAAATAAAAAACAATAATGTTATCAAAAACTCTTAAGTTAACCTCACATGAAAAATCCTAATCTCTAATGTTATAAAATCCCTGCTCATATACCATCTACAATAGCACTAAACCCATAGACTTAGATCCGTTTCTAAAATCATAATCTTAAATTTTTTGGCTATGATACCACTTAACATGACCAAACATTAATTGTCTAAAATATTTTGACATCAAAATAAAATATAGGACCACTTACATACCTTGGTTTAGAGTTTTAGATAATTAAGAAAAAATCTTACATAACATTACCCATATCATCAAGAGTGAATTTTTTCCAATATAGCCAAATTTTCAAATAAATATTAAATATCCATCATCTCTCACGTGATACCCTTCTATAAAATTCATAAAAAATTTCATTTTTAGGAATTGGGGAAAAGAAAAATAAAGGGTGGGTCTAAATTCCTAGTAAGTGTAAACATATGAATTATCTGTTAAAAAATATCACTGAGCCCAAGTTGAGCATAACGGTATGGGAACATATTCAAAGTGCATGATCATTATATAAGATAAGTCATATAAAAAAAACTGGGTAAATAAATAATGAGACATTAAATAAATAATTATCAAAATATTATATACATATGAGTCAAAAATAATGATCTATATGAAAATAATCCTTGATAAAAGGAAATATTAGAACTTATATCAAGTATAAATAAACTGTTTTAGTAATAACGATTATCAAATATTCAACATGGAATCACCTAATTCAAATAATTAAAACATTCTATTAGAAGTAACGTAGAATAGTTAACACTTTTCCAACTTTGGAGATACACATATTTAGTAAAATTCATCCTCTCATAGGAGTAACCTAAAACTGTTAACTACATTATCTCATAAAAATAGTTAACTCTTTCACTTTTCAATGTGAATTGGTGGGATATAATCAACCTACTCATCCTTGGATTGTAGAATAAGCACAAATCCTTAGTTTATAAAGTAACAACACATCATTTATTTATAATTTAACCATCGATCAATTATAACAACCATTAATTTTATCAATGGAATTTCCTTTATGAATATATAATTTTTTCAAAAAAATATTATATAATGCATACACACCAAATGGTAAAACAAAATAAATTTTATTCTATTAAATTAAACATTATATTTATATAATAAATATGTCCATAAGAATTGAAATAATTACAATGGGAAAAATCAAATTTAAGATAACAATAACTGAAAAATTTAGATATGCCTGATCCCCTTGAATAATTGCACTCACAAACAACAATTTATAAATGAAACAAAAATATTAATAGTGTAATATGAATTTTAAAATTGAAAATATTTATATAACTTTGAGATAAAATATAATTGAGTGGTGAATGAATAAAATATGAAGTATATTTATAATTTAAGGAACCCATAGGACCATTACAAATATGACCATTAGAATAGTAACCTGACCATTGGAAAAGTCATATTCTTGTTAAGAATAGGAACATGACCCATAGAATAGTAATCTCACCTATGAAAATATAATATTATATTTATGTACCTTATAAAATGATAATATGATATATTCATATCACGATACATGTAAATAAATGATGTAAATGATAAAATAGGTCTATAAATTTTCGTAAAACATAATTGTTTAATTTTTTTTATTAAATATAATTATTCAAAATAATGATTATTTTCATTAAATGGTTTTATAAATTAATATTATGTTGTATTACAATGATAATATAATTTTATGATACCATAAGTGATTTTTAAAAGAATCTGAAAGTTTATTATAATATTAAAATTTTTGTTTTTAAAATAAGTAAGGATATTATTTAAAAATTAAATTTCAAATATTTATAAAATTATTTTCATAATATGGATTTCATTTTAGGAATCAACATGTGTATAAATGGTTAGATTGATTTTTTTTCTAAACTAGTTGACATTTTGGTGGATGGTGATATATGGTAAAATATTTTGATCATTTTCCCAACTATTATGTGCCTATTTGGAACTATAGTGTTATGAAAATCTTTTGATATTTATTTATAAATTTTATAATTCTAATTTTACTCTCTTTGAATTTCTCCCAACTCACTTAATGCTAACAATCTCCTCTCTCTAGATAACATGAAATCATAATTACGGGATTCCAAAACCCAATATGATTTTGTATGGAGATCTATAGGAAAATAACATGTCTTACCAAATATTAGTCTATATAGATACTTAAATATGGGAGTTTTATAAGTGGTCATGCAGGTGAATAATTCCCCATCCATCTTAAAAGAGTAGTCCTTTCTTGAACTACTAACAATTCTCTCCATAATCTATTTATTTTGTCTATTTGAGATCTCTACCTTCCCACTGGATTGCCAGATATATGTGGTACCAGTTATGTAAATGAAAAAATAATTTTCCATTAATTATTTGAATTTAATTTTTTTAAAATGTATATCTTTTTCTACATTAAAAGACTTTTTCACACCAAATTTGGAGAAAATATTATTCTTCATGAAACTCACAACACAACTAGTAAGATTGTTTGTAAGTACTACTACCTAAACTCACTTAGAGAAATAATCTATAGTAACAAGGATTTATTCATTACCATATCAATATGGAAATGTTCTCATGTCATATAACCCCAGCACATTAAAGATTTTATCTTCTAGAAACAAATTCTACATAAACTCATATTTCATACCCATATTCCTGAACCATTGATATTTATCAGAATATATAACTAAACTTCTTACATTCATGAATAGGGTAGGCCATTAAAAATATTATTGGATGAACTTTTGGGAAGATGTATCTCCCCCTTGGTTTCAATAACAGAGATAAGAGTAAAAATTTTCAAAATTACAAATAAATTCAATCTCAAGAACACACCTCCTGAGTATCCCATCAGCAGACCTCCGAAAAAGTATGGGATCATCCGAAAAATAATACTTGAGGTCAATAAAAACCTTTTTTTTATTTTTTGAAATCCCTTTTGGTATGAAGGTTATAGTTATGTAGGTAAAAAAATCCACAAACCAAGTTGATTTTTTCATAGATACAAGAAAAAATGTTTCTTCAGGAAAAGATGTATTGATCTCTTCTAGCCGACTAGTTTGAATTGTGGTTGTGGGTAGCCTATACAAGTGGTCATATACTACATTTTAAGTACCCTTATTAACATTTATGTCCAAATGAATTTCTTTCAACAGAAAATTCCACCTCATTAGTCTCAGTTTTTATTCCTTCTTAGACAAGATATATTTCATAGCAGAATAGTCAGTGAATATTATAAATTTTAAACCTACGAGATATTTTCCAAAATTATATAAGGAAAACATAATAGGAGTAAACTATTTAATAATATTAAAAATATTTTTATTGGTTATCATCCAAAAACATTTGGGAATTGTAAATCACATGTAACCTCTTCTCTTTAATTTTCCCAAAAAGTTCCCTACTACCCAATCACTTGCATCAAACATTACATTGAATAGAAATTTATAGTCAGGGGAAGTAATTATGGTGATGTAATATTTACCTTTATCATATAAAATGATTTTGGGATCTTTCCATCAAACAAAAATGGTATGTCCTTGTCTAATAATGAACAAAGTTTCCTAACAATTTTATAAAAGCATTTTGTGAATCTCTAGTAAAAATAGGAAAATCCTAAAAAGCTTATAATGCCTTTTACATTTGTAGGAGGATGATTAATTTGAATCACTTCAATCATATAATTTTCTACTTTTATTCCAATCATATAAATATTATTTTAACGCCCCGACCCTAGCTACCCAGAGTCGGTGCGTTATTGCATAACATTGGCATGATCACAAAAGATCAAGTCTCGAAAGACCGATTAGTTTAGTAGCCTTGGAAACACTAGATACATTCATAAATGTTACATTACATCATAAAGTGAAAAACTACAATAACAAAGTCTCCATAGTCCACACTCATATCCTCTTATGACTATCCCTGTAGGTCATTCATAAAATACTTATTCACATCCTGGAAAATATTAAAACATTGAAAGGGGTGATCTCAGATGCTCAGTAAGGATAACAATATAGCGGAAGCTTTCATCAATAAACATAAACATTTAAGGCAATGTATAACTAAAACAAAAGCCTTTTAAACTTGAACTTCAACATAATATGGCAAAAGTAAAATGAGATAATGCCATTTACTTATTCACATGGATATTCTACTGGTCGAATAATCACATGTAATATCAATAACCACTTTCATAATGATGGAATGCATAATGCCAGACTATCATAACCACGTAGCCAAGGCCTCGTGCCAAGACCACAAATAAGATTTTTTCAAGGCCTCGTGCCAAGACACTAGTTTGTCTCATGAGACCAGCCGATGCATCGAGAAGCTATAGCGGGCTCCACCTGTCACTTATTAAGTCCAATGCATTCCTCACATGAACAGGTTTAAACATATCATAAACCCTAACATAATTGTATCACATAAAACATGCATAAAGGAAACATAAGATTTCCACACTTCAATCACAAGATATCAATACAACACATTGATATAATTAAAACTTTATCAAAACCATTTTAAATACCAAAATAAAAGAAAAGTAAAACATGGTATTTATTTTTCTTTTTTTTAAGTAATTTTTTATAGAGGAAGTCGAAACTCAAATAATAGTAACGGCGGTGGAGAAGTCGTTATCATCGCATACATAATAAAGAAACATTCCTTTTTTCGTTTAGTAAAAACATTTTGTATAAAAAGATTCGTTTTGAATAAAAGTAAAAGTCAAAGGGGTTTATATACCGTATAAATGAAAGTTGTGTATAAAACCAAATATGCCTCAATGAAAGGAGATTGAGACGAAGTCCTTACAAAGATAATTTTTAAAATAAAATAGATCTATTATGTGTATTTACTATAAGTACACATAAAGAAAGTACAAATACAAGATAAGACGTAATAATATCATGACATAATTTGAAAGTAGGAGATTAACCCAAAGAATGGAAATTGGGTTAAGAAATCCCCTTACAAAGATCATTTTTTTAAATAAAATATGTGTATTATGTGTATTAACTATATGTACACATAATGAAAGTATAAATACAAGATAGGACATAATAATATCATGACATAATTTGAAAATATGAGATTAAGCCAAAGAATAGAAATTGGGTTAAGAAGTTCTCTTACCTCGTGTCCGACTTGACTCGATCGTTCTTTAATATCCTGAATAATAAACTAGAGTTAATTTATACTTGCTTAAGAACCTTTTTCAAGTTAATTATTCCTCTTATATCAGTTATTACCATGTTATGAACATTATGTAATTATTTAAGTTAATAACGGTCGTTTTGTCGATCTTTGGTACTTGAGTCAAAAATAAACTTCATATAATTACAAGTTGTTCTTGTGGTGAAATATCCATTATATCCAGAATTATATTCATGATGTAGATATCTTATATATCATATATATCTAGTATATACATTAATTTATAATATTACATAACATTTAGAGGTAAGAAATGAAATACACCGTTCATGGAGACGGTAAGCCGTACGTACGCATGAACGCTACTTTCATTTCTATTTCGTATTTAATGGAATGAAATTATAATTATATAAAGGTATACTATAATTCCAGTATAATATAATGTATAATACCATTTACTCCATCCTTTATACACCCCACATATGGCATTAACGATTCAAATCACTTTGAGGGGGCGGTAGTCCGCACTTCCTAAAATGAAATTATCGCGTTTACCCATAATGGAAATCATAAAGGTATGCCATAAATAAAAAATACAGAATAATAAGGAAAACAAAAACATAATATATATCATATAAAAAAATAGTGTCATCATAATGACCACCTTTGAAGGTGTTATATGAGTGTTGAATAATCATCATTTCGTGAGGCAGAAATTCGCCATCCACAGAAACAATATGTTCTTTAACCATTAGATGTAGGTGTGTGTAAGTGTAGATCGAATCCTTCTTATAACAACATCCTAGTATATTTAGGATACTGGTGTTGTTACAAAAAAAATTAATAAAAAGAGTTTAGGGGGTTGGAGAAGCAAAATAAAACAAAATAACATAAGAGAAGACATTACCTTAAAATCGGGTAACTCTTTTTGATTTGAGCCAAAGGCTTCCTTGGGAAGAGTTCTGCCCAAAGTGAGGCTTCTAGGAGTAATAGAGGGAAGTTGGGAGAGTATTTGGGCAGAGTTTGACTGAGCCAAATGGCTTGATGGTGTGAATAAGGTGGTATAGGTGGGGGCCTTTTATAAGAGGAGAGAAAGGACACTCTTGGAAAGATTGAAATGTTACTTTATTATGAAATGATTTTCGGATTCTAATGGTCCCACAATGATATATTCCGAGGCTAATGTGATAAGGGTTTGAAATCTACTCATCCAATAGGTTTTTGACAAGTGTAAGCCTTAGATTTTACATTATCTTTTCATTTTATTTAAATCGTTAATTAATGAGGTAATCGTTGCATCATCATTGAGTCATAAAAATTTAATTTATTTAATGTCTAAAAATTATAAAAAAATTATCATGATGTAGGAAATCTTTTTATATTTCTAATGAATATTTATAGTCAAAAATATGAATTGTATAACCCCATTTAAAAATTGTTTTAGTAAAACAACTCATGTTTGTGACATTTTTATTTTAACATTAAATAAAAAGTTATTATTGTCATTTTCTTACCCAAGTGGCTTCATGGGGTCCCCAAGTTGAACCATGGATTGTCTTGGTCGGCCATGACTCATCCAATAGGGGTAGGACAAGTGTAAAGGTATTTTCATATTTTTATAATGTCATTTTTAACTTAAATTTCACTAATTACCTTTAATCGCGATTAATTAAACTTAAAAGTTACTATTCACCAAAAAATTATTTTAATCCCATTGAACCACATTTTACTTCTTAATGAAAACCATGTATGTCGGATTTTTGAAAATCAAATCACAGAAGTGGTAATGTTTCATTTAAACGAAAAATCAGTTTTTTAACTACCACTTAGTGGTTTCACTATTCATCAAAAATTGAAGTTTTTCAGAACAATGCCAAAATTTCACCCTACGCTATAATTGATATTCCGAATTCAAAAATGATGTCTATTTTACAAAATTTCAAACGTATACGTTGTATTAATTAATTTTATAATTAATTCCCGCTGTCACAACAAATAGCGTGTTTTTAAGAAACAATATATATCAAAAGATTGACACTTCTTTATGTCCAATTTCAAAGTGAAATTAATTCTAATGACCACCATTGGATAAAATGGTAAAAATATATTCTAATTATACTTTAAAACCACTCAATAGTATAATTTATCACTATAAATTATTTTGATTAAAAAAGTTGTTTTTAAGTATTTTTCACTATTCATAAAAAATTGGAAGTTCTCAGAAAAATACCAAAAATTCAACATAGGCTAATTTCGATATTCCGAATCCAAAAATGAAGTCCATTTTGAAATATAAAATATATATAATTTCAAAAAGTGGGTATTACTATTCATAATGGCTATTTTGATTGGTCACGGTGTGTTAGAATCTCAAACTTGCGTACAATGCAAGTTATTGCGTTATTGAAAGAGAAGCGTGTCGTGAAAGCTTGGGGTGTTACAATTATGTCCTAATATTATCCCTTCATTAAACATGAACACACATTTTTTCCAATTTAATACTAGGTTTGTCTCCTCACAACTTTGTAAAGAAGTTTCCATATTATCTAGACATCCCTCAAAATAAGAACCAACTATAGAAAATTCATCCATGAAAAATTCAATAGTTATCTCAATCGTATCCAAAAATATAGCCATTATATACCTATGATACGTGTAAGGAGTACCACATAAGCCAAAGGGAATCCACCTATAGGAAAATGTCCCAAATGGAAAAGTGGAGGTGGTTTTTTCATGGTCTCTTGTGGCTATGGAAATCTGGTTGTAATCAGAATATCTATTCAGAAAACCTAAATATTCATTTCTAACCAGCATTTCAAGCATTTTATCTTGTAATGGAGTTGGAAAAATGACCTTTTCTTGTGAAATACTTGAGATTTCTATAATCAATAAATATCGTCCACTTGGTAGCTTTCCATGCTAGATTTTTTTCCCATTAGTTATCACTGTGAAACCCCTTATGTATAACTTGTACTAGACTTACCCATGGTTTTTTAGAAATAGGAAAAACTATTCTAGCATCAATTAGCTTAATTAATTTCTCTCTAACTACTTCTTTTATGTTTGGATTTAATCTTATTTGACCTTCAACTCTAGACTTGTGATCTGACTCCATTAGAATTTTATGCATGAAAAAAGATGGACTTATTCCCTTAATATCAACCATGGACTATCCAATAGAAGACTTGAACATCCTTATAATGGACAAAAAACACTATTCTTGAATCACTTCTAACACAGTGGATATTAAGACTTGAAAGATATAAATTTCACCCAAAAAATAGTATTTGGGATGAGGAGGAGTAGTCATCCCTAAAACAGATTATTCTTGATTATAAGAAAGTAACAAAGACCTAGGATGACTAAGATAATCTATTTTATTCCTAAAAATGAATGTGATCTTAAGAAACACTCATCCTTATTATTTTTGTAGATTAAAAAAATTCTTAGAATCCATTTATAGTTTTGGTTTTAAAATGTTTTTTATAGAAAATTGATAATTACTTTCTTGAATCTCACATTCCTAAGAATATCTTAGCTCTACCTCATTACTTGAACAGATTCACATGCAAGTGTCAACTTGTGTGGTCTTACTATTTATTGCTTTAGTTATGTTTAAAAATATTTCTTCTTTATCATTAAATTCTTTTTCATATTCATTAAGCCTATAACTTGAATAGTTTCCATATTGTGGTGAAACATTGTATTTTTCAATGTCATTGAACTCTTCACTTTTCTCTCCCAGGTTGAAAATTAATATTTCACTATAAAAATTTATAGAAGAACATTTGGTGTCGTGGAATAGACAACCAATAATCATAGGTACTTCCTTGTCACACTCCATATCATGTATATTGAAATTAGCAGGTAACAATATTTTCTCAACCCCTATAATTGAATCATTAACTCTTCCTTGAGGGTTGGTGATAAAGAAGTCTGCCAACTATGAGAAAAAAGTGGTGGGAATAGATCTCCAAATATCAACAACATGAAATGTGAGAAGGAATAAGGTTGATACTAGCCTGAATATCAAAAATGATGTTAACATGTCCACTATTTCAAAAGATACATGGAACGAAAAACTATCATGATATTTGATCTTGGGAGTTATCATATTCTGAACATCAGCACCACACCCCTCAGTCAAACTGTAAGTGGAAAACTCCTAATGTGTTTTCTTGTTTGAAATAATTTTTTTTAATCATTTTCAAATATAAAGGTATTTGAAGTAATGATTGTAGAAATAGAATATTGATGTGAATCTTTTTAAACAACTCATGAAATTTGAGAAGTCTAGGTTCATGATTTTTTTCATAATTTGATCAGTGGGTCCAAATAATTTAAAACTATAATAATCCATTCATGTTTATTCTAACAATTTCCATTTCCATTATTTCTCAGGATTTTAATCACATTATCATCATTCTTAAAAGGTGGAATGGCATGTTGTAATGTAATTTCATTGAGGCTGGCCAGAATTCTAGTATTAGTGGTTTCTTTAATTTGGTTGTCATTTTCTTCATGATTATTAGATTCAAAATATTTAGGATTCCTAGAGAAATTACAGTTAGTATGAATACCAATCCTTGTAGTGATAACCATTATGTTCTCCCTATGATTGAATTCAGTTATACTTATAATTTCCCTTTCCCTCTTTGATTCATTCCCCTAGAAAGTTGTCCCATTTGAGTTTTCATATTTCTCATTCTAGCATCTGATTGAAATTTATCAGAATCATATTGGGATTTTGTTTATTAAATTTTTTCATGAACTTTTAATCTTGAGACAATTCTAATAAAAATGTGATCTAACTTAGAAATAATTTTACCTTCATTGTTACCCTAATAATTGTTAGGCTCTGCCCTTGGATTTTTTTGATATGGCTTCCTAGGCTACTGTTGGAAACCATAAGTATAGTAATTCTAATAACCCCCAACTCCTTACAAGAATGGTTGGGATGATATTTATTTCCTTGATTGCAGTTATTTGATATAGGATAATCCCTTGGATAAAACCTAGGTTCATAACTAGAAAAGTTTTCATTCTCAAGTTGATGGGAAGACATATCAAAATTAAGGTAGCAAGAGTTTGAATGAACATACATGTCAAAGTAGTGGCACTACTCCCTAAGTGATTTTTGATTAATATCATTATAATAAACAACAACATTCACCATAATCATCATTTATTTATAAAATTGTTCACAACAACAAGAAAAGAAAGCTATAAACTCAAAACCATAAGATGATCTAGGGAGGCCTAAAGTGGTGGAGACTAAGGGAATCCCCTCATGCAAGATTCTCCCCTTCAGGCTTAAAGAAATTCATGCTAGAAAAATATGTGACATTGGAACCAGGATCTACCATGGATGCATGATGGCCAGCAACTGTGTTTCCTTCACTCCAGGTTTGAAGGAAAAGGGTGATGTTGTTGATAATGATCTTAAATTTTCTGACAATATAGGAGATCGACCATGGTATAACACCTATTCCCCTTAGGGAATTATGAAAAATAATAGAGTCTGTTTCCAATTCTGATAGATAAATATTTCCCTTCTGACATGAAATTAAGCCGATGATCATAGCCTTGTATTCTTCTAGAAGGGAGTGATCGCAACCAAAATGATCTGTGAAGGCCAAGATAATTGATCCCCTAGAGTCCCAAACAAACCACCTCCCCAAATTTCTCCTGAGTTATAGGAACCATCCATGTCCAATGTGAAGCCTGTAAGAGGAGGAAGCCATCAAACCTAGTGGCCTTTCCAAACATTACTAAAGATCTAGACGAGAAAACTATTCTCTTGCAGTGATCTTAACGTGGGAGCATCACACCAATTCTTAAGAGATTCCACCAAATCATTGAACATGTTCTTTTTTATGATTATGATCTAATTCCCCAATGCAAGAACCAGCATGTGTCAAGGGCTATTTCTCATGTTCCAGATACACCAATAGTCGGTGTTCAACACTATTTCTCTCTCCATTTTCTCAAGCCCCGCGTTGCCTGCTTCGTGAAACCACCAATCCAGAAATGATGCACATAGAAGCTGCTGCAAGGAGAAGGCATCAAACTCACCGAAGAATCCTCATAGGGCTTGTGCCCAGATACCTTAAAAAAGTAAATGATTTGAGCTATCTTCATAGTAATTCTTATAGCACAAGCACTTGGAAGTAAGGAGAATTACATATCTTTTAATATTATCATCATTAAGCATTGCATGGTTCCTAATTCTCCATACTAGAAAATACAACATTTTAGGAATATTCTTGCACCATAGAATCTCATTCCAACTATCCACATGGTACCAAGTCAATGTTTCCCTTCGCAAGTAATTCTAGGATAAGGTTCTAGAGGATGATGTCATGAGAACACATTTTTCGAGTTCAAAGTTCATATCAAAAAGGACGAAAATATATTTCTAATCCATGTCCAGGACAACCTTGATGAAACAAGTGTGCATGATGGCCTCCATAAAATAATTTTCTGGAGCTGGGCATCCCAAGAAGCATATCTTTGATCCCTGCCCAGTTGTGATGTAGAAAAATAATACCACTTATCCCCACAATCCACCAGGTGAGGGGTTGCAGAGTCGAGGTGAGAGGAGAAATCCTAGACTACAAAGGATGCACATGATCATTCATCCGCTCTGTGCCACCCCTATATTTATTAGCCATGGCCTTTCCCCTTATATTTCTCTCCTATAAATCTTCCCATGGTAGTTTTTCATGCATACATTGAAAATTGTCAGAGATTCCTCACGTTGATGCCCCTTCCTGAATAGGTATTTCCATCCTAGATCAGGAAGCCCAATGTTGTTTTCCTTTTGAAAGGGCATCCCAAATGAAGCCAGCAATAATCTTTTAAATGTTTTTAATAACACCCTTTGGAGTTTTAACGCCGGTAAGGATATGGATGAGAGTAGTGGTAATGATGTTGTTAATCAAAGGAATCCTATCTCCAAAAGCTAAGTGGAGGTTTTTCCAATTCAAAACACAACCTGTGATCCTATTCAAAATATGATCAAAATAACGAATGCGTAGTGCGACCGAGGAGATGGGATCCCCCAGATACTCCATTGAAAATCTTCTTCTCTATATATCCAGTCTATTACATAGGTCAGTAGTCCATCTGTATGAACATTTGTTTGAGATATGTAGGCTGCTCTTCACCCAGTTGATGATATGGTCGCTCCAATGACAATACTCATCAAGGATCTTATTAAGGCCTCATACTGATCTCTTGGTGGAATTCCTGAAAACGATCGAGTCATCTATGAACATTATGTGAGATAAGCACATGGGGTTCAGCTTGTTCCGGTACGGAAGGATATCTCCTTGTAATATGCTGCTACTAATGTGACGACTGAGAACATCCTAGGTAACAATAAAAATGCTCCAAGACAATGGATCTCCTTGTCTCAGCCCGAACGTTTCTTTGAAGCAGCCATGAATCCTTCCCATAAAAGAAATAGCCATCCAAGAGGAGCTAAAGCACATGAAAATAAGACCAGAGACCCGAGGGGAGAATCCCATAGTTGTTAACACCTTGTTAATGAATCTTCATTCGATCTGATCATATGCTTTGTTCATATCAAGTTTGATTTCCATATTTGACTCATGAGCCTGGAGGTTGATATCCCTAACCAACTCTTGAGCTAGTGAGATAACCCCTTGGATTGATCGACCCTTGACAAAACCATGTTTCTCCTCTAACACCCATTTAGAAATATGGGTAGATAACCTTTCTGTTGAAAATGGCTCCCAAAATATTATATGGAAAGTTGCACATGCTCACTAACATATAATTCTGAAAAGAGGAGAGATCCTTAATTTTGGGGATGAGCACTAAATAGGTAGCATAGGCATCATAAGGAAGGCTCCCACTGCGGAAGAAGTCTTGAATAGCTTTCATCAGGTCACCCTTAACCACACTATAAGACTCCCTATCGAAATAGACTGGAAAACTATCTGGTCCCGAGGCACTCTCAGGGCCAAGACCCAACATGGCATCATGCATTTTATTTTTCCTTCAAGATAGCTTCAAGGAGTTCATTTTCATTGATGGAGATAGTGTTCGGAATCACATCCATTAACTCATTATTTCCTCTACGATACCCTTCAGGAAAATGAGGATTACGTCATACAAGTAGATCTTTAAAATAAGAGTGAGCCAGGTCGCCAACAACAATTCAGTCATTAGAATATAAGCCATCCTCCATCTGAATATTTGGTTTGAGAAAACATCTTTTCTCCTTGATTCATACATGAAAATATGTAGTGTTTCTGTCTCCTTCATGTAGCCATTTGATTCTTGAAGCCTCATATGTTTCATTCTCTTGTATCGGGATCATCTCCACCAAACTCCCCTTCTTGTTAACTAGTTCCTCAAACAACATGTTACTCCAGTCCTCCTCAAGGATAGATTCAATTTGGTCGATTTCCTTCATGACAGTGTCGATGTCCTGGGTATTGGGAGGGTACTCCATGATCCAATCCTGAAGATGTTTTTTTAAGGCATCTCAGTTTATTATGAAGACTAATCCATGTGTTTCCTTGAGTTAGCTTTCTCCATGGATTTCTTGCAAACTATTGGCAATCTTGGTGACTAACCCACTGACGAGAGAAGCTAAAGTGATTGAAAACCTCCTACCTATAAGACATGTAAACCAGTTGGGGTGAATGGTCTGAAATACCACAGACCAGGTGAGATACCTTTGCATTTTTTTATGCTGATATGACGTGAATGTTATCCATGCACTTGTCAAGGCAGCTCTAGGATCTACGACCCCCTCTTTGATTATTGCATCATGTGAAACGATCGCCAATGTATCCTATGTCCATAAGCCCCTTTCTAGCCATGAATTGGATGAAATCCAAGCTAGCCTTATGGAGAAAGGCTAATCTACCTTTTTTCTCATCTGGATCAGCGATGAAATTGAAGTCCCCACCAAAAACACACAGGGAAACTACCGAATCAAAGGTGTCATGACCCTACCACAAGGAACCTCTTTTGTGGGAATCACAACTACCCTAAATGAAGGAGACAAACATATTGTTAGTGTTCATGGAAACTTGAGTGGTGATATATTGGTCATCCACTTGGATCAAATCAATCAAAAATACTCCTTCTCTAAAAGATCCATATATACATGTTAATTGGGTTGGCATTCATGAATACCTGCATTTTCATCTTATGAGAAAACTTGCAAATTATAGAGGAGTTTTCCTTGGGTTCAAGGATGGAAACAATGGATGTCATTGTATTTTTAATCATCATAGCGATATACTATATTTTGACTCGTGCACCCAGGACACGAGCATTCCAGTTGAATATAGGTATCATTGAACCGCGAGGTGCCTAGATTTTTCCCAATGCAACATGGCCACTTTCAATTTAGAAGAGGAAAACTCCCTACTATTTCGGAGTTTGGATATGGCACACACACCGGTATGCTAAAAGGAAGGGGACGATGCTAGTGAGGAAGCAAAGGGCTGTAAGAGGGAAAAATTCCCTTTAGAAAAAATGGGCATAGACTGTGGAGAACCTCACCACCCTTCACTTGCTAGGGGATCTAAAATGAAGCCCCCCTGATACTTTAAGGGACTGTAGTCCTTCACATGCAGGCCTGAGACTGGGAGTGGAAACTCCGCAACGAGGTTCTGTTGTGCCTTTGATATATCTCCTGTCAGCATTAGGGGACTGGAATCCTTCTTCATAATCAGTCCAGAATTATGAAGAAACACCTCATCAATGGGGCTCTCCTGACCCTTTAATACAGCACTGTAGGAAGTGCCTAGCATTATGGGATGGGAGCTAGGGAAAAAGATTCTCTAGGGGATTGAAAGATCCCCAGGATAGAAAACAAAAATAAGTTCCTACTATGAATCCCACTTAGGATTTTGGCAAAAATAGCTTGATCGGCAATTGGAGAGGGAGGGACCGAATGGAAAAAAGGCAACAGGGCCAAATGTGAAGATTCCTTGTCCTCCCCCACTAATGAGGACAATAAATCATCTTTGAGGTCAATCAAAGAATCCATAAAAGAAGGAACAGTGTCAAGAGCCCCCTCATCTCCTCTGTCCATCTCCTGGATAGGGAATGGATTGTTGGATCCTAACTGCAGCTGGGACTAGTCCCTTCTTAGGAGAACCTAATTGTTCTGACTCCAAACACCCTGCACACATTTCCAACAAATAAGCAAACAATAACCCTACAGTTTATAGAATGAACAATACATGGGAGTCACTGGGAAGGAAATGTCCTAATTCCATTCTAGCACATCCTGCACACGAAGCCGTATCATGTCCAGCAAAGGAAGATAAAGATCTATATCCATGCATATGCAGGACACTGATGCTTCATCAGAGCACAAGGTACACTCATCCATGTATAGGAATACTCCTAAAGATTCACTGATGGCTTCAAGAAGGGCACCATTCTGGAAAGGAAGAGGAAGGCCTAGAAGATTAATCCATACTACGGTGTGCGAGTCCTCCCTACAGTTGTGGATGTCCATCGACCAGTGGGAAAAATTGAAGCGCCATTGGTCCAAGGACCGTGCTGCCTTACTCCACGCCTGAATAAAGTCCGACTCCAAACCCAAAACCACGCAAAAGGATCTGCGGTGCCCTGATGAGATTCGAGTCAGAAGCTCCAAACCCTAGGAATCCACAAACTATTGGAAAACTGGAAGCGGAGGTTTTCCAGATCCAAACCTTTCTACTAATATCCATTTGACGCAGGCGGACACCGCACTGAAATCTGAGGTAAAGACTTCCAAAACTAGAGAGCGGCCTTCCCTCAACATCGTAGGAGAATCCAGAGAAATGTCCGGGAAGAAAGGGGACGAGCGAGACTGAGAGGAACGAAACATGACCTTCTTTAAAGAAGCTTCCGGACATGAATCTGAGGAATAGGGCCTAAAAACAGCCAGAGGAAGTGACAGACCTGTAGAAATCGACAAAGATCCTAGATCGAAGGTCGTCGAAGCAGGAATCGCCACATGGGAGCGCGCCGCATCCAAAAGAGTAACAGTTGGGAAATTTTGAAAATGTGATGGCGTGTGCGATGCATTCTTATGAGAAAGAGAATCCATAATACACTACAACATTGAATTAAACTTATTGAACATGATTACGTGATAATCTAAATATTTTAATTCTCCTAGAACACTTATGATGAGTGTTGTATTGAATATATTCTTATGTTCTACAACAGTCCTACTAACAAAATCTCCTCCAGAAGATTGATCATCTATTGTATGATGATATGGGTCGAGGTTATTGTAAAAGGTGTCCAAAAGAAACTGTGTAGTATAGTGGTGATTTTGAAAATATCTAAGAAGACACCTAAATCTGTATCCTACCTCATGGAAAAGCTCAACCCCATCTTTCAAAAATTCTATGATCTTATGCTTAATTTCATATTCCATTTAACATCAAATGAATTTCATCACAATATAATTACATTGTTGATCCTAGGTATTGAAGTTGTCCTCATATAACTTTTGAAACCAGGGCCTAGCATTTCAATTTAGATAGAAAGAGAACGCTCTATATTTAAGATCCTTTTTCACTTACTCCAAATAAAGGCCGCTATTGTACCAAATAGTAGATATATCAAATTAATTCTAATGATTATTCATTAGGAAGTCCATTATATGATTGCAGTATGGAAAGATAGGAATATTTGATCTCATAGTTTCATACACTAGGGGTGTGCCTAATAAAATATAAGTTACTAGAAATGTTTGTCATGTGAAACTCCCAAAGTACCAATCTCCCATATAACTCATTTCTAAGTGTTTGTATATTCGGATTTTGAATTTGGTTGTCATTTAGAATGTCGATATTTTCTTCCATTTCAATCGTGTTTTTCTTTTTAATTGACGAGATTGAATTTTTATTTCTGAAATAATAGGTTATAATTTTTCAGCCTTTGATCTAGTGTGCATCAACAAACAAATTCAAGATTTTGTTCACAACAAATTTCATTTTTCATAATGTTTTGGTTGATGTTTTGGTACATATTTTTTAAACCTATTTATAAATTTTATAGTTTTCTTGAATTTTTAGATATCTTTTTTTCTTGATTTCTCGTTCCTTCTGGACAACGGTGTCAAAATTTGATCACAATATGTCATTTATTATGTGCAAATTGTTAATTTATTTCCCTATTTAAAACTAGTTTCACTTGTGTGTAGGGAGTCTAACAATAAAGAATGAATAAGAGTGTGGGCTGACAAAAAAATACATAAAAACAATCACGAAAACAAGAAGTAACAATAAAAAAACTCTACATCAGTAGTGGAATAGACAAACAAGATGCGAAACAAAAATTTATGGTAGGGAAATTGATTGAACAATTTAATAATTGTTTCATTCAGTCATTCATAAAAGTTTCACTAGAATTGAGATTTTGGGAGGTTATCAAGCCTCGTCATAACGTTAACCTATGATTGATAAAACTCCTATAGTTTATTAGTTGAGGAAATAGTCATTCATAAAAATGGTATAACAAATTTTCAGTATGATTAATTTCATCAATTAATATTTTTATGCTAGTCTCACAATCAATATTTTGTTGAATAATTGGAAAAGTCAACATAGTTTTGAATGAATTTCATCAAATACATTTTTCATTGATTTTTGAAGAATGAAAAAAAAGTGAAATGATTCAAGAAGTTTTTTGAGAGAAATGTTATCCAAGATGAACAACTAATGCAAAAAGAAGTAAAAATTGAATCAATCAATCTATTTCCCTTGAGCAGTTTAGCCAAAAATCATAATGGAAATTCAAATTTCAAAAAGAATTCATGAGAGCTATAATAGAAATGAAAGAGGAAGAATAAGAGAAATCATCCCTATTGAGGATCTCTTCCTCCCACAGAGTTCATCATTCTGCCACCTGGTTCTTGCCTCCAGGATCCCTATTTCGCTCTATGAAAATTTTCTTCAAAAATATGAATGAATCCCCCATCCATTTTCATTGATAGCTATCCCATTTATTTCATTTGAAAACAGTGACTTAATTCTCTGTATTTCATTGCAAAGTTGATGAGTCAACCTTCACTGAAAATCTTTTTAATAGGCATACTGTCACCTCTCCATAAGATTAAAAAATTCATTCCACAAACTCCCACATGTGCACAATAATTTAACAATTTCTTCTAACATGTTACTTTACCAAACGACTTAATTGTCTTCTCATCTCCTCCACTGTTCAGTAGAGATACAACACTCCAGTTCTCTAATGATTTATTTTGTCTTACAGCTGGCATCCACTTCAATCAAAAATATGATAATCCACTACTTACACCATGAGAGCATAATTTCACGACACAATCATAGGGGTCACATCTCACACCAACATGAACATAAAGGATGTAGTTCATGTGTTTTGTCCCTATTGAAGATATAGAAGTCACCCCGACATTGTGGAGGATGGTGTGTCTCAGTCTCGACACCACCTTGGTTGGGAGATGGGGAAACTCTCCTGACGAGTCTATGGTAGGACGAAACCAATGAACCTCGCATCATATGATGAACTGGAGGGATGAACCCCGCCGTCGAGGAGGGGGTGGGGTGCCGCATGGGCAACCCGTTGTGCTGAGATGCTCTACCCATGACAAGTTGTAAAAAAGGGTGTGTACCTCGTGAAATATGAATAATGCTTCTAGTTGGACCTTGGTGGTGGGAGTAGAGTCTCACAGTGTAATTAAATGGGTGACATGATAGAGATGGTCTCTCTAGAGAGAATGTTCAAGGTAGAAATTCCACTATGAAGGGTGAGTTTCGAGGAGGTGGTTTTCGACCCAGAGAGAGTGGGTGGACCATGGTGGTTTGCAAACCAGAGAGAGTGAGTGTGCCACAAGGACAATGATGAGGAAAGAGCATCCCCTTGGCCAAACATGGCAGTCGGTTTGTTGGAAGAAATTCATTTCACAGACACACTCAAGGCCATGATCTTGCATGCACAAGGGCGTGCATGGAATGGTGGTGGGAGAATGTCACAACCCAATCATGGGGGTCACATCTAACACCAGTAAGAATATCAAGGATGTTGTTCATATGGTTTTTCCCTATCAAAGATATAGAAGTCGCCCTGACATTGTAGAGGATGATGTTTGTCTGTATTGATGCCACTCGGGTTGGGAGTGGGGCCACTCTCCTATTTATTCCATGGAAGGATGAAACCACTGAACCTCACATCATCTGATGTGCTGGACAGATGAACCCCACCTTCTGAGGAGGGTGTTGGGGTGCCACATGAGTGAACTTCTCTATTGAGACTCTCATCCTATGACAATAAACTCGACATGAATTTCTTTGGATAAATTATCATTTTCATCCAACAAACAAATTACATCAACAACACCAATGAAGTTTCATCAGGAAATGATATATTAACTTTAAATGACGTACCTCAAAAAGATCTGGAACATTGAGAATGTCTTTCAACTAGGTGTGCTTGAGTTCAATGTTTGGAGATTAACCCCCTCAACTCAACTGAGATTGTTGTAGGTTGAAACTGTATCCATCCTTTCATTTTGATCTTAGGTAAAACACCCTTCATCATAAAAAAAAAATAAAGTGATCCAACCAGCCCAATAAAAGTTTATAGACATCCAATCGGTCCATAGCGAATGCAACAGAAAATGTAGATTTATTCAACACAAATAAATGAAAAAAAATCTTTTATGAACCACTTTGTAATATCACAACCACATCTATGGGGAGAATTGACACCCATTCCATTGTCTTCATTCTCCATATCTCGAATGGCCCGAAGGCCTACTTTTTTATTTTAATATGGATAATCCCCCTTTTAAGGGTTGAAGGGGAACCCGTAGGCAAAATCTGATATCATAAAACCTTCATTTCTTGAGAAATGGGAATGTATTATTTACATATGTGGTGTTGAGAAGATATTATAATCTCAGGGTCATCTATGTACTTCAATAGTGGGATCATTCACGATTCTTCATAAAAACTCCTCAGTAAAGTTTATATCCATCAACCAAATCAGTACTCATGAATATTCTTTTCAAAACATGGATTGATCCTCTTATTTGGGTAAAATATTGGAATAAACTTTATTAAGGTTTGTTGTCTGATAGGGAATGGTAGTATCTATAAAGAAAATTCATCTTTGATGGAATCCTTCATCATCAACTGGTTTAAAAACAATATCAGTTTCTTCTAACCGGTAGCAAGGAGATCATCTTCCACCATCGAATCTTCAGCAGTAAAATTCATCACCATCGGGATCTCAAAATTCAGCTTTGATCGGAAATCACCCAAAATTCATCGCGAAGGATCTATGGTTGATGGTCACCTAGGTTCGTTTTCTATCTATAATCATCAATATCAAAAGTAGATAATTTTATTAGCTTTGACCAATGTCCTGTATTGACCCAATGACAACCCATTTTAGGGCATCTTCAACCCAAAACATGAAAAATGAAATAAGGTACTTCATAAAAATCATCACCAACCCAAATACATCTTTTCCTATGATTAACATATATTATAATCAAATGTATTTTTTATAAAATTGACATTTTAAAAAATTAATTAACTGAAATTAAAAAAAGTAAAATGGTGTTCCAGTAGCTACAGGGTAGTGCCATATTTGGCAATACACTATACCCCAACTTCAATACAGTTTTGAGTATTGGGCTTGGTTATAGGGATATTTTAAAGATAAAATAGTGTTTTACTCCATTTCAGTGCCTGTTGGAGATGGTCTTAGTAACAAACCTTCTCAATGAAATTTCGTCGAGGGAAACAAATAAAAAATAAAAAGATAAAAAATAAATTATTAAACATATAAAATTAAATAATTAAATGTAACTACATCACGTTAAATTAAAATAAACATTAATTATTAAGAATTATTAAAATGAAAACATTATGATTAAAAATTTAGATTCAAATTTTTTTAAATGACTAATTAATTAATTAATTAATTTAATAAAAACAAAAAAAATAATTAATAGAAGGAAAAATTCATATTGAATATATACATTAAACACAATAATTACAAATAAATTTAACTTCTATTAAATAATTAATGAATTAATAATAAATGCAATAAAATTATTATTTAATTAGAATAACAGAAGAATTAACATTTAAAACTATGATTTAAAATTTAGATTGAACATTAAAAACTATAATAAATTAAAATAATTTAAATAAAAATAGTATAATATTTTAAAAATGAAAACACACAAAACAGACCTATTTTTCAATAATTACTGATTTAACCTAAAATAACCATTAAATTATAAATAATCATTAAATATCCTAATTAGGAAAAAAATTGCATAAAATCACCCATAAATTATGTGGAAAACCAAAAAATTAATGTAACATCAATTATTTTTGTTATTTTTATAAAAAAGTTGATTTTTTTGTTAATTGAGAAATACATAAAAATATGATATTTGACATTACAAGCTGAATATATGCATTTTTGAGTAATGGATGATGTTAGGACCCATAATATTAACCTCAAATGCACCATTTACTATATACACCAACAAACATCAATACTATTAGTATTCTAGA
Organism: Viscum album; assembly: GCA_963277665.1. NCBI lineage: Eukaryota > Viridiplantae > Streptophyta > Magnoliopsida > Santalales > Viscaceae > Viscum > Viscum album. The sequence continues at coordinate 409,979,994 of OY728156.1, forward strand.
GTAAAAATGAAAAACTAATAAATATAATATAAAAAAAAACCTCTCTCATCCCCTTATAAATACCACACATCCAAACCCTTATCCTTATAAGTTATAATCCTTGGGGTTTTCCATATTTCACCTTAAATATATTACCTATCTTATCCCATATGTCATACTACTTATTTTATTGTCCAAATATCATTTTAAGGAGCATTATGGGGTGGTCTAAGAGGCGACAACCAAAGGAAGAGGTAATATTCTCAACATTGTTTTTTTAATTTTAATTTTTATTATACCACCCCCATGTGTTATCCATATTGAAAAACATATTAAAATATATATCCTAAATACAATAATATTTTACTATTATGTTGTAATATCAATCCATTATCCTCACATCAATTTATTCCTAAATGAATGCATTGTTAAAAATATTGTTAGTTCACATCTTCCAAGAACAACACAATTTATTTTCTCCACCACCTTCAAAGCTAGTTATAAAAATAATATAATGGTAAAATATTATTATATAAATTATATGATTACTTATTTAATGTTATATAATCTTTTAATAATCATATAATTAAATAAAATTAATATAGTTCATAGTGATCGATAAAACGGTCTAAATGAACTAACAATATGACATTTTTACTAAAAGTATTATCCCAATGTTAGGCCACAAATGGGTATGTGGTACCTTTTCAATAACATGAATTATATGAACACCACTTCATTTCACATATAGAGTTTTATTCCAATTTGACAAGAATGTTAATAATTATCCACAACTGATCTTTCCTTGGAATCCTAAAAATCAATCCTGTAGAACAATGAAAATAGTGTTTATATCTCATGGAAATGGTTGTAAAAAACATAATATAATTATAATAAATAAAATATAGATTTAAAAGGTTATTAATTAATTAATAAATGAATTTCATTTTATTTTTTATGACATTAACTAAAATTTCATATTGATTCAGGAACATATGGTAATGGATCTCTCTATACCACTTTTTTTTGGGTTATGACCATTCTCTCTCTAACTCACTTTCTCTCTCTTTGGTGTTATTAAATTATTTCAAATTATATATATATTTCTCTTACATATATACCTATCTTATTATATCTTTATTTAATGGGTAATACATGCCTTAAATTTAGTTCTCAAAGGACTTCATTAAATTCAATTCCAAATAAAGGGAACTTTCCAATCACTTAATCCTTCAATATAACAATTATTTAATACATTTATTCTTATTAATGATTTCAATAAATAAGATAATATTTTAGGCATAACTTTTCTGGTTTAGACTTTGTTTTCAAAGAAAATTCAATAGTTTTTATTTCTCCAAATTTCTTTAACCAATTCTATAAAACACCATTTTTAATGTTCATTTCTATAAAAAATTATATACCCTTTTTCATGACATCGTTTTTCAAATAATAACATATTTTTATACTGATTTTTTTGAGATATGAATATTTGAAATATTTTTTTTCTTTTTCTTTTTATAATATTTATAAAGTCTCCTTTGATTATAATATTAGGAACATTATCCAACCCATTTATTCTGAATGGTAATTCTTATGTTTATTCCAAGTGATTGATTTCATTTTATCACAAAAATAAGAATTTATATTTTATGGTGGGTGCACCAAGATAGCACTTCAATTCATTGGGTATTGTTTTTGTCTCATGATACTGTATGTATGATATTAGGGGGGAAGCCTAATCCAAGATGGGGCTCTATCCACCATGTGATGTTGCCTTGAAAATTATTCTTGACATATGCTTATGTCATGTTTTATGAAACTGCTACATTCTTATGTTTCCATGATCTTAACATAAAATGTTCAATAAGTTATGATACCATTGAATTATTCATGAGCCTTATCTTTTGAGATATCATGTTTTGTCTTTTGACTCTCATGTTATTCTTCGTTATTATGTTTATTCCCTTATTGAGATTTATAGCTCGCCCCATTGTTTTGTGTATTCCCCATGTTCTCCTATGATGTTTTAATAGTTCAATGGGATATACTAGGTCATTATAGATATTAAAATAATGAAATTTTATTTTAGTTTCATATTGATGTTTTATGCCCCTAGTCTTCCAAATACACTAGGAATTTCTTTCCCTGATTCCAATTTTTTGGATATTGATGTTGAAAATCATGTGAAAATTTGTGTAAAAGGATTGGTTCACTATATTTGGTATCATAAAAAGTTCATGTTATTTTTGTGTATTAGGACTAGAATGAATTTGTGAGAAATCAGGGGATATGTATTAGTATATGAGAATATCATGAAATATTGGTGAAGTATAGATTGAGTGGTTTCCATGATATTATATCCCAGTCTTGATTCTACAAGTGTATGTGGCTCACTCATAGTCATACCTAGGGTTATTATCCCAAAATAGGTGGATTGGATATTAAATTGGTCATCACCTAGTGCATGATAATGAGGCCTTATAGTACACCTAGTTTGAAACTCCTAGTGTAAATGCTATTGAAAATTAAAAAAACATTATAACTCATAAAACCATTATGAAGGACATGGATAAATTATTATGTTATAAAAAATAATAAATATATTACCATGTTTAATCAATATTTAAATATAGTGACTCACAATCTAATATGTAAATTTCATATATATTTTATTCCTTATATCTTCATATTTGACCATTTTACATAATTTTTGGCTAGATGATTCTCATTATTTTTTTAATGATAATTTAGTTAATAGTGGTAAATAATAGGAATGATTCCCACACAAAATATGATAGGTAATGTGATGGTTTCATAAATTAGATACCTAACCTTGTTGGAGTGAGATCTTAGAAATTCACTATATAACTATATCAAATGACTATGTATTGAATAATAACATAAATAATATGGAATTACTACCTTCTTATGAGAAAGATAAAATTGTGGTTGATTCATTTATATAAAAAATTCCTCCTACCAATTGTGTATATTATGATCACATCACCACCGAACAATAGACTTACTCCATTGAAAATATATTTTCTATTCATCTATTTAAGGAAAAAGAGAATATTCTGATGGAAATTTATCATATGAAATGAGAAACTGATTAGTGGTGTCCATTGCTCAAGAACATGATGTCCAAATAGAATATTTATTCCATAAAATGTTAATGATTTAAGAAATTATTTTTTGAATAAATATTTTCCCCGTAAATTCATCATAAAATTGAGAGGGAGTTCCTCAGACTGACGATATATAAAGATAATTATATTGGAGAATATGAGAAAATCATCATAAGGATTGGGTGTTACACCTCTAGATTTCTCATCAAAACTGAATGTTTAGTGTACTTATTCATTAGTGGATTAAATCCAAATCTACAAAAATATTTTTTAATTCATCAATTTGAAAACTATGAAGAGATTTTCTGTTGTAACCTTATTATCAAGATGGATATTTGTGTCTATGAGTCGTCTCATGAGGCTATAGATAAAAATAATATAATTTAATTTAATTTGGGAGTATTAATGGATAAATCTCATAGAATAAATAAATACCAACTACCCACATGTAAAATATGTGTGATGAATCATATTTGAATCTATCTCAAAGAAACCAAGTGATTCTAAAATTTTAGAAAAGAGGGGAATCCAAAAAAATCAATACCAAAGAGAGGTGAAGAAACCCTCTAATGGGATGGATGAAAATAAGGTCTATATCATCTCTTGTCTTGCTATACTATGCTTCAACTGTAAGGAACACAAGAATCATGCAAGAAAATGTACTCATAAAAGGGTTGTGAGAGATAATCAATGAAAATAATTTTGATGTTCTATAGGTAAATGAAGGGAAAATGCTTCAATACTGATGAGGTGGATCTTAAAAATTATGTGGTGACATGTAAACTTATTATTCATCTGGGAATAGAGAAATTACTTCTTGATTCATGTTCAAATCATTATTTCTCATCGTGCATGTTTGGATAAACTATTCAAACACAGCCTCACAACATGGGTGTTAATCTATCTTTGGGAGATAAAAATATAGATATTATTTCATAACAAGTATATTATTCCTCCTCTATCAAAAAATGTAGACTGAACAACCCAGTAAATATTGTCACCCTTACTTTAAATGAATTTGATGCTACATTAGGCATGGATTTGGTGCCTTTAAAAAAATCCTACAATAACTATCGGGGTATGGATTTCACATTTCACATCCCAACTCATCCTTATATTATTTACAAGTTTATAGAATATGGTGAATATCCATTAGAATATTCAAATATATTTTGGATATTATTTCCTTATGAGTAAGAATATATATCTGTAATGATTGAGGCCAAAGAGAGATTATGGGTCAAATATATTATTATTCTGATGTATTATACTAATGTAATCCCTAAATAGTTTTTGGGTATTCCTCCAAATCTAGAGTTTGATTTCTTCATTAAACTTATACATGGATCTCTTCCTATATCCAAGAATCCCTATAGAATAGCCAGCATTGAGTTTTAAGAACTGAAGAAGTCATTACAAGAGAGTATGGAAAATTATTTTATAAATATGAGTGATTAACCATGGGGTGCATTGTTCCACTATATAAAAAATAAGGATAGGTAAATGCACCTATGGAATTATTATCCGAAACTCAACAATATCATGATAATGAATGAGTATCCCCTTTTATGGATAGATGAATTGTTCAATCATGTACATGTGCCCAATATTCTTCTATTGTGGCCCTTTAATAGATATATAACTAATTAATGATGAAGAAGTAAGTTATTCTAATGATATCTATTTGAAAAATTTATGAAAAATTTCAATTCATAGTGATTCACTTCATACACACTAATGATCCATCAATATTTTATGGAAATAATGTATACAATCCTTAGAGATCAAATAGATAAATTTATGGAGGTATTTAAATATGATATTTTTTATAGTCCATTGGTTAAAATGGGCATGATAATCCTCTGAATATTTTGATAAATTCTTTTTGAAATTACATTCCTTATGAAAGGTTCATTAAATGTGAGTTCTGGATATAGAAATAATCATTCACGGGGAATGCTATCCCTAATAAATTGGTATCTATATACCCTTATATGACCTTGGAAAATGAATATTTTCCTATAAAAACGTCTGTAATAGATATCAATAGTTCCTATACACTATATGGGTAATTAAAATGAATTTTGATAAAATTCATATGATTGTATGAACCACTTACCAAACTGAATCAGAAGGGAGTAATGTTTTTTGTACTAATAAATGTGAAGTGATCTTCATTTAATTGAAAAATAATCTTATCACTGTATCCATCGTAATATTTTCTTCATGTAGATAACTTTTTTGGTATAAGGCGATGATTCAATGAATATATTGGGATAATCACTAAGGAAGAATGATAAAGTGATATCCTATTCCTCAAGGAAGTTGAGTGATCATGATTAAAACCACCCTACACATGATTTGAACATAGAAATAGTGATCTTCTGATTGAAGAATTTTTTAATCTATATTTTTGTATTTAAGAGTGAAATATGTATGGATAAGAAGAACCTCAAATATATATTAACATAGAAGGGGTGTAATATGAACTAGAGAATAAGGTTATTTCTGATCAAGGCATACGAATATTCAATCCACTATCATCCAGGAAAATAAATAAATGTAGGAGTTTCTCTAAGTAGAAATGATCCAACAACCTTATCAATAATGAGAATTGAGAAGGATCAAATCATCATAGACTTGAAAATGATAAACATGGAGATAATAATGGAATGAAAATCATCATTCATTTTTCAAATTATTTATCAAACATACCATCTAGAGAAGATAAAGGATACTAAAATAATGGATGTGGATATATAGAAAGGGTTTAAGATATAAGGAAAGAGAAATATTTAGTGTTCAAAATTGATGATGGATTTATAAGATTTGGTCCACGACTATGTGCACCATGAATTAAAAATATAATGTATGATATTTTAAATGATGCACATAGATCAAACCTCTCTATCCACCCATGGAGAAAGAAGATGTATCAAGATATCCGAGAACACCATTGGTGGGACAATATTAAGAATAAGATCATAGAATAAACATCATTGTTCCTAGTATGATAGTAAGATAAGGAAGAAAGGATAACTTCCATGTGGATGATGCAATAATTACCCATACCTATATGGAAATAGGAAAACATATCCATGAACATTGTCACTAGTATTATGATGAAATCAAAGAGGAAATGTTGCTATATGGGTTGTGGTGGATTGTCATAAAATTAATTCTAAATTAATTACAATTAAAGGGGAACTCTCACTCAATTAACTTGCAAGGATATAAATCAGAGAAGTGGTAATGCTGTATAGAACACCAATATCAATTGAATCTGATCGAGATATATTATTTATGTCTATGTTTTGGAAAAGTCTCTTACATTCAATTAGCACTGAGTTGGACTTTAGTATGATTTATCCCACACAAAATGATCTTCAATATGAGTGGACTGTATGGACACTTTAATTCATGTCGAGAGAATGATCTACGAACATAAAAGGTAGATGGGATCAATATCTTCCTCTTGTTATGTTCTTGTTTAATAATAGTTTCCAATAAAGAATCCAAATGGATCCATATGAATCCCATTATGGGAAGTGATTTAGATCACTAATTTTTTTCAATGAAGTTGGTTAATGCAGGTAGTTGGGACTTGAAATGGTTGATGAAATGGTAAAAAAGTGAAAGACCTTTCTAAAGAATATCAGAGATTGTAAAAGAAAACAAAGGATCTATGATGATAATTGTCGATGAGACCTACAAATTATTGTAGTAGATGATGTTTCCTCTACATATCCCTTAGAAGAGAGTCATGACATTTGGTAATAAGGTAAAGATAAGTATCACGTTCATCAATCCACTTTATATTATCGATGTCATCATATAAATGGCCTATCAAATAACACGCCCACAAACCCTTTCTCTAGTATATAACATATTTAAATTTCTCATATGAGGAAGTACATACCAGATCCTTAACATGCACAAAATTTTGAGTTTTTATAATTGTAAAATGATCTCTCTTATTAGAATCAGCTGTTATAGATCTTAGACTATAGAGATAATGTTATACACAACAAGAAAAATCACCTAGTTAACATGCTTTTGAGAAACCATAAGTATGAGGAGGAAAAATGGTTACTGGACATATCCATGAAGAAGAATCACCCACAAATATTTTTATATTACTTTATAAAATGATATTTTGGGGGAAACATTTTACTAATGGAGAATAAGGTAATGACCCATAATTTTGTCAATGAAATTTCCTCTTTGAATAGATAATTATTTCATATAACATTACATAATGCACAATCATCACATGATAAAATCTAGTACATTTTATTATATTAATTTAAATATTATATTTTGATAAGAAATATGTTTATAAGAATTGAATGTATTATAATGTGATAATACCTAAAATAAGATAACAATAATAGGAAAATTTGGATTTCCTTGATCCCCCATAATAAACATTCTCATGAACAACACATTATATGTATAAAATAATAATATTAATGAAATATTCATTTTAAAAATTAATATATATATATATATAACATTGATATAAAATATATGTGAATGATGAATGAGTGAAATATGAGGTTTTTATAGAAAGTAGATAACGCATATAAATATTACAAATCTTAACAATAGAATATCAATATTTATATTTTAATAGTAATATGATAGATAGAAATTGTACCCCGATATTTAGAATATGTGTAACTCCCCGACCCCAGTTACCTAGAGTCGGTGCATTATTACATAACATTGGCATGATCACAAGGAAACAAGTCCCGAAGGAACGATCGGTTTAGCAGTCTTGGAAAATAGATTACATACATGAATGTTACATTACACTTTATAATATACAAAACAATATAAATAATCCTTTATAAATGCCATTATTACCTTGGCTTAACCCTTCATATCAATCACAATACACTTCTTGGAATCCTGGGAAAAAAATAAAACATAGAAAGGGGTGAGCTCAGATTCTCAGTAAGGATAACAATATAGAAAAAAATTTAATAAATAATTATAAACATTTAAGGAAATGTATAACTAAAACAAAAGCCTTTTAAACTTGAACTTCAACATAATATGGAAAAAATAAAATAATTCCATTTACTTATTCACATGGATATTCTACTAGTCGAATAATCGCATGAACTAACCACTTTCATAATGATGGAATGCATAATGCTAGACTATCATAACCACGTAGTCAAGGCCTCGTGCCAAGACTACAAATAAAATTTTGTCAAGGCCTCGTTCCAATACACTAGTTTGTCTCATGAGACCTACTGATGCATCGAGAAGCTATAGCGGGCTCCACCCATCACTTATTAAGTCCAATTCATTCCTCATATGAACAAGTTTAAACATAACATAAACATTCGTATTAAACTAGCATACAAAATGTAAATACTTTCTCTATAAACCATGAATGGTAAAATAACACATCCACAATCAAACATATCACAAAACCTTTGGCACAATATGGATGATTTGTATCATGATAAATCAACTTCAAAACAAGTTTAAAATCCATTAAATTTTTTTGACATAGATGAAAATGATTTGTAAAACTCTTTGAGAGAAATACCCCTTTTTCATGAAAATATTTAAAAGTTACACAATTTAGAAAAGAAGTCATTTAAAGACATTTTTGAATCAAAGTGTCCCATACCACTTTGAAACTTTTGAAAGGAATTAACATTTTAAAAACATTCATGTTCATATAAATAAATCCTTAAAAACCATTTTGAAGACATGGACATTAAAGAGAAAGATTCAGAAGAATAAATATTTAAAACATTTGAAATGAAGTTTTAGTAAAAAGTCCCTAAAAATAATTCCTTTGAAAACTCTTTCATAAAACATGAACATGTATAATAAATATGTCCCAGTAGATACTTATGCAAAACAACCTCAAATAATAATGAGATTGTGAAATTAAACCTTACCAATTTGGTAACTTACGAAACATACACCCCATCAAAGAAGTATCATACAATGAATATGTAAATAAACATATATTAAAGTGTATTAAAAAAGGAATACAATTATGGGAAGTACATACACCACAAAAAATGTAATAGTGGAAATATGGCATGAATCTCACGAGAATAAGGAGTGAGATGAAAACCCCTTACCTTGTACTTTTCCTTGATAGTGTGTATGTTAACCTCCTATATAGTATTTAAATCATTGTTATTAAATTATACAAGAATAATATTCATAAATATGATATCATATATTATCTTTTAATATTTCTTTGTTATAATATTTTAGTATTATCGTTGTTTCAGGTGTTAACTTACTCGTTTTCTTTTATATGTTTTGTTACATAAGTTGTGTTTTTTATGGATAGGTCATATATTATTCATATCCAGAATGATATAAAGTTCTTAAACATTACTTTTAATCATCAAATGAGAATTATTCTTGAATGGATACGATGGGGAATGAGTCTCATCGTGTTCGTGGAGACGGTAGTCCGTATGTACGCACGAGCGACAATATCATTCTTTTGATATTAAAATAATATATAATTGGATAATATATCATATGTACAGAATCATTATCATGTTATATTTATTATTTAAATTAATTACACATCATTATTATACCCATCCAAATAATAATGTTTTGAATAACAATTACTCCACGACGTGGAGACGGTAAGCCGTACGTACGCACGTATGGTGACATGTCATTCAAAGGATGGATAGAATACTGAATATGGTTGTACCATGTTTATAATAACATCATATTATATAGGAAATACTGGATTTATTATTTTATAATGGTAAAAACAAATAAAGACGAAGTTGAAGAAGAAATGAACTTGAAAAAGGGTGGTGAAAACATTACCTCTTCTTCGGGTTCTTCCTTTTGATTTGATCAAAAGGGCTCCCTAGGATGGATTTCTGATCAAACTAAGGCATCTAGGTTGAAGTGAGGAAAGTTGAGAGAGTATTTGGGTAGGGTTTGGCCGAACCAAAAGGCTTTGAAAGTGTGAAGAATTGGTTATAATTGGTGTCCTTTTATAAGGGGGAGGAGGGGCACCTTAGGAATATCTAGAAATATTATTTTATAATAAATTCATATTCGGTTTCTAATGGATCCAAAGTGTATTATTTAAAGTTTAAGGTGTGTATGGGTCTAAAAACACTCAACCAATAGAATTTAGACAGGTTTGGTTCATTATATTAACCTTATCTTTTAGTTTTAACTCTTAGTTAATTAGATTGACATTTACCATGTCACTTTGTATTTTTATATTATATATTTAATAAACATACAGTATACATCCAAGAGACTCCCAAGTGGTCCATTAATGATAAAACTATCATGATATAAGTCTCTTGGACAAAACTTAGATTTTTTAGGAATTGAATATCAATTAATAATATAATATTTGTTTTAAAAACTCATTTATGTCAATTTTGACACTATTCAATAATTGATTTTTGTTAAAGTCTTAACAACTTTATTAATTCTAACCAAATCCATTTAAGAAATCCTATAATGTCATATTAGACAATAAAATTCATGGATGTCATAAAAACATTCAAATTATATTTATTTTAACATTTATAATACCAATTATTTGATTCTTTCATTAATAAGGAAAATACTATATCATTATTGTGTCATAAATAATATTAATTATTAAATGTATAAAAATTATAAATAAAATACCATTATGTAGGAAATATTTTTATATTCCTAATGAATATTTATAGTCGAAAATATAACATATATAACCCTATGTAAAAATTGTTTTTCTAAAATATATATGCTTATGTCATTTTTGTATTTACATTAACTTAATTAATATAAAGTGTCCCTATCACCTTTAAGTGGCTCCATGGGGTCCCAAAATCGTCCCAAAGATGCCCATGGCCAGACATGTATCCACCAATAAGGTTAGGACATGTTTTAGGGTAATTTATTATTATTATAATATTATTGTTTACCCTTATTTACTGGATTTACCCTTTAACCATGGTAAATAAAATATTTACCGAAGCAATTATGAAAAATGTATAAAAATGAAAGTTACCTATTTACACAATTTGGACATCCTAATTCCAAATATGGAATCCATTTTTCCAAATTCAAAAACCAGAAGTGGTAGAAATTAATTTAAAATTAATTCCCACTGTCAAAACAAAAAGCGTGTTTTTAAGAAATAATAACTATCAAAAGATTGATACTTGTTTATGTCCGGTTTAATTGTGAAATTATGTCTAATGAAAAAAATTGTATTAAATGGTAAAAATATATTCTAAATATACTTTAAAATCACTCAAATTCATAATTTATCACTATTAATTATTTCGATTAAAAAAGTTGTTTTAAATTAAAATTTAGTAATTTTCACTATTAATCAAAATATAAAAGTTATCCGAAAAGTACCAAAATTTCACCATAGTATATTTTCAATATTCTGAATCCAAAAATAAAGTCTATTTTAGCAAATTAAAAACATAAAATTTTCATTTATTAATTTATAATTAATTCACTTTATTAAAACCAAAAAGCGTATTTTTAAGAAATAATAACTATCAAAAGTTTGACACTTGATTATGTCCAATTTTAAAATGAAATTACTTAAAATGACCATAATTGGATTAAATGGTAAAAATATAATCTATTTATACTTCCATACCATTAAAATTTATAATTTAACAATATAAATTATTTTGATTAAAAAATTTGTTTTTAGTTAAAATATAGTATTTTTCACTATTCACCCAAATATGAAAGTTATCAGAAAAGCACCAAAAATTTATTGAAACAAAATTCTTATGTCTCGATTCTAAATAAGAAGTTTATAAAAGTTTCAAATATTGGATTTAAAAAGGCTTCCCATTAAAAGGCGATAAAATTTCATTTTTTTGAAAAATACTTCTTTTATCTGAAAATTAATGTATTTGTTCTTACATTATGTCTAAGAAACTCATAATATGGATTCTAAAATTATAAGGATAACATAAAATTTAAAATTCAGTTAATACTATTCATAACCTCTTTTGAACGGCTAGTTTGGTAAGTCATGGTGCGCTTGAACTCAGTGTTGTGTACAACACACACTACTGTATTATTTAAAGAGAAGCGTACCGTGGAAGCTTGGGGTGTTACATTCTCCCCTCCTTAAATAAATTGCATCTCACAATTTGAAAATTTTCTTTGAAAATAAAAGGTTAAAAATAGAAAATACCTTTGGGAAAACCCACATCAGAAATTTGGTTAATAAAATTTAGTCTTAATAAGAGGAAAAGGGAAATGAAAGGGTCACCACCAAATTATGATCTCGATTAGGAGAACATTAGTGGGAATTAGAGACATATAATTGGAGGAAAAACGTAAATATTTATAGGTAGTGATTGAGGTCATCAATCACAAACAAGTGTAAAATTAAGGGCCTTAAATTCATCAATCAATGATGATTTAAAATACCATCGGTTCAAAAAAACATATGGTATTAGGATAACACATTTTTTGTTTTAAGATCCCTTCACTAAAGTATAAGAATTAATTTCTTAATTGAATAAGTGAAGAAGAAAAATATATACCAGACAAAAAGAGTCCCATCTTTTAACTAAGTTATACCACAAACTCATCTTTCACTCTAAAAGATAATAGAACTTAAAAATAATATTCTATTTATCCTATTCATATAGGGTTCCAAAAAAATGAATTTATAATTCATCTAGAAGAACCATTAAAAAAACTACATTATTAAATCCAAGATAACAAGTGGGTCAGTGGTAGGTGATACACCCTTGTTGCCCTTCGGTTGTGGGTTCAAGTCTCACGGCCTTTCCGAACGCGACGGGTTGCCGCCTGACCTCCAGGTTGTCCTTTTTATGTAAATCCAAAAATAATCTCAAAATAGACTTATCAAAAATACTTCTCACAATAAAAAATTTATAAGGTAGGTAAACACAATGAAGATCCTTTTTTTCACGTAATACCATGTGAACACCTTCATCATGTATTCTTTTTTAAAACAATGCAACATCCTGAAATACCATAAACCTTATTGATTACATTCATGATCCCTTATTACTTATAGAATACTGAATATACTCCTTCTATCAAAAAATGTTGTAAAAACCAACAATGATGGAATATACAAATCATTATTCAGTTTCAAGGTAGTCAATAATATCAAATATAATTTATCCAAATCAATCATGTATTATTCCAAAATCACTACCTCCGTATCAGAACCATATTATGGTTTATCTTTCTCTCAACCATATATTTTCCAAAAAATTAACCTGCTATTGAGTCACTTTTAATGGTTCCACACAATCTCAAGTCCTTAATGAAATAGTACTGCAGTACAATCCTTATATACTCTATAATTATTATAACCAGTACATCGTTGATACAATACTCAAATGACATAATTCTTTAATAACAACATAAGAACTCTAATCATTCATCCTCATCTGTGGTAGTATCATAACATGATTATTATCCAATAGCATCATTTGGGGCATACTCTGATGATTTGGACATTGGTTTGCGTAGTGTCCCAACTCATTGCAGATGAAGCATTGTACATTTGTAACCTTTTTCTTACCCTTGAAGTCACGTACAAGGTGTCCTTTTTCTCCACCCTTATACAAAAATACCATTCCCTTTAGGCAAGTTCCAGAGTGTTTCTTCCCACAGTTATCACATATGGGAAAATTATTCTTTTCCCTCTTCCCTTTATCTATATTTCTCTCTTCCACCCTTTTCTTCTCTTGCTTCCCTTCAAATCCATAGGACTTAGAGGACACTTTAATTATCTTATCAACACATGATACTATTTCTTCATATGATGATAATACATGGGAGACTATTTCCCTTCTAAATGATGGCTTAATACCATGAAAGATATGATCTTTCTTACTCTTTGGATCATGCATATTGCTGGAGTTCTCATTCCTTCCACTGGGCACCATTTCTAAACAATGGCATACACTAGATTAGTTTTTGAATAGAAATACCTTATCCAAAACTTGTAAAACACTTAACATAAATTAAACAGTTTATGGATATAATCCATAATCATAAAAATGTCTTCTTTGAGGAATTATATACTCATAAACCCTTCATAATGGTTCATAAAGAAAATGAGAATTATCCTTAGCATATCCCCCGGGAGTATCATAACCAAGAGTACAGCAAGGCCCATTGTCGTGCACAAGTTCCCATTCGAGTCTAGCTCAAAGAGGTGTTTTCGGGTTTTACCCCTAGGTACATCTGTGATAGAGCCGCCTCTACCTACTCATATCCAGACATGGATGTATTTCTCGGAAAACTCACAAAATATCTATAATACCAAAATTCTAGGAAGTTCTTCTATACTAATCCTCAAAGTCCATCTTAGGTCTATGTTCTCTAATCAGAGTTTATCTAAATCTAGATTCCAAGGTTATTGCTAAACTTCCTCTGATACCAACTGTAATGCCCCGACCCCAGTTACCTAGAGTCAGTGCATTATTACATAACACTGGCATGATCACAAGGAAACAAGTCCTGAAGGAGCGATCGGTTTACCAGTCTTGGAAAATAGATTACATACATGAATATTACATTACACTTTATAACATACAAAACAACATAAATAATCTTTTATGAATGCCATTATTCCCTTAGCTTAACCCTGCATATCAATCACAATACACTTCTTGGAATCCAGGGGAAAAAATAAAACATAGAAAGGGGTGAGCTCAGATGCTCAGTAAGGATAACAATATAGTGGAAACTTTAATAAATAATCATAAACATTTAAGGCAATGTATAACTAAAACAAAATCCTTTTAAACTTGAACTTCAACATAATATGGCAAAAATAAAATAATTCCATTTACTTATTAACATGGATATTCTACTAGTCGAATAATCGCATACAATATCACTAACCACTTTCATAATGATGGAATGCATAATGCCAGACTATCATAACCACGTAGCCAAGGCCTAGTTCCAAGTCTACAAATAAGATTTTGTCAAGGCCTTGTGCCAAGACACTAGTTTGTCTAATGAGACCTACTGATGCATCGAGGAGCTATAACGGGTTCCACCCGTCACTTATTAAGTCCAATGCATTCCTCATATGAATAGGTTTAAACATAACATAAACATTTATATTAAAACTAGCATAAGAAATGTCAATACATTCTTCATAAACCATGAATGGTAAAATAAGACATCCACAGTCAAACATATCACAAAACCTTTAACACAATATGGAAGATTTGTGTCATGATAAATCAACTTCAAAATAAGTTTAAAATCTATTAAGTAATTTTTACATAGATGAAAATGATTTGTAAAACTCTTTGAGAGAAATACCCCTTTTTCATGAAAACATTTAAAAGTCATACAATTTAGAAAAGAAGTCATTTAAATATATTTTTGAATCAAAGTGTCCCATACCACTTTGAAACTTTTGAAAGGAATTAACATTTTAAAAACATTCATGTCTATATAAATAAATCCTTAAAAACCATTTTGAAGACATGGACAATAAAGAGAAATATTTAGAAGAATAAATATTTAAAACATTTGAAATGAAGTTTTAGTAAAAAGTACCTAAAAATAATTCCTTTGAAAACTCTTTCATAAAACATGAACATGGATAATAAATATGTCCCATAAGATACTTACGCAAAACAACCTCATATAATAATGAGATTGTGAAATTAACCCTTACCAATTTGGTAACTTACGAAACATACAACCCATCAAAGAAGTATCATACAATGAATATGTAAATACACATATATTAAAGTGTATTACACAAGGAATACAATTATGGGCAGTACATACTCCACACAAAAGGTAGTAGTGGTAATATGACATGAATCTCACGAGAATAAGGAGTGAGATGAACACCCCGTACCTTGTACTTTTCCTTGATAGTGTGTATGTTAACCTCATGAATAACAGTTAAAGCATTGTTATTAAATTATACAAGAATAATATTCATAAATATGATATCATATATGATCTTTTAATATTGCTTTGTTAATAATATTTTAGTATTATCATCGTTTCAGGTGTTAACTTACTCGTTTTCTTTTATATGTTTTGTTACATAAGTCGTGTTTTTTATAGATAGGTCGTATCTTATTCATACCCAGAATGATATAAAGTTATTAAACATTAATTTCAATCATAAATTGAGAATTATTCTTGAATGTTTACAATGGGGAATGAGTCTCATCACGTTCGTGGAGACGGTAGTCCGTATGTACGCACGAGCGACAATATCATTCTTTTGATATTAAAATAATATATAATTGGATAGTATATCATATTTAAAGAATAATTATTATGTTATATTTATTATTTACATGAATTACACATCATTATTATACCCATCCAAATAATAATGTTTTGAATAACAATTACACCACGACGTGGAGACGGTAAGCCATACGTACACACGTATGGTGACATGTCATTCAAAGGATGGATAGAATACTGAATATGGTTGTACCATGTTTATAATAACATCATAGTATATAGGAGATACTGGAGTTATTATTTTAGAATGGTAAAAACAAATAAAGAAGAAGTTGAAGAAGAAATGAACTTGAAAAAGGGTGGTGAAAACATTACCTCTTCTTCAGGTTCTTCCTTTTGATTTGATCAAAAGGGATCCTTAGGTTTGATTTATGATCAAAATAAGGCCTCTAGGTTTAATATAGGGAAAGTTAGAGAGTATTTGTATAGGGTTTGGCCGAACTAAAAGGGTTTCAAAGTGTGAATAATTGGTTAGAAGTGGTGTCCTTTTATAAGGGGGAGGAGGGGCACCATAGGAAAATCTAGAAATATTATTTTATAATAAAGTCATATTCGGTTTATAATTGCTAAAAAGTAGATTATTTAAAGGTTAAGGTGGGAATGGGTCTAAAACTACTCAACCAATATAATTTAGACAGGTTTGGGTCATTATATTAACCTTATCTTTTAGTTTTTACTCTTAGTTAATTAGATTGACATTTACCATGTCACTTTGTATTTTTATATTATATAGTTAATAAAATTATCATATACATCCAAGAAACCCCTAAGTGGTCCATTAATGATACAAATATCATGATATAAGTCTCTTGGATGAACCTTAGATTTTTTAGAAATTGAATATCAATTAATATTATAATATTTGTTTTAAAAACTCATTTATGTCAATTTTGACACTATTCAATAATTGATTTTTGTTAGTCTTAACAACTTTATTAATTCAAAAAAAATCCATTTAACCAATACTATAATGTCATATTAACCAACAAAATTCATGGATTTTATCAAAATTTTCAAATTATATTTATTTTAACATTTATAATACCAATTATTTGATTCTTTCATTAATAAGGAAAATACTGCATCATTATTGTTTCATAAATAATATTAATTATTAAATGTCTAAAAATTATAAATAAAATACTATTATGTAGGAAAGATTTTTATATTCCTAATTAATATTTATAGTTGAAAATATAACATATATAACCCTATGTAAAAATTGTTTTTCTAAAAGATATATGCTTATGTCATTTTTGTATTTACTTTAACTTAATTAATATAAAGTGTCCCTATCACCTACAAGTGGCTCCATGGGGTCCCCAAATCGACCCAAAAATGCCCATGGTCGGAAATATATCCACTAATAAGGTTAGGACACATTTTAGGGTAATTTATTATTATTACAATATTATTTTTTACCCTTATTTACCGGATTTACCCTTTAACCATGGTAAATAAAATATTTACCAAAGTAATTATTTAAAATGTATAAAAATAAAAGTGACCTATTTACACAATTTGTACATCCTGATTCTAAATATGGAATCCATTTTTCCAAATTCAAAACACAAAAGTGGCAGAAATTAATTTAAAATTAATTTCCGCTTTCAAAACAAAAAGCATTTTTTAAGAAATAATAACTATCAAAAGATTGATACTTCTTTATGTCCGGTTTAATTGTGAAATTATGTCCAATGACCAAAATTGTATTAAATAGTAAAAATATATTCTAAATATACTTTAAAACCAGTCAAATTCATAATTTATCACTATTAATTATTTCGATTATAAAAGATGTTTTAAATTAAAATTTAATAATGTTCACTATTAATCAAAATATAAAAGTTATCCGAAAAGTACCAAAATTTCACCCTAGGATAATTTAGATATTATGAATCCAAAAATTAAGTCTATTTTACTAAATAAAAATCATAAAAGTTTCATTTATTAATTTAAAATTAATTCCCTCTATTAAAACCAAAAGGCGTATTTTTAAGAAATAATAACTATCAAAAGTTTGACACTTGATTATGTCCAATTTTAAAATGAAATTACTTAAAATGACCATAATTGGATTAAATGGTAAAAATATAATCTATTTATACTTCCATACCATTAAAATGTATAACTTAACAATATAAATTATTTTGATTAAAAAAGTTGTTTTCTGTTAAAATATAGTATTTTTCACTATTCACCCAAATATGAAAGTTATTAGAAAAACACCAAAAATTTATTGAAACAAAATTCTTATGTCCCGATTCTAAAGAAGAAGTTTATAAAAGTTTCAAATATTGGATTTAAAAAGGCCTCACCTTTAAAAGGCGTTAAAATTTCATTTTTTTTGAAAAATACTTCTTTTATCTGAAAAAAATGTATTTGTTCGTACATTATGTCTAAGAAACTCATAATATGGATTCTAAAATTATAAGGATAATATAAAATTTAAAATCCAGTTAATACTATTCATAACTGCTTTTGAACGGCTAGTTTGGTAAGTCGTGGTGCGCTTGAACTCAGTGTTGCATACAACACATGCTATTATATTATTCAAAGAGAAACGTACCGTGGAATCTTGGGGTGTTACAATATGATACTCACCTATGTATGTGTAAAAAAATATTTAGGTGTAACGACCTAGGTAATGTTAGTATAAATATTTTTAATTAATTATATAGTAGTATTTTAAATAATTATTTAAAATTTATATAATTTTAATTTTAAAAAATTAACCTCATTTTTGGATTCATTTCTTCAAACATATTTTATTTTTAATTTTATAGAATTTTTGGAAAAGGTTAATTTTTTGTGAATAGTGATGAATACTGATTTTTATAAAAATTTCATTTCAATTATATTAACAAGTACCTTTATAATTTGAAATTTATCTCAAAGTAACATAATTACTATTTAGTTTTATACAATAAAATTAATGAAATTTTAATCATCCTTATACCATGTCTTAGTATAATTACATTATTTGTCATAAAAATTAATTTTTCAAGAAAATTGTTTTTCATTGTGTTTTATGAAAATAATTTTATTTTTAATTTTATAAGTTATATGTTTTGAAGTTTTAAAAATTAACTCAAAATCTAGATTCAGTGTGTAAAAATTTATTTAATATAAATATTTTATTTTTTGTCAATATGAATAGTAACATTAGTCATTTTGGTTACCACGATAATAGGTAAATCAGGTAACTGACGATAAAAAAATGACATTGATTTTAAAAAGACCCTAAAACATTCCATAATCATATTTAATGAGTCCATTTATTCAATATTAATATAATATTATATTATATGGAATTTTATGGCAATATGGATGAGATTATGACCTTTATAATATTTTATTTCAATAAAAGTCAATCGTGTCACACTATTCATTTTAATGACTAAAATATTTTTAATATGGGGTTAAATAGATGATATTTCCACCTATAAATATTATTTCAAAATATAAATGATTTATATTCATTATAGTAAATTAATTTTTATTTTTAGTGATGAAATAATTTCCTTAAATTCTAACACAATGATGATGCGATAATTATTAAATTAATGGATATATCATATAAATAATATTAATAATATTAAAAGTTATATAATTTAAGATAAATAATGTGATCCAAATTTTTTTATATGAACATGAAATGTTAGGGATATAATTATTTTTTTCTAATTCAATTTGTTATCTTGGTATTATTAAAGCCAATGTAATGAATAGTCTTAAAAATTGACATTAATGATATTTTAAAATAAATCATATTTTATCAAATAATATAAATTAATAAAAAAAATTACTTTTCCAAGTGAATGGGATATGTGTGATAATATAAAAAATGGATCATTTGTGTGATTTTTTTCCATATATGTTAACTATATTGACCTAAAATTAGTAAAATGCCATGTTCTCATAGTTAGTTTAAAAAGGGTTATGGAGGGGTTAAAACCAAATAATAAATTTAAAAATGTGACCTAAAAATACCAAAAAATAATTATATGAAATTAGTTATGAAATTACTCGTCCTATATTGAAAATAATTTTTTGAGCTATTTTAAATTGAATATTAATTTATATAAATTTAATATTTTGAAAATCTCTAAGAGTGCCCCTCCCATCTCTTATAAATAAGAACATCTTCCTCTCAATCCTACATAATTCCAAACCCATTTTTTTAAAATTACTATAAAAATACCTTTATATAATCTCTATCCTCATTCACCAACCATAGTTTTCTTAAGATGTTAATCTAAGGGGTTTTCCTAAAGAAAAGGTATCATTTTTAATAAAGCGGTTCTATTTTATTTAATATTAAACACCCTTAAAATCATTATTAACCATTCATATATAATAAGAAAAGTATTATTAATATTATTAGGTGTCTTTATTTTTATGGAACAACCTATATCAATCTCATTTTCCATAAAATGGGAAATGAAACCATCATTCATGTGAATGGAGGACAATATCCTTATGAACCAATTTAATTCATTTTTCATAAACATATCTCATGGATAGTTTATAATGGTGTAAGTGTTTTTTATATTTGATATTTGTAACATATTTATAATTATTTAATTCTAATATTGTCTTTTAACTTCTTACCATTCCATTCACTATAATGTTGATAACATCATCCATGCGTACGTGTGCACTACCACCTCCATGAAGCGATGTGATTTGTTTTTCAATAACCACATCACATATAAGATATATATAAGTATATTGAAATAAATAATATATAATTTATGATATTATTATAATTATATAAATACAAAATAATACTTACCTTATATCCCTAATGATCGTTGAAAAATTGAAACATCACACTTGTGTGTGTCCAACCAACCATCTCCAGGATTGTGACATAGATAATTTTTAATAACAATCATTCATGATTGGTTTTAAAATAATAATTTTTGTATAATAAAGATAACTATTTCATGAATATTATTCCATATATGTTGGAATAATTACCTCTTTGACCATATTTTATATACCTAATTTATTTTGGACTTATAAACCGAATTTCATCAAAATATCAAAAGTGAAATTAACTAAATAAATAATTGTATATAATAGAGTAGTAAATAAAATAAAAAAATAATGAACATAATAAATGTTATTAAACAAATAGATATTAACTTAATTTTATAATTCAGGAATATAATCAATTTTCACAATGTTTCAGACTAAAGGTAAGAGATTTTCGTTTAAATCCTCTTTTAAAGTTCCAGTTTAACTCTTTTTAAAAATGTTCAAAGGAATGTATATTTTTACATTTATGAGATGAAAAGAATTTTTTTCCATTATGTCACCTTAATTATTTAAAAAATTTATTTATATTTTTTATAATTCCTTTTAAAATAAAATGGTTTATTATGTGCGCGGTATTTAGATTTAAAAAATGTCATGTAAGAAACAAGGGTATTTCAATATCTGAAAGTATTTTACACATGGGATTACAATATTTTTCAAGGGTTTAATTGATGATATGGTATATCTTCATTGTTTATGAAAGGTGTAACCCTATTATAGCTCATAAGTGATCTTGTTATAGCTTATACGATGGGTGCACCCAGATAGCGCTCCAATGTATTGGGTAATGATTATGTTCTCTGGATAATTATATTGGAATTTTCCCAAATTATTATTCCAATTTGTATGAATTATTATAAGTGTTATATAAGTGTTCTATGGTTATTATTTCCCATATAAAATATATTATTTTTTATGATTTCTAATGAGTTTTCATGGAAATTATTTGATTTCAAGAGGTAAGATAATGATATTTCTTAAAGGAAAATGATTCTATTTTCGAATGAAATGGTATGTTTTTAAGAAAAGGGGGTTTTATGAGTATTAATGTTTTACTATAGATTAATGTATTACTTATTTTATTTCCCTTATTGATATTTTTATTCTCATCCCATATTTAAAAAAGTAATTCATAGTTTTTAAGGATGTGTATGAGAAAAGAAGAAGAACATTTGAATGTTGTAAATATTATTCCTGAAAATAAATCATGTTTTACTTTATAAGTATTAATTTTATTGTGGGAAAAAATTGATAATGAAATAGAAGTGTCCAATTTGTATATATATGGGTTTTTTATGTAAGATTAATGACCTAACTCTCTAAAACACTAAACCTAAAAGATCCTTGGGAACAAAATAATGGGAATTCTCATTTAAAGATACAAGATTATGTGATGTTTAATGTTGGGTCTATATATGTGGTATCAGAAGGAGGGTTTATAAAAAAATTAACGGTTAGGATAATGATAATATAATACCCTTAAAAGGTTTTAACAAGTGGTTATGTTGAAATAATATAGTATTTTTTGATTACCATGTTCCTTTGAATAACTATAAATTTTCAGATTGGTTTTCTATAGAGGAAACATGGAGGATATAGTAGGAACGAAAAAATAGGAATATATCCTTCCAAATCACTAACTTGGAATGGTTGGTATTAGAACTAATCAGTTTTTTTTGTAGTGAAGTCTTGGTTGATGTAAGAAATAAATAGTGGTGGAATCCATTCTAGTGACTATCTAGATGTACAACAGAGGAACATGATAATAGTAAAGAATTTTATTCCCCAACATCCTCCACTATTTAGTGGGTATTCCGACCCAGTAGTATCCAAAGTATGGATTAATGACCTGGAAAATATATTTTATTTCATGGTATGTTTGAAACATTAAAAGGTAACCATTTCCATTTATTATTTTAAGGTGAATCTGATCAATTATGGCTTTGGACAAGAATACTAGATAGAAAGATGATATTTATTTCATTCATTAGGAAACATATAAGCATATTTTACTTTCGAAATATTTCCCTATGTTTTTTCAACATCGTATAGATAAATATTTTTTCCATTAAAAAAATGGATGATGATTCTGTAGCCATGTACGAAGCCAATTTTAAAATAATGGCAATGTATATACTAGATTTTTTTTGGGATACTAATAGTAAAATTAATATAATTTTTCTACAGATAGAAACCATTTTTATGAAGATAAATTACCTAATGATAATTTAAAACTATTATAATTTTTTTTCAATGCACCAATTATATTGATATAGAGTTTTTTAAAACATATGTGCCTCGTGATGATGATAAGTACAAAGCGTCTTAGATGACACGTGATAGAGATAAAAATATCAATGAAATTTTGGACTGAAAAATGATTTTCCATATTTTGGTATGTGTTGTAATATTTACCCTAGAGAGTGTCTTATGAAATAAGTTAAGTGTTTTTATATGGAAAGATTGGATATATGACCAATGATTCCATAAAATAGAATCATGATGAATCCAATTATGGAGTAACAGGTTTCCATCCAATATTGATATGTTTTAGTTTCTATGAGTTGGGTCATTATGATAACATATCCCCAAAGTTAGTAACCTAGGATAGAAATCATCAAGAAAGAACCATAATAGTGTGAAAAAATATTTTGTTTCTACCATAGTTGATTTTAGGTTGTAAGATTAATTGGTGAATGGTATGTTACTAGTTTATTGAAATTACTCCAACTACTTGTTTGACTCTGTGTATTTACATTAAATAATTTATAATTTTTTAAATTTAAATATTAAATATCACCCCATGAAATGATTACCAAATAGTTGGTGAAAACACATAATGGAAATATTAAAGTAAAAATGATTTATAGGAATATTTCTATTTTTATCAGTAGAATGGTCATTCTTATAAATTTTATTTAACTACCCAAGGTAGATTTTGATATTTTTTTATGAAATAGATTTTATTTTATCATGAAAATAGAGATTTAATAGAAAATAATTTTAATTATATGATTTCATACCTTTGATAACATTTTATGAATATTAAAAAATTATTTGAGATCATATTATTGAAAGGAAAGAAACTATTGAAATTAGTGATGTACAAGTGGTGAATGAATGTATGGATGTATTTACTGATTATTATCCTATTTTTATTCTTGATCATGAGTTTGATATTGTTGTTGAGTTAGTTATTTATGTTTAGAATATTTTTAAACCCTCTTTTCAAATGGCTCATAGAGAACATGAGTAAATAAAAAAGTAGTCGTAAGAATTGCAAGATAAATGTTTCTCTCATCTAGGTACATCAATTCTGGGTTATCCTATTTAATTTTTTAAAAGGAAATATGATTACTTGAAGTTTTTCATTGATTATAGAGAATTGAATAAAATCACTATTAATAACAAATAATCATTTCCTCTTATTTATAATTTTTCTAATTAGCATGAGAGAGTGTAGTATTTTTTGACAATTTATCCTAGGTTAGGGTACCATCAGTTAAAGGTGAATGAGAAAAATATTTTTAACATTTCATTTCAAATGAGATATGAGCATTATGGTTTTCTAGTTATTCCATTTGGGTTTTTTAATTTAATATTTGTATTTATGGAACTTATGAATAAAGACTTCCATGAATATTTGGATAAGTTTGTGGATGTGTTTATTGATGATATATTTTTTATTTTAAAACTCACAAGGATCATTAATAAAACCTATGGATTTTTATAAAAATAAAATAAAATAAAATATATGTAAAATTTAGTGATGATGATTTTTTTCCAATAAATTTATTTTCTTTTACATATTGTTTCTAATTAAGGGAAATAGTTGACCATACTAAAACTAATGTTGTGAATGAATTTTCAATACCTACAAATGTCTGAGAGGTTCTTTATTTTATTGGATTAGTTGGTTATAACTAGTAGTGTCTTGAAACCTTTTCTCGGATATCTATCCCACTAAATAACTGAATGTATAAGGGAAACAAATTTATCAAGACAGAAGAGTGTGATGATTTTTTTAGGAACTGAAAAATATATTGGTGAATGCCCCAGTTTTGGTCCTTCCCTCTATAAATGGTAATTTTTTCATCTACAATGATTCTTATTTTAAGGGATTTGGTTTTTTCCTAATGAAAAATGATTAGGTAATTTTTTTACTTTATATAAACCAAAACCTCATGAGAAAATTTATCCTACTAATGATTTTGAATTAACTACTGTGTTTTTTATTTGAAAATTTGATTTCATTATTATAAGTAAATATTTTTAAAAAATATACTAATCATTAATTATTGAAGTATATATTCATAGAAAAAGATTTAGACATGAGATAGAGAAGATAACAATAACTGATTAAGGAATGTGGTTTCATGATCCCATACCTCCCATAAAAGGTAAACAATGTAGCTTATTCTTTTAGCTATATAAATAATTCTAAATAAAACATAATTCATTTAGAACATGTCCCTTTGTTTAATAATTTGATGAATTTATTCCTAGATGTGGTAGATATAGAAAATTCCTCTATTTTAATTTTGGTGTCAGTGGAATCATATATGTCAAACAGAAAAAATAATGTTCATAATAAAGAATATGCAATACAAGAAAATGAATGAATTGACTTAGAAGGATACATTACCAAAATTTAAATTGGATAAAGAATGTGATTTGATATTTGGAAAGAGATTATGTCTTCTCTGTAATTTTTATTAAAAGAGGGAGTTTTTATGTGAGTCTCATAATTCTCTATTATTCTTCCATATTAGAAGTTATAATATGTATATAGACCATTGAGAGTATTATAGGTTGGATAGAATGAATATAGATATTTAGGACATTGCTTTTAAATGTTTAACTTGTCAATAGATTAAAGTAGAATTATATTTTTTAAAGAAATGATTGAGAATATTCTAGTCATATTTGAAATAGGAAAATATTTCAATGGATTTCATGGTGGGATTCCCAAATTAGTCTAATGGTATAATGAATTTTGGGTTATTTCTGATCGATTAACTAAATATATAAATATAATTCCCAGTCAAGATACATTTCCTTTGGAACAAATTTATGAACATTATATAAAGAAGATAGTTTGGTTACATGGAGTTACTATATCTATTATATCTTACCATAACCCAAGGCTTACTTATAATTTTTGTAATGGTATTTAAAATTCAGGGTGTAATGAATTAAAATAATTTATATAATTTAATCCTCAGTATAAAGGAAAGTCTAAGAAAAAAATTCAGAATTATGAATACATGCTTTGGGTTTGCTCAATGTATTATTACATAATTTAGGATCAAAATATTTCATTAGTTCAGTTTTATTATAATAATAGTTTCATTCCAGAGTATATATGTAACCTTTTGTGGTATTATATTGAAATTGTTGTATAACTCCATAATTTTAGTATGATTTAGGTGAAAGAAAGCTGATGGAACATGAATGGTAGAGTAAGTGGCATAACAATGTGAAGATGATTCAGTAACATATGCGGAAAGATTAGAGTATGTAGAATAGTTATAAAGATAATCTGAGGAAATATCATTATTTTGAGTTAGGTTTTCATGTTTTTCTTAATTTATCTTCAGGTAAAAGTGTAATGTGTTTTTGTAAAAAGGTAAAGTTAAGTCCATGTTTTATTAGACCATATGAAATCTGGGATAAAGTAGGATCAGTTTCTTACTGATTGGCGTTGCCATCGATTTTATCTGAGGTACAAAATTATTTTCATATTTCAATGTTAAGAATGTATGTTCCATGTTAATCTCATGTTTTTATCCTTGAAGTATCTCATTTGAAATAGAACCTTTCATATGAGGAAAAACATATTCAGAATCTTAATCGTAGAGAGAATTTATTATGGAACAAAGTAATTCTATAGGTTAAGTTTTTATGGAAAATCATACAGTTGAAGAAGAATAATTGGTGTCTAAAAATTATATAAGGTAAAGGTACCCCCTAATTGTTTAATAAGTGAATAGAATTTCAAGGAAACAATTTCAAATTAGGGGAAGGAGGTAACAACCCAGGTAAAGTTAGACTAAATATTATTCATAAATTATATGGTTTTATATTATATATTAATTTCCATATTATAGAATTTTAATTTCATGAAATTTTCTTAATTTTTGGATTCATAATGTCCAATTTATCTTAGGTTGAATTTTTTAGAATTTTCTGAAAAGATTAATTTTTCATTGAATAGTAAAAAATACCAATTTTTTAAAACTGTCATTTTATTTATATGAATGTTCCCCATTGTGATTTTAGATTTTATAAAATTAAATTAGTTAATTTATATATATATAATCCAATTAATTTAATTTTATCCATATTTATAATTTATTTTTTCTATAAGTACATTTTTGTTCTTAAGAACTCATTTTTCAAGAAACCAGTTTTCATTGCGTTTTGGGGGATTAATTTTAAATTAATTTTTGTAATTATATGTTTTGAATTTTGAAAAATATATTCCATATTTAAAATTATTGGGCCCATATTTATTAATTAGATCAATTTTATTTTGGTTAATATGAATAATATCTTTGCTAATTTTGTTTACCACGTCAATGGGTAAATCAGGTAATTTATGTTAAAAATAAAATGATATGGATTATAAAATAAACCTAACACTTCCATTAATATTATTTTATGAGTCCATTTTATCTATAGTCATATATTATTTAAATATATATATTTCTGTGGTCACATGGATGATATTAAGACCTGTATAATATTTTATTTCATGAAAAGTCAATCATGTCACACTCTTGTCTTTAATAACTAAAATATTTTTAATAAGGGATTATCTAGATGGTATGGTCTAATATAAATATTATTTTGAAACATAAAATATTTATTCTCATCATGATAATTTATTTGTTATTTTTAGTGAAGAAATTATTAGTTAAATGCTTACAAAACGCTGATACAATAATAATTCAATTAATTAAAATATCAAATAAATAATATTAAAAATATTAAAAGTAATATAATATGAGATACTAAATATTATACATGAATTTTATAGATTACCACTATATTTTTGGGATATAATAAAATATTAGTTTTTAATTTCAATGGTAATATTGATATTATTATTTTAAATGTAAGAAAATTTATTAAAACTGACATTAATGTTATTTAAAAATAAATAATATTTTATTGAATGGTATAAAAGTATTAAAAATCATAAATTCATCCAAGTTATTATTATATGGTTTATAATATCATCTATTTTATATTTATGGGCCTTTATTCATTTATAGTAACTATATTAAACCTAAAAAGGTAAAAATCCTTATTATCATGGTAAGTTTAAAAAGGGTTAAGAAGGGTTTATAACCAAATGATAAAGGGAAAAATGTAACCTATACATGTACATAAATTATTGAAAAGAGGATTATGACCCATCATCATCATATCATTTATATAAAATATCGGGATAAATGTTTAATTGAATATTAATATATATAAATTAAATATTTTGGGTAATTCCAAGAGTCTCACTCCCCTATCTTTTAAAAGGGAATATCTTATTCTCAATAATTTAACTAAAAAATCCCATTTGGTTCATAAAATACCTTAAAAAATAACTTCCTAGAATCCATAAAATAATTATATAGGTCATTTTTAAGGAATAACTTCATTCATTATGGTTATAAGGGGTCAAGCTAAAGAGGTTGTCTGAATAAGAGGTATCGTTTTTAATAAATCAATTCTATTTTATTTCTTCTTCCACATACTTATAATATTACTTAACCTTTATTATATAACAAAAATATAATATTACATATAATAAGAAATTTTTATGTTAATTTCGCAACCTATAATCATATTCATTTCCATTAATTAGGAAATGAAAACATCATTCATGTGTTAGGAGGACTACAACCTCATGAACCGATACAATTATTTTCTATACCTTCCATCATGGAAGGATTATAATTATTGAGTTAATGTTTATATATGATATTAATGAAGTATTTATCATTATTAAATGAAAATATATCATATAATGTCTTACCTTTCCATTCACTAAAAATGATAATGTCTTTCTTATATATGTGTGGACAACTGCCTCCATGAAGTCATGTCATTAGTTTTTCAAACACCACACCACATAGATTATATATGTAAGTATATATAAATAATAAATGTTATATTTATGATATTATGATCATTAATTAAGGAAAAAATAATACTTACCTTCTTTCAAAAATGATAATTTAATAATGGAAATGTTACTCAAGCGCACATACGACATTCTATCTCCATGATTACAACATGGTTTATTTTTCATAACTATCATTCGTGATTGGTTTTGAAAAAATATTTTATCTATAAAATTTTAATTATGTAATGAATATTATTCTAGATATGGTGTAATAATGAAATCTTTAACCATAATACACACAAGTCATTCATTTTGGACTTATAAATTAAATATCATCAATAGATCCAAATGGAACAATATTAATTGAATAGGTGTATATAAAATGATATTAAATTAAATAAACAAATAATTATGAAATTTTTTATTAAAAAATTATAATTTAAAATAAGTTTATTATTCAGGAATATATTTAACATATATTATGAGTCAGACTCAAGGTAAATGAATTCATATTAAATCATCTTTTAAAGTTCCTCTTTCAAATATTTTTACAGATGTTAAAAGTCACGTATATTTTTACATATATAGAATTAAAATAATTTTCCTCCTTCATGATGAAATAATTTTCTAAGGTTTAATTTATAATTATTCATATTTCATTTTAATGAAAAAAGGTTTCTTTATATCTACGCAATTTTTAGATTTTATAAATGGGGTTTTAAATGGTATTTTGATTTCCAAAAGTGTTTTTCACATGGATTTAAAATATTTTTCAAGGGTATTATTTATAATGTGGACCTAAAACATTTTTTATGAAGGGTAGATCCTAATTAAAGCTCATGGGTGCGACCATTTTATCGTATATGATGGGTACAACCAAATAACGCTACAATGAAATGGGAAATAATTATGTTATTTGGAAAATTATATTGGTAGTTGGTCCTAATATTATTCAAAATAGTAATTGTTTTGGTAAGGGTTATTCAAGGGTTCTATGATGATGATTTCCCAATGAACTAACAAAAAATTTCTATTCTTAATTATGAGTTTTCTTTGAAATCATTTGATATCAACATATAAGATAATGATATTTTTTAAAGGAATTTTTTTCTATTTTCAAATGAAAATGTCTATTTTTATGAATAAGGGTTTCATGATTTATCAAGATTTATTTTAGAATAATTAATTTATTATTTTTGGTAACATATTTAGATATTTATGCCCATCCTTTTTTAAAAAAAAAAATTTACAGGTGTTTAGGATTGGTATAAGAAAAGAATAAGTCAAGTTGATAGTTGTGATGATTTTTTATGAAAATAAACTATGATTTATTTTAAAATTTTATTTTAATTTTTTTTAAAAATGATACTGAATTAGATGTTTCCAATTTGTATACAAATGGGTTTGTTAGGTAAGTTTTATAACCAAAATATCTAAAACTCTTAACCTAAAAGTTTATTAGGAATAAAAGAATGTGAATTATCATTTAAAGAAACTATATTATGTGATGTTTAAGGCTGGGTATTTACAATAAGTAACTTATAGTATGATATAATTAAAAAATTATACCATGATACAAGTAAACAATTTTACTAAATGATAAAATAATTTTTTATATTTTTATAAAATATAAATGATTTATTTTTATTTTTTTATAAAAATATTAAAATTTAAAAGAGATTTTAATTATAAAAAATGGGTTCCTATAAATATTATGTTTCATTATAATGATAATATAATATTATTAAACCGCTATAAATTTTTTAAAAGGACCATAAAATTATTATAATATTAAAATTAGTATTTTCAAAGTAAATAAAGATTTAAAAGAAATAAATAAATTCCTTATATTTGTTAAAAAAATTCAAAAAATTGAATTTCCTTCTATAATATTCATCTTGAAAATTTTTTAAGGAAAATATTGGGTTTTTTAGAATAGGTGATTTTTTTGAATAGTAAAATATATGAAAACATTATATTTAACATTATAAGGTAAACAATTTTTTTTTCATGGTTGTTGTAAGAAAACATTAGTTCAGAATAATTTGTAAAATTTATGGTATATAGTGACAATAATAAATACTTTTTGTAGCCTTGTTTGAAAATAATAAACTAAAAAATATTATTTTAAATGAAACCCCTCTTCTCCACTTATAAATAAAAACCCTTAGCACTCGTTCTCCTCATAAATTCTAATCCATAAAAGTTTTTAAATCTCTTACCAACTCTCTTTACAAACCTATATGTAGAGACCCAAGCTTGAAATACATGGAAATGACCTTAAATATATAGAATACTTAATATAAGATACAAAAAGACGCCCAAATACCATATTAGTTTAGTGTCTTTGGAAACTTGGAACATAATATTCTAACTTTGTGAAAGATATTCAACATCTTCCATAAAGATTTTACCCTTTTTTTCTTACCTAAAACCATTATTTATATCCTAGGGAAAATAAAACATAAAAAAGGTGAGATCAAATTCTCATCAAGGGTAAACATGGGGAACATAAAACAAACCATAAACATTTTCATGTAAAAACATGAATATAAAGTTTAAATATAAAAATTTTGAGCCATGAAACAAATCTTGGCAGTATGTAAGGCATAGATCATAAATGAACATTAACCATGATAGAATAGCATTGACATAAAACATGTAATTGTGGAAAACTACTAAGAACAAAATATTATTTCCATAGTAGCCAAGGCATTACTACCAAGACCATCATAGTGGAAAATGTCCATTAATGAACTGGGTTTACTTTCCGTTCCATCCATGTATTAATGAGATAGATTTACTAACCGTCCTACTCATGTCTATCTAATGAGATATAAATCCTTACCCAAGGAATTAGAGGTAGATATAGGTCCCACCAATCTCATAATTAATTCATTCTTACATGTTCCGCAAAAATATAAAAAACATTTACTATAGCATAACCCATGCAATAAAATCGGTTTCTTAAACATCATGACATTGTAATTGATGAAAAACAAATGGATCTTCTAAATAAAATTAAATAATAAAAAAAAAATAAAATCATATTAATAACAGGGATATAGAAATAAACCTATGTAATCTTAGATTGAAAATAATTTTGATAAAACACTTGAGCTTCATTCCTGAAGAAAATATCATTTCTTCTTCAAAAACGTTTTCTTTTCTCAAAATGTCATGAAATTTTAAAATAAAAGAATATATTTGAAAATAAACTTATAAACATGTAGAGCAATATTCTTAGAAATAAAGTGTTATTAATATGTAAAAACCCTTTCATTTCGTATAAGTTAAAAAATATTCTCCTAGTACTTTTTCTGAAAAAGTAAAAAAGTACCTCGTATGATAAACAAAAGAAAGATTTATTCCAAATCATGTTGTAAAAGTAAAAATTGGTAAAAATGAATTTAAACATACATAAAAGAATAGTAAAAATGAATTTAAACATACATAAAAGAATAGTAAAAATTTTATTAGAATATTTTTATAAAACATAGACATGGATGACAAATATATCCCTAGTATAAACTTATGAATAAACAATCTCGGATAAAACGAGATTGGAAAAGTTATCCCTTACCATAGGTCTGATATGATTCTCATGAATCCGAACCTCCTATATAATGATTTATTTTTTTTTAATGATTTATTAAAGAATCATAATAATTTTTATGATAACATTTATGATCATTTTTTTATCTTTTTATTAGTAACATTTCATTGTTACTTGTTATTCAGGTATTAACTTTTTAATGTTCTTATGTATGTTTTGTCGAATAAGTTCTTATTACTATTTTTAGGTTATAGTTATATCATTTATAGAATGGTATTAGTATAATATATATCATATTTATTCATTCAGTTCATTTATATAATCAGGGTTTAATTAGGATTATGTATAATGAATCACATCGCACTGTGGAGACGGTAAGCCATACGTACACACGAGCGATGTTATCGTTCCCATAATTGTTGAATTGTATTTAATTAGATAGTGTATAATATATAAGAGTTATTATAATGTTATAATAATTTTATATAGTAATTATTTACAACATTAAACCCATCCATGTAAGGTGGTGTTGAAAAATAGATTACACCACAGCGTAGAGACGGTAAGTTATACGTACGCACGCGCGGTGATTTCATTTTTCATAGGATGGATAAAATGTGAAATATGGTTATTTTATATTTATAATAACATATCAGTATATGAGTGATACTGATTTTATTAATTTACAATGAGACAACTAATTAAGAGGAAGTATAAGAATAAATAAATTTGAAAGAATCAGTAGAAGAGATTACCTCTACCTCGACATGCCTCCTTTAAATTTCCTTATAGGGCACTAGAGTTGGTCTTTTGAGAAGAAAAAAACCTATAGAATGTAACTAGGTAATTTGATAAGAGAAATGGTCAGGGTTTGGGTGATATTGAAGGCTCAAAATGTAGTGAAGAGGAGAGGGTGGAGGTGCCCTTTTATACGAGGGGAGAGGGGTACTTTAGGAAAGTCCTACACTATTAATTTATTATAAATTCAACTTAGATTTAAAATGGTCCAAAAATTGTTTAATTAGAATATAATATGATTTTGGTTTGAATAAATATCATCTAATAATTTTTATACAAGTTTTCAATATTTTTTCATCCTTGTCATTTTAGTCTAACCCTTATTTTACTATTTTTAAGATTACCGTCTTATAATGTTATTTACATATTGTGGGTTAATGTAATTACTATATCACGTCAAACAACAAAAAAAGTTATTTATTAAATTTTGGACATATATTAACTATTTTCTTGAATCTTATATTTTTAGGAATTTAATATCATTTAATAAACTATTTTATGTTTTAAGTTATGAATTATGTCAATTTTGGATACTATTCATACTTGAATTTTTTAGAAATTCATAATAACGTTATTCATTCTAAAAAAGGCATAAAATCATCCATAATATGTAAAATTTTTCCATAAAATTCTTGGATGACATAAAAATATTCGAATTAAATTTATTTTAATATTTATAAATTCACTTATTTTAATCTTTCATTAATGAGGTAATCACTACATCATAATTGTGGCATAAATAAATATATTTATGTAATGTCTAAAAATTATAAATAAAATACCATGATGTAGAATTTTTTTTTATATTTATATTTAATATTTATATACATAGATATCATTTATATAACCCTATATTAATATTGACTTAGTAAAAGATATATGTTTAGGTTCTAATTATCTTTAGTTTAAATTTATTTTAATAAAATGTCATTTTAACATCCAAGTGAATCAATGGGGTCCCAAAATCGACCCAAGGATGCCCATGGTTGGAAATATATCATCCAATAGGATTAAGAAATGTGTTAAGGTAGATTAATATTATTATTATATTATTTTTTTATCCTTATTTACCAGATTTACCCTTTAACCACTGTAAATAAAATAATTATTGATGTTACTATTCATAACGTCCAAAAATAAAAGGTACCTATTTAAAAAATTTGAAACTTGTGATTCTAAATATGGAATCCATTTTTCAAAATTCAAAATACCAAAGTTTCAGTAATTAATTTAAAATTAATTCCCGTTGTCAAAACTAAAAAGTGGGGTTTTTAGAAAGTAATAACTATTAAAAGATTGACATGAGTTTATGTAAAATTTAAATGTTAAATTATTTAAAATAAAAAAAATGGATTAAATTATAAAATTATAATTCAATTACACTTTAAAACAAATTAAAAGTACAATTTATCAATATAAATAAATTAGATGAAAAGGATGTTTTGACATTAAATGCGGTATTTTTTACTATTCATTAAAATTTGAATTTTATCAGAAAAATACCTAAATTTCCAAAAAAATAAATTTTTATGTCCCAATTCCAAATAAAAAGTTTATTTTGTCAAATATAACTTATGAAAGTGTCAAAAACTATATTTAAAATGGGTGCACCATCAAAAGGCGGTAAAACTGCATTTTTTGAAAAATACTTATTTTATACAAAAAACTGATTTTGTTCTCATATAATGTTCTATAAAATGTGTATGATGAATGATATTGTTATATAAAATTAAAAATATAGGTAATAATATTCATAAAGGATAGTTTATATCCCATTAAATTATAACATTTTAATAATATATCGTTGTTTAGTGAAACTTAGTATCGTGTATAACACAAGCTATCGAGGAAGGCCACTCTTGCGTACAACGCAAGAAAAGTTAGTGTTGCGTGTAGTGAAAGATTAATTTGTAATTGAGTATAAAATAATACAAACATAGTTCATTTATACATTTATGAAAATTTGTACTCAGTGTTGCATGGAATGAATTCTATCAAAAGAACTTGAAATTATGTGTAACACAAGCCAATAATAGTGTTGCATATACTGCAAGATAATATGGTGTTGAGTATAGTACAAGATAATCTTGGTGTAGCATAAAATACAAGAAATTAAATAAATTAAAAAGAATCTATCTCATAAAATATCATGGTTTTACATTCTACCCCCCTTAAAATGAATTTTCCCCCCAAAATTTGTTGGGGTTATAAATGGTTTACTACTTGAAAGTTTCTTTGATAGAAATCCACATCGTAAAGAGGAATAATAAAACTTAATTTTAAAAAGAAAAGTTAGAAACATAAGAGTTACCCAAATGAACTCATCACTGGGTTTCCACATAAGAGAACATAGGTGGGAAGTGAAAACATGGATATAGAAGAGAAATCTAACCATCATGTTGAGATTGATAATGATAAAGAACAAGGTTTAATGAAATATAACTACCAAAAATCCATAAATATATAATGATTTAAGGGACCATATGATTCATTTAATAACAAGGTACTAGGATTACATTTTTGGTTTTAATATCCTTTCCTAAAGTTGGTTATTTTTTGCAGGAGGAGAAATACTTACTTGATTTCAGTATAATCTCACTGTTGGTTGTTACTTGAACAATTTCCACTTCATATGTTATTTAAAAAAATGAAGTTGAATTTCTCATTCGTGAAGTGTTAGAAAATCATACAATAGAATGATAGGTCATTCCCTATATCTAAATTTTTTTGCACAAGTAATCAAATATACATATGGCCATCTATGGTGAGATTAATCGTATATGGTTCCAAAAATGGGTTTATACTTCATCTATCATACCACTTAAATAAAATAAAACAAATTTATACTAACTGGGGACTTCCTGTAAGCTAGTGTTAGGCCATAAAGGCCTATCACACATCGGTTGTGGGTTCAATTCCCAAAGCCTTGTCCGATGCAACGGGTTGTCACCCATTCTGTAGGTTTTCATTTTTCTAAAACTATACTATTATAACATTCTAGAAATAATATTTAAAAAAGAAGTTTTATCCTTAAACAATACTATATGATGGTCGACATAATCTATTCCAACCATTAGGCTTATCCAAAATACTTCTATTCAAATCTCACAGTAAAAAAAACAATTACATGAAAGGTCATATAAAAAGCTTGTGAATACCACCATTTATCCCCCATAAGATATATCTTTTTGGACACATACCAAACATTTTAATGACTTCATCGTGCATTCTCTTATGTCATAGTAATAACCTAAATTACCATATATATTTATTGAAAACAAGTATATTTCCTTATTCCAAAACTTTTTGGATATATTCCTTAAGTCCCAAAAAGTTTTATACTCCATCCATGATTTCATAACCCTATTGTCAACAACTCCATAATTAGTTCCAAAGATAATATCATCTTTCAATTTAGTTATTCAAATCCAACATATCTTTATCCAAACATCATTATCTTGACACACAAGACATATTAAGGGTTATATTTCCCTTAATCATGTGTTCTCCAAGTATATCACCTTACCCTTAAATCAAATTTTGGTTTTATAGAAATATTCAACATATCCTTTCCAATACTTAATGAAAATATTATACTGAAAACAATTATATATTTCATGATTCATATAACATAATATTTGAATTCCAAAACATATACAACTCAATAATCCAACTTTATTCTTAAACCATTACTCAGGAACCATCATCTTCATTTTTTATAAAATATAAATCATGTCTTAAGGTTTCTCAACCAAAATATTTTTAGGTTTAATGTAAATAATAATGGAAGAATTATCAAATACCTTAAACATTTTGTTTACAATCTCTTCATCCTAAACAGTATGACCATACTCATACCATAGTGTTGATTACCTTCAAGATATTTCTACTTAGGAAATCGATCTTAATAATTCCCATAATTTCCACATCTAAAGAATTTATTGGTTAACTATGTTCTATGTAGTTATGGCTATTGACTAAGATCAAAAATCAAAGTGTGAGAAATACATATCAGAGATTAATAACATATAAGTAAGGTAAATTACTTATAATATTTAAATATATGATATCTTTGGCTTAACCCTATTTTAGTCATGATTATCACAAGTAACCTAGGTTTGTAACCTATAATTTACTTATCCTTAGGACATACCTAGACATATCCTTAGAAATATCTCTAGGGAACTCACTAATGTTTTCGAATCCTAGTTTCCAAATGTTTACTAAAACTTTTCTTTAATAAAAACTGTAGAGAACCAATCTTGAAGTACATGAACATTACATTACTTTTTTAGAATACATAATTCAAGACACAAAAATATTCCCAAATACTATTTTAGTTTAGTGTATTTGGAATGTTGGAACATAATCATTTAACTTTGTGAAAGATATTTGACATCTCCCATACAGATTTTCACCTTTTGTTTTCCTACCTAAAACCATTCTTTATATCTTAGGTAAAATAAAACATAAAAAGGGTGAGATTAATTTCTTAGTAAGGTAAACATGGAGAACATAAAACAAACCGTAAATATTTTCATGTAAAAATATGAACATAAAGTTTAAACATCAAAATCTTGAGTCATGAAATAAATCTTCGCAGTATGTAAGGCATGGATCATAAATGAACATTAACCATGATAGAATATAATTGGCATAAAACATGTAATTTTTGAAAACTAAGAAGCACATAATATGATTTCTATAGTAGCTAAGGCATTGCTGCCAAAACCATCATAGTGGACAAAGTCCATTACTGAACAGGGTTTACTTTCCATTTTATCTATGTATTACTGAACCTGATTTACTTTTCTTTCCAGTAATTTATATCTCAAGAGATGTAAAACAGTACCCAATGAATTGTAGGGAGATATAGGTCCCACCCATCTCATAAATAAATCATTGTTATATGTTCCACAATATCATAAAATACATTTACCATAGCATAACCCATGCAATAAAATGGGTTTCATAAACATCATTCCATCATAATTTATGTAAAACAAATGGATTTCCTAAATAACATTCCATCATAAAAAAATAAGATCATTGTAATAACAGGGATAGAAACATAAACCCATGTAATCTTAGATGGAAAATAATTTTAATAAAACACTTGAGCTTCATTCATGAGGAAATATATCATTTCATCTTCAAAAAAAATTTCTTTTCTCAAAATTTTGTTCAATTTTAAAAGAAAATAATTGATTTTAAAATAAACTTGTAATCTTTTAGATGAAGCTTAATATAAATAAGGAATTATGAAGATGTAAAAACTCATTCATGTTATATATGATAAAAAACATTCTCCTGTTACTTTTTCTGGAAAAGTCAAAAAGTACATTGTATGGTAAACAAAAGAAAGATTGCTTTCAAACCATGTTGTAAAAGTAAAAATGGGTAAAAATGACATTAAAAATACGTAGAACAATAATACACATTTTATGAGAAAATTTTTATAAAACATGGACATGGATGATAAATATATCCCCAGTAGATACTTACAAATAAATAATCTCAGATAAAAAGAGATTGTAAAATTTCTCCCATACCTTAGGTCTGATATGCTTCGTATGTATCCAAAACTCCTGTATATTTATTTAAATAATTTTAATGATTTATTCTAGAATCAAAATAATTTTTACGCTAACATTTATGATAATATTTTCATCCGTTTATTAGAAACATTTCATTGTTACTTGTTATTTGGGTATTAACTGCTTTATGTTATTATGTTTGTTTAATCAGATAAATTCTTATTCATATTTTTAGGTTATAGTTATATAATTTAAATCATGGTATTAATATAATATATATCATATTTTTTCATTCAATTCATTTATATAATCATTGTTTAATGAATATTATATAGAACAAATCACATCGCACCATGGAGATGGTAAGCCATACGTACGGACAAGCGACGTTATCATTCCCATAATTGTTGAATGGTATTGAAGTGGATGGTGTATAGTATATAAAAATTAGAGTCATGTTATAATAATCATATAAAGTAATTATTTACACCATTATACCCATCCATGTAAGGTGGTGGTGAAAAATATATTACACCACGGTGTAGAGACGGTAAGCCGTACGTACACACACACAGTGATTTCATTTTTTGTAGGATAGATAAAAGGTGAAATAGGGTTGTTTAATATTTATAATAAAATATTAGTAAATTATAGATAATTATGTTATTAATTTATAATTAAACAACTAAATAAGTGGAATTATAAGAAGAAATAAATTTAAAAGAATCGGTAGAATAGAATACCTCTTCCTCGATGTGCCTTCATTAAATTTTCTCTTAGGGCACTAGAGTTAGTATTTTAAGAAGACCGGGACTAATAGAATGTAACTAGGGATGTTTATAAGAGAAATGGGCTGGTTTTTGATGAGCTTAAAGGCTCAGAATGGAATGAAGAGGGGAGGGAGGAGGTTTCCTTTTATAAGAGGGGAGAGTGATACTTTAGGAAAGTCCTAAAATATTAATTTATTATAAATTCAGTTTCGATTTAAAATGGTCCAAAACTTATTTTATTATAATTTAAGATAATTTTGGTTCGATTAACCATAATACAATAATTTTTATATATGTTTGGAATATTTTTTTATCCTTATCGTTTTGTTTTAACCCTTATTTTACCCTTTTTAATCTTACCATGCTATCATGTTATTTACACATTCTAGGTTAATGTAATTACCATATCATGTCAAAAGACCCAAATAAAAGTTACTTATGATATATTTGGACTAATATTTACTTTTTGGATGAATATTACATTTTTAAGAATTCTATATCATTTAATAAACTATTTTATGTTTTAAGTTATTAATTATGTCAATTTTGGATACTATTCATACTTGACTTTTTTTAAAAATTAATAACAACCTTATTACTTCAAAATAAAGGAATTAAATAATCCCAAATATGTTAGTGTTATACAGAAAATTCTTTTATGGCATCAAAATATTCATATTAAATTTATTTTAATATTTATAAATTCATTTATTTGAATATTTCATTAATGAGGTAATAACTACATCATAATTGTATCATAAATAAATATATTTATCTAATGTATAAAAATTATAAATAACATACCATGATTTAGGAAATATTTTTATATTTCTAATTAATACTTATATACATAGATATCAATTATATAACCCTATATTTAAATAGATTTATTAAAAGATATATGGTTAGGTTATTATTATTTTTACTTTAAATTAATTTTTATATAATATCATTTTCATATCCAATTTAATCCATGGGGTCCCAAAATCGACCAAAGGATACCCACGGTCAGAAATATTTTATCCAAGAAGATTTGTACATGTGTTAGGGTAGTTTAATATTACTATAATATTATTTTTTACCATTATTTACCAGATTTACCCTTTAACCATGGTAAATAAAATAATTACTGAAGTTACTATTTATAACGTCCTAAAATAAAAGGTACATATTTAAATAATTTGAACATTATGATTCCAAATATTTAATCAATTTTTCCAAATTCAAAACATAAAAGTTCCAGTAATTAATTTAAAATTAATTCCCATTGTCAAAAACCAAAAAGATGGTTTTTAGACGTAATAACTATCAAAAGATTGACATGTGTTTATATCCAATTTAAAAGTAAAATTACTTTTAATGACAAAAATTGGATTAAATTATAAAAATATAATCCAATTAAACTTTTAAACCAATTAAAATTAAAATATAACAATATAAATAAATTAGATAAAAAGGACATTTTGACTTAAAATGCGGTATTTTTCACTATTTATTAAAATCTGAATTTTATCAGAAAAATACAATGAATTCAACAAAAGTAATTTTTTATGTTCTCATTACAAATAAGAAGTTTATTTTAGCAAATATAACTTATAAAAGTGTCAAAAACTAGATTTAAAATGGGTGCGTCATTAAAAGACAGTAAAACTGCATTTTTTGAAAAATACTTGTTTTATCCAAAAAACTGATATTGTTCTCATATAATGTTATAGAAAATGTGTAAGATAAATTATAATGTTATATAAAATTAGAAATAAAGTTAATACTATTCATAATGGCTAGTTTATATCCCATTAAATAAATATATTTTAATAATATATCATTGTTTAATGAAACTCGATATCGCGTACAACGCAAGATATCAAGGAAGAACACTCTTGCGTGTAGCACAAGCCATATTAGTTTTTCATGTAGTTAAATCTTCTTTTGGTGTCGCGTATAACATAATTTAAGGGTTGGTGTCCTGAGAACCAACTGTTTTGTACTTTGATTACATGAATACACTCTTATTATATATTGTCTATTGTTCTGCATGACTATAATATAATAATGTCCTGGAATATTTGTTGCATTAATAAGGTATTGGAAGATCCCCACTATAATGAGAACCTTGAAATTATATAAAAATATTCTTAAATAAAGTTCTACAGTTGGATGACATACTTTGAAAAGACACATAGTATACTGACCGTCATGTGCGAGTACTCGTAAGAAGACGAGACTCTCTCTCATGGAGTTCACACTTGGTAATATCCAAGATGGGAGATTATGAGAAAGACCCGCCGGTAGTAATTATGCATGTCTTTGTGTCATCATAAATTTCTATCTATGAGCATGTGTAATGGTCCTTAGACTAGAAGATTATCATTAACTCATGTCATGACTCGCGCACTTATATTTGCTGATGAAATCCGTCACAAAGAGAGTTATCAGGAAGTAGGGTACGTTGGGTGTGTCATGAATGAAATGTTGTTAATGGATAAGTCAAGGAAGGATTTTCCCTTATATATTTATGGAAGTATATATCTCAATCCCTTTTGATTGAAATAGAAATGTCACACAAATTCCATGGCCATGGTGTCACGACGAGTTTATTTCTAGAAGTCAAAAAATGACAGATCAATCATATAGGTTTATGACACTGCCATGAAACCTTCTTGATGAGATATTGAGACAAAGGGATTAAATTACACAGTAAGAATTTGTATGAGGTGACACGTCAATGCTGCATCAACTTCTTTCTCTTGGGTGCCTTGACCCATTGCTAGACAGTAATCTTGGACTTTAGGCAAGCCCGCCTAATACCAACGAGAAAGAGGCCTAGATGGTCACAAAATAAGTGTATCTAAGTATCTCAAGTAGAATAAAGATTATTCTCATACATGATTTAATAATTATTCAAGGAAGCCTAAATCATTTTAATGTTGGAGGAAGAACAAAATGAAAACAAGTACACGCCGTGTATTAATGATTACACACCGTGTAGTTTTTATTTTGAAAACAAGTACACGTTGTGTATTAATGATTACACGCCATGCAGTTTTTAATGAAAAACAAGTACACACTGTGTATTTATGATTACACACCGTGTAGTTTTTCAAGTCGGGATTTTGAGGAAATATCATTTTATTAAATGATATTTATTATAATCAGCATGGGTGCACGTCAAGGAATTAATGATTCCACATGGGGTTTTCAGAATAGTTAATGAAATAAATAAAATGCGTAATGCATTTATTTATTGTCATAACTCTACAACCTCAAACTCGATTATAAATATCCTCACAACCACAACTATTTTCCTAAGAATCATTGTGCACAACAATTCTGGATAATTCTCTCAGGACCGAAAGAACTCCTTCATCTAAGAACACTCTTAAGACTGATAGAGATCATCTTCATCGGATCAAGATGTTCTAAGGAAGGTAAAACAAGCAAATATTTCTCCATGCTAGCACCCAGAGACACCTTTGGTGACGTCCAAATATATGTGGTACACGTGTGGATCATCGCTAAAGGAATTATACCCTTGGCTTCTACGACGCAATGACGAATCACATCAGAATGTGATCAAGAATATAAATGAAGAAAAAACACCCAAAAGGTACTTCTTGTAAATTAATTAAATTAATTATAAT
This sequence comes from Viscum album, assembly GCA_963277665.1. Classification (NCBI taxonomy): domain Eukaryota; kingdom Viridiplantae; phylum Streptophyta; class Magnoliopsida; order Santalales; family Viscaceae; genus Viscum; species Viscum album. Next base: position 410,023,648 of record OY728156.1, read on the forward strand.
CAACCTCTGATGATCCACTTTTGTGGTTCCGGGACATTTCTTCTTCTTTATCTATTTCTGTGAATCGATCTGTGGAGAGTGGCGTTTATTGTCGTATTGATCCCGGATTGATCATTAATAATAACAAAAGGACAAGTGGGAACATCCACCCACGTGCTTCCACTGCGCCTGAAACCTTCAATTGGTATCAGAGGGATGTTACAACATTGATTATAGTTATTTAATTTTTGTTGATAATTTAGGCATTTATATTTGATTCCATTCATGATAAATCGTTCTACTAAACTGAATTAATGAGATCTATTATTCCTCTTTTGTTTCTTGATTCAAATAACAAAAACAACCTTTTAATTTTATTTTTGATTAAAATAAAAAATGAGGAACTTATCCAAAGGATCTGATCTTTCTATCTGTACAATAATAGAATACACGACGTGTAATGAAAACTATATGCCGTGTACATAGGTTCAACGAACCAGTACTGGTCCACCAAACCACGCCGTGTGAATTGAGTATAATTGAGTTTTATTACACCGTGTTGACCAGAATTGAACGGTGCATGTAACCAGAATACACGACATGTATGTTGAATCAACACGTCATTTAGTCTGATCTGGCCCAAGTGAAACTGTGTACAAGGAGAAACCGTGTTCCACGTACACGGGATTTCTAGGCTAGTAACTACATAACAAGGAAGTAAATTCCATGTTAGATTAATATACATGATGTGTAATACAAAATTTCCAAAGTAGAGAAAAGACTCCAAATCCACCGATGTGTACTTTGGATAAAGGGTGAAAAGAAATACACGCCGTGTAAATATAAACTACACGTCGTGTAATTTCCAGAAATAAAATTTCACCAGGTTTCATCCAAAAGTACAAAGACCTGTACAAGTGACATGGATGAGAAGAATCTCAAGGAAATTCATAAAGGAATTTAAGATAAATAATTGATTAATTATAAGATCATAATTAATTAATTTCAAGTGCAACTTATCTTAACTAACAGAACGATTAAAATAATTTGAATTCTAAATATACGTAAATGTTGTTGCATGCTATGTATAATAATGAGATAGACCAAAGAACCTTTGAATGTGTGTTTGGTTTCATTTATATTTATTTAATTTAAATTCATTGGCTTGTGAGCCTTCTTCCAATAAAAAGTAGGGACTGCGTGCCAATGGTTTCTTTAAGGTAAACTCCTTGTAATGGAGGATCTCCCAAGCCAGAGGATAAGGTTCAAAACCCAAAGTTGTGGTGAAACCTACAAAAGAAGATACAAAGGTGGACATGTAGGAGCTGCAAAACATGAACCATCGGTTCAAGGTGTTTTTCCCTAGGCTAGGGTTATCTTATCAAACCGCTAGATAAGCTACCCAATAAAATCTCATGATCGTGCCATCTTATTTTATTTCTGTTTGATTTCATGGTTTATTTATTATGTATGTGTTGTCGCGATCACATAGATAATAAAATGAACAAGCATGAAAATATAGTATAAAATAAAAACTGGACTATGCGTAAACATTATCAGAACATGGTTAATCACTTAAGAAAGAATCACTTAAAATTAACAAGAATGTGATAATGAGAAACTACACATACAGGATTAAAATCCCTCAATACCATATTAAGTCAGACCAAGACTTCCATTACTTGATTAAGGGAATGACTCAATAAAACTATGTGTTTGACCAACCCTTTTTAGGATACTTAATTTTATAAAGGAAGCCTTTATGAAATGTTTCGGTTTGACTTAACCATATTACATCAATAGGATTATCCCTTACTAGACTTGATGTATTATTGGAGGCAAGAGTTGAGGAAATCCAAGTCAGGATTTCAGGATTGGGAGTCCACTCAACAGATCAAGGAGCTATAATATAACGACCCATACTTTACATACATGGTTAATACTTCAAAATTGAAGAATACTTATTACAACATATCACAAAACCATGGAAGGACTGTATAGGTATAGTGTATTTAGAAACTGGGAAACATAAACAACTGGTTCATAAATCATCTACATTGTCTCCCATTTATTTCATCATATCTATAGTCCCTTTTGGCATATCTTACTTAATAACCTTATTCTTGGCCTGGGGAAAGAAAACATAAAAAAGCGTGAGCTCAAATGCTCAGTAAGGGTAAACAAAAGAAATATCAATCACATCATATTCATAAGGACATAACATTTTGGAAATCATACCCTATAAAAGAGATCATAATTTCATAACATGGGATAAATCATGGTAGTGAAATGTAATCACAATAATCATAACATAAAATATGAAGATTTGTGGAATACACACATAATCATAGAGAATCATTTATTATTAGTAAAGACTCATTGCCAAGACTATCTTAGTGGAAAAAGTCCATTTCTAAACCGAGTTCACTCCTCGTTTCAGTCCTGTTTCACTGAACTGGTTTAACCTACCGTTCCAGCCATGTCTATCTCATGAGATATAAAATCTTTACCCAATTAATTATAGGGAGATATAGGTCCCACCCATCTCATAATGATACCATTCTTATGTGTTCCACAAAATCATAAACCATACATCATAGCATAACCCATGTAATAAAAATGGGATTCTTAAACATCGTGACATCATAAAACAATTCATATAAGATAAAGGAATTCATAAAAATAATTCAATCACAACATAATAAAATCAATTTAATAATAGGGATAGAAACAAAACCCTTTATTATCTTAGATGGAAAATAATTTTGATAAAACACTTGAACTCCATTATTGAGAAAAATATCCTTTCTACTTCAAAAACACTTTTCCTTTCTTAACATGTCATACAATTCTAAATTAAAAGAAGTTGATTAAAAACAAACTTGAAAACTTGTAAAGGAATCTTCTTGGAAATAATGTTTTTAAAAATCCATTCATGCCGTATAAGTTAAAAAAACATTCTTCTCCTACTTTTGTCGGAAAAGTCAAAAAGTACCTCGTACGAAAAACGACAAAAGATTCCTTTCATATCCTTTACTAAAAACTCACTGAAGGGTAAAATTGGATTTAAAAAATTTTAAGAGGATATAAATAATATTACATATTGAGGAAACATGGATGTGGATGATAAATATTCCCCAGTAAATTCTGAAGTATAAACAATCTCGGATAAAAATTGTGATTGCGAGATTGTCCCTTACCTTAGGTCCGATTTGCTTAATTAGTGTCTGAACCTCCTGTATAATGATTTAAATAATGTCATTGACTTATTTCAGAATCATACGCATTATTATGATATCATATATGGTCATATTATTAGATTATTATTAGTAATATTTCATTGCTACTTGTTATTCGGGTGTTTATTACTTTTTGTTCTTATGCGTGTTTTATCGAATAAATTCTTATTCTTATTTTTAGGTTATAGATACCACATTTCCAGAATGGTATTAGTGTAATATATATCATATTTATTCACTCAATTTATTTATGTAATCATTATTCAATGAAAATCATGTAGAACGAGTCACATCACATCGTGGAGACGGTATTCCGTACGTACGCAAGAGCGATGATATCGTTCCCATGATCATGGAATTGTATTGGAGTGTATGTATACTCTTTAAGAATAAATATAACTTTAAAATAATCATATATATTCATTCTTTACACCATTATACCCATCCAAGTAAGGTGGTGGTGGAAAATAGATTACACCACGGTGTGGAGACAGTATTCCGTACGTACGCACGCACGGTGATTTCGTTTTCCGTAGGATGGATAGATGGTGAAATAGGGTTGTTTAATACTTATAATAACATATAAGTATATGAGTGATACTGATGTTATTAATTCATAATGAAACAACTAAATAAGAAGAAGTGGAAGAAGAAATAAAGTTGAAAGAATCAGTAACAGACATTACCTATTCTTTGAAGCGCCTCTTTGAGACCTCCTTTTAGGGCACTAAAATTGGTCTTTGAAGAAGAACAGGACCTCTAGGATGTTTCTAGATAAGTGGAGAAGAGAAATTGGAAGGGGTTGGCCAATATTGAAGGCTCAAAGTGGTGTGAGGAAGAGAGGGAGGAGGTGCCCTTTTATAAGGAAAGAGAGGGGCACCTTTGGAAAAACTAAAAATATTATTTTATTATAAAGCCATATTCAGTTTTAAATAGCTCCAAATTGATTTATTTCGAAGCTAAGGTGGGTATGGGTAGAAATAATCTCATCCAATAGAATTTGGACAAGTTTAGTTTACTATTTTAACCTTATCATTTAGATTTAACTTTAAGTTAGATAATTTTACTTTTACCGTGTATTTTTGTGTTCTTACACTATAAGGTTAATAAACTTACTATAAAAAGCCAAACAAACCCCAAGATGTTTATTATTAATATATATAACCTTATATAAGTCATTTTTCAGAACCTTATATTTTTAGGAATAAAATAAAAATTAATAATATAATATTGTTTTTAAAAACTATTTTATGTCAATTTTGACACTATTTGGTAATTGATTTTTGTGAAAATAATACAGAATGATTAGTTAGAAAAAAGTTAATAAAATCAATAATAACATGTCATATTAACCTATAAAATTAGTGGAATTCATAAAAAGTCTCAAATTACTTTTATTTGGGTATTTATAACATCAATTATATCAATATTTTATTAATACTATAATTACTGCATCATTATTGTGTCATAAATAAATTATATTATTTGAAATCTAAAAATTACAAATAAAATAACATTATGTATGAAATATTTTTATCTTTATAATGAATATTTATATTCTAATTTATCTTATGTATAAATCTATATTAAAAATTATTTACTTATTAAACTTTGATTTTAACTATTTTAACCCTTCTTTAAATAAATTAATATTAAATGTCCTAATCTAATCCAAGTGGGCCTAAATGGTCATATTTTATTCCTAAGGTTGTTTTTGGTCGAATTACACTTATCCAATAGAATTAGGACATGTGTTAGGGTAATAATAATATCATTTTTACCCTTAATTACCCAATTTACTTTTAACCGTGGTAAATAAAAGTAAAAAGTTACTATTCACCAAAAATTATTTTCATCTCATTGAACCACATTTTAAAAATTGACATCAACCATGTCTCTCGGATTTTTGAAATTCCACTCATATAAGTGGTAAAATTAAGTTTTATGTAAATTCGAAAATTATCCTAGGAGGTGGTGGGTAAAAGACGATGAAAAGTTCAATGAAATTTTTATATACCTAAAATTATTATAAAATTACTCCAATGAATTACATTGAACTTATATAGGTATTATGTATAAGTTTTGATCTAAAATAATTTTAAATAAAATAAATAATTATTTCAATAAAAAGTCGGTTTTTATATAGTAACCCAGTGTTTTCACTATTCATCAAAAATTGAAAGTTTCCAGAAAAATACCAAAATTTCACCCTAGGATAATTTCGATATTCCGAATCCAAAAACGAAGTCCATTTTAAAAAATAAAATTTACAAAATTTCAAAAAGTGGTTATTACTATTCATAACGGCTAGTTTTAATAATATTTTAATAGCATATCGTTGTTTAGTGAAACTCGGTATTGCATACGACGCAAGTTATAAAGGAAGGTCACGATTGCGTGTAAAGAAATCCAAGCTAGTGTTGTGTGTAGTGAAAGATTCCTTTGATGATTTATATAAAATAAAAACAAAATATTTCTTATAAAAGTCTCGGGTGTTACATTCTACCCCCCTTAAAATGAATTTCACCCTCGAAATTCGTCACTTGTAACAAATAGATGAGGATACCTCTCCCTCATCATATCCTCAAGCTCCCATGTAGCTTCTTATAATTGGTGGTTCCTCCATAAAACTTTCACCAAGCGAGTGGTATTGTTCCATAGTACTTTTTCACTACGATTAAGAATCTCTATCGACTATTCTGCATAAGAAAGATTTTGTTCCAGTGGTACAACTTCTGAGCTGAGTACATGTGAATGATCAGGTATGTACCTTCTCAGGAGAGATACATGGAACACATCGTGAACTTGAGAGAGATTCGGTGGAAGCGCCAATCGGTAAGCTACCTTCCAAACACGATCCGGTATTTAGAAAGGACCGATATACCTAGGGATCAGCTTTCCCTTCTTTCCAAATCTAATTACTCTCTTCCAAGGAGATATTCGTAAGAACACTTTATCACCCACTTCAAACTCTAAGTCTTTTCTTCGGTTGTCGGAATAACTTTTTTGTCAACTCTGAGCTGATCTTATGTGTTGTTAAATAGATCGGACCTTTTCTACCATCTCATCAACAAGATCAGGTCCTAATAGCTTTCTTTCCCCAACTTCATCCTATCAAGTTGGAGTCCTTCATTTATTTCCATAGAGAGCTTCATAAGGATCCATATTAATACTGGAGTGAAAGCTATTATTATAAGAAAATTCCACCAAAGTTAGGTGTTGATCCCAACCACCTTTGAAGTCCATAAAGCAAGCTCTCAACATATCTTCTAGAGTTTGAATTGTCCTCTCAGACTGACTGTCTGTCTGAGGATGATAAGTAGTGTTGAAACTCAACTCTATATCCAGAGTATGCTGAAGACTTCACCAGAACTTTAAGGTAAACCTCGGATCCCGATCAGATATAATGGAATGTGGTACCCCATGGAATCTTACCACTTCCTTTACATATATCCTGGCAAGCTGATCTAGAGATAAATCCTCTCTAATAGAAATGAAGTGTACAGACTTTGTATGATGATCAACTATGACCCATATAGCATTATTACCATTGGATTCTCTAGGAAGTCCTGTGAAAAAGTCCATAGTGATGTTTTCCCATTTCCATTCGGGTATGGGTAATGGTTGTAACATCCCCATAGACTTATGTATATCAGCTTTAACTTACTGACAAACCAAGCATCGAGAGACATATTCAGCAACATCTCTTTTCATGCCATCCCACAAGAAGTACCCTTTAAGGTCCCTATACATCTTCGTGCTTCCAGGATGAATAGAGAATGAAGAACTATGAGCCTCATCCAGCAGCTCCTTCTTTAATTCGGGGATGGGAGGAACACAAACCCGATTCCTGAACTTTATTATCCCATCACAATCAAGGTTGAATTCAGGAACATTTCTCACCTTCTTTTGTAACTCTACATCTTCTTTCTGTGCCTCTTTAATCTTCACATGTATAGATGGTTGAACATTCATTTGAGAAAGATAAGATTTTTCCCCTTTCATTATAATTCCAAGATCTATCCTTTGTAAATCCATAAATATTGGATCTTTTGTGATCCTCATCATGGATAAACTGGCATGGTCTTGTTGACTTAATGCATCTGCCACCTTGTTTGCTTTCTTAGGGTGGCAATGAATTGAGCAGTCGTAATCCTTAATCAGCTGCAACCATCTTTTTTGGCGCATATTCAGCTCCTTTTGTGTGAAAATATACTTTAAACTTTTATGATCAGTATAAATGTCACACCTTTCTCCATAAAGATAATTCCTCCAAATCATTAATGCAAAGATTACCGTAGCTAACTCCAAATCATGAGTTGGGTAATTTTGCTCATAGATTTTCAACTGTCGTGAGGCATAAGCTATCACCATATCATTTTGCATAAGAACACACCCCAATCCCTTCTTGGATGCATCACTGTAGATCACAAACCTTTCTCCACTACAAGGCAGTGTGAGCAAAGCTGCACTAGATATCCTTCTTTTCAACTCCTTGAAATTCTCTTCACATTCCTCTATCTAAACAAACTTAACTCCTTTCCGAGTCAACTTGGTGAGTGGATTATATAATCGTGAAAAATCTTTCAAAAAACGTCGATAATATCTAGCCAAACCAAGAAAACTTCGGATCTCAGTTACTGCTGTTGGTCTCGACCATCTCTCTATAACCTCTATTTTTGCTGGATCCATAGATATCCCCTCTTTTGAGATTATGTGACCCAAAAATGAAACTTTTTGAAGCCAAAATTCACACTTGGTAAATTTGGCATAAATCTTCTCCTTTATCAAGGTCTTCAATACAATTCTCAAGTGATCTTCATGTTCTTCCTTGATCTTTTAATATACAAGAATATCACCTATAAAGACTACAAAAAACTGATCCAGATAGTCTCTAAAGACTCTATTCATCAGATCCATGAAGATAGCAGGGGAATTTGTAAGACCAAATGGCATCACTATAAATTCATAGTGTCCATACCTTGTACGGAAATCCGTCGTTGGTATATCCTCCCTTTTGACCCTTAATTGATGATACCCTGAATGAAGATCAATCTTGGAAAAGTATTGAGCTCCGCGTAGTTGGTCAAATAATTCATCAATGCATGGGAGAGGATATTTTTTCTTGATAGTGATCTTGTTAAGTTCTCGATAATCAATGCAGAGTCTCATTGATCCATCTTTCTTCTTAACAAACAGAACAGGTGCTCCCCAAGGTGATGCACTAGGGCGTATGAACCCCTTATCAATATTCTCTTGGAGTTGCTTCTTCAATTCCTGCAACTCAATTGAGGCCATTCTATAAGGTTTATTTGAAATAGGTAAAGCACCCAGTACGAGTTCTATTGAGAACTCAACTTCATGATTTGGTGGAAGACTTAGCAATTCCTCTGGAAATACATCATCAAAATCCCATACAATGGGCATATTCTTAATCATGAGTTTCTCACCAACCATTTGAGATAAATAACCTTCATTTAGTGGAATCAAGACCCATAATATGGAAGAAATTTCCACTGGAAGGTTATTTTCATCCTTGCATCGATAGACGATCAAAGATTGATCTGGAATATGAAATGTGACTTCCCTTATTTGGAAATTGATATAAGATCCATATAGAGAAAGCCAATCCATTCCAAAAATCACATCAAATACCACTATAGGGAGGATCACAAGATTTACAGGAAGCACTTTCACACAAACATCAATCGGAGAATAATTATAAACTTTTGATACGACTGTTGTGCTATTAGGGGTTGTCACAACTAAGTCAACATCTAATTGTTGAGGTAATATGGTGATACCCTTATAAAATTATTCAGAAATAAAAGAGTGGGTGGATCCAAAATCAAATAAAACATTTTCTACTTTAGAGTGGATGGTAAGTGTACCTTTCACCACTTTGTTATCGTACTCCACATCGCTGATAGAAATTGCATGTGAATTTCCTTTGTCTTTAGCCTTAAGAGTTTGTTGACGTTGATCATTATCAAAAACCCTTGGATTAGGGCATTGAATGACATAATGCCCCATTTCCTTGCACTTGTAACATTTAAGAGTAAGAGGTGCACTCTGTGTAGCCTTTTCTTTGTTCGCATCACTAGACATCTTCTTCCCATCATTGCGGCATTAAAATTCTCGATGACCTTCCTTTCCACATTTGAAACATTTACTTGTCCCTTTAAGACAACTCCCTCCATGTTTCTTTCCACACTTTGAGCATAAGGGAAAACTCATCTTCTTTTCAGTGTTCTCTTTAGATTTTCCTTTGAATTCCATTTTCCTCTTCTTATCAAACCCATATGACTGATGGGTTACTCCAATCTCCATCTCAACTTTGAGAGAACATCGAACGATTCCCTCGTAGCTATTGAAGTCCCTTATGGATAACGCCATTCAAAGACTTGGTTTTAAGCCACTAAAGAATCGATCGATCTTACTCTCAGGTTGGATAATAATACCAGAAGCGTACCTTGCAAGTCTTGTAAAATTTGCTTCATAGGTACCAAAAAATTAATCATCCCTTTGCTTTAGTTAAAGAAACTCATTCTCCATCTTTGTTTGGAGAATGTGAGGGAAGTAATTTTTGAAAAATAAGTTCTTGAACTCGTCCCATTCCATAGACTCAATTTCATCTCTTGGCCTCGTATTCTTGATAAGATTCCACCATTGATTAGCATCACATTCCAAACGATACACTACTAAGATGACTTTATCATGTTCAAAAAATTGAAGAACTGAAAATATCTTTTCAGTAGTACTAATCCATTGTTTAGCAACTAATGGATCAGTAGACTCGCTGAATGAAGGTGGACGCTATCTCATGAAGGATTCAATAGAATGTTGCTCCTTCCTTTTCTAGTTTGTAATTCCTTCATGATTCATATCTTGAGAAATTTGTGTGAGAATGGCTAAAAGATTTTTCATTCCATCTCCCATAACGTTTGGTTTCTCAGGGGGACAATCATTGCATTGCCCATCACATTCCGCATTAACACGGTTCCTTCGGGTTCCATCCATTGACTAAAACCAAGAAGAATAGTGTGAGAAAAACTAATTATAATTGGAAAACCACATAATCAAGAATAAAATTTCACACTTAAGGTATTATCCTAGGTTATTCATGGACATTTCTAGAACACTAAGATTGTGTTCTATGCTTATACTTATCCTTAGGATTCTTACTAAGGCTTTCACATCCTAGTTTCCAAAGGTTGACTATACCTTTCCTCTGATACCAACTATAACGACCCATACTTTAAATACATGGTTAATACTTCAAAATTAAAGCATACTTATTACAACATATCACAAAACCATGGAAGGACCATATAGGTATAGTGTCTTTAGAAACTGGGAAACATAAACAACTGGTTCATAAAGCATCTACACTGTCTCCCATTTATTTCATCATATCTATAGTCCCTTTTGGCATATCTTACTTAATAACCTTATTCCTGGCTTGGGGAAATAAAACATAAAAAAGGGTGAGCTCAAATGCTCAGTAAGGGTAAACAAAAGAAATATCAATCACATCATATTCATAAGAACATAACATTTTGGAAATCTTACCCTGCAAAAGAGATCATAATTTCATAACATGAGATAAATCATGGTAGTGAAATGTAATCACAATAATCATAACATAAAACATGAATCTTTTTGGCATACACACATAATCATAGAGAATCATTTCTTATTAGTCAAGACTCATTTACAAGACTATCTTAGTGGAAAAAGTCCATTTCTGAACCGAGTTCACTCCTCATTTCAGTCCTGTTTCACTGAACCGGTTTAACCTGCCGTTCCAGCCATGTCTATCTCATGAGATATAAAATCTTTACCCAATGAATTGGAGGGAGATATAGGTCCCACCCATCTCATAATGATACCATTCTTATGTGCGCTAAAAAATCATAAACCATACATCATAGCATAACCCATGTAATAAAAATGGGATTCTTAAACATCGTGACGTCATAAAACAATTCATATAAGATAAAGGAATTCATAAATATAATTACATCAAAACATAATCAAATCAATTTAATAATAGGGATATAAATATAACCCTTTATTATCTTAGATGGAAAATAATTTTGATAAAACACTTGAACTCCATTCTTGAGGAAAATATCCTTTCTACTTTAAAAACACTTTTCCTTTCTTAACATGTCATACAATTCTAAATTAAAAGAAGTTGATCAAAAATAAACTTGAAAACTTGTATAGTAAGATTCTTGGAAATAATGTTTTTAAAAATCCATTCATTCCGTATAATTTAAAAAAACATTCTTCTCGTACTTTTGTTGGAAAAGTCAAAAAGTACCTCGTATGAAAAACGACAAAAGATTCCTTTCATATCTTTTACTAAAAACTCACCGAAGGGTAAAATTGGATTTAAAAAATTGTAAAAGGATATAAATAATATTACATATTGAGTAAACATGGATGTGGATGATAAATATTCCCCAGTAAATTCTGAAGTATAAACAATCTCGGATAAAAATTGAGATTGCGAGATTGTCCCTTACCTTAGGTCCGATTTGCTTCGTAAGTGTCCGAAACTCCTGCATAATGATTTAAATAATGTCATTGACTTATTCCAAAATCATAATCATTGTTATTATATCATATATGGTCATATTCGTAGCTTATTATTAGTAATATTTCATTGCTACTTGTTATTCGGGTGTTTATTACTTTTTGTTCTTATGCGTGTTTTGTCGAATAAATTTTTATTATTCTTTTTAGGTTATAGATACCTCATTTACGGAATGGTATTAGTGTAATATATATCATATTTATTCACTAAATTAATTTATGTAATCATTATGCAATGAAAATCATGTAGAACGAGTCGCATCACATCGTGGAGACGGTATTCTGTACGTACGCACGAGCAATGATATCGTTCCCATGATCGTGGAATTGTATTGGAGTGTATGTATACTATTTAAAAATCAATATCACTTTAAAATAATTATATATATTCATTCTTTACACCATTATACCCATCCAAGTAAGGTGGTGGTGGAAAATAGATTACACCACGGCGTGGAGACGGTATTCCGTACGTACGCACGCACGGTGATTTCATTTTCTATAGGATGGATAGATGGTAAAATAGGGTTGTTTCATACTTATAATAACATATCAGTATATGAGTGATACTGATGTTATTAATTCATAATGAAACAACTAAAGAAGAAGAAGTGGAAGAAGAAATAAAGTTGAAAGAATCGGTAACAGACATTACCTCTTCTTTGAAGCGCCTCTTTGAGACCTCCTTTTAGGGAACTAAAATTGGTCTTTGAAGAATACCAGTACCTCTAGGATGTTTCTAGGGAAGTGTAGAGGAGAACTTGGCAGGGGTTGGCCGAGCTTGAAGGCTCAAAGTGGTGTGAGGAAGAGAGAGAGGAGGTGCCCTTTTATAAGGAAGGAGAGGGGTACCTTTGGAAAAACTAAAAATATTATTTTATTATAAAGCCATATTTGGTTTTAAATAGCTTTAAATTGATTTATTTAGAAGATAAGGTGGGGATGGGTCGAAATCCTATCATAAAATAGAATTTGGACATGTTTAGTTTACAATTTTAACCTTATCAATTAGATTTAACTTTAAGTTAGATAATTTTACTTTTACCGTGTCTTTTTGTGTTCTTACACTATAAGGTTAATAAACATACTATAACAAGAAAAAAGAACCCCAAGTTGTTTATTATTAATATATATAACCTTATCTAAGTCATTTGGCCGAACCTTAGATTTTTAGGAATAAAATAACAATTAATAATATAATATTTTTTTAAAAAACTATTTTATGTCAATTTTGACACTATTTGGTAATTGATTTTTGTGAAAATCATAACAGAATTATTAGTTCGAAAAAAGTTAATTAAATCAATACCAACATGTCATATTAACCTAGAAAATTAGTGGAATTAATAAAAAGTCTCATATTTAATTTAGTTGGGTATTTATAACATCAATTATGTCAATATTTCATTAATACCATATTTACTGCATCATCATTGTGTCATAAATAAATTAAATTATTTAAAGTCTAAAAATTACAAATAAAATACCATTATGTAGGAAATATTTTTATATTTCTAATTAATATTTATAGTCGAATTTATCTTATGTATAACCCTATATTAAAAATTATTTACTTATTAAACTTTGATTTTAACTATTTTAACCCTTCTTTAAATAAATTAATATTAAACGTCCTAATCTAATCCAAGTGGGCCTAAATGGTCATATTTTATTCCTAAGGTTGTGTTTGGTCGAATTAAACATATCCAATAAAATTAGGACATGTTTTAGGGTAATAATAATAATATTTACCCTATTTAGCTTTAACCGTGGTAAATAAAAGTAAAAAGTTATTATTCACAAAAAATTATTTTCATCTCATTGAACCACATTTTACTTACTGAAATCAACCATGTCTCTCAGATTTTTGAAATTCCACTCACAGAAGCGGTAAAATTAAGTTTTATGTAAATTTGAAAATTCTCCTAGGAGGTGGGTAAAAGACGGTGAAAAGTTCAGTGAAATTTTTATATATCTAAAATTATTATAAAATTACTCCAATAAATTACATTGAACTTATATAGGTATTATGTGCAAATTTTTACCTAAAATAAATTTAAATAAAATAAATAATTATTTAAATAAGAAGTCGGTTTTTAAATAGTAACCCAGTGTTTTCACTATTCATCAAAAATTGAAAGTTTCCAGAAAAATACCAAAATTTTACCCTAGGCTAATTTCGATATTCCGAATCCAAAAACGAAGTCCATTTTGAAAAATAAAATTTAAAAAATTTCAAAAAGTGGTTATTACTATTCATAACGACTAGTTTTAATAATATTTTAATAGCATATCGTTGTTTAATGAAACTCGGTATTGCGTACGACGCAAGCTATTAAGGAAGGTCGCGATTGCGTGTAAAGCAAGCCAAGATAGTGTTGTGTGTAGTGAAATATTCCTTTGATGATTTATATAAAATAAAAAAAAATTCTTATAAAAGTCTCGGGTGTTACATATAAGCTCACAGTTGGAAAAGACCTGCCTACCTAAATACCTTCAAATAGCTTGACCAACCCTTGTTGGGGTTATGCGAAGGGGAATATGGATCCTTGCCACTAGAATATCAAAGAAACTAGACATTCCAGGTTCAATGGTGAGGGCCATTGGGACTTGATAAAATAGTGGTAGAATTAATAAATTCATTTATTATTTTTCATAAAATGTAATCAAAAGGTACCGATAAATCTACTCATTTAATTTGTAGAATCAATATGACAAACTCGTAAACCACATTTTCTCTGTGATCAATTCTAGACAAAGACAATATCCTCACCAGAAGTAACTTTCAATAATGGTTTAGGTTTCTTTAGGTTATCCTACGCCATGAATGAAAGTTTTACGTGCTGGAGTCCTCACTTCCTGATTCGCCTGCTCAAGGGGCGAGTGATGAAGATTTCCCAGTCCATGATAAACATTTGAATGACGTACTCGATGTTCAATGTTTGATGCTACCATCAATTTCTAATGAACTTATAAAGTCTCATGAAGACATGTATGCCTATAGCATGCTCGAGAACCTCCGTGGTCTATACCATGAGAGAGAAAGATAGGAAATGTTTGAGATCTCCAAGGCTCTATTTCAGAGAAAGCTTGGAGTGGGTACCCCAGCCGGGCCTCATGTATTCAAGCTCATTGGCTACATTGAGTGCTTGGAGGTTATATGGTTTTAACTCCCCGAATAATTGGGTACCGATCTCATTCTTGCATCACTCTCATAGAGCTTCTCAAACATTGTTGTGAACTTCAACATGAACAACATTGAGAAGTCTATGTCTGATCTTCTTATCCTCATTCTCCAAGTGGACAATGACATGAAGTGTGAAAAGCCTTCTATCCTCATAGTGAATAAAAGGAAAGGGAAGGAGAAGAGCTTTAAGACCAAAGCTTCTTTAAGGCCTTCCATGAAAAGGAAGATCAAAGGAGAGGCAAGAGAACAGGAGGCTGTTTGTTTCGCATGTGGCAAGAAGGGCCACTGGAAGAAAAACTGTACCCAGCCAAGGAAGCAAGAGGAAGCTTCAGGTGCGTTTGTTATCGAATGAAATCTATCTATTTCTACCAATTGGGTATTAGATACTGATTTTGGTGCTCACATCTGTATCCAAATACAAGAGCCATGAAGATTCAGAAAGATTGACTGAGGTGTGGTGGATCTACGAGCAGCCAATGGAGCCAAACTCGATGTTGTAGCTGTCAGAGACTACCACCTCACATTGCCTACTGGGATGGTCTTGTTTTTGAAAGGATGTTATTATATACCCTCTGTAACCAAAAACCTTATTTCAGTATCCAGATTAGATACAGATGGATTCATCTTCAAGTTTGGAAGTGGATGTTGCTACTTTTATAAAGATTGCATTTGTTTTGGTAGGGAACATTTATATAATGACCTTTATGTGTTAGACTACAAAAACCAAGTAATGGCAATAAATGACAAAGTTAATTCACATGACTCATACCACACCCAACTTTGGCATCACCGGCTAGGTTATTTCAATGAGAAACGTTTGACAAAATTACATCAAGATGGGTATTTATATTCTTTTGAACTAAAACCACTTGGTGTATATCATATGCGTCTACAAGGAAAAATGACCAAATCCCCATTTAGTGGGAAAGGTGAAAGGGCTAAATAGATTCTAGAATTAGTTCACACAGATGTGTGTGGACCATTTCCAGTTGAAGCAAGGGGTGGGTTCTCATTCTTCATAAATTTTACTGTTGATTTAGTAAATATGGATATATTTACTTAATGAGGTATAAGTCAGATTCTTTTGATCGGTTCAAAGAATACAAGAATTAAGTTGAGAACCAGTTTGGAAAGAATATTAAGAAACTCTGCTCAAATAGATGAGGAGAATATCTTAATCAATACTTCATTGATTTATTACAAGAGTTTTGGATTCTATCTCAACTCACTCCTCCTTACACGCCTTAGTGGAATGGCGTATGTGAAAGGAGGAACCGCACCCTGTTGGACATGGTGAGATCAATGATGAGTCATGCGAGTCTTCCATTATCCTTTTGGGGATATGAATTACAAACATCATCACACATACTAAACCAAGTACCAACTAAATCAATAATTGGTATTCCATGCGAATTATGGAGTGGACGCAAAGCCATGTTATCAAATTTACATGTGTGGGGTAGTGAAACATTTGTTAAGGCCTCTTCAGGTAACAAGATTGCACCCCGAGGCACAAAGTGTATCTTTATAGGATATCCCAAAGAAACAAGGGGATATTACCTATACAACCCCTCATATAAAAAGGTAACAGTGGCAAGACATGCCATATTCATTGAGAGGGAGAATATATCCAAAAGAGATAGTGGGAGAAAGATTGACTTTGATGAAGTCGAGGCTCAAGATACACAAGAGTTGGTATAAGAACAAATTCCACAAAGCCCCATGGAAGAACAATCTGTTCCAGAGACACAAGAACTACGTATAAGAACAAGAGAGGTGAGAGAACCAGAATGATATGATTTCCTTGTAACTGACGATGGTGACTCATTATTGGTTGACAATGATGATCCTCTTACCTATAAGGAAGCAGTTTAAGGCACATACATTTCCAAGTGGCAAGAAGCCATGAATTCTGAAATGGATTCCATGTACCAAAACCAATCCTGGATTTTGGTAGATCCTCCAGTTGATGTAAATCCTATTGGTAATAAATGGGTATTCAAGAAAAAACTGGACATGGAGGGGAAAGTCATCACCTATAAGGCCCGACTGGTTTCCAAAGGTTTTAGACAGCGTCAAGGAATTGACTATGATAAAACCTTTTCACCAATTGTGATGCTAAAATCCATCAGAATCTTATTGGCCATTGCCACTTACCATGAATATGAAATTTTTCAAATGGATGTCAAAACAACATTCCTTAATGGGAACCTCCAGAAAAATGTATACATGACACTAACTGAAGGGTTTGTGACTCCAAAGTATTCCAACAAGGTATGCAAGTTGCAAAAATCCATTTATGGATTAAAGCAAACATCAAGGTCATGGAACATTCGTTTTGATGAAGCTGTAACAGAATTTGGCTTTGTTAAGAATGAATGTGAGCCTTGTGTCTACAAGTGGTTTAGTGGAAGTGCAGTAGTCTTCATAATAATATATGTTGATGAAATATTACTAATTGGAAACGAAGTACCTGTCTTACAGTCAGTTAAGGCATGGTTAGATAATTTCTTCTCCATGAAAGACTTGGGCGAGGCAACATATATTCTTGGGATTAAGATCCATCATGATATATCCAAGAGAACACTGGGCCTGAGTCAAAGTACATACATTGACAAGATACTGAAGAGATTTAGTATGAAACAATCCAAGAGGGGATTGTTACTAGTGTCACATAGCATTCATCCTTCCAATAAAATGTATCCTCAGACACAGGAGGAAAGAAATAAAATGGAAAGGATCCCTTATGAATCTGCGATTGGGTCAGTCATGTATGCTATGCTATGTACAAGGCTAGATGTTTCTTACGCATTAACTATGGTAGGAAGATATCAAGCTGATCCATAAGACCGCCATTGGATAGAAGTCAAGAATATCCTTAAGTATCTATGGTTTACTAAGGATATGTTCCTGGTTTATAGAGGAGATGAGGAACTAGTCATCAAAGGACTTGTAGATGCTAGTTTCCAGACTGATCAAGATGACATGAAGTCGTAGACTGGATATATCTTCAGTCTGAATGGAGGTGTAGTGAGCTGCAAGATCTCAAAGAAAAGTGTGGTAACAGATTATACAGCAGAGTCTGAGTATATCACAGCTTCTAAGGTAGCTAAAGAATTTGTACGGATGTGAAACTTCATCCAAGAGATAAATGTAGTACCTAGTAGTAAAGATCCTATCACACTCTATTTTGATAATACTACAGTGGTGACACTTGCAAAAGAGCCAAGGTCACATCAGTGGATAAAGCATATACTTCAGAAGTATCATCTCTTGAGGGATTATTCTCAGAGAGGTAAAGTTTAAATGGGCAGTATTTCTATGGAAGACAACATAAAGGACCCCTTGACTAAAGCCATGACTCAACAGAAACATGATCATCATTTGAGGTCTAGCAGACTAAAAGTCGTAGGCAGTTTTCTCTAGTCCAAGTGCGAGTTTGTAGGGGTTTGTGTCCAAAGAACCAACTGTTTTAACTTTGATTACATGAATGTACACTTATTATATATTGTTCATTATTCTGCATGGATATAATATAATAATGTCCTGGAATATTTGTTGCATTAATAAGGTCATGGAAGATCCCCTCTATGATGAGAAAATTTAAATTCTATAACAATATTCTTAAATAAAGTTCTACGATTGGATGACATACTATGATAGGACACATAGTATACATACCATCATGTGACAGTACTCGTAAAAAGACGAGACTCTCTCTCATGGAGTTCGCACTTGGTAATCTCTAAGATGGGAGATTATAAGAACAGACCTGCCAGTAGCAATTCCACGTGTCTTGGTGTCATCAAACATTTCTATCTACGAGTGCGTGTAATGGTCCTTATACTAGAATATTATCATTAACTCATGTCATGACTCGCACACTTAGATTTGCTGACGAAATCCATCATGAAGTGAGTTGGTGGAGAGTAGGGTACGTTGGGTGCGTCATGAATGACATGTTTTTAATGGATAAGTTGAGGAAGGATTTGTCACTTCCATATTTATAGAAGTAGAATATCAGGTCCTTTTATTGAAATATAACTATCGCACAAATTCCATATCCATGGTGTCACGATGAGTTTATTTCTAGAAGTCAAAGAATGACAGATCAAACAAATAGGTTTATGACACTACCATGAAACCTGCTTGATGAGATATTGAGACAAATGGATTAAATTATACATTAATCATTCGTATCAGGTGACATGTCAATACAATGTCAACTTCTTTCTCTTGGGTGACTTGACCCATTACTAGATAGTAATCTCGGACTTTAGGCAAGCCCTCCTAATGCCAATGAGAAAGAGGCCTAGAGGGTCACACAATAAGTGTATCTAAGTATCTCAAGTATAATAACAATTATTCTCATATGTGGTTTAATAATTATTCAAGGAAGCCTAAATCGTTTTAATGTTGGAGGAAGAATATAATGAAAACAAGTACACGCCGTGTATCAATGATTACACGCCGTGTAGTTTTTATTTTGAAAACATGTACATGCTGTGTATTAATGATTACACGTCGTGTAGTTTTTAATGAAAATCAAGTACATGCCATGTATTTATGATTACATGCTGTGTAGTTTTTTCAGTTGGGATTTTGAGGAAATATCGTTTTATTAAATGATATTTATTATAATCAGCGTGGGCACACATCAAGGAATTAATGATTCGACATGGGGTTTTAAAAAGAGTTAATGAAATAAATAAAACATGTAATGCGTTTTTTATTGTCATAACTCTACAAACATAAACTCGATTATAAATATCCTCACAACCCTAAATATTTTTCTAAGAATCATTGTGCACAAAAATTCTGGAGAATTATCTCAAGACAGAAAGAACTACTTCCTTCAAGAACACTCTCAAGACCAAGAGAGATCCTATTCATCGGATCAAGATAATCTATGGTGGGAAACACAAGCAAAGGTTTCTCCATGCTAGCACTCAGATACACCTTAGGTGATATTCAGAGATCACCGCTAGAGGAAGTCTACCCTTGGCTTTTGCGACACAACAATGAATCACATCGGAACGTGATCAAGAATATCAATGAAGAAAGAAAACCAAAAAGGCACTTCTTGTCAATTAATTAAATTAATTACAATCAACCTGTGATGATCAACTTTTTTGGTTCCAGGAACTTTCTTCTTCTTTGTTTATTTCTGTGAATCGATCCGTGGAGATTGGCGTTTATCTTCGTATTGATCCCGGATTGATCATTGATAATGACCGATATCCAAGTGGGCACATCCACCCACGTTCTTCCGTTGCACCTAGAACCTTCACATAATCCAAACTTAGTTCATTTATACATTGAACAAAATCTATACTTAGTGTTGTGTGAAATGAATTCTATCAAAAGAAATTGAACATGTGTGTAACACAATCCAAGAATAGTGTTGCGTATACTAAAAGCTAATACGGTGTTGCGTATAGTGAAAGCTAATATTGGTATAGAATAAAACACATGGCATCAAAGAAATTAAAAATAATATATCTCATAAAATCCTGTGGTGTTATACTCTCCCCAATTCATAATGTTTGTAGTCTCATCCAGACACTATTTCAAGGAGCCTTAAGGTGTAACCTATGTGATGTCACCCAAAGAAAGTGGTAAAATTATCTACCAAAATATTTCAATTTTATTCCTTTTATACTACCTCCATATGTTCTCAATACACCAAAACATAGTAACACTAGTACCCTAAATTTAATTATATGTTATTATAATGGTTGAACATCAATATTCTACCCTCACCTCAATTTATTCTTAAATTAATGTGTTATTTAAAATTTGGTTTTGTCATTACCTCCATGAGTATCACATATTTTTTTTTCTATACTTCCTTCAAGGATATTATAAGATAAAATGTTATTTATAAATAAAAAAAATTATATTTATATTATGAATTATTTTTATTTACAATAGTTTAAAAATTATTTAATTATATAAAAAAATATAGTTTTTGATGGTCGATAAGACTGCCTAAATGAACTAACCATATAATGTTAGAGTTTTTACTAAAATAATAATATATATGTTTGAAAAAATATGGGTATATTGCAGAATAATTTTTTTTGAAGTACATGAAAAAAAATTCATTTCACTTATATAGTTGTATTCCAATATGAAAAGAACATAAATAACTATTTAAAAGTGACCTAACATTGGAATCATAAAAATAATTCCCTCAAAACATTGATATGAATATTTTTATATAAGTTAAATGGATGTAAAAAAATAGAATATAATTATATTAATTATAATTTATATAGAAGAGGTTTTTAATTGATTAATCAATCAATTTAATTTGATTTTTCATGAACTTAAGTGAAAGAGAAGACTGATTTTGGAATCTAATATAATCGATATCTCTAAAGCACCTAGTTCTTTATGTTATCACCTTTCTATCTCTAACACAAATTATCTTTCTTTAATGTTATATAATTATTCATAATTAATTATATATTTTTATTTCGTATATACCCACCATATTCTATATTCCTTTGACAGTGTAATATATTCCCTAAGTTTATTTCTCAAATTGCTTAATTAAAATAAAACATGATTAAGTGTAACTTTTTTATCCATTAATCAATTTATATATAGATCATTTAATGTTTAAACTACAATTAGTGGTTTCATTAAATAAAGTAAAATGTTATGTATAACCGTTATGGTTTACCTCTAGATCTCAATGAATATTCAATATTTTATATTTCTCTAAATGTCATCAAAAATTTCCTTGAAACATTGTTTTAAATTTTCATTTATATACCCTATTCTAACCCTTTTCCCATGATACTATTTGTTTAAAATGAGTATCATATATCGATACATATGTCTTTTTCCCTATATATGAAAAACTTAAATAGTTAACTCCTTCTATTTGGAATCATTAGGAAATCTCATTTCATTATGCTATGGGGATAGATTATCCACCCCATATAATTTCATATGTAATTATTATATTTATTCACTATTATTTATTTCATATTGTGGTTCACATAAGCATGTACATGTTATAATGGGTGTGACCAGATAGATCTCCAATACATTGGGTAATTATTTTGTATCATGAGACTATATTTAAGGGATTAAGAATTAAACCTAATACACGATTGGACTCTATCTACCATGTGGTATTGTATTAGTTTTAGCCTTAACTAATGTTTATGTCCTATTTAATTTTTTTTAACATTCATATCTTTACATGATATTATTATACAAAGTTAATTATATTATGATACCATGTTATTATTCATGGCCATTATTGTATATGGTATCATGTTATGTCTTGTGACTCACATGATATGATACATTATCCTGTTTTTCCCTTACTTGGCATTATATCCCACCCCTTTCTTTTATATATTTCATAGGTTGTACTATGATTTTCTAGGTTCTCAATGTGATTTAAGAGTTTACTATGGAGATTAAAATATTGAAACTAATATTTTGTTCCATTTTGATATTTTATAAACCTAATCCTCCAAATACACAAGGCCATTCAGTACTTGGTTTGTATTTAGTTGATATTTAAGTTAAAATTATTATAATAATATGTTTAAAAGTATAACAACTCTATATGAAAAATAAATACATATGTACATGTACCACATAATGTATATAACATTTATAATCTTTTGGTTTTTAATATATCTACCTTGAAAAATAAATAATTACTTTTTAGATTGATTAACCTTTGGAAAAGAAACAGATTCCATGAAAATATCCTTAAAAAATTATATTTCTCCCATATAAAGAATAAATCTAGTATGATTTAAACATACCATCATTTCATCATATAAAAAAATAATTTATATTGAAATGGGTTAAAAATGAATATAAAAGAACATTGAGTACATTTCATTGAAAATAAATAAAATATATTTTTCCAGTAACATGTTATAAATAAAAATTCTGGGAGTATTGAGAACAATATTTTCATTTAAAAAATAAAAGGAAAAATACAATTGAATCTTCAACAAAAATAAAATTTATGATGGTTGGAAATTGCATTCATTTGGTAAGCATTAAAACAAAGAACCATTTTACACATCCGGTGAAAACCAAACATACCGTGTTTGGTAAATGAAAACAAGATTCCATTTAAAAATTTATTAATATAGTAAATATAGTATAAAATTTAATTATAATTTAATTTAATTATATAAATAAAAATTATTGAATTTATTTTAATGATCATGGATATTTATGAGAAAACAATCCTAACCAAAAAGAGAAATAATATTGGGTTTTCATTAAATTTTTTTATTGAAATTATTAAGTAACAAAGAGATAAAAATGAAATGAAATCATGCAAACCATAAAAAAATAGAATACTTCTATATATTTTGTTCAATGAATTAATATCAAAATTTTTCTAAAAACTAAACCTTGAACATAAAAGTTCCCAAAAATAAATGAGATTGCACCATAAATCAGTCACCAATTTGGAAATATTAAAATTAGAAGCTATTTAAAGAAATAATATGATATGGATATATAAATCTAATGAATTAAATTATGTAATATTTCAATGTTTATTATTGTTTAAGTAATTAAAACATAAAAATGAATCAAGTGGCTTGACATGAAATAAGTCTCAATAAAATATGATTGAGATGAAAAAACCCTTACAATGATCATAAAATTTAAATTGATAATTAATCTATTATGTGATTATGTGGACATATGTAAATACATATAAAATAATTTTTAATATAGTTTTAAATATTTTAGAAACAAATTCACACATAATCATGGAATAAAAATTTCTACGGAGAAGTGTTATAACCCAATGAATGAATATTAAGTTAAGAAGTCCCTTAAAAAGATCAAAAATTGAAATGAAAATTCATCGATGAATTGATTATGTGTAAAAAATTTAAATCCATATTAAACTATTGGAAATAAAACATAATATAATTAGTGGTCATTAGATACATATTTAGTGCATAACAAAGACAATTAATTTTTAATATAACTCAATGAAACTAAATTTAGTTAAGAAACCCCTTACATTGAGTCCAAACATGATATGAATATCATTTAACAATAGTAAAATATACCTTTATTAATTTTTTATTTTTAATAAAAATTTCCATGTTCATTACATTATCATTAATCCATTAATTTCATTTATTTAAAAAAAAAATTATTTACTTAATCAATTTATTCCATGCTGGGTGTTCAGTAAATAATTAAAAAATAAATTGGGTATGTTTATCATATTAAAATGGGTAATGTTTCAAAGATATCCAAAATAATTATCATTAATTAATTATAGTTTTTATATTATAAATAAAATTTTAGATATATTCATTAAAATAGGTCATGAAAAAAAAACATATATCGACTCATGAGGTGGGTTTTCAACACTTACACATGAGCGATTATTTTAAAAATTCTACGATGGAAAATAAAAAAAATATAATGAAATATTATCATTATATAATCATTATCATGTTATAAAAATTAAATAACTTCATTAAATATATCTCCATTAACATCTATGAGTGATGGTTTTTGAATAAATAAGTACATTATAAGGCAAAAACGGTAGTCCCCATATACACACCTCCAATGATTCTATTTTTAATGATTAGAATGATTTGATTATAGATGATATATTATATTTTAAAAATAATAATTATGTTAGTAATATCGTATATATTACTTAAATCAGTCAAATAACCATCCATGAATGGTGGTGATAAGGAATGAAATACATCGATTTGTGAGACAATAGTTCATAATGTACACACAAATGATGATTTCCTTTACCATTTGAAGAAGAGATGAATAATTTTATGCCATTAAAATAATACATTTTTTGTATATTTTATATATTTATGTTATTATTTAATAATTTTTTATATATTAGGTGAAAAATGAGTAAAATTAAACCACTTAGTTAATTTGATTATCTCCTCTTTGAAAAAAATCCTTTCACATACACCTTAGGACTTCTAGGATAGTCTTTTGGTGAGACTATGAACTCTAAAAAGTGTGACTAAATTTTAGGTAGTGGGTTGGGTAGATATTGTTCATGATAAATGGATTAAGAAGTGGGTGGAATATAGGATGTGTGGTTTTGTTTTGTAAGAGAGGAGTGGGAAACCCATGAAATTAATATATTATTAAAATAGTATAAATTAATTTTAATGATCATGTGAAAACAATTTTATATATTTAGGATATATGGTAAATCTAAGTATAAATAATATAATACTAAAAAATTATATATATATATATATATATATATATATGTTTTTTAACCCCATTAACTTAGTTTTAACCCCACATTACCCCTTTTTTTAATTAACATGATATCATTGTTTTTTACTAATTTGGGGTTTAGAATGTTAATATATATGGTCATGTTACCCATGTATTGGTAAATATTTATTTTATAGGCCATAAAACATTTACATGAAAAAATATAATATTTTTAGGAATTATAAACCATTTAATTATAATATTATTTAACCTAAAATACCCTTAGAGTCATTTTCAGGACCATTAACTACATTTGACCATAAAAATACCAAGACAAATATTTAATTTTAATATAAACTATAAAAAATAAATCATAATTTATATTTGTTTAAAAAATTATTATAACATAAAAAATTAAACAAAAAATTATAAGTATAAAGATTTTTACACCATTAAATTTATTTTTCTATTACTTATAGAAGCATTGTGTTAGTATTTATTATGTATTTATGATAATTATATCATCAATAAAATTTATAAATAAATAACCTTAATAAAAAATAATTATTCATGAATATAAAATTTTATAACAACTAATATCTTATTTTTATTCTTATAAAAAAACATTATATATATTAAAATAATTAGATATTGATTTTGGAAGATTCCATTACAAAAAATAATATAAAGGTCTTTATGAAACTCAAATTGAACCAAAATTACATATTTTTTAATATATGAATTTATTAGTCTAATTAAATTCATAAAATTAAATATAGGAAAGTGTATGTATAAATATGAATCCTTATTCTATAGTTTTTACTTAATTTATCACATTTTAACTTTTATTAAAGTGATCAAATTTTCCATGATTACTATTCATTATGAAAAAAATAACATTGAACTATTTAAAAAAATTGGAATCTTTAATTTAAATTATAGAATATATTTTATAAAATGTATCCTATATAATTAGAAGAAATTAAAATTAAAAAAATCCCACAAAATTTGATAATTTTTTTTAAAAATATATATTTTTATGTATAAAAACAATTTTAAAAATGAAATTAAGAATGATAAAAATAATGATCACATTAATTTAATTATTATTGATGAAAGGGAACTAATGAAATTTTAAAAATAATTATAAAAAAATGGGACTTTTTCAATACTTGATATGAACATGGAAATTTCTATAAAATTTGAATTTTTACTATTCACTAAAAAAAATAATCCTGTTAAAAAAATATCAAAATTTTATCCTTAGATAATTTTGATTTGATGATTTCAAAATTGAAACACTTATTTATCAAGCTAAATATATAAATTTAGTAGAAATCAATTATAATATTTTAACTCAAAATAAAAAAAAAAACCTTTTTTGAATTAAACATATTTTTGAAGTATAAAATGACTTCTCTAAAATTGAGTACTTATTTTCTAATTATAAATACATAAATTAGTTTAATTTTATATAAAATTATGCACATATTATCTATGTCATAACTTTGTTTCTATAATTCATATTTTATAATTCAACAGCTAGAATATAACTGATATATTTAAATAATCATATTTCACAATCATTAAATGTTGGTGCTGTGTGTCTTTTATGTTGTTGAACATAATCCTATTTTGAAATATTTGGGTATTAAATTCATAATAATGGAATGTAATCTATCCATTTTGAGATAAATAGAAATTATATTAGATGATTTACACCATTCTCTAGTAGAAATTGTCACCAATCCCTATATTGAGAACCAAGATTAGTAACTACCTTGATAAATGATGGAATGTGAATTATAAAGGGACTCACCATGAATCTCCCTAAAATCCATCAAGAACAAACTTACCTATGGGAAATAAAAGGAATGAGAGAAATGGAGGATCTCCCCTGAGATCCTATGACCTGTCCATATAAGAGTAAGGAAAGGTAAAGACCCAATTTTATAATTTGAAGAGGGGATATTGTCATTTACCATTTATTATAAAAATTCAAATAGTCACAAATATTCTGCAGGGTTTTTCAAACTGGATAATAACTACATGGATTTAATTTTCTCTTGACATGACCTCTTTCATGGTTTGGCCACATAGTTTTCCATTTCAACCACTAACCTAGTACCACCACTTATGAATAACTCATAATTGCACATGGTTTGGATAACACAGTTATTTAAAACTAAGAAAAATCCATAGAATACATTCTAATGATAAATCTACCATGGATGGTTTTTCCGATTACTCTCCACAATTTTCCCAATACCTGGATTAACCATGAAATAAGGGAAATGATTTTCATGAAATTAAAAATCTTTCCTAATGCTCATGATATTCAATAAATCAATCAAGACATCCCAAGATCCTTGATCTATATCCAAAATCATCTCCTAGAGGTGTTGTAACTATAATAATTTCAATATGAATTATGATTCCGAAAACACCACATAATATAGAATTATAATATAAATTCAATGTGAAATTCATAACCCAAAATTAAAATGTGTTTTATAGAATATTATTTTCTTAATTATTATACTTATTATTAATATAACATGATATTTTTATAATATGTTTTAATCCTATAATATATTTATTTAATCTCAAGTTAGATTATTTTTCTAGAATGTCATTCTTCTCTTAAAGTTGTATTGATTCTTCTTGGAGATGTTTTTCAATATTTTATAGTGATAACCCATGTATATATAATCTTATTTTAGTTTTTTATTTTAGTTTTGATTTATTCATAGGTAATTCAATAATTATTCATTTATAACAGATGTATTTATCATATGTGAGTTTTATATCCTAGTTTTTATTCTAATTTACATTGTGCATTTTTTTATTCTTATTCACTTTTTTAACATTACTCATATATGTTTTAATATTTGTTACGTTAATATCTCATGGCACATAAACATAAAATTATTTATATTTTATGAGGTGTAAAAATTTTCTTTTAAAAATATCACATGTCCCCTAATAGATTCCATTGGATGAAATTTATTATGAACGAGTTGATCGTAACCATCCACCATGATCATTTATTTAAACAGAGTATGATTATCCTATAAGATTACATTTACAAAATATTTTCCATTAAAATCAATTAGTTTATATTTAAGAAAATAGATATCACAATTGAAATTACCAGATTGGGAACATGAAGCCCTTGAGGTTTTTTTAGTATCTTTAATGTTGTTGTGTCAATACCTTCATAAATTTAGAGTCTAGTAATGATTTAAGTTTAGTACATGTGAGGATCCCTATATCATATCATTGGTTACTTCTAGATCTTAATTCTGGGGTAAAGATCATATATATTTATTTTTATGCATTAAATAATCATTGGTATAGCTGACTAGTCATTATGTTTTATTGTCTCTCTTTATTTTTTTTGGCTACAATGGTATTTTTTAAGATCTATTTTATGCATGATTATTCATTTCTTATTTTGTATTCAATTTTTATGATCATTAATAAAAAAATTTTGTTGGGTGTTTTTCCATCCATGCATGGAGGACCAAACTAGTTCGAAGAATCATAAATATATGTTTTCAATGTTTTTTCTACCTTTTCACCTTCATCATTAATCTTAATTCTTCACTACTGAAATTAATTTTCAGTTGTTATCTATCAGTATTTGAATCTCAAAATATTTGTAACACACAAGAATTATAGAATAATAACATTTCATTCAATAGAATGCATGACACACAACACCAATAATAAAAGGGAATATATAATCCTAAAACATGAAAATATATTTCATATTTTAAATTAATTAAATCTATGATATAAATTCATTGCAAGTAACACTGAGTTATCTTGTGTTACACACAATAATGACTTTCCTCGATAGCTAGCTTGTGTTATACAAAAGACTCAGTGTTATGGAATAAAATTATTATTATTTTTCAAATTAAAAATCATCTCATATCCACTAACATGGTGGTTATGAATAGGATTAACTAAATTATGAATATATGTGTCCAAATTCAATATTTACCAATTAATTAAAAGTGAATATAATACCAATTCAATATAAAGGAAACGTTTTTATAAAAACATTTATTATGCACCAAAAGCATTTTATCAGAATAAATTAAATTAATTACTATTAGTGAATGATAATATTGAAATTTATAGATAATATATTCAATAATTTTTTTCTCTCATCTAATAGATTTTATATGCTTAATATAAGGGAAAAAAAATCTGATTTTACCCTTAAAAAGATTTATTTTTCTAAATACGGTTTTGCCAACTTTTAACAGAACACTTGTTTTAAAACCAAATTTTGATACATTTATAATTTTTATATGAAAAAATAAACTTTATTTTTGATATTATAATTTCAAAATTATCTTTGGGCTATTTTTTAGTATCTTTTTGTGAATTTTCATTTTTTAAAGAATAGTAGAAATACTATATTTTAATAGAAAATGTATTTTTAATCTTAATAAACTATAATATAAACTTCTATATTTAATTAGTTTTAAAGTCATAATATTTAAGTTATAAATATATTAATAAAATTTAATTCATTTAAATAAATTTTATATTTAAATTGGATATAAAATTATTGTAAAATTTTGAACATATTGACTTTAAAAACCCGTTTTCTCTTCTCATCCACAAGATTAATTTAAAATAAAATTTTGCCACTAATGTGGTTTGAATTAAGAAAAATTGACTCCATATTTTTAATATGTATAATTTATAATTTTTAATATGTTCTTGATAATTTTCTTTTACCAATGTTATTAGTGAAAACAGTTTAAACTAATTACACCGATTAAGAGAAAAATGAGTTTACCAAGGGACTAAACTTAAAACTTGAGGGTCTAAATAGCCTCAACACTTGTACAATTTTTTTACATATTTGGACATTATATATTATAATATAGGTGTTTTTGAATTATTTAAGCCACATTACATTGAAAAAATGTGTGTGGAATTCCCTCTTTCACAAATTTACATGTTTTCCATTCACTATACTTATAAATGGCCACCCTTTCTCCCCCTTATTCAAACCTATAAAACCACATTTTTTCAACCAATAAATGTATAAATAAGTCCCAAAATTATATAATCTCATCCTATAAGCCTTATCTTTGTCTGAAAACCATCTTAATAAGACATTAGTGCAAATATATAGGGGATACTCTAAGAAGAAGTAATGATTTTCTTAAAAGCATTTTTATTTTATTTCCTTCTCCACCTACCTAAATTATTACTATATCATTATTATATAATGTAATAATTATCATAAATATACATATTTTTTTTAATGTTAATTTTAAAACCTACAACAACACATACTTATTTAAAATGAGATATAAAATCATTGTTCGTGTGTATGGAGAACTAACGCCTCGTAAACTGATGTCATTCGTTCTTCCATTACCACTTTTCAAAGTTGGAAATAATATTGGATGTATAGTTTATATATGAAATATATAATATTTATAATGTATTTTTTCTTCTGTAATTATTATATAATAAATAATTTCATACTATCTATTTTGTGGGAATATGATAACGTCGTTCTTGTGTACTGCAGACTACTACCTCGTGAAGTGATGTGATCCATTCACACTTTACAAAGAATATAATAAGGTTGATTTTAATAAAATTATGTGATATATAAGACATAAATATTAGAATTTAATGATCATATATATATATATATTACTTTTCTTTCTTTCAGTATGATAAGAAAACGAAAACAACGTTTATGTGTACATATGACTTATCGTCTCCATAAACTGTGTATTTCATTTACCATCACCAAATTTTATGGATAAATTTAAATACATACATAATAAATATATATTATATTTAAATTATGGTATAAATCATGGAGATAATGATATCATTATCCAAGTAAGAGGAATTAAAAATACCAAGTCAAAACATACTCGGAAAACAAGGAAATTAACACTCAAAACAATGAAAATAATGAATGATTCTTAACAAATGTGTGATAAGATGATAAAATATGATATTATAAATATTAATATGGTTATTATAACAGTTAATAATATTCATAAGACCATTATAAATGAGGTTAATGATCATTCACACAAAAGGGATCTGAAGGTAAGGGATTTCATCTCAATTTACATTCCATTAAGAATTAATTGTTATTATGCACCAATTCACATTTATGTGGTGTATATACTACCCATATTACATGTAATATCATGAATACCTCATATTTCATGGTATATTATGATTCAATTGTAATTATTTCATCCAATATGATTTGATTTGAAAATTTCTGACTAAAAAAGATCTCATGGAATATTTTTGGATGGTTAACTTTATCTTGAAAGAATATCTTTATTTTAATCTTATTTCACGGGTCATTATATTTCTACTAAATTACCCTATTCTTGCATGATGTAAATTATTATTTTTTATACCATATACCATTTTAACATACTCTACTTAATTTTTATTTGATTAACTGAAGAAATATTAATATATCTATATCCTTGACTCAAAATGAATATTTAATAAAACACATTGTTTATGAATTAAATAGATTATTAGATATATGAGGAATGATTTAGAAATAAAATACATTGGATGGGTCTGGTTAATTAAATCCCCTCGATGTATTTGTAGTATCTTGAGATGAATCAGTTGGCCAAATTAGATGGGTTTTTACCTAGTATGTTTTAATCTATCTTGAGGAAAAATCTTGATGGTAATGGTATCATGCACATAGGAAACATGATGTCCAATAATTAAGAATTTCCACCATTCAGTATTAAGTAATTATTATCCATTATATTTTCACTATGAAAAAAATCTATAGATGCATTTCATTCTCAATCTATTGATTAAATGGAATGTTTACTAGTTTTTTACCTTTCCATATTAAGTATTCCTTATCCTAATATTTAAATGTAATGTGTATTTAATTATTTACCTTTATATATTGATTATTCATTATTGAATCTTAGTATCTTCCTCTATAAGTTATCTTTACTAAAAATTTGATCTCACCGTTATTTTTTCCTTTCCCTAGGTTATGAATAAGATATATTTAAATGAGTTTCAAGGATTCATTTTATTAGGTTTTGTTATGTATTATATTTTATTTTATTTTCCCAATGTAATATAGGTACAATTTATATAATCTTGGTTTCAAAAAATGATTTACTATTTATTCCTTTAGGATCTAAATCGAGTATCTATTAAAATTTAATGAAGTAAGACACTGGATCTGGGCTATTAGAGTTAGGTTCATTATAGTTAGAATAAAAGAAAGTTTAGTGGAACACATGGAAGGTAGATTCAGTAAAAACATATATTAGAGAACATAACCCTATGATAGACTTTGAGGATATGTATAGAAGAACAATCCAAATAAACCATGTTTATGATTATGAGATTATCAATGAATATTTTTTTTAATTTATGTTAATTATTTTACTAGATTTGGGATTATACATTATGTTTCATAATGATATGATCTAATCAAGTCTATTTCTTCATTTAGAAATAGTGCCCAGAGGAAAGAGTGTGAACTGAACAAATGTGCGTGATTAAAAGAGTAAGAGTGATAATTTATTAAAAAGTTTTAAGACAATAATTTAAAGGGAAGTAGTCTCCCAAATATTTTCATTATATGATGAAATAATATCACATACTAAAATGAGATAGAAATAGTTATCTAATAATAATAGATTTTGAGGGATGAAATATAAGAAGAGGATAATTGGAAAAAATATAGATAAATGGAAGAAAGGAAAAAATTACTTTCCCACATGTGATAATTGTGGAAAGAAACACCCTTTTACATCCTTAGAAAGATTGGGATTTTTCTAAAAGTGAGGATAAAATGGCCACTATGATTTTGATTTCAAGGGAAAGAATTTTTTTCCAATGTTAAATGGTTAATCTATACAGATATGGATCACTATAAAAATAAATTCCCATAGCATCAGTGGAATACACCTCAAAAGATGCAAATAGATCATACTTAAGATTATGTTGTCACCAAATATAAAGAATAGAGATTAGTGTATTGTGGTTCAATTAAAAAATTATGTTATTTGATTATTTTTTCAATGATGTCTTGGTTATATGAATTATAAAATATATAAATATTTTATTATAGTTTTTTTATTAAGGATCTTAATGCGTGTCTTGAATGGATACAAGAAAAGTGATTTAGTGGTAGGATTAAATTCATGTAAAACATATGATTGAAGAAATTATAACCATTAATACGTTCCTTATGTTGAGATAATGATATTGGGATAAAGAGACAACTGGTAGGGATAATTTAAATTGGATATTATTTAATAAATTAGAAATGATAAATTATTTATTAGAAAAGTGATTATTCTATCATTTATGGAGTCTACAACATTTTTTTATTTTAAAAATATATTCAATAAACTATGTTTTTAAATATGAATAAGTAATTATGTATTTTTTCAATAAGGTATTTTAATAATCCAAGTTATTTACATGTTTTAAGAGAATACATGATGAAGGTATTCACATGTTTGTTATGTGAAAATTAGCATCCAATTAATTTTTTCTGGGTAATATAATGTTTATTTAGTAACCTTCCCACTAATTTTGGTCTGATATATTTTGGAAGATCTTGAAGGTTATCTATTTATGAGATGGTTTAAGTTGTACTTTGGGTGAGGTTTTAGTGATTATTATATTACATAAATATATATATATTTATTCATTTTGGATAAAATTTGATAACTATATTTATTTTAGAAACTATTTATAGATATATAGAAAGACTTGTCACTCTTATATGAATCTTAAAATCCATTAAAAGTGAATTATAGTGATCTATGTATAAAAAAATCATTCTAGTATGTTATTTTCATTGAATAAGTGATGAATTAGGAAATTTATTGATGAAAAACAAAAGGAATAAATTATTATTATTAAATAGAAATGTATCGGTCAAGTATAATTCATTATATTCTTAAAAATAAAATAATTCCTTATCTTTAGGAGAAGGGTCTAAAAATATGTTATACAAGTACATTAAGTTTTGAGGAATTGATGATATTTTTATAATCATAGATTTATATTATTGATAACCATAACATTTCATTTACCATTCAATTGTTTTTTACCAATGAACTATATAACCCTCTATAATTATTCATACTTTTCTTCTAGGTCCATATCTTCACTTGTCACTGATGTTCTCCAACTTAGAAACATAGTTATTTGTCATTCTATATAACCATGGTACATAGCATTATATATTATTATGAGGATATTTTATTAACACTATTATGATGTTAATTTTTAAAAAATGTTAATTCCTAATATCACACCCTATATTATCGAGATTTAATTAAAATTATAAGGCCACAATTTATTTAAGGTGGTGATAATGTAACACCCACAAATTATAGTGGAGTAACATTTGATTAAATAGTGTGTGTGATATGCAACACTAACTATAGAAGTGAATATAAAATCCTAAAACATTATAATATATTTAATACATTACATAAATTCAATCTATCAAATAACTCACAATGAACGCAATAGTGAGTTAGTATGCATTACACACCACATCGACTTTCATTGATAGCTTGCATTGTATTCAAGACAGAGTTTTACTAAATACAATTAATATTATTATTTAAAAAGATTTTTTTTCATAGATATTAAATTGTATGTTATAAATAGGATTAACTCACTTATGAAAATATATGGTTTAATTATTTGGTTACCAATTAATTATAAGTGAATGTAATAACTAATTGAATATAAAAGAAATATTTTTATAAAAACTATTATTATTCATAAAATGACTTTTATCATTATAAATTAAATAATTTACTATTAGTAAATGATATTAATAAAATTTATATATTATATATTCAATAATATGTTTTAAAATCCATCCAATATTCTTGATATTCACAATATAAGAAAAGACACTAATTTTACCCATAAAAGATCTTTTTTCTAAACTCAATTTTCCACCTTTTAATGGAACACTTATTTTAAAAATAAATTTTATATGAAAATAGAAACATAATTTTTTAATTTTAATTTCAAAATTATTGGATGGTTAATTGTTTTTATTTTTTTAATAAGATTCACTTTTTAATTAATTGTTAACAATACTATATTTTAATTGAAAACTATTTTTTTTGTCTCAAGAATTTATAATGTTAAATTATATATTTAATTGGTTTTAAAGTAAAAAATGTTCAATAATAAATATATTCATCTAATTTAGATCATTTTAATCATCTTCATATTTAAATTTGATATTAAATCATCGTAATATTTTGAATATTTTCACTTAAAAATCCACTTTATCATCCCACTTATAGGATTAATTATTAATTATTTTTTTCCAATTAAGTGGGTTTAAATTGGAAAAATTTATTTTATATTTGGAATAATAATAATAATTTATACTATATAATAAGGTTAAATTATTTTTTTACCAAATTTATTAGTGAATGTAGTTATAATTATTTACAGCTATTAAGAGAAAAACGAGTTTACATAGGGACTAATATGTAATCAAAAGGGTCTAAATGACCTAGAAAAAAGTACAACACCGATTGGATGAAAAATAAAAAGTCAAAACATTCTCGGAAAATAAGGAAATTAACACCTAAAACAATGAAAATGATGAATGATTGTTAATAATTGGGTGATAATATGATAAAATATTTTATTTTAAATAATAATATGGTTATTTAATAATTAAATAACACTATTAAAATCATTATACAATATTTTAAATGGAGTTCAACCAAATGGGATTTTAAGGAAAGAGATTTCATCTCAATTTACATTCCATTGAGTCATATTTGTTATTATTCACTAATTCACATTTTTGTGGTGTATATATATCCCATTTAAAATTTAATATCAGGATAACATACTTATTCATTGTATTTTATGTTTAAATTTTAATTATTTAATCCAAGGGTATTCTATTTGAAAACTTTTAACTGATAAAGTTATTATAAAATATTTTTTGAGTTTAACATTCTCTTGAAACAATCACTTTATTGTAATCATATGTGAATGGTCATCAAATTTCACTTAAATGTATATATTATTTTGTTAGAGATATGGATATTCCTTAAACTTTATACTATTTTTATATATAGTGTTTAATTATAAACATATTTGATTAACTGGGGAAATATTGATAAATATGTATCCTTTACACAATTCAGATATTTGATAAGGAAAATTGTTTATAAATTAAAATGACTGCTCTATATGTCAGTAATGTATTGAACATGAAAGAAAAAGATGGGGGACCGATAAAAGTTTTACCCACAATGAATCATTAGTCTCATGAGATTAATCCATTGGCCAAATTAGATAGGCTTTAAACCATTATGATTTAAACTATGTTTAGGATAGTTCTTGATAGTAAAGGTATCATGTGCCTTGAAAACATGACATATGATAATTAAGATTCACCTTTATTCATTATTAAAATATAATTATCCATGATATTTTCACTATGAAATATCCTATTGATGCATTTAGTTCTAATTTTATTGATTAAATTACATGGTTTTCAGTTATTTACCATTACGTATTTAGTATGCCTTATCCAATTATTTAAATGGAACGTGTGTTTAGTTATTTATCTTTCTATATAGATTATTAATTATTGAATAATGATAACATCCAATGTACATAACCGTTACTAATCATTTGAGATATGTATTAATTTTTTAAATTCCTCTAGTTATGAAGATGAGATATTTGAATGAGTTTCAGGGTTGTATTTTATTATATTTTGTTATGTATAATGTGTTATTTTATTTTCCTAATGTAATATGGGTTCTATGTATATAATATGGTTTTCCAAAAATTCTAACCTATTTAATCCTTTAGGATCATAATATTTTATCTTTTCCAATGTAACAAAATATGGAACTAGCTATTGACTATATG
Organism: Viscum album; assembly: GCA_963277665.1. Lineage (NCBI taxonomy): Eukaryota > Viridiplantae > Streptophyta > Magnoliopsida > Santalales > Viscaceae > Viscum > Viscum album. The sequence continues at coordinate 410,060,842 of OY728156.1, forward strand.
GGTTGGGGCTGTCACAATCTTGAACATGGTGGTTATTGGTAACATATAAGAAATTCATGGTCATTCCATGAGGGATTACCCTTTAGGATGACCTGAAAATGTTTTGGTCTAACTCTCAACTATTGACCCTCTCACTCACTCCTACTAGATTTATATAGGTGACATAAACTCTAACTATTTAGTTGTAAAGTCTTGTTTTTATAATTATCATGAACACAGATCCATTGTAAAGTTTAGTAATATTAATTAAAAAAATTTGGTTGAACATACTATTATAGGTAGAGTTCCTTTGTTAGGATTAAGGCTTAATATAATAGTATAAAATAAGATTTATATGTTTTTAGTTAATAAAAAACTTCCCAAACCATTGAGAACATCAATTCTTTCATCTTATTTGATAAAATTCTTACATTTTACTTATTTTTTTACAAGGGTTAAAATGTTGTGTCCTCACCCCCAAAATATTTTAGATTAAAAATAAGTACATCAATAATTTTTCTCTTTAAAAAATGGTTCTCGCATCTACCACCCCCTTCCCTTGGGGTGGAATTAGTGGTCTCTAAAAAACCAAATTACTTAAATTTTACCTCATGATGCTAATGATGCATATTATGGTAATGATTTTGATAGGATTAAAAAAATATAAGTCCAATTATTATCTTTAGAAGATATATTTGATTCTAATCATATTCTATCTAATAAATATATCCTCTATAATAATAATGTTATGCTCTTGATATCTTTAAATGGTAATAAAAAGTTTTGAAGATCAAAATCCATTTTATTTGTGCTTGGATTGTAATCTAAATACAAAATAGTTTCATTATGTGATCTAATATATTAAAAAACATACCCCTACTAGGATCATAAATATTATTATATGGGAGAATATTGATAATCCTAATGCACAAAATCTAATAATGTCTCCCTATTTAATTTTTTTAATATTTCCCCATGTTTAACGTCTATTCACTACTAAATTATATCTGATATTTTTTCTCAGAACTTCAAAAAAATCTCTTCTCACCTAAACCATTATTGGTAGTGGTAAAAGAAGATAATTTTTCACTTGATAATCCTTCCAACTAACATAGAATTGATATACTATTAAGGGAATTATTTACATCATGTTGGTATTTAATAGGTGGCGACAACCATTCTATTATACTTAATTTTTTCATATCCTTGACCCCACTAAAAATTTACATATTCTTAAAGGAGATTATTCCAAATCTCTTGATGTTTTTTATACCATATAGATTTTTTTTGTGAGGGAAAAAATTCTTAAATACCATGTTTTTAGACATAAATCCAATATTCCTTCCCTTATTTATATGTATTAAGCTTGTTTTATTAAAGTAATGTTTATTAAAAAAATGACCCCTTATTATAGTGATGTATCAAATAATGGTTAGTAATAAACAATATTTTAATTTTATTTTTGAAATATTATTTATAAAATACATTCTATACCATGGACTAAATATTCTTACTCTAAAATAATGGATGCTTGACATGATCGATAAATTTATGAAGTTGGTTATTAAAATCTTACAATTTTTTTCTTTTTATTATGTATAAAGTTATTAATTGTGTACATTTTAATCCTTATATAAAACATAAAATGGATAACCCTATATCCCCTACATATTATCCCAAAATTTGGACTATATTAGTACAATTATAAATAAATTTTTTGTTAACACTGTGAGTGATAATAAGAGGGAATAAAATAAAAATGATATTATATTGATACAATATGAAGTGTTAATGGAAATTAAAATAGAGTGGGAGTAAAAGAATAATTTATAGTAGGATAAGAAATATATGAATATGGATAACTCCTTAAATTCCATTCATTGGAACCTTATTTGAATCCTCCCATGTACCACCTCTTAGTAAACAAGATGAATTTCATAAATGAATCGTACCCACTCCCACATCCTACTACACTATTTAATATTATGTGAAACAAAAACATACTGTCTTATACTACAAAAATATATTAATAAAAAAATAATTTTTTATGATATTTACATACTAATATTATACATAAAAGGTAAAACAATACCCAAATATCCTAACATTCATTCCCTCCCAAAAACCAACGTGATCCTCAATGTGAATATCTAGAAATCACTAAATGAAATTTTTTCATAGCAGATTTCATGTGATTTAGACAATCTTTCACCTCATGATGAATCATAATATTTATCATGAAAATCATTTATTCTACCATCAACAACATCATTATCCCCACCACTCCCCAATGCCACATTTATATGGTGTTGATGCAATCTTTCCATGATTGGGTAAAACCTGGTAATAAGGATTTTATGGAGTATGCATGTGTCTGTGATAATCTAGCTACAATTAAATATATTCTATGAAATTAAAAAAAACTACCTTAGCTTGTTATGAAGTTATCTATGTAATTAATCCCTCATTAATTTTTTTAAGAGATGAATAAAAGGGAACAAGATGAAACTCTTCATTTGAATTTCCTCCCTCATTTTAATGACAGTAGAATCACATAGTGGTCACTATAAACACCATAATTGGAAACAAATATGGCCTTATTATCCGAATCATTCTTCATTCCTTATATAAACACGAAAAGGGTGAATTGGTATTTTCAGTCAAAAGAATATAGTAGAGAGGGATACATGAAGGAATTATAAAGGACAGAAAAGAACAACATATTTCTATTCGAAGGACGAATAGGCAGTGAACCTATAACTATTAAATACATGGAATATTAATCATGATGATATATTTTAATCAATCAAATTATGATTTTAAAACATTTATATTAAGGTAAAATATTTTATACACCACCCCATCACTCCCTCAATGAAATAAACTTGTCTAGAAAAATTAGTCCTTTTTTTAATTTTGACTTTTTAAATACCATTAAAAATAAAATCCAATGGAAGAACATTAAAAATTTCAAATACCTCATTAGACTATCCATCAATCAGAAAATAATTACCTTTACCCATCTAAAATATTCTATCTATCTGAATAACCACAATATAGGCCACTGATTTCACAATTGATAATCTTGTTTTTTTTGTTTCCAAGAATTTTTTCTTATATTCCAAGGATATTATAAATGCACAATAAAATGGTTGGGGTGGAGATTCAATTTAGGGGGGTTGAATTAGTTGTATACTATTTTAAAAAAATTATTTACTTTTGATTCAACCTATGTGACTGATTAAAGTCTTGACCCCATATATTTAATACATAGCCTCACCCTATATAATATAACAAACTAAGAAAACATGACACACATGGATTTACAAGGTTCAGTACAAATAGCTACTCTTTAACATGTTGTTTAGACCCCACAACATGGATTCTCCACTATAATTGAAGGTGATTAAAATATTAATTGGTTAAACTCCCCAATTTAAATCTAGTTTTACCCCCAATTCCAATCAGCCATTAATAGTTTGTTGGGCCGCCCGAATTCACCTTCTTCACTGTGATTTGTTAGACCCACCAATCAAAAACTTCAAAAAATGTTCATACCCCCAAACTATAGCCTTCAACATATTTTATTAATAATTGATCCACATATAGAATGATTAGTTGATCCTACTACACAAGATTTCTGGATTACACACACTCATGTACAATTCATGTTCCTTTTCACTGATGTTGGACATGCTCAAATAGTTATGACCACTGAATATAATCATCTATCTTAGTACAACACTACCTAGAAAATAATTATTTCTTTTATTGAAGACATGAACTCACTAAACATTGATAACTCAAATACAATAATCTTATGAAACACTAATGATAAGAATATTTTAGATTCAGTTTCAAACCACTGAACACTTGTTAAGAAATATAAATTGCACATGATATTCTTCAATCTTCATACATCTATGAAATACAATGCATGTACTTTTATTTTATGAAATAAATGAAACCCCCCCCCATGTATCCTTAATTAATACAAAATGAACAACCTTCATGATTCTTCAAATGATTAAATATTCACATGTGCATGAACTCATTCCCCTATACATGAACAAACATACCATACACTTTGTTTCTCAATGTGTGTGTATCATGTGTGTGTATATACAATATTAGTTTATTATAACTTATGAATTCTATACCATGACACATAGTTTAAAATGTGAAAGTCTTTGTACAAATATACTTAGACTATTTACTTTTCCTTTTCATGAAACAATGTCTCAAAGGAAAGTACGTAGCCTTCTCAAATAGTTCAAGAAAACCATGTATACTTTATAAAACCCTTCCTGAAAGACTCAATGTCTACTATTTACCCCTAAAAGTGTATAAGTGTAACTCTAGATAATTCCTTCTAAACATATTTTCTTTGTCCAGTGTATGTGCAATCTTACGAGTAATCCCAAAACATTAAAAACATCCTATGCACAAGTATAAATAGATGCAAGTTCTCTATTTGTTTCACACAAACCAAAATAACAATTCCTAGGAGAATCACATGATCTCAATTGCTTTATGGAACAATATTATTAATGAAGCATCACTAGTGTTTACAACACAGATTTTTTTTCCACAGGATTTCTAAAATCTTCTTAGAAATAGAAGGTTCATAGATCCCTTCATAAACAAGACATTCACAGAAATCCATTTATCTCTCAAAACTAGCTCTCAGATGTGAGATAAAATGTAACCCAGAAAATGAACTTGTATTTAGTATTTATATGTGTCAATCATACCCTTGTATACTTATAGAATCATGATGGCCCATTAATTTTAGAACCTTCGAGAGTCACAGATGAACAACTCATTTCACAAATGATAATCATTATCAGATAAAACATATTTTCTTCAGGCATCAAAACATTAGTTTGATATTAAATAAATGATGAAAATGATTACTCATGTGATTTAAATCACATTAGAGTGCTTAGAAATATAAAATGGTGATATGATAGATGCGGTCAGTCTCTAGATAATATGACATAGAGCTTCGGTAAATAGTACACAGGTGCAAGGCTTGCTGGAGAAGACAACATCCTGTTCTTGATTAGATGGCTCAAGAAAATCAATCAATAGATCACATGGTTGAGAGAATATTGATATTCCTATATATCCAGGATAGAAAAATTCATGAAATTATATGATCCTGGTTAATTCGGTTCAATCCCACATTGAAACAGCCCAAAACACAACTCTTCGTTATATTACAAGATGTGGAAAACATTCGTCAGAAATTATCTCTCCCTCCACTAATACCACTCCGTACCAGTTCTACAGGAGTGCTTTTACACCCACCTATGTTTCTATTCTTCCCCACATGGATGTTTTCTGAATGTGCACCACCTCATGTAGGCACACCCTTTCCCTCCATTGACTACCACCTCATGGTGGCTGGCATAATGTTGAGGTTGGCAGCCCTTGTGGTTTTTATCCCCTTGGTTGGATGGTGTGACTAAATTTTTAAATATGAACCATTTAAATGTTTAACCATATTTCTTGTTGAATAGACAACTCAAAGTATTCAATAATACTAAAGCCTAAAAATCCTACCACTATCAACATTTAATCCTTTTTATGAAAAATAAATCATTTTTCATGGCATATTTAATTTCTTCTTCAAATAATTGTCATAAAAAATGTGTCAATGAAATAATTCCAATGAAACATGTCATTTGAACTTAATGATCAACTATACAAAAATTACAATTAAAAACATTAATCACATTGAAATATTATACTAAACACTCATTGACAACAAATTAAATTCACCAGAAACTTTAATATCCCCCTTTTTATATATTGTAAAAAATCAAATGATGTCAATGTTTTTACACTACTTTATCCCCCTTATGAGCAATGAATACAATGGTGAATTTAGGAGTTCAAAAATCAATCAAATTATTCTCTAATTTATTAATTAATGAAACCTCACTCAACAACATAAACAAAATTTCAGTTAATTAACTCTAAGTCTATGTGGGAAAGCCCGATGTAGAAAAAAAGAGAGATGTCACCTTATCATCAAAGATATTCAAATATTATAATAATGATACCAATATAAAAAATGTTTAAAAAAGATCATATTAGGGAAAATTTTGAACAAGATTGATAATATATTTCCTGCACACATCTTAGAAAACTAAACAGAATGTTTATCTGCAAATAAAAAAGGCTTCCCCTTTAGATTAAAAGTATGAGAGTGATCAAAATTTCTATAGGATTTTGAAAAATTGACAGATTCAGATCATTAATGATCCCCCTCAAAGGGAAACACCCATCTCCTTCAATTTCCTTCATGTTATCACAAAATTAGTTATAAAAGGGAATAAGGAGGAACCTATTTATTCCTTAGAAATAACACTTAGGATGAGAGCCACCTCTCAACCCTGTTTTTGCCTATATCCTTTTAAAAACTAATTTGGATGTGTTTTCCTTCATATTTTGGGCTGTTAGAAGTATCATTAAATGTTTAATGTCATTATAAATTTTCCTACACCTTTAACACTTCAAAATATTAATGTATTCATTTTTAGATGACTCTTTATCATCATTAAATTCATTATATGCCACAACTTTCTCTTATTTTTTCTGATAAGCTTTAGATTTAGTTCAAATTGTCTTAGCTTCTCACAAAATTCACTGGTAGCTGTAAAATTATTCACTATCTAAATTTTATTCTCATATTCATTATAATGAATCTCAGTTGATAAATGAACTCTGAATTTTTCAGCTGTGTGACCTTCTTGACCACATTTTACACACACTTGTTTCAAACATTCATTTATGTTCTACATTGATAATTTAGATGAAGTATTGATCAGAGGATTCTATTTTTGATAACATGATCTCATATTCTCATAATTACCTCGTTATTCATGCCTCATCCTTGATAGTGAAATTTTATACCATCATAAATAAGAATTATGACCAAATAATCTAAAAAACCAATAGTAGACCCTGAACCTTGATCTTCTAGACTGATAAAAATCAGCTATGATTATTGTAGTTGTTTCCTTTTCATAGAATGTGGATTTATCTTTTTAAGAGGAAGTATTCTGGCTAAATCAGAACAATCTTCCTTTGTGGAAATTATTTTTCAATTTTTTATTTTTATATAGTTAGATTCAAAAGTTCCTTTAATACCCACATCATTAGAAACACAAATTATAAATTGAGATTCATTTGGATTAGAATTAACCTTTTTCTCAAAACCTTTTTTCTCAGAGCATTATAAGATTAACCCATAATTTCAATATCTTTTGTGAAGTCTTATTTCAACTTATTCAAATCACATTGAGTTTCAAGATAGATAGATCACATCTTAAATGATTATTTCTCTTCCTGAACAAGTCATTCTTCAAGATCATTCACCATCTTTTGAAATTCAGGTAGTTTCAAATGATTTTGTTTATTCTATTTAAAAAATGTTAATTATTCCATGTCAACATATTATTTTAAGACAATTTTCATATTTCATTCTAACTGAGATATGTGGTTATTATTTTCTTTTATATTATTAAGATGAATTTCCTATTTTATGAAATTTTATTTATTCTCAATGGATTTCTTTTCAATTTATTTATTCACTATTTTTTTTATTTCTTGAGTTTCATATTGTCAACAAGAATAGGTTTATGATTTTATTTTAACATCCATTACAAATTAGTTATTTCATCACCTTTATCACCTTCATGACCTTCAACTGAGTCTCTAGATTTCTTGGATTTACCCATAAATAACATTTGATTCTTAGAAAATATGTCATTTTTTGACTCACAACCTGATGATGTAAATTCATCTATTTCTCTGCTCATCATATTTATATTCATGGAAGTAAAACTCTTAATTGTTTTCTTCCACTTCATTTTCTGATAATTATTATATTATTCATCTAATTCAGTATCATTATCCTTATTCTATGGATAGTTCTTAGAAAAATGATCACTATTTTGATAGTTCCAGTACTTTGGTGATTTTTTATTTCCTTTCTATCTTCCCATAGTGAATTTTTTTGTAAACAAGGCCATAATTTTTTGGATGTATTATTCAACTTCATCATCCTCAAAATCACTTTATTCCATTTCTTGATTGATTTCAGTTTCACCTTTTATCATGGATTCAAAGGCCATTTTGTCTCTTGGATTTTCATTAATGTTGACACTTTTCTCATTTCATAAAATATAAGAGTATTATGAAGTTCATCAAATGATAGATATTATCTCTCTTCCAGTGGATAAATATTTGAGTTGAATATATATTTGGGAAATTTATCATATGATTTTTTACAATAGTAAAATCATCCAACTTCTCTCCAAAACCTCTGATATTTATGACAATTTCACATAATTATGTAAAGTAGTCATCAATACATTCATAATAAACTATCTTGATATCATAGAACTTTCTACTCTAGATTTGTAACATGGATTCTCTAACTTTAAGATTTCTTTCATAACTGCTTCTCAATTTATTCTAGATTCCCTTAGAAGTTTGGAGACCCATCACTATTGTATAATTTTTTTTAGATAAATCCAAACATATTGCATTTTATGCTTTTCCATCAACTTTAAGATTTATCTCATCATCTAAATTCATAGAAACATCCTTATCAATATGAGGAAAGTCGACTATTTCTGCATCTCTCACTTCAATGCCAAGATATAGAAGGTAAGGAAGCATCATATTCCTCCAACTCAGAAAATTTATTCCATAAAAAGTAGGAATTCCTCAACTGTTCACTGAATAAAAATTCCCATCTCTCAAAAAGTCTTATAGATCTATAGAGGGTAACTTAGATCTGACACCAATTGAAGTGTCCAAGTATCAGTTAGATACCACTGATTTGGTGGTGGGGGGGGGGGGGGGGGGTGAATTAGTGGTATATTGTTTTTAAAAAATCATTTGGTTTTTATTCAACATCTGTGACTGATTAAAGTCTCAATCCCTTGTATTTAATACTCATACTCACCCTAAAAGAATTAACAAACAAAGAAAACATAGCATACAAGGATTTAAATGGTTCAGTAAAAAGAACTACACCTTTCCATATTGGGTAGACCCCTCAATATGGATTCTCCACTATAACTGAAGGTTATTAAAAAATTAATTAGTTAGACCCCCAATTAAAAATTGGTTATACCTATAAAGACCTGGAAATTTCAAGGAATTTTTTTTAAATACTTTGGAATTGTATGAGTCTGTGGCTTCTGACGACACTTGATTCCGAGACCCGGTGTGCCTGGAATCAATTTCTGAATAGTGAATGAACGAGCATGTTTTTACATCTTTTGAACCAGAGCTCATAATTAAAATCCGAGGGCACCGATGAATTCGCAACGCCGGTAATTTCTTAACGTGATCCTTACCGTATTTGCGTTCGCAATAGAGGAGAAGATAATTATTGGGGGTTTATTTAAGAAGTAAATAAAAATTGTCGGAACAATTTTTATTTTATAAGGTGGTTATTCCCTCCCATGGATAGTTAGGGTGGGGCCCACATACACTTAACTACACAAGTGCGTATGTTAGAGATGTGGGTCCCACATTATTCCCACCATTTAATTTCCCCTAATCTCATTAAGAACCCCTCATTAAATTGGGAAACCCCCATTAAATGCCAATCTCTCCACCTCAATCCATTAAATTATGTCAACCCATAATTTAATGAGGATCCTTCCTCTTTCCCCTTTTTTATTTATTTGCTGACACGTTTAATAAATGGTGACCTTCCCTCTACCTTTTTAATTAATTTTCAACACATTTTATTTAATGTGGTGAATTAATTTTGAGAGATTTGCCTTGCGTGTGTAATAAAATAATAGGAGGAGACGATTATTTTATTAAGGGGGAGAGCTTTTGTTGTATGAGGAGGATCGAGGGAACTATTGAGGTTTTGGAAGAACGCCGACCTCCGATGAAGAATGAAGAAGCATGCTGGTTCCTTGAAGAGCAACGATGCACCACCAATCCTCTTCTCCGTGACAAGAGAGGAGACGCCGCTTCCTCCTCGGTGCACTCCGACGACGCCTATGAACCCTTTCCTCGCGACTCCATCTAACACGACGCCATCTACCATGACGCCGACATTCGTATTCAATTGTTGAGGTAGGGTATTTTTGTAAATATTTAATTGTGTGATTTATACCCTCGGCATAGCGTGTTATTGTTAGATGATGTTTTGAACCACCAACGCGGTGGGTGCGGACTAACGAACAAGTCTGAACCCACCACTATTTTGTTCTTCATGCATGGAATATTTGGTGACGTCGAAGTAGGACCAAAATGGCGATTGGAGGCCTTCGTAGTAATGTACGGGTCCTGAGGCGACCGCAGGTGCAGACAGGAGAAAAATCAGACCACTGAAATGACTCCGGTGGCCCGCGGAAGACCCTGGCGGCGCGGGTCGCTGACGACTAGCACTGGACGGCCGCCCAAAGGTGGCGGCGCCCCGGCGCACCCCCAGTAGAAGCCCGCCGCGGCTACAGCCACAGCGGCGAGGGCTGGATCCTGCGGCCGCGCGAGATCTAGGGGGAAACCGCAGTGCCAACCTGGCACTGCATCCGTGGAATAGTGGGGGGCAGCGTCCCCCCCCGCTCAACTCGCTTGTTGAGCTAGTGTGCCCCCCGGACGGGCCGAGGTGAGTCACGCGGACCAGGCCAAGATGGACCCGGACCAGGGTTGGGTCGACCCGGTTTGGGCCGACCCAAGGGGGGGTTGGGCCAGGTTGGACCGGGCCCAGACCCCCACTTCAGACCGTTTTCGGTCTTTTGCCCATAACTTGAGCTACGGACCTCCGATCGATGCACCGTTAGTTGCGTAGGAATACTTGGATTGAGAAGGTAGTTTTGGAATATCACACTCGAGGTTTCGAAAATTTTTGTGTACATCCGAGTTGGTTTGAACCCGAAACCAACCAGGCCCTTGGAGCGGAAACACTTATATCTTAAGAACCGGACACCTGTTTGACGTTCTGTCAATTGTGTTGGAATAATTTTTTTGAGACAGTCCTTTTGGATTACTCCACTTGAGGTTTGGACACAGTTGGAGTATGGTCAGGTTGGTTTTAGCTTAAAAACCAACCGGGTCCCTGGGACGGAAAAGCCAATAACTCTCAGACCGAGCGTCCGATTGACGCACCGTCTGCCGCATTGAGTTTCTTTTGACAAGAAAGAACTTTGGGATACATCAAATCAGGACTTAGTGATAGTTGATGTATCCAATCTCTTGCTCTAGGAGTGGACCCTCCCAGAATCAAGCATGCTGTGTGCGGGAACCCTAGAGCTGGCTACTACTGCGACGGTGACGACTGTACTTGGATCCTCCGTGGGTTCGACAGCGAGGACGACTGTACTTGGATCCTTTGTGGGTTCTGCAGCGAGGACGATTGTACTTGAATCCTACATGGGTTCGATAGTGGGGACGATTGTACTTGGATCCTCCGTGGGTTCGGCAATGAGGACGACTGTACTTGGATCCTCCGTGGGTTCGGCAACAAGGATGACTGTACTTGGATCCTCCCTGGGTTTGGCAGTGAGGATGACTGTACTTGGATCCTCCATGGGTTCGGCAATGAGGACAAATGTACTGGGATCCTCTGTGGGTCTGATAGAGATTCCTACTGTTCTTGTATCCTATGTGGGTCTGGAAGTATGACCTCTGTACTTGTATCCTGAGTGGGTCTGGTAGAGTAGCTGGTCTTGTATCCTATGTGGGTTTGATAGCTTAGATGAATCAGTGGCTACATATGATCATCTCTATCGCTATACGAAGTTGTATACATGTGTGATCTATGTCTTGATTTCCAATCATTATCATCTATGTGATTGACTTGTTTTCATGTGTGGATTGGGTTGTGCTTTCCTTTATGGACTGGGTTGTGCTTTCCTGTCTGGACTAGGTTGTGTTTTCCTGTGTGGACTGGGTTGTGTTTTCCTGTGTGGACTGGGTTGTGTTTTCCTGTGTGGACTAGGTTGTGCTTTCCTGTGTGGACTGAGTTGTGTTTTCCTGTGTGGACTGGGTTGTGTTTGGATCGAGAGTTGGAACCATTTTGTAATTTATGACTTAAGTATATGTATGGGCATATACCTAAGTAATGTCGGTTGATACTTATTGATTGTATCTTTCCTTTGTGGTTTATCCTTCATGGATTCTGAGAGACCTTCGGGGGTCTCGGGGTCCCTACTGAGTATTGTATACTCACCCCTGCACGGGCTATGCCTGTACTACGTTGTGTTGGATACAGACAACGAACAACACTGATCGAGGTGGAGGCTTGTGGAGCTAGATGGTACCTGGAGGTGGACCACTTGGAGGGACATACACGATGCAGACAACCGTACTCAAGGAGCTGAGGAGACTATCTGTACCCACCCTTTAGGTGGGATTTCCGGAGGACAACTCAGTGTTGCAGTTTTTCTTACTGCTGTTGTACTTTCCTTTCAGTTGTACTGTACTTTCAGTTGGGTTTGTATACTGGCCCATTTACTTTTCAGCACTTACCTTGTACCCAGTTTTACTTAGTGCTTACTTAACTTGCGCACTCTATTGTGTTTTTGTTTTCTATATAAAAGGAAATGCCTTCCCTTTTTCGGAATTTATGCCTTTGGTGCTAGTCGTCAGCCCCTGGCCTATGGAAGGCGGGCTTGGGGTAGTCACGGCACGAGCCCCGAGGACGGGTCATGAAAAATTGGTATCAAAGGGAGGTTCTACCACAGAACTCAAGATTATGATCTTTCTTTTCTGTGAGGAAATAGGGTTAAGAGTATTGAGTGTGGATTTCAGTCCAGGGAGTCCAGTGTTGGTGTAGTGGCCGATGTATCCATACACCAGGACCCTGACCTCTGATTTCCGACTCAGTGCACGAAAACACAGATTTCGTGTGTGTTCCCTTTCAAAAGCTTTCTTTTTTGATTAATTTGTGTCAGCTCACCAGGTATACTATTTGACCGTGGTGCACCTGTTCCTTTTCAGGATATCCCCACAAAGGTAGCCAGCCAAGGTTCCTAGTTACGTGTGGGATGGCATCCCACCAAGTGACGAGGCCTCGGTGCAGGCCTCCATTATAGCGGAGGCACCAACAATACCTCTACCCACTAAGACACCGATGATAACAACCCCAGTGTCGGAGAGTGCACGCCTCCTAAGCACGTTGCATGAGTTTCAGAGACAAAGGTCACCCAGGTTCCATGGAGAGACAGATCCTCAGGTATCCGAGGATTGGCTGGAGGCTATCATCAGAGTCTTCAGACTGGTAGGGACACTAGCAGATCTTATGGTGATCCTTTCCATGAGTATCTTGCACGCAGCAGCAGGTAGATGGTGGAGCCTGATGCTCCAGGTGCACATTGAGGCATCTATACTTTCGACAAACTTTGAGATACTCTTCCGTTCGGAGTTTGTTCCAGCCACCCTCCATGCTGTGCACATACAAGAGTTACTACAGCTGTGGCAGGGCAGCATGACAGTAGCCCAGTACTCGGCGAGGTTTACCGACCTCTCGTGCTACTCCACAGACATGGTATGAGACCCATTCTTCAGGGACTAGACCTTTGATCAGGGACTCATATATGAGATCCGGGCGTCGATGATCTCTCTCAACATCCAGACGCAAGCGAGGGTGCTGGAGAGATCCCTTCTAGTGGAGAGTTTTCTCGCAGAGCTGTCACCGGTGGCAAGACCCTTTGTAGGATGACACGTAGCAGAGTCTTCTACAGCCGACAGTAGACAGCAGACACAGGGGTCCAAGAAGACCAGGCCATCAAATGAGCAATCTCAGGATACAAGTTTGGTTGTGTGGGGAACAAAAAACAGAGCCAGCCATACGAGGAGTAGGCAGTGCTATGCATGCGGTGTGTAGGATCATATGGCTCGAGACTGCCTGACCTGCCCTATAGATGAGCAGCAGGTGGTAGAGGGACCTCCCAGGTAGAGGTTCGACCGTGATGGTCCGCTGGGAGCAGGCAGACATGGCAGAGGGGCTGGCCAAGCAGTAGGTGGTGGTCGACGTTTTGAGGCCCTACCACCACCACCACCTGGAGGACTACCTCGACCGCAGGGAATGAATGGACATGGGAGAGCTCAGCTTCAGGTAGCTAAGGACTAAAACCATAGAGCTCTGGGAGAAGATGGGCAGAAGCAAGACTAGCTCCAGTCATGGAGACTTTTGTTCAGGATGCTTCTAGCTTTGTTATGTCGTTGTTTGTGGATGCTTTGTGTATTTGTACTTTGAGCTGTAGTAATAAAAGACACTTGTTCTTGTGATGTTTTCTTCCTTGTTCTTTTTATGTGGTTGATACTAACAGGTTCTGGTTAAAAAAACCTTTGACTTGACCCTCACTTTCGAGATTCCTACTAAAGGAGACCTAGTGACCACACACTGCTGCTGACAGTGTGACTCGATCCTTGGAGGTGAGAGTAACGATTGGATCTCTTGGTAGTAGCGTCGAGGCCTTACAATGTCGTCCATGGAATGAAATAGTACCATTCATGTCAGGATTGACTGTATTAGGAAACAAACATGTGTCATCCAGGGGATGAGACTAGATTTCTATTTTCGGCAATGGAGAAATCTTAGCAGCTCTTGTAGGACATATGCAAACAGGGGTGTATTCGATTTCTTTACAATGGCTAGTCACACCCATGGTTCATTGAGAGAACGATTTACGGTCTACTCTAATCTCAAAAGTCTTAGGTGTGTCTTCTCATAGAAGGACCAGGACTTGAGACGATGTCGTTGATTTGAGTTCCATAGGGAATATGACTTTGAGATAGTCTATACTCCTGGGAAGGGGAACATTGTATCAGTTTCCATTAGTAGGAGATCAGGCATTCAACTGCTAGGAGAGGCGACAGTGTAGCTGGACACGTTGCAGATATCATTTGTGGATAGGGATGGAGCAAACTTTCTGCAGTCTTTCATAGTCACTCCTCTACTACTTCAACGAGTCAACAAGGCACTGTACGACTGACTTTGCAGATCACCTCTGTGCTGGACTGACCCAGGGGAGTCAGTACCTGTAGGACCAGAGATGGTTCAGGTTATGATGGAGAAGGTGCAGATCATCCAGGAGTGGATGAGGACTACACAGAGCAGACAGAAGTCCTATGCTGATAGGAGTCGGAGACCACTGGAGTTCGAGGATGGCGACAACGTTTTCTTACGGGTATCACCTCAGCATGGGTTGTTGAGATTTGGCTGGTGTGACATGTTATCTCCACGCTTCATCGGGCCTTTTTAGGTCCTCAGCAGAGTAGGAGAGGTGGCTTACTGCCTGGCCCTTCCACCTCAGCTGCACTAGGTGCACGAAGTCTTCCACGTATCTCAGTTGAGGAGATATGTGCACGACCCGGCGCATATCATTGACCACAGGGAGCTAGACATCGATGACGGGGCAATATTTTCGGAGGTCCTGGTGGAGATCGAGGATTGACAGGAGCGTTTCCTACGTGGGTGGTCGATTCCTCTTGTGCGCATTCGTTGGCAGCACGGGAACCTCCAGGAGAGCACATAGGAGCGGGAGGTTCAGATGCGTGCTCAATACCGTCATTTGTTCCCCTAGTTTATGTTTTAGCTTTACGGGGACACAAATACCTGATGTGGGAGTAATGTAAAGACCTGGAAATTTCAAGGAATTTTTTTAAATACTTTGGAATTTTACGAGTCTGTGGCTTCTGACGGAACATGATTCCGAGGCCGAGTGTGCCCGGAATCAATTTCCGAAGTTTAGCTCTGGTACGTTCAGTGAACGAACGAGCGGGTTTTTCCATCTTTTGAACCGATGCTCGGAAATAAAATCCGAGGGCACCGATGAATTCGCAACACTGTTAATTGCTTAACGCGATCCTTACCGTAGTCGCGTTCGCAATGGAGGAGAAGATAATTATTGGAGGTTTATTTAAGAAGTAAAAAAAAATTTTCGGAACAGTTTTTATTTTATAAGGTAATTCCCTCCCATCGGTAGTTAAGGGTGGGGTCCATAGCCACATAACTACCCAAGTGTGGATGTTAGAGAGGTGGGGCCCACACGATCCCCACCATTTAATTTCCTCTAATCTCATTAAGAACCCCTCATTAAATTGGAAAACCCCCATTAAATGCCAATCTCTCCACCTCAATCCATTAAATTATTTCAACACATAATTTAATGAGGATCCTTCCTCTTTCCCCTTTTTTATTTATTTTCCAACGCATTTAATAAATGGGGACCTTCCCTCTCCCTTCTTTAATTAATTGTCAACACATTTTATTTAATGTGGTGAATTAATTTTGGGAGAGTTGCCTTGCGTGTGTAATACAATAATAGGAGGAGCCTATTATTTTATTAAGGGGTAGAGCTTTCATTGTGCGGGGAGGATCGAGGGAAAGCTTGAGGTTTTTGAAGAACGCCGACCTCCGATGAAGAACGACGAAGAACGCTGGTTCCTCGAAGAGTAATGACACACCACCAATCCTCTTCTCCTTGATAAGAGAGGAGATGCCGCTTCTTCCTCGGCACACTCTGACGACGTCTACGAACCCTTTCCCCGCGATGTTGTCTACAGTGACGCCGGTGTTCTCCTTCAATTGTAGAGGTAGGGGATTTTTGTACATATTTCATTATGTGATTTATACCCTAGGCATGGCGTGTTATTGTTATATGATGTTTTGAACCACTAACGCAGTGGGTAGGGACTAACGAACAAGTCCGAACGCACCGCTATTTTGTTATTGATGCGCAGAATATTTGGAGACATCGAAGCGGAACTGAAATGGAGATTGGAGGCATTCACAGTAATGTACAGGTCCCGAGGTGACCGCATACGCAGAAGGGAGCAACATCAGACCACCAGAATGACTCCGGGGTCCCGCGGAAGCCCCCGGCGGCACGGGTCGCCGGCGCCTCGGCGCACCGCTGGCAGAAGCCCACCATGGCTGAAGCCGCGACGACGAGGGCTGGATCCCACAACCAAACATTATCTAGGGGAAAACTGTGGCGCTAACTTGGCGCAGTGTCCGCGGAATAGAGGGGGGGCGCGTCGCCCCCTCCCCCCCTCGCTCGGCTCACTGGCCGAGCCAGCGTACCCCCCTGCCGGGCCGGGGTGGGTCTCGCGGGCTGGGCCGCGCCACGCCCAGCCGTGATGTACCTAGACCCAGGTCGGGTTGACCCAGTTCGGGCCGACCCGAGGGGGGGGGGGGTGGGCAGGGTCGGACCGGGCCCAAACCCCCACTTCGGACCGTTTTCAGTCTTTTGCCCATAACTTGAGCTACGGACCTCCGATCGACGCACCGTCATTTGCGTAGGAATCCTTGGATTGAGACGGTCGTTTAGGTATATCTCCATTGAGGTTTCATCAAATTTGTTGTATGGATGGGTTGGTTCAAACCTGAAACCAACCGGGCCCTTGGAGCGGAAACACTTATATCTTAAGGACCGGACATCCGTTTGACGTGACGTCAATTGCGTTGGAATCCTTTTGTTGAGACTGTCCTTTTGGATTACTCCACTTGAGGTTTGGATGCAGTTGGAGTATGTTTGGGTTGGTTTTATCTTAAAAACCAACCGGGGCCCTGGGACGTAAAATCCAATAACTCTCAGACTGGGCGTCCGATTGACGCACCATCTTCCCGCGTTGGGTTTCTTTTGACGAGACGGAACATTGGGATACATAAACTCTGGACTTCATGATAGTTGATGTATCGACTCTCTTGCTCAAGGAGCGGACCCTCCCAGAATCGAGCATGCTATGTGCGGGAACCCTAGAGCTGGCTGTGACTATAACGGTGATGACTGTACTTGGATCCTCCGTGGGTTCGGCAACGAGGATGACTGTACTTGGATCCTCCGTGGGTTCGACAACGTGGACGACTGTACTTGGATCCTCCATGGGTTCGGCAGTGGGGATGACTGTACTTGGATCCTCTGTGGGTTCGATAGCGAGAACGACTGTACTTGGATCCTCCGTGGGTTTGACAGTGAGGAAGACTGTACTTGGATCCTCTGTGGGTTCGGAAGCGAGGACGACTGTACTTGGATCCTCTGTGGGTTCGACAGTGAGGAAGAATATACTAGGATCCTCTATGGTTCCGACAGTGATGACTACTGTTCTTGTATTCTACTTGGGTCCGGAAGTATGACCTTTCTACTTGTATCCTGAGTGGGTCCGGCAGAGTAGCTGGTCTTGTATCCTATGTGGGTCCAACATCTTAGATGAATCAGTGGCTACATCTGATCATCTCTATCGCTATACGAAGTTGTATACCTATGTGAGCTGAGTCTTGATTTTCAATCATTATCATCGGTGTGATTGACTTGTTTTTCTGTGTGGACTGGGTTGTGCTTTCCTGTGTGGATTGGGTTGTGCTTTCCTATGTGGACTGGGTTGTGGTTTCCTATGTGGACTGGGTTGTGTTTTCCTGTGTGGACTGGGTTGTGCTTTCCTATGTGGACTGGGTTGTGTTTTCCTGTGTGGACTGGGTTGTGCTTGACTCGAGAGTTAGAGTCATTTTGTAATTGATGAATTAGGTATATGTATGGGCATATACCTAAGTAAAGTCGGTTGATAATTCATGATTGTATCTTTCCTTTGTGGTTTATCCTTCGTGGATTCTGAGAGACCTTCGAGGGTCTCAGGGTCCCTACTGAGTATCGTATACTCACCCCTGCAAGAGCTATGCCCGCACTACATTGTGTTGGATGCTGATGATGGACAAAATTGATCGAGGTGGAGGCTTGTGGAGCTGGACGGTACCCGGAGGTAGACCACTTGGCAGGACTTACACGGCGCGGACAGCCGGACCCGAGGAGCTGAGGAGACTATCTATACCCACCCTTTAGGTGGGATTTCCAGAGGATGACTCGGTGTTGCTATTTTTCTTACTGCTGTTGTACTTTCCTTTCAGTTGTACTGTACATCCAGTTGGGTTTGTATACTGGCCCATTTAATTTTCAGCACTTACCTTGTACCCAGTTTTACATAGTTCTTACTTCACTTGCGCACTCTGTTGTGTTTTTGTTTTCTATATAAAAGGAAATGCCTTCCCTTTTTTGGGATTTACGCCTTTGGTGCTAGTCGTCAGCCCCTAGCCCATGGAAGGTGGGCTTGGGGTAGTCATGACATGGGCCCTGAGGATGGGTTGTGACAATACCCCCATTTTCAATCAGCCTTAAACAGTCAGTTAAACCCCCCAACTAAATCCTTTAACATTGTCACGAATAATTGATTCAAAAATAGGTTGATCAGTTGATCCTACTCTATAAACATAATGGATAACAAAGACACTTGTATAATTCATGTTCCTTTTCATTGATGTTGGATTTGCTCAAATAATTTTGATCACTGAATATAAACAACTGTCTCAGTACGACACTACTCGGGTAAGAATTATTTCTTCTCTAGAAGACCATGACTCACTAAACATTGGAAACTAGGACTCCAAAATATTCTGAAATAATGATGAAAAAATATTTTTAGCTAAAAAATCATATCATTGTACAATTATTAAGAAATATAAATTACACAATCTCTTCTTAAATCTTCATGCATGTATTAAATAAATTTCATGGACTTATCTTTTTATGAAACAAAAAACATACACAAGTACACTACCTCAACTGTTCTTCTTTACTTCCCAATGAAGTGCCTTCTTGATTCTTCAATTCATTATGCAACCAAATGTTCTTGTAATCATTCACATATGCATGAAAAAACAATGTTCACACTGTGTTTCTCAATGGGTGTATATCATTCATGTTCATATACACTTTTCATTGCTTCTTCTGTCATGACCCGTCCCCCAGGGCCCGCATCGTGACTACCCCAAGCCTGACTTTAGTAGGCCAGGTGCTGGCGACTTGCACCAAAGGCATAATTCCCTAAAAACTGGGAAGGCATTGCCTTTATAACTAAAAAAACACAAACATAGTACAAGCAGAAGAAAAAACTAAGTGAAAACTGTGTAACAAGTATACTGAAAGTAAAGTGGGCCGGAAATACAAGCCCAATAGTAAATTATAATGAACCGACAAACAGGTAAAACTAAAAGAAAAATAGTTGGAAGGTGTCTAGAAGCTCATAGATCGTACACCACGGATCCTACCTGAAGGGTAGGTATAGAAATACTCCTAAGTGCTCCATGCCTGTCCGTCTCCTCTAGGTACCATCTCGTCCTAAGGTCCACTTCCGGGAACTGTCCAGTCCTCGTACACTCAGCCTCGGTCAGCGTTTTCCGTCATCTGCATCCAACACAACGAGGTGCGGGCATAGACCATGCAGGGGTGAGTATAACGATACTCTATAGGGTCCCCGAGACCCTCAAGATCTCACAAAATCCACAAGGATAAAACACAATATATGATTTCAATTGATAACCATTACTTAGGTATATGCCCATACATATACCAAAGTTATCAAGTAACCCATCTCAATCATGAGGAAAACACAAAGGTCATTGACTCATCTCAAACCCAAATTTTATTCCAGATGTCGAAATCAAGGCTGCTAGAGAACTCCTCCTCTGTCGATCATAGTAGTCCCATCGCGACTCCGAGGTGATACTCACTAACCTTAGACTGCTGAGGTACTCCTCCTATCGAGTACCGCAGGTCTTCCGCCTCACACAGTAGTGCTCCCCCTAATAGCCTACAGAGGTACTCCTTCTGTCGAGTACCGCGAGTCTGCTTCCTCACATAGTAGCGCTCATCTTCCATGGGTCTACCACCTCACATAGTAGTGCTCCCCACTGGGCTAGTCAAGTCACTCTGAAATGAATCGGACATGCAGTCATCAGGTCTCAGCCAGCTACTAGGTCTCCATACTCCATATGCTCGTCTCCGGGAGGATCCACTCCATGAGCTACTGGTCGATACTCCATGTAGCACGAAGTCCCACGAAGTAGTATCTCAATGGTTCTCCATATCATAGGGGTCTCAACACAATAGACGACGCGTCAATCGGAGGCCTGATCTGTGAGTTATGAGCTTTTCTGTTCCAGGGGCCTGGTTGATTTTTAAGCTAAAACCAACCTGATCGTACTCCAAATACATCCAAACCTTTAGTGGAGTATGTAAAAAGAACCGTCTCATCAAAAGGAATCCAACTTAGTTGACGTAACATCAATCGAACGTCCAGTTCTTAAGTTATAAGCGTTTTCGCTCTGAGGGACCGATTGGTTTCAGTTTCGAACCAACCCGAACGTTTTTCCAATGTCATCCAAAACACACTAAGAGTATCGAAAAAGGACTTCCTCGTCATGAGAATCCCAGTTCCACAAACGACATGTCGATCAGACGTGCGATCTAGAAGTTATTCACATTTAAGCGAAATGAGCCCGGCCCGTTAAGCCCAGTGGGCTGGCGGGTCGGGTCAACCTGGTTTTGGCAGGTCTGACCCGGATGGTGTCAGACCAGCCCGGTGAAGCATGCGGTGCAGTGCGGCCCTGCCCGGCGGGGCACAACCCGGTGTCCGAGCGATGCAGGGGGGGGATCTTCCGAACCGGTGGTGCCAAGAAGCGCCGCCCTTCTGTCCGATCGGCCGAAGCCAGCTAGTATTCTTGGCACGGGCGGCCCACACGGGCGGGCCACGGTTCCTCCAGCACGGCGCCCTCCTAGAGCTGTGGGTCTTCCCAGCCCGGTCAGCTAGCTACCAATTAGTTTGCCTGCTGGGCAGCCCTCGGAACGCGGGCCGCGGTCCTACGCAGTGTGGCGCCCTCGTGGCACCGTGGTCTCTTCAGTCTGGCCGGCTTAGCAGGCCGGTTCTTCATCGACTGAGCGGCTCGTGGTTCTTCCGCACGCGGCCGACACACGACCACCACCTTTTCTCATCGCCGCCTCTTCCAACGTTCCTCTATCGCGAATAAATGAGACTATGGAGGGTCGTCGGGCCGTGCGCGTTTGACCCACACCCACCGTGTTAGGTAGTAGCAGTTGGATGAATACAAATAAGAAAATTCAACAAAGAACGGGGTACAAATATTCACTTAAAATTTTACAAACCCCTACCTCGAAATAAGTTTCGCGGTAGTTAGGCGTCACGGAAGATGATGTTGCGGGGAGACGGCGTCAACTTGTTGACATCGGGGAAGAAGGAGCTGGGGATGGTGCGTCGTCGGTGTTCCTTGTGGGTGGCTCTTTCTCCTTTGGCTTGGACGAAGATCAAAGGAGACGATCGTCGTTCTTCGGTGGTTCTTCGTTGGAAGGACGGTGTTCTTCGTTGAAGAACAATGCTCTTCTAATTCTCCAGAGGTTCCCCTACCAAAAATATTTTCTATGAAAATATTATATTAGACTTCTCCGACTTTAAAGAAATGTCATGAAAATAAAAATAATTCAAAAGATGGTATGTGCTAATTAATTAATAAGAATATTAATTAATTGTGTTGGCAAACTTAATGAGAGGGAGGTGGAGAGTTTAAAAATTTAAAAGAGAGGAGTTAAAAAATTAATTAAAGGGGGGTGTTAATGGGGTTAAGGGGAGTTTTGAGGAAATGAAAGGTTTAGGAAATGTGTTGGCCCCACCTCACAAATATCCTCTCATGGGAGGTTATGTGGGTGTGGAACCCACCTCTAACTCCCCTTGGGAGGAAATAACTAACATCCATAAATAAAATTGTGTACTACATTTTTTATTTATTTTATTCTAAATCCCCAAATATTAACTCTCAACCCGCATAAAATGAAACTGCGGTAAAGGTCCCCTTAAGTGAATACCGGCGCTGCGAGTTCATCGGTGTCTTTGGATTTCAATTCCAAGCACCGGTTCAAAAGATATGAAAACCTGCACGTACGTTTACTGAACGTACTCGAACAAAACTTCAGAAATTGATTCTGGGAACACCGATCCTTGGAATCAAGTGCCGTAAAAAACATAAGAATCCTAAAATTCCCAAGTATTTAAGAAAAAAATTTCCTTGAAATTTATGGGTCTTTACATTTCCCCCACCTCAGGGATTTATGTCCCCATAAATCTACAACACACACTAGGGAAAACAAAAGAGGTTCTGAGCATGCATCTGAGCCTCCCGCTCCCATGAGTTCTCCTGGAGGTTCCCGTGCTGCCAGTGAATGCGCACTAGAGGAATTGACCGTCCACGTAGGACCCACTCCTGTCTATCCTCGATCTCCATCAGGACCTCCATGACAGTCGCCCAGTCATCGATGTCCAGATCCATGTGGTCAATGTTGTGGGACAGACTGTGCACACATATCCTCAGCTGAGATACATGGAAGATGTCGTGCACCCGATGCAAATGAGGTGGAAGGGCCAGGCAGTAAGCCACCCCGCCTACTCTACTGAAGAAAAGGAGGAGTAACTGTAGATAGGCTGCATCATCCCTATCCACAAAGGATATCAGAAATGCGGCTAGCTGCTCCGTCGCCTCTCCTAGAAGCTGAATACCAGTCCTCCTACTGAGCGCATCCGCAACAACGTTCCGCTTCCCAGAAGTATAGACTATCTTGAAGTCATAATCCCAGAGCAACACAAGCCAGCACTGCTGTCTCAGGTTCATATTATTTTGAAAGAAGACACACCCAAGACTATTGAGATTGGAGTGAACCGTAAACCTCTAGCTCAACGAACAATGGGTGAGACTAGCCAATTGTAAGAACTCAACTTCACCATTCTTCGCCCACATTATACAAGAGCTGCTCAGATTTCTCCTTTTCTAAAAAGGGAAATACGATCTCATCCCCTGGATGAACCACATCCTTTTCCTAATACAGTCAATCCTGACATGAATGATACTAATTCATGTCATGGACGAATTCTTAAGGCCTCGACGCTACTACCAAGAGATCCAACCATTACTCTCGTCTCCAAGGGTTGAGTCACACTATTGACATTAGTGTTTGTTTACTGGGTCTCCTCTAGTAGAAATCTCAAAAAGTGAGGGTCAAGTCAACAGTTTAAACTAGAACCTCTTAGTATTAACCACACAAAAAGGATGGAACGAAAATGTCACAAGGACAAGTGTCTTTTATTACTACATCTCAAAGTATAAAGACACATAACAACCATAAACAAAAACACCAAAAAAGCTAGAAGCATCATGAACGAAGTCCTCTAAGCCTGGAACTAGTCCCGCTCCTATCTATCTGCTTCCGAAGCTCTATGGTTGTATGCTTCAGCTGCATGAAACTGTGCTCTCCCCTATCCACCCATTACCTATGGTCGGGGTGGACCTCCTGGTGGTGGTGGTGGAAACACCTCGAAGCGTCGTCCACCACCATCTCCACAGCCAGCTCCTCTACCTCGCTTTCCTTCTCCTTGCGGTCTGCCTCGATTGAACCTATGCCTCTGCCTAGAAGGTCCTTCATATATCTTCTGATCATCCGACCAGTGGGTCGGAAAGTCATGAGCCATGTGACCCTATTCACCGCATGAGTAACACTACCTGGAAGGTCTGGCTCTGTCTACTACTTGGGTTCCCCACACTACCGACCCTGAGTCATGCGACTGACCACCTGTGGGTCTGGTCCTCTTGGACTACTGTTTCATCTGTCTGCTGCCAGCTGTAGAAGACTCCGCTGCATGTCGACTAGTAATGGGTCCCGCTACTGGATATTTCTCAGCAAGGAGACTCTCCACTAAGAGGGCTCACTCCAACACCCCTGTCTGCGTCGAGATTCTGTGAGAAACAAATGAATCTCTAATCTCTCGCCTGAGCCCCTACTCGAAGGTCCGGGCCCTAAAGAATGGGCCCCGTACCATATCTGTAGAGTAGCACAAGAGGTCTGCGAACCTCGCTGAGTACTGTGTGACTATCATGCTGCCCTGCTGCAGATGAAGTAGCTCCGGTATACGCACCGCTCGAAGGGTGGCTGGTACAAACTCCGCCTGGAAAAGGATCTCAAAGTATGCCTATAGAAGTGTCCCCTTTTCATGCATCTGGAGCATCAGGCTCCACCATTCGCCAGCTGCTTCCTAAAGGAGTCTGGCAGCAAGGATCACCATGAAGTCTTCTGGTGTCCCTACTAGCCTGAAAACTCTCACCACAGCCTCCTGCCAATCCTCAACCACCTGTGTGTCATTATCTTCCCAGAACCTGGGTGGCCTATGGCACTGGAACTCGTGCAGCATGCTCAAGCAGCGTGCATCGCCTACTAATGGGGATGGTGGCATCGATGGCCCAACGGGTGGTAGTACCGCTGGTGCCTCTGCTGGTGCCTCAACAGGAAGAGGGCCCTGTATTGAGGCCTCGTTGCTCGGCAGACTGTCAGTACGTATAACTCTCGGGGATCTAACTGGTTGTCCATAGGGAGGCATCCAAAGCAAAACAGATGCGTCACGATCATAAGACTATACCTGGTGAGCTGACCTGGTTTGAGCTGACTTAAAGAATTATTTTGAAAACACACACACAATTAGTGTTTTCGTGCACTAATTCCGAAATCAGAAGTTAGGGTCCTAGTGTATGGATACGTCGGCCGCCCGCACCAACACTGGACTCCCTGAACTGAATACCAAACTTAGTACCCTTAATACCATTGCTTCAAAGAAAGAAAATATCAGATTCCTAAGTTCTACGGTAGAACCGACTCCTATGATACCAATTTGTCACGACCCGTCCCCCAAGACCCGCATCGTGACTACCCCAAGCCGACCATCCATAGGCTAGGGGCTAGCGACTAGCACAAAAGGTGTAATTACCTAAAAACTGGGAAGACATTGCCTTTATAATTGAAAACAAACACAACTAGAGTACAAGCGGAAGAAAAAACTAAGTGAAATCTGTGTAACAAGTATTCTGAAAGTAAAGGGGACCGGAAATACAAGCCCAATAGTAAAGTAAAAGGAAAGGACAAACATGTAAAACTAAAACACAAACAGCTGGAAGGTGTCTAGCAGCTCCTAGATTGTCCACCACAGATCCTACCTGAAGGGTAAGTACATAAATCCTCCTCAGTGATCGATGTCCGTCCATCTCCTCCGGGTACCATCTCGTCATGTGTTCCACTTTCAGGAACCGTCCAGTCCTCGTACACTCAGCCTCGGTCAACACTGTCCATCATCTGCATCCAACACAATGAGGTGTGGGCATAACCCGTGAATGGGTAAGTATAATGATACTTAGTAGGGACCCCGAGACCCTCAAGGTTTCACAAAATCCAACAAGGATAAACCACAAAGTACGATTTCAACGGATAACCATTACTTAGGTATATTCCCATACATATACCAAAGTTATCAAGTAACCCATCTCAATCATGAGGAAAATACAAAGGTCATTGACTCAGCTTGAACCGGGATTCTATTAATGATGTCGAAATCACGACTGCTATAGAACTCCTCCTCTTCCGTGCAAAGTAGTCCTGTCGTGACTCCGAGGTGCTACTAAATAACCTTAGACTACTGAGGTACTCCTCTTGTCGAGTACCGCGGGTCTTCCGCTTCACACAGTAGCGCTCCCCACCATGGGTCTGCCACCTCACACAGTAGCACTCCCCCTGATAGCCTACAGAGGTACTTCTTCTGTCGAGTACCATGGGACTGCCGCCTTACATAGTAGCACTCCTCCTCCATGGGTATGCCACCTCACACAGTAGTGCTCCCCACTGGGCTAGTCAAGTCACTCCGAAACGAATCGGACAAGCAGTCATTAGGTGTCAACCAAATACTAAGTCTCCGTACTCCGTATGCTCGTCTTTGGGAGGATCCGCTCCACGAGCTACAGGTCGATACTCCAAGTGTCACAAAGTCCCACGAAGAAGTATCTCAAAGATCCACCACGTCATAGGGGTCTCAACGCAATAGACAACACGTCAATCAGACGCCCAATCTGTGAGTTATTAGCTTTTCCGTTCTAGGGGCTTGGTTGGTTTTTAAGGTAAAACCAACCTGAATATACTCCAACTGCATCCAAAAATCTAGTTGAGTATGCCAAAAGAACTGTCTCATCAAAATTAATCCAATGTAGTTGACGAAACGTCAATTGAACATTTGGTCCTTAAGTTATAAGCGTTTTCGCTCGAAGGGTTTGGTTGGTTTCAGTTTCGAACCAACCCGATCATTTTTCCAAAATCATCCAAAACTCACTAAGAGTATCGCAAAAGAACTGCCTCATCGCGAGAATCCCAGTGCCATAGATGGCGGGTCAATCAAACGCGTGGTCTAGAAGTTATTCACATTTAAGCAAAACGGGCCCGACCCGTTAAGACTAGTGCGCTGGCGGGTCGAGTCGACCTGGTTTTGGCGGGTCCGACCCAGCTGGTGTCAGACCAGCCCAGTGAAGCACGCGACCCAGCCCAGCGGGGCACAACCCAGGTGGCAAAGCGATGCGGGGGGGGGGGGGGGGGGGGGGGTGGTCTCCCAAATAGGCGGTGCCAAGCGGCACCGCCCTCCTGTCCGGCCGACCGAAGCCGGCCGGTCTTCCTGGTATGAGCGGCCCGCACAGGTGGGCTGCGATTCCTCCAGCGTGGCATCCTCTTGGCCCCACGGGTCTTCCCATCCTAGTCAGCCGGATGCCGGCCGGTTTGTCCGCCGATCGGCCCACGAAACGCAGGCCGCGGTCCTCCGCAGCGTGGCGCTGCGGTCTCTTCGGTCCGGCCAGCTTAGCCGGCCGGTTCTTCATTAGCCGCGCGGCTCGCGGTTGCGGGCCGTAGTTCTTTCACACCTGGTCGGCGCACGTCTGCCGCCTTCTCTCATCGCCGCCTCTTCCAACACGCCTCTATCGCGAATAAAAGAGACTACGGAGGGTTGTCGGGCCGTGTGCGTTCGGCCCGCGCCCTCCGCGTTAGGCGGTAGCAGTTGGATGAATACCAATAAGAAAATTCAACGAAGAACATGGTACAAATATTCACTTAAAATTGTACAAAACCCTACCTCATAATATGGTTTGTGGTAGTCGGGCGTCGCAGAAGATGACGTCACGGGGATACGGCGTCAACTCGTTGACGTCGGGGAAGAAAGAGTTGAGGATGGAGCATCATCGGTGTTCCATGCGGGTTGATCTTTCTCCTTTGACTTGGCCGAAGATCGAAGGAGATAATCGTCATTATTAGGTGGTTCTTTGTTGGAAGGATGGTGTTCTTCATTGAAGAACAAATCTCTTCTAATTCTCTAGAGGTTCCCCCACCAAAAATATTTGCTATAAAAATATTATAATAGACTTCTCCAACTTTAAAGAAATTCCATGCAAATAAAAATAATTCAAAAGAGGAGATGTTCCAATTAATTAATAAGGATATTAATTAATTGTGTTGGCAAACTTAATGAGAGGGAGGTGGAGAGTTTAAAAATTTAAAAGAGAAGAGTTAACAAATTAATTAAAGGGGTGTGTTAATGGGGTAAAGGGGAGTTGTGGGGAGATGAAAGGTTTAGGGCATGTGTGGGTCCCACCTCACAAATATCATCTCATGGGAGGTTATGTGGGTGTGGGCCCCACATATGACTCCCCTTGGGAGGAAATAAATAACATCCATAAATAAAATTATGTACTACAAATTTTATTTATTTTATTCTAAATCCCCAAATATTAACTCTCAACCCACATAAAACGCAACTGCGGTAAAGGTCCCCTTAAGAGAATACCGGTGCTGTGAGTTCATTGGTGTCCTTAGATTTCAATTCCGAGTACCGATTCAAAAGATATGAAAACCCACATGTATGTTTGCTGAACGTACTCGAACAAAACTTTAGAAATTGATTCCGGGCACATCAGACCTCAGAATCAAGTGCTGTCAAAAACCACAGACTCCTAAAATCCCAAAGTATTTAAGAAAAAATTTTCCTTGAAATTTCTGGGTCTTTACATATGCCTCATGCGTGCTATACCTTCACACATAGTTTCAAATGAAAAAGTCTTCATAAAAATATACACACACTGTTTACTTATCTTTTGCGTGAAAAAACATTTCAATGTAATGTACATAGCCTTATCAAATATTTCATGAAAACCATGTATAATTTTTAAAACTCTTCACACAAGACTGAATGTCCATTGTTTACTCATAACAGTGTATGAAAACAACTCCATCTAATTTATCACACATATATTTTCTATTTCCAGTTTATGTGGTTTCATATGATTGAGCCCACAGCTTCAAAAACATTTTAATTACAAGTATAAATAGATGTGGGCTCACTGTGTTTTTTCTGCAAACCATAATAATAATTCATAAGAGAATCACGTGATCTGAATTGCTTTGTAAAAATTTGTTCTTGATGAAGAAACACTAGTGTCAACTACGCATATAGGTTTCCCGCAAGAGTCTCAACTTCTTTGTGAAAATAAGAAGGTTAACAAATACCTTCACAAACCAGAAGTTCACAAAAATCAATTTCTTTTTCAAAAATAGCTATTGGATGTGAGATAAAAAACATAGAAAATGAGCATTACATAGATATTAATAGGTGTCAATCACCACCTTGGAACCTTCTAGAATCCCAAAGGTCTATATATTTTAGAATCTTCAAGAGTCACAAATGAACAACTCAGTTGAAAAATGATCAGTCTCACTGGATAAAACATATTTTCTACAAGATTCAAGACATTAGTTTGATCTTAATTAAATTTTGTAGATGATTCATCATGTGATTAATATCACATTAGAGTCCTTGTAAATATCAAATGATGACCTTATAGTTTTTTTTCAATCTCTAGAAAATGTGTTATGGATCTTTGGTGAACATTACTCAGGTGCAAGGCTTGCTAGAGAAGACTACTTCCAATGCTTGATCAACCTGCTCAAGAAATTTGATCATCAGATCGCATGTTTGAGAGCATAGTGAGATGATCAAATGTTAAGGATAAAACATTCGATCAATCTATAGGTCTTGGTTAATTCTTTGTAACACCACATAAAAATAGCATGACCCAAAAATCTCATTTATATTAAAAGACACAAAAACCATCCTTCAAAAGTTTCCTCTCCCTTCTCCAGTAACTCCCTATACCTATCCTGTAGGCACCCTTATGCACCCACCTTCGCTGCCATGTTTCCTTGAACTGAGGCGCTCCTATGATACTATACCTCATGTAGGCACACTATTGAACTTCATTTACCAAATACTCATACTAGATGGCTTAGGGTTGAGCCTCACATCCCTTGTGGCACTGCTCTCCTTAGTTAGATGGCATGGCTATTTTTTTTATGTAAGAACCATATAAAAGTTTTACCAAATTTCTCATAGAACAACCAAATAAAAATATTCAAGAATACCAAATACACAAAATCATACCAAGATCAACATTAAAACCACTTTATGGAAAATAAATCATTTTTTTGATAATCTTCAATTTCTTCTTCAAATCATTTTTATAAACAATGTTTCAACCTAGTTCGACCAATGAAACATGTCTTTTGTACTTAAAGATCCTATCTGCAATCATAAAAGTTATAAACCTTAAACACTTTGAAATATTACACCAAACACTCATTGACAATAGATGAAATTCACTGGATACTTCATAGGTTACAACTGAATTACATTCTTGACTTAGAGAATAGTACAATCAAATTATTTCATATTTAAATTCAAAGTACTTGATCTACTATTGGAACTAGAAACCAATTTATCTTTTTAATTTTCATCTATATTTACTAAAAGATAAGAAAAATCATTCCATTATTATTGATACAAATAGTAGTAACAACAAAAATACCTCTAACGATGGGAATCAATGTTCTATATTCATCATTCTAGAATACAAATTATCTCAATTCAGTCTTAGAATAATTTTGGGATATAAATACAGTAGCCTTCTCTCCCACCATAATATTATTATTTAAAATTTGTATTAGATCCATATATTATGTGGATTATTATACCATTAAATCCTAATTTGGGCCATGGACATCAAATATATAACCAATATTCTTTATATTTGGTTACCAAACTAAAATTGTTTCCCAACTATAGCTTTTGTTCACCATTCCTACAACAATGTACTTCTTATCTAGAGTATTTTTGGCCCATCAAGGAAATATTTTTATCACATGAAGAATATTTTACCATGAATATATATAAAAAACACCAACATAATGACATATTCTCTATAATACCTAAATTCTAATCATTATTTAAAATCACTGTAGGTTTTTGTCAAAAAACTCTCCCTACTATGAACATCTAGTTTATAAACAACTTATTCCAAAATTTCCCCCAATACACTATGATACAAAAACCTCAATCTATGATAATTGATAACCTATTTTTTCTATTTATGTTTTAAATAAGTCTACATCCAAAAAATATCACTACTAAGAATTTCATGTACCATTAAGAAACTCCTTAACCTTACCGTCACTTACACATGAATACCAGCTCCATAATCTTTTGAGTCATCTTTACATGATCTAGATTCAATCATCAAATATATTCCTTGTTCGTGAACAATTGTATTCACACACATGTTATATGGTAGAAACATTATCATATAATAAATATTATTTTATTGCACTACCACCTCATTCCCATGTCATAATGGAAATACATTAGTACAACACCCATATAAATAATCCATGTAAGAAAATTTCAGATGATTTTTCTTATCAAAATTAATTTAATATGAAATGATAATATCTGTACCTCACCACAATTGATTGGATGAAAAGATTATTTGACTTACTACTACATAAACAATAGGATATAACCATTGAAAAATTAATATTTGAACCTCTATATCATTTATATCCTACCTTTCCATGATAGTAAACAGATCAAATAATACATTTACATAAAAAACCTAATAATAATTATACATTATATTGGATTCAACTCCATTAAATTACCATAAATATCCATCATCAATAACTTCAAATGTTACCAAGATGAGCTAGAGTATTCCTACTTTTATGTCAAGAGTAAATACAAAGTTGTACTCACTAAAAAAACTATAACTATGGAGTAATATATTCTTCTGAGTGTATATATTAAAAATAATTTTCATCTTAAATATATAAATATATTACCCTAAATATGATTGAAGATTCAGTATCTTCAATAAACTACTCATCTGATTAACAAAAGACTGTATGGGAGTTAACTTCTAGAAAGGGAGGAACTCTCCCTATTATATCTCATTGCTTCAACCATTCTGATCCTTCTAAATGAACTAATTTTTCATGAAAGGAGACATATTGTGACGTTTCTAACTTCACTTATGTCATCTTTCATGAATCATTCTTGATAAATCATATCTATATATACTATTTCATCATTAATTATTTTTGATTTAATTTATATTGATGCTTCATTTGTATTTCTTAATCAATAATGACATAAAAATTAGTTAATGTTCTATTTTTATGATTTGGTATTTTTTTAGGTGATTAGATAATTGTGGAATAAATATTTTGGAAGAAGACCCCAAAAAATGGGCCAACATTTGACATCAATCAACCATGGGGCCAGACCACTAAGAAAGCGCTAAAGGAAAGCTAGAAAAGATCCCCTTGGGAAATCTGCACATAAGTGCAAAAAAAGCCCTCTGTAGGTCGGTGTAGGGGGAAGGTGTAAGATAGAGGCAATATCAGTTCATGGAGAATATCTATGTGATGGTAGGATGAGGGACTCATCAGTGTGGGGGGCTGATAAAAAACAATAGGCATCCTCTGACCCATGTTCGACTTGATTAGTTGGATATAGGAGGATCTTACTTATAAAGTATCACCCAAACACCAACATACTCAATGCATGATGGGTAAATATGAGGAAATATTTTTCTACTAACATTACTCCATTACACTCTGCCCCTATGTACCCATCATCGACCATAAAATTTTTCACCTCGCTCTTTATCCCAACTCCTGGGCTTTGTATTGGTGCTATGGGAACCACCTTGGCCACCAATAAAATACCACTGAAACAACTATTTACACGACTATTAAACCATAACATTCAAGATACAACATGGAATCATCATATATGATGGGGAGTTACCTCATGGTTCACTATCACTAAAACATTATTCCATGCATCATTCCTTTAGAGAGTTTTGAAATAGATATGTGATGTCACCCAAACACTGTGTCACAGAAAGGTTCACCTAGAGATGAACATATGATATTAAGGATATTGATTATTTTGTTTCCATGAATTTAGAAATGCACATAAATAATGATGAACCATGGATGTTTATATGCATTTTGGAGGTTCCAAAATAGCCAGTGATTGGATTTCTCTTGTTTGAAGGTTTACTAGAGGATAATGTGTACCATCATGCCCACACCAAAACTCTATTTAATTAATTTTTGAATGAATAATAAACCAATTCTTATGATCTTTAGGTATAAATTAATATTATGGGTCTCAATGGTTTTAAAATATGAGTACCTTTCAGTTCTAGGAATTTCACCATAATGATTCTTCTAACACCATAGAAGAGCTCATTTCACAAATATTAAAATTCGGAACTTTTATTTAGTAGTAATTATAAATATTTATGATAATTATACAAGGTTGAAAAAATTATACATTATTGGAAATAATTTATCATAGATAGTGAAGGAGTTGAATAAAAAGTTCAAATAACAAGAAGAAAAGTATAGAGACTCAGGAGGAAGGAGAAATATGAGTAGATTCAACACCAAGATACCAAATAGTTATTGTTCAATTTATTTTTATTCTTTTCAATGTGTAATTTATGGATGCATATTTTGGTTTTGGAAAAAAATTGAGTAAGTATTTTTTTTCTTACATAATATTTTTCTTTATATTTATTTTATTTTATTCCATTTCCAATGACATTTATTTCATCCAAGGACAATGAACCATCGACCATGCATGGATAATATCATATAAGGGGTAGTTATGATTTATGGGAATGTTTATGAAATGATTTATATTATTAATCATTTATAAATTATTATTAATTAATTTTTATTTCATTACACATAATATTATTGTATCCTATAGTCACCTTGTCAGTGAAATAAAAAATTAGGGGATGAAACCTAATGAAATTAATTTAATAGGAAACATGAGCTAACCTAACACCATATTTTTCTTATATATGCAACCAAATACACATAGTTTGGTGATATTTTCATGATAGACATGTTAAATTTCTGAGGTAGTCTAGATTTTTCTGTTATGTAGGATTAGTTAATTCAAGGATCATCAAGAAATTCAATAATCTTAATTAATAATGAATTTTCACATGTATAGGTTATGAAAAACCATCCTATGAAATAATTTCCTCTATATTCATCCTTCAAAATTTAGTATAATTTCAGTTAAAGGATAGTTTAAATTGTTAATAGAATTCATCTGAGTTAATCTTAATAATTAATTCATGAAAAAAATAATGAGACTTAACAATTATTCCCAAGACTACCACTGGGAATCCATCTTCCACATGGGGTCAGCCCTAATATTGTAACTATTATATTATTTAGTAGTTAGTGTTGTTTGGGATAAATTAATTTCTAAACATTGATACCATGGTGGAATAACGATGCTTTTGGAGGACATAAATTCTACCAATAGTGATAGCACCTCCTCAACATTTATCGACAAATTCTCAATGTAGAGTGATCATTCATTGAGACTTATGTAGTTTTATAATCCTTTTTTATGTGTTTATAATTATAAATGTACTTCAATATCCATTATAGAAAGGATGGATTAGAAATTCATTAAAAAGGAATGATGGGTCCCCCTTCCTTGAAATCAGAAAATCCATCCTTACTTGATCTTTTTATATGGGTTATTTGTTAATACTCATCATGGTAAGAAATATATTATATCTCCCACTAAATATTCTAGAAACATTTTTTTACTTACTAGTGTGGTAGTTTATCATGAAATTATAGTCTCTGAGTCGTTCTAACCATCTTCATTGCCTTATATAGATCTACTTCTAAGTGAAGATATACATCAAACTCTTATGGTCCAAATATAAAAAATATCTAATCATCAAGGTATTGAATATATATATTCAATGAAAATATTTTGGCACCAATATCATGGTAATGAGTTTTATTTTTCTCTACATGGATTTTCCAGTACCTTGATTCATAGGAATTCACCATACAATTATGTATAATTTCAGAATCAAAAACTCTCTTTGATGCATCACAATATATTAAAAATACTTCTATACCTGATGTAAGAGTTAATACTAATGAATTAAATATCTTACACTTCAGCTCTTAAATTTTTTTTTCACATTCCCATGACCATATGAATTTAATCCCTTAATGTGTTAACATGTATTATAGGTCATCTAATCAGGTAAAATCTTGAACAAACTACCAATTATAACATTATACTCAGAATAATTGAATCAAAATTATTTTCATAAATTCAGGAAATTACATGACTTCCTCTATCTTTTAAGGGTGAAAAGATATTCCATCATTAGAGAAAATATGTCCAAGAAAATAATCTTCATTAATCCAAAATTCAAAATTAATATAATTCCCCTAATTTTTAAGGATGAACACCAGAATTATTTAAAAATTACTCTCATTAACATAAAAGATCTTATATTATAGAAATATATTTACAATTATTATAATCAAAAAGTTATCATTATACTCCTTTAATAGACTATTCATCATATGTATAAAGATATAATGTTCATTAGTCAATCCAAAAGGAAATGCCGTAAACTCATATTATCCATACTTTATTCAAAATGTCGTATTAAATATATCATCCTTCTTCACCACTAATTGATGATAACTAGAGAGAATATAGATAATTGAAAACTATTAACCTCCTTATATTTGATTAAATATGTCATAGATTTGTGGTGAAGTATTATTATTCTTTATAGAAGTATAATTGATCTCTTTATAATCGATGCACAATCTCATGGACAGATCTTTTTTTATGAATACAATGAGGGATCCCCATTGTGATTCACAATGGTATATAAAACCTTATAACACAACTCCTATAAATATTTATTCAACTCCGATAAATCCAAAAGTTCTATTTTTAAGTATTTTTATATATAGTAATTGAATCAAGAATGAGTTCAATGGATAACTGAACTTGACACACTTGTGGATGATCAAGAAATTATTTTGGAAAGACAGAAATAGATAATTAAACTATAAGCACGTCATCTATTATTAAAATACATGCCTCATCCATAGATCCCAACTCATTTTCCTCTCTACCAAGAACATGATTATATAGAGCTACTAGAGGATTATATAGACATGATTTAGATGATATTGTTTCCCCTATAAACATAATAGATTAACCATCACATTTCTGAATCATAATCTCCTCCACATTGTAATAAATATATGCAATATACATTAAAAGAAAATTCATATCAGGGATCATACCAAAGATAATCAAAGCTGGAATAACCATGTTAAAAAATGGGTTTCATCTATGCATCATAATTGGAACTTCCAAAAAAATATTTGTTTCCATAAGACTTCAAATTATTTTCTTAATCGATAACTCACTTGATTGGGTTCTAAGAAAATATGTAATGGTATTTTAAAACATAGAAGATATAAAATAGTGTGAATATATATAATAAAATAAAATAACAATTAACTGTGATCCAAAAATCAAAATACAATCCAAAAATTCAATAAGAACATCAAATTAAGCTATTGTAATTACATTAGCTGGGTCCTTATTTGTTTTAGCTTTCTAAGATAAATTTCCTTTCTGTTTTTTTGAATTAGTTAACATAGTGTTGGTTCACCCTGCAGTTGAAGAATTTTACATCAATTGATTTTTTCTTTCCCTTATAAAGGTGATCTAGATGTCATTTTTATGGAAACATGTATCAAACTCCCATTGCCTTCCTAGAATCCCCATGTGTTTCTTTTTGTAGTTATCATATATGATAAATACCATCCATCCTTTCTTCCCCATAGCTACGTTATTCATCCCATGATCCTCTAATGGAATCTTCATTTTTTAATTATACATTATAATATACATCCTTGAGAACTCCTTTTATATCTTAATATTTTTTGAGACTATAAACTAATATAATTAAAAGGTATGAGAGACGTACTATCTTCAAAGTCTTAGGGATATACCATAAATGGAAAAATCAATCTTAACTTTTTCTACATATATTGTCTAAATCATTCCTAGATAACCATGTAATATAAAACCTAGATTAAGTTAAATTTTCCCCATCATTTTTTGTATGGTCGTGGAATTGAATTTCCAATTCCCCTCTCTATTCATGAGGGAATTATTTTTCGTGGAATAGCTTCTTGAATGTTCCCAATTCCACAAAATTTGTCTAATCTTCATATTTAGTGTTTTGAATTAGTTACCACCATTATTTAGAATCTCCATTTAATCAATAAACTATGATGATTACTTTTCCTTTTTTCACTACATCTCAATGTGTGAAAGATCTTCTATTTTTTCATGATCCTTTTTCTACTGCAAATGGATTAGTAGTTTGGATAAATGATAGATTTTTTTGATTGAAATGGTCCAAAATAGTTACATGATGATGTAGATCATAATGTATCTCAATATGGATGATATTATTCTTCTTAACTGGGGTCAACATGACAAATATGGTTATGAACTGATTAACCTTAACTCCAGATCCATGACTGGTTTATGGGGGAATATCCATGAATTGACTATGAAAGTTGATATAGTTCCCATTCCTTTCATTATTTTCATATATATATGATTGAATATACATAATTACCTCATGATATTAAATTTTAAAAAACATTTACTACTATTATTTCAATATTGATACCCATAAATCCAAAATGTTTTTTCATTTAACATGTTCCATCATATTTGGATGATCATCTAATCGCCACAGGTTTTACTAAACATACTCATATACCAACTGTAACATAAAACTCTCTAGAATCCTTGAGTTATTAGTTGTATTACATTTTTGGTATAAATAAATAGAGTTCTTTCAAGACTGAACAGTTGAATAAGTATTTAAAGACTAGTTTCATTCATAAATTAAAGTTCAAAACATAAGGAATGTGACTTGACCCAACGAGTCTTGAGCCAAAACTACCCCTAGCCTACCTCCATAGGCATGTTGGTGGTTAAAATAACCTAATGGCATAACTAATATGGTAGTTCTTTGTGTAATGGACATATAAACACACACACACACACACACACCCAACCATAACAATTTATAAGTGTAGAGGAATAATAATAAATAGATACAATATCTAGAGAATAACCATGCATGTAAAAAAAACTAGGGTGTACAAGAGTAAAATAATGAAAAATAAAAAGTAGAGGAGAAAAATAAACACCCAAAAAGAAATATTTCCCAACCTGAATAAATTGGAAATGTAAAATGAAGAGATAGCACAACTCCAAATACTCAATCTTTGACCACCATAAGCAGAAAAATATACCAGGTATCCATATTCTCCTCTGTAATCACCGTTAAACCATTCATCATATGCGTAAGACACAATAATTGAAGAAAAAGACCATGTAGGTGTGATTATATACATAACTTGAAGTAATTCTCAAAATCTAAAGGGGTAGAATCAATATACAAGATAAGGATAGATAGATAACTCAACCCAAAGTAAGAGAGTAAAAAAATACAAAAACCTAGATACAGATATAAATACATCCACACCAAAGAATCCCAAACAAGAGAGAAATGTGATATTTATATCACAAACAAATCCAAGAAAGAGTTCCATCAGTTCCAAAAGGCAGATATATATGTCTATAATCTCACATTTATGTCTGAAGAAACATTTATGAAGAGAAACACCTCGCCACTATTTCTCATAGTCGGGGGGCACAATCTATAGGTAGAGGACACATGCCCTAGTAAAAAAGGAGGATGCCACTCAATTAAGCAGTAGAGGAACTATTCCCAGTCCTGTTAGAGGGTTCCACTATATTAATCAAGGACACATTCCATGATACCATAATAGGGTGCCACAAAGATATGATACAAAGGAACCATGAACTACCCTGAAGGATGGTTCCACTCTAGTGGTTGAGGAACAATTTCCTAACTGGGCAGAAGGGTTACACTCAATGGATCAGTAAAATACCCATTCCTGATCCTAGTAGGTGTGTTCCACTCTATTAGTTGATATACCACCCATTCTCTGCCCAACTGGATGGTTCCACCCTAATAGTTTGCAGGGGACACATGCCTGGACCATCAATTAGGTTCCACTCTAAGATAGGTAGAGGACCCATGCACATCCCAACTAAAGGGTTACACTCTAAGATAAGTAAAGGACCCATGACCTATCCCATCAGGAGGGTTCCACCCTAAAATCATCTGGTGATCCTGCCTGATCATTTCCATCATCGAGTATCGCCTAAAGAAGTGTCATGTGTGAAACATTTCACATCATATCTCAAAATACTCTATGGTGACTGCCATCATTCTATACATAGAAAAACACTCAGGATATGCAACTTTTGGGACAAAATATGAGTCTAAATAAATGATACGCACGATATTGATGATTACTAAAAAGTAAAGTAGGTGTATATGATGAGTAAGAGGACCCACATGGCATGTGGTCCTAATTCTCTACCTGGACATGTCCCTAATGGTATATTCCTTACATACTATGTATATCTTAAATACATGTAAGGGGGAATATATGAAATTTCTTATCCAATTGGGGTCCTTCTAGTGCTCATGTCCATGTCCATGTACTCTTTCTCATGTCTGTGTACTTCAGTAAACCTCATGTCCTCTAGAACCTGATCCAACCCATTAATTTCAGATCATTTCTACATACTATGGAAGTGTACTGGTCCACATAATGTTCTTAGATATTCCCATGCCTGTTTACTTTCAGAGTACATGCCAGGTTTCTAGTACATTGGTTACATATTTTGTGGGTTCCCCACATGGCATTTGATATTTAACTCACCTAAAACCATAGAAACCACAGACTGGCGGTTTACATCGTGTGTTCTTCAGAATACATGGCATATATTTAGGTTTATTGTAGAAAGTCGTATCTACTTATGACATTCAATTTCTATCCTCACCACCTTAGATCTGACATGTTGGCCACCCGAAATCGAATGATAAGGCCTCTGTTCATCATTTATGGATGTTTGGTGTCTAGAAATTGAATTTCCCTTGATTCATCCAAATACCATATGTGAAACATAACCCTTGGAAAATCCCATTCCACACCTTCATTTTATCAGATCCAAAATACAACAAACTCTCACCCATTATGGAACTATTCATCCATATTATTCCTTGATTTACAAAATCATTTGTCTCACATGAATCCACCATGATTCTGAGGGTCCGATCGGGCTCGATCCTACCTTGAAATTTCAATCCATGGCCCCATAGCCCAATGGTGAAGAACATGTGAGAGAAATGAACTAAAATGAATATGTAACAATAATTTTCAAAGAATTATTAGAGAAAAATATAGAGTAGGATTCATGGGAGGATAAAAACTGAATAAAAAATTAAAAACGGGTACATAGGTGCATAAAAGGGATTAATTTAACATATATCAAGAGGTATATTCATTCATTATAGATCTATTTAACAAATTGGAGAATAATCAAAAAATTTATTATCCTACCTAGATTTGGATTTTTCATCATCAAAGAACATTCTTTCCAATGAATAATAGAAATCATTGTGTTCATTACACCTTGATCTGCCTGGATCATGAGTTTCGTCATGGTCTAATTCTGATTCTCCAATAGTGGATGAAGAACACTCCTCTAAATGGTCATAGGTTTACGTGGATAAACCTAAATATACACCATAATATTTCTTATAAATAGAGAATTATAATTATGTCATTTAAAAAAATAGATAAATTTAAGTATTTATTTTAGTTAAATGAACTCTTTAACGATTGTGATATCTGAATGCCCCGCACTGAACAATTTTAGGAATCTCTTACGGGAAAACATACATTCTAGATTCTACCATGGTTTTTGATTTTTAATCAGAGACTCTATTTAAGATTTATCCCTTTTTATTTAATAAAAAATGTGCACATAATATAAAATATATTTCATATTTTTATAAATTTAATTTTGGTCACAACAGAACTCTAAATCAAAATACGTCTCAACTAATGGATCCAAATATATGTATATATATATTATAGATATTTACATGGAATAAAAGGTCCATACTTTATTCCCTTCTTTAGTATTTTCATCCCCAAAAAGAGAAAAATAAACAAAAATCCCGGGATCTGATCCCACATATGGATCTATCGCTCTAAGGAACTCTTATACATTCTCTCATGCTTCCAAAACACATGAACCAATGGGATAATCTACCCTTGTTAGGTCCTCTTTTACCAATCCTTGATATCCACTGATTTCTCCACAAAAGTGGATCCATCCTCAATGCCCAGCTCATCCATGTTAATAAATTTTGTATGTTCATGCATGCTACTCTTCATATATGATGAATGGAAGATGTTATGAACTTGGCCCAATTAATGGGGTAAAGAAAGGTATAAGGTGATATTTTCAATCCTCATTAGGATCTCAAACATACCAATGGACCTAGGGGATACCTTTCCTCTTCAGAAGAATCTCCACAATCCTCATCATGGGGAGACACTCAAGAAAACATAGTCTCCCTTCTTGAAATCCAACGAACATTAACACTGATCTACATAAGATTTCTTCTTGCTATGGGATGTCCTTATCTACTCATGGATGACCTAGACCATCTCTATTATCACATTAACCATTTTTATCCCAATAAGAGATGCATCACCAATCTCTTTCTAGCACAAGCATGAGCTGCATGGCCTCTTGTATAGGGCCTCAAAAGGTTCAATTCCAATAGTAGAGTTGTATCTATTATTGTAGTAACTTCCAATTAAAATTGATCCTCATAAATATGGTAATAGTTCGAAATGAAATATGTCAATATATATTTCAAAATCTAGATAGTGTGATCGGGCTTCCCATCTATCTTGGGGTGAAAGGCTACACTCATCCTTATCTGGGTCTGGAATTCCTCCTAAATTCCTCTCCAAGATTGTGATGTAAACAAAGAATCATGTTTAGAGACAATAGTTAAGGGAAATCCATAGGGGCGAACAATACCCTATATATAGAACAACCCCAAAATATCTACTAAAATATTCACCCTAATAGCAAGGACATTTTCTATCTTCCCGAGTTGGTAAACTATCACCCATAAGGAGTCATGGTCTCTATCAATCCATGGAAACCCTATCATAATGTTTTTAAATATTCAATCCCATTTCCACTCCAATATCTCAAGAGGATGAGACAAAATTTCCAGAGCCTTGTTTTTATACTTCATCTAATAACATACGAGGCACTGATGGAAAACTCAACCATGATCCATCTCATGTCAGCCCACCAAAACTTTTATTGATGGTCTCTATACATATTTCCCATACCTAGATGTAAACATAAAGGAGATGTGTGGAGATCTCTCATCACCTACTACTGTATCATGGTTGGGACTACCATCCATCCCTGAAAATGGATGATGTGGTTCCATCCTTCAGAAAATACTTGGTGTGAATCTTCTGAGGATAACTGGTCAAGAAATAACTCAATGTGGATGTATCCCAACTGAGTTACTCTCACACAATGAAGGATAAGTGGATTCATCACCCTTGACAGATGGAATGTTGCACCCTATTTCACAACTAGGGTATACTATAAGGAATCCAATTTCATAGTTTCCTCCTACACCAAATGATTATGGGATTTCCTTCTAAGGGAATTTCCACCATGTTTCCCTAACCTAAATTATATAATAACTCAATTTCATATTACTATAGTAACTCCAACCAGTTACTCTATAATATGTTCATGTCCTTATACATAAAGATATACCTAATACTTTGATGGTCTAAGTAGACAATATAGTCCTCTCCCAGAACATAATCAATCCACATCCTTAGAGTGAAGACTGCTGACATAAGATCTAGGTCATTAGTCACATAGTTTTACTATTTTTGAGTTAACTACCTTGACACATATGGGATAACTATATATATCTGTACCAATACACAACCGATACCAAATCCTGAGGCATCACAATACACTACGTATTTAACTCCCTCCTATAGTAGTATCAAAATAAGAACACTCGTCAGCCAAAACCTAAACTCCATAGAGGTCCTCTAGAATTTCCCATTCTATTTAAACAACTACCCTTTCTGAATCTAGGTGGTCAAAGGGGATAAAATCCTTGATAATTTTTCCAAAAACATCTTTTAGTACCCCAATAAGCTAAGAAAACTATGAACCCCTAATACACTCTTTGGTGAATCCCAATCAAGAACAAAATTGATCTTCACCAAGTTCATATCTATTTCATGATTAAAAACGACATTCCCTAGAATGTGAACCTCATGGACCAACAATTGGCACTTTGTGAGATTACCAGAAGGATTGTGCTCCCAAATCAAATCTTGGACCATCATCAAATGCTTTATATACTCCATCTCTAACATAGAGTATATGAGTATGTTTTCATTGAAGAAAATAAAAACTGGTCCATGTACAGATGTAATATCTGGTTTATGAAACCCATTAACATAGATAGTTCATTTTTCAAACTAATGGGAGTCACCAAGAACTCATACTATTTTTAGAGACATCAGAATTCCAGATTTAAAATATAAACCTTGTGAACTCTTAACTTGGGTAGGTGGAGCAGAGATATCTTTGAGAACCATCATGTGCCTCAAAATTGATCAAAGAGTTCATAAATCCTCTTAAAGGCGTATTTTTTTTTTATCATGGCCTGGTTTGGGAGATGATAATCCACAAAAATTCACGAGA
Organism: Viscum album; assembly: GCA_963277665.1. Taxonomy (NCBI): domain Eukaryota; kingdom Viridiplantae; phylum Streptophyta; class Magnoliopsida; order Santalales; family Viscaceae; genus Viscum; species Viscum album. The sequence goes on from OY728156.1 coordinate 410,104,513, forward strand.
TCCCATCCAATTTTTTCAATAACAACACTATAACTTTGTAGGGGGATACACTGATCGAAATAAATCCATTCTTCTGGAGGCCATCCTTCGGTAACCACATCTTTTGAAGGTCAATAAATTCCATATGATATTTCACAAAATATATCAGAGCGGTCTTGAGATTCATGTCAATAAAAACTCTATATCTCTACTCATAGGTACCCTATGCCATCCTCAGAGAATTCATCCATAAAATCCTTGTTTATTGAAGGAATCCAGATTCATGAAGAGCCTACTGCATTAAGGTATACACTCACTAATTTATGGGTAATGGGATGTAGCCTCTTGATAAAAAAACACACTCACCCATCCATGAGATATCTCTCACCCAGAAATTAGAATCTCAACCAATCAGTGAAAAAGAATATGAATAATTTGTGGTGACATCCAATATGGTCTCAGATTTTGAAAAACCAATTCAAACCCAATATGATGTCATAAGGATCCATATTGATGACCAAAAGGTCCCTCGAGAACCACTCTTCACCAAGTAGTATCTTTCAATGCATGTAGATAAAAGATATAGAATAAGAGTTCACCATATAAACCTAAAGACAAAGCTGATGGGATAGAGCCTCTATTGGGAGCACCAGATCCCACTCCATGAGTAAATTGATGAACAAATGACTAAAAATTATGTCTAATATTACTGATTAAATAGTATAATACACACATATATAACCTCTTATTATCTCATGTGTTGTTGGGTCATATGACACTATAGACTACAGATACCTATGACCTTGATTTCTTGCTCCCTAACCCTGACATGGGATGCCTAGTGGTGGTGGTTGAAAGATACCATAACATTGACCATCAACCAAAACTCATCCCCAGGGAGATTAACCTTCTCCCCTTTTGTCTATTCCCCCTGGGGGAACCCTTCCACCTCCTGGGAGATCCCATATGGTGGTGAAACCTATACTATAGAGGTCTATCAACTATCTTCCTACACTTCTTAGCATATCAGGTTAGTAAATCACCTACTATGTGACCTCTCTAATCACATTAATTTTAGAGACCCGAAGCTTGACTTACATGGACATTACATTACTTTTGCGGAATACTTAGTACATAACAAAAACACACACACAAGGACCGTAATAGTTTAGTGTCTTTGGAAACTCGGAATATAATCTTCTAATTGTGGTGAAAGATCTTCAACATCTCCCATAAAGATCTTCTTTTTTTTATACCTAAAACCTTTCTTTATATCCTGGGGAAAAGAAAACATAAAAGGGTGAGCTCAAATGCTCAGTAAGGGTAAACAAAAGAAATATCAATCACATCATATACATAAGAACATTTCTTTTGGAAATCTTAACCTGCAAAAAAGAGAGCTCATAATATCATAACATGGGATAAATCATAGAAGTGAAATGTAATCCCAATAATCATAACATAAAACATGAAACTTTGTGGCATACACACATAATCATAGAGAATCATTTCTTGTTAGTCAAGACTCATTGCCAAGACTATCTTAGTGGACAAAGTCCCTTTCTGAATCGAGTCACCCTCGTTTCAGTCCTGTTTCAATGAACCGGTATAACCTACCATTCCAGCCATTTCTATCTCATGAGATATAAAATCTTTACCCAATGCATTGGAGGGAGATATAGGTCCCACCCATCTCATAATGATACCATTCTTATGTGTGCCACAAAATCATAAACCATACATCATAGCATAACCCATGTAATAAAAATGGGAATCTTAAACATCATGACATCATAAAAAAATTCATATAATATAAAGGAATTCATAAACATAATTCCATCACAACATAATAAAATCAATGTAATAATAGGGATAAAAAAAGAACCCTTTATTATATTAAATGGAAAATAATTTTGATAAAACACTTGAACTCCATTCTTGAGGAAAATATCCTTTCTTCTTCAAAAATAATTTTCCTTTCTTAACATGTCATACAATTCTAAAATAAAACAAGTTGATTAAAAATAAACTTGAATACTTGTAAAGGAATCTTCTTGGAAATAATGTTTTAAAAATCCATTCATGCCGTATAAGTTAAAAAAAAATTCTTCGTACTTTTGTCGGAAAAGTCAAAAAAGTATCTCGTATGAAAAACGACAAAAGATTCCTTTCATATCTTTTACTAAAAACTCACCAAAGGGTAAAATAGGATTTAAAAAATTGTAGGTGAATGGAAATAATATTACATATTTAGGAAACATGGATGTGGATGATAAAATACACCCCAGTAAATACTAAAGTATAAACAATCTCGGATAAAAATGAGATTGTGATATTTCCCTTACCTTAGGTCCGATTTGCTTTGTACGTGTCTGAAGCTCCTGTATAATGGTTTAAATAATGTTATTGACTTATTCCAGAATCATACATATTGATATGATATCATATATGGTCATATTCTTAGCTTCTTATTAGTAATATTTCATTGTTACTTGTTACTCAGGTCTTTATTGCCTTTTGTTCTTATGCGTGTTTTGCCGAATAAATTCTTATTCTTCTTTTAAGGTTATAGATACCTTATATCCAGAATGGTATTAGTGTAACATATATCATATTTATTCATTCAATTCATTTATATTAGTACTATGTAATGATGATCATGTAGAACGAGTCGCATCACATCGCGGAGACGGTTTTCCGTACGTACGCACGAGCGACGATATTGTTCCCATGATCGTGGAATTGTATTTAAGTGTATTTATACTATTTCAGTATCAATATCAATTTATAATAATAATATATAGTTACTCATTACACCATTATACCCATCCTTGTAAGGTGATGGTGGAAAATAGAGTACACCACGGCGTGGAGACGGTATTCCGTACGTACGCATGCGCGGTGATTTCATTTTTCCGTAGGATGGATAGAAGGTGAATTAGGGTTGTTTCATATTTATAATAACATATCAGTATGTAAGTAATACTGATGTTATTACTTTATCATGAAACAACTAAAGAAGAAGAAGTTGAAGAAGAAAGAAATTGAAAAGATCGGTAATGGATATTACCTCTTCTTTGAAACGCCTCTTTGAATCCTCCACTTAGGGAACTAAGATTGGTCTTTGAAGAAGACCAGGACCTCTAGGATTATTCTAGGGAAGTGGAGAAGGGATGTTTGCAGGGGTTTGCCTAGATTGAGTGCTCAAATTGGTGTGAGGAGGAGGGGGGAGGAGGTGCCCTTTTATAAGGGAGGAGAGGGGCACCTTAGGAATACCTCAAAATATTATTTTATATTAAAGTCAAAATCGGTTTATAATGCTTCCAAAGGGTCTTATTTCGAAGGTAAAGTGGGGATGGGTCGAAATCCTATCAAAAAATAATATTTAGACAAGTTTAGCTTATTATTTTAACCTTATCAATTAGATTTAACTCTAAGTTAAATAATTTAACTTTTACCGTGACTTTTTGTTTTCTTAAACTATATGGTTAATACACTTAATATAACATGCCAAAAAAACCCCAAGTTGTTTATTATTAAAATATATATCCTTATCTAAGTCATTTGGCCGAACCTTAGATTTTTAGGAATAAAATAACAATTAATAATAAAATATTTTATTTAAAAACTATTTTGTGTCAATTTTGACAGTATTTGATATATTATTTTTGTGAAAGTCATAACAGAATTATATGTTCGAACCAAGTTGATTAAATCAACATTAATATATCATAGTAACCTATAAAATTAGTGTAATTCATAAAAAGTCTCAAATTACATTTATTTGATCATTTATAACATCAATTATGTTAACATTTCCTTAAAAGGGTAATTACTGCATCATCGTTGTGTCATAAATAAACTAATTTATTTAAAGTCTAAAAATTATAAATAAAATATCATTATGTAGGAAATCTTTTTAGCTTCCTAATGAATATTTATAGTCGAATTTATCTTATGTATAACCCCATATTAAAAATGTTTAAATTATTAAACATTGATTTTAACTATTTTAACTATTCATTAAATAAAATAATATTAAATGTCATAATCTAATACAAGTGGACCTAAATGGTCATATTATATTCATAAAGTTGTTTTTGGTCGAATTACACTTATCCAATAGAATTAGGACATGTGTTAGGGTAATAGTAATATCATATTTACCCTTAGTTACCCTATTTACTATTAACCGTGGTAAAAAAAAGTAAAAAGTTACTATTCACCAAAAATTATTTTTATCTCATTGAACCACATTTTAGTCCTTGATATTAACCGTGTCTGTCGGATTTTCAAAATTCCATTCACAGAAGCGGTAAAATTATGTTTTATGCAAAATTCAGTTTTTAACCTACCACTTAGTGGTTTCACTATTCATCAAAAATTGAAAGTTTTCAGAAAAGTACCAAAATTTCACCCTAGGCTATAATTGATATTCCGAATTCAAAAATGATTTCTATTTTACAAAATTCCCAACATATAAGTTGAATTAATTAATTTAATAATTAATTTCCGCTGTCACAACAAATAGCGTGTTTTTAAGAGATAATAACTATCAAAAGATTGGCACTTGTTTATAACTAGTTTAAATGTGAAATTACATCCAATGACCAACATTGTATTAAATTGTAAAAATATATTCTAAATATACTTTAAAACCACTCAAATTAATAATTTATCACTATTAATTATTTCGATTTAAAAAGTTGTTTTTAATTAAAATTTAGTAATTTTCACTATTCATCAGAATATGAAAGTTATCCGAAAAGTACCAAAATTTCACCTTAGGCTAAATTCGATACTCCGAATCCATAAATAAAGTCCATTTTGAAAAATAGAATTTACAAAATTTCAAAAAGTGGTTATTACTATTCATAACGGCTAGTTTTAATAATATCTTAATAGTATATCGTTGTTTAGCGAAACTTGGTGTTGCGTACAACACACACTATCGTGGAAGGTCGCGATTGCGTGTAATTCAAGCCAGGTCAGAGGTGTGTGTTTTGAAAGCTCCTTTTGGTGTAGCGTATAACACAAGACATTAATGAAATTAAAAAGAATATTTTTCATAAAATCTCGGGGTGTTACATTAATAGAACCTCCCCTCTCTAAGATGACCTAGACCTCTGTGTTTACTCTAACCATGTGCCAGATCCAAATATGAGGATGATCTTCTGTAATAAGATCCTATTGACTCGCTTCTATAGACGAATCACCCCTATGACGTCCAATTCCAGCTCTAGATACCTTCAGTCCCTCTGAATGGAAGATATCTATCACCAGTTCCCACTCTAACTCCCAAAAGATGGTGGGAATTCACAAGGGAACTAAATTGGAATGAATATGTCCACAAATATCCTACTCAAATTTCCATGAATGGAATTATCCACCCTAAATAATAACAAGGGAGTACTATGTAAGGTTGATGAACATTACAATGTACACATCCACTATCGTCCCACCTTGCTACAAATCTATAATCTCTAGAATATGATCTAAGAACAATCATGAAGGGTTTTACTCCTCATGGAATGGTTTCTTTATGTCATCCTATGATATTGTTGACTCATCATGCATCTGTGCAAATCGACTCCACCAGTGCCCATATGTTCATTGGAAAATGATAGATTCTAGCACAACCACCTGATTAGTAAGTTTATGGATAACCATTAATACCTAAATCAATAAATATATCCAATCCTCTACTACTTGGAGATATGGATCTGCACAGAACCTCTGCTTCATATGGACCTAGAACTCACAGAGTGTGCTAAGCCTACGCACATCCTTCGCCTACTCTATTGGTATAAAATGATTCTAAAAATATGAGACTATTGCAACCTATCCTTATAGAGGAAGAACCTCACATGACATACCCTTAATTGAGGCCTCATGACTCATCATATTTTCATCACAATCTAGAATTGATATCCTAGATGGTTGTCATCAAGATGACATACATCAAATTTAATCAAGATGTACAATGGTCATATGAGCATATATACATAATGGGGATATGAATCAATAAGAACCACCAATGAATCAGTCATATATTATTCATGTATCATTTACCCATAAAAAATATATCTTTCTATGGTGATTCAACAAAAAATATATTGATATAACGACTGACACACTAACATTGGGTTCCATGGATTGAATACCACAATCAAGACACTATGACATGGTGTCCCTAAATCCCAACCAAATCCTCATAAGTTTACTAATCCAAACACAATATTGTGTAATTAACTACATTGATACCAATAAATCACAACCTGACCCAATGGGGATTGAGCATCAACTTCCCCATGCCAGCCTCCATAGTGTAGGGGTGGCGATAAGCACCCAAAGGTATAACAAATACAAGAAGAATTTTCCTAATGTTTCTATACACACACCCCAAACACATAAATGTAAATGTAAATAGGAATAATCATAAATTGATACAATATCTAAATAATAACCATTCTTGTGAAAACCACTAGGGTGTACAAGAATACCATAACGTAAATTGAAAAGGAAAAGGAAAAAAATACACACTCAACAAGAAATATTTACAAATATGAAAAAACTGGAAAATTAAAATGGTGAGATATAACAACTCCAGATACCCAAACTCTAACCACATTATGTGGTATAATTCACTATGTATCCTTATGATCCTCTATAATCATCACCGACCTATCCGTCATCTGCATAATACATGGAACATATTGGAAAAACCATGAAATGATGAGTTTATACATACCCTATTCAACACCCTAAAAGATAAAGGGGGAGTAATAAGATACATGATAAAAATAGATATAAAACTTAACCCAATGAAAGAGTGTAAACAGAATCCAACAACATTGAAACACACACACACACACATATATATTCTCAAATTAAAGAATCCAAAATGTGAGTGAAAGGGGATATTAATCTCATATCCCACCTAAGGAAACAATTTGAAAAAGTTTAAAAAGTTCATCATTGATTACCAACATATATCACATCTATTTAATGAGACATACATGTCAAGAAAAACCTAACCACTATGTCTCATAGTTTAAGGGCACAATTAATAGGTATAGGGCCTATTACATGGTAAAATAGGAGGGTGCCACTCAATTTATCAGTAGAGGATCCATGCCTAGCCTAGCTAGAGGGTACTACTCTAGCAATTGAGTTCCCATGCCCGAATATCGCATGAGGGTACAACTAAGAAATTAGATAGAGAACCCATGCCCCACCCAATAGGTGGGTTCCACTATAGTTATTGAGGACCCATTCTTTAAATTTAAATGAGTGCTCCACTAAATGGATAGGTAGAGGACCAATTCCATATCCCAATAGTAGGGTTCCATTATAGTAGTCAATAGAGGTCCTATTCTTAGTATTGTGGGAGGGTGCCACTCTAATAGTGATTAGAGGACCCATACCCAACCCAGATGGAGGGTAACACTCTTAGATATATAAATGACCCAAACGAAGCTTAGCTGGAGGGTACCAATATATGATAGGTATATGGCCCATGCTCTATCCCAAGAGGAGGCTTCACATTTAAAATCCTACAGTAATCCTCCCAAATCACTATGATCATCATGTATTTAATAAAGAAGTGTCACACATGAGAACTCTGAAATCATATCATAAAAGCCACTATAGAGGCCACCATCTTGTTCTGCATGGAAAATAACTCAGGATTTATAATCATAGGCTAAAATTTGAATCCAAACAAAGGAGATATGTGAGGTTAATGTTTATTTAAAAGGAATGTAGGGATACCTGACATGTATGGGGACCCACATAGTGTGTGGTCCCACTATTCTTCTTGTCTATATACCTGATAGTACATGACTGAATTCCCATGTATATCTACATCGTGTTTCTAAGCTACTTAGGGCCATACTCGCACTCCTAGCCATGTCTGTGTACTCTTAACCATGCCCGTGCTCTTTGGTATACAGTGTGCCACCCACAAGGGGTCCTAATTGTGGTCTTTGGACCATGTATGTGTAATTTGACTGTGTTCTAGTACATGGAATGTGCCTAGCTGTTCTTATTCCCTTGTAATCCCAGAGCACACACCAGGTTTCTAGAATATGGGTCACATAGCATGTGGGTGTCCCACATGAAATGTGATATTTAACTTACTTAAAACCCTAGTCGCCACATCCAGGGGGCTACAAACATTTTATTCTTTGAACTAAATATGATATAGATGGGAATTTATTAGAAAGTATGATCTTATTTTGGTGTTCCACTTATATCCTCAAATCCTCTAATATTACCTATAGGATGCCTAAAATTAAAGGGTATGGAATTTTTTAATCATTTTTGGCCATCTGGGGGTTGAAAATCAGATGTCTATTGATCCATTTGAAGACCATACGCACTTCATCACTTTTTGATCCTCCCATGTCATTACATCATTGTCTTGGATCCCATATTCATGAAAATATCACCCATTATCCCATAATCCATCCTATTTTGTCATTGTTTCTCCAAATTGTTCGTTGTACGTTAATCTGTTGAAATTCCTAGGGTTAGATTAAGCTTGATCCTACTAGGTAACTTCAACCCATGATTCCATATCCTAATGGAGAAGAATGGAATGGATAATGGGTGAAAAGTACCAAAATGAAGATGTAACAGTTATTTTCCAAGCATTCTTGGCCAACAAATTCATATTGGGATTCTTGGGGTTTGAAAAACAGAATAAACAATTAAAAACTGGTTCATAGGCACATGTAAGAGAATTATTTAATGTAGATCAATAAGTATATTTTTTCATTCCCAATACATATAATTAATTGGGGAAGAATCACAAAATTGATGAGTCCTATATGGATTTGGATCATTTTTATTTGAAGAACATGATCTCTAATGAATGAGAGAATGAATTGCGTTTGTTGTTTCTTAATATTCAATGAAATAAAGTTTTATCTTCATATGATTCTGATTCACCAATTTAGGTGGAAGAGTGATTCTTTTTATAGTCCTTGTTATGTGACTAAACTTGTAGATCTTATATAATGTGGCTAATAAATATGTAATTACAAATATTTCATTTAATAAAAATAAATAAATTTAATTACTAAATTTAATTAAAAAAACCATGCAATGGTCGCAATATCTTAATGCCCCTCAAAGACCAATTTCAAGTCATGCCAACATTATACCACATGTTCTAGATTCAACCATTGTTTGAGATTTTTGATCCAAGACTCCATTTTAGAGATAATTTTTTTTATGGAACTATGCACACATAATATAACATATATATAATATTTTTATGAAATTATTTTAGAGAACACATGGTCTCAGGATTAAGGGTCATCTAAGAACCCAGCTCTGAAAAAATTTCTAGATATATTTCAAAATATTACAATGAAAAAATAGGGTCTCTAAAAGGTAAAAAATGTTAAAATAATGATAAAATTATATTCCCTTCCATAATATACTTGAAAATAACTCAATGTACACATCTAGGTTTCCTATTGAATAAAAAATAAAAAAGGGTGAGCTAAAATTCTTAATAATGAGTATCATAAAGAGGAATCATACATAACATAAAATGTCATAATTGATATAAAAAGATTATGTGACCAACATGAATCCATAATCAACTAAAACTATTAGCATACATATCTATGAAAACAAATTAAAATATGGATTAAATAAATATATATATATATAATAAAGATGAAGTGCATAATTTCATATATAAAAACATATTATCATGGACTTATGCCACAAAACATTCATTTCATGGTAAGAGGCATCAAAAAATATGATACTGTTTTCCTCATGGGACCAATTGATGCATTTAGGGGATATACAAATCTATGCCAAACCCTTCATTAGATTAAGTCCAATGCATTCACCATAAGATTCATTGAGATCAATTCATATCCTTCCTAAGGGAACCTATTTCAAAATAAAATATGACTATCCAAATATTTGGAATAAATATATCAAATAAATCTCCAATCAATATAACAATGTGTATGTCTAGGATAACATCCCTTTATCAATATAGAATTCATGGGGTATCAATAAAGTAATCGGTAGTATCACAATCATGGAAATATTGGGGAAATATACCATCAATGTGATGGTTTATCAATCAAATATTGTAATTTACTCTAGTGGTTCTCAATTTTTGGATATTAAGGAAATGAAGGAAAAATTCCTATATCAAGGTTTGTAAAGATCATGTTAATATTTCAAGGAATATACCTCGATAGTGTTTCACTAGGTGTATAACAATAAACCCACTAATTATCCATCAATGTGATGATTTAATTCATGATCATCCAATCCTTTTGGGTTCATTTTACCGTGGTTCATTTTTATGATGGACACATCCACTTGATAGTATTATAAAAAGGATTTATTTTTTGGGAAATTAAACACAGTTTTACATTAACAAAAACATAAGATGATTTTCCACCATGGAAAATGTAACTCTTAAATTAAATTAAATTTAAAGAGGGATAGAAATATAGAATTTTAAATCCCTTAAATTTCATTATTTCTAAATATAAAATTATTCTATATAAATATATGAATTATTCAAAAGAATATAGGTGATGAATATAAAATTAGTAAAAAAGAATGATAATTAAGATAGAAAACACCACATATTGATTTAGTAACAATTCAATCACCACTACAAGAAATATTGGAATTAAAATTAATATTAAAATACCATGTATAAAGGAATTTTATGTCATAAAATATAACATAGGAATTATATACACATCATAAGGTAAATTCGGTCCATAATACAAAACTTGTGACAAAGAGAGGAATTTGAAATGAAAAACCCTTACCACATGTACTGACTTCCTAAAACATACATTAACCTCATATATCATAAATACATCTATCATAATAACATAATTTAAAACCTTAATAATAACTATTTTCATTTATAATATCTATAAATATTCATATTTTATAGGTATTATCTTTACTATAAACATTAAGTGTTTATTGTTGTCAATGTTTATACAAGTATCATAATTTTGGTGTTCATATTATCTATTATTCTTTAGTTTATTAGAATTAGTTAATTAATATTAATATTATGGATGATATATAATAATATTTTATGTTTCATGTTTCTCTCTCATTTATTTTAATCTTTAACATTGATGATGAAATAGATAATAATCATGTTTAAGTGATTCTTGATGATGGGGGTGTGTTTTATTAATTAATGATTTATATTTTGATATACCATAAAAAATAAATTTAAGAATTTTTTTACATTATAGTTTTATATTTTTCTCATATTCATTCATGCTAAAATTCATTGAATTGTTGAAGTAGATGGTTATGTCGACCAAAATAATAACATACACTAATTTAATGATTGATAATGAGGTGGTTTTGTTTTATTATTATTATAATAGGTTAATATTGCTCTTATCTAGTTTTTATTAGTGTGGTACATCATAATTATAAAAAAAATTTATTATGAAATTTATTTTAAAATGCTACATAATTTTAGTTAAAAGTTACCCTCTTAGTAAGCTTATTTTAAATGAATAAATTTATGGTGATAGTTTTTTATCAAGTAATTTATTGGTTTAATAAATTATTTTAAAAAATTATTATATCTTAATAATCATATATATTCATTAATACCATCCTTATATGTATCTTTATAAGGTGGTGATAGAAAATGAAATGTATTACCTCATGGAGGCAGTAGCCTACACAATTCATGAAAAATCATTTTGTATTTCTTAATGGAAGGGTATATGAATAAATAACAGAAATAAACATAACATACAAGCATTCCAATATATACATTATAATTACATAATTATATTAGTATTTCAATAATAATTATGAAAGATGATAATAGAGAAGAAAACTATGTAATTGATAAAACTCACATTGGGGACATGAATATTCAATGGAATTATTCATGGAAATGAGGGCATTATTCATAGAAGTGGTGACCAGAAGCTTTTTAATGTTTGATAGGGTTAAAGGGAGATTATAGAGGACATGTTTAATGAATAAATTTTAATGAGAGGCGAGTCTTGGAGTGAGGAATATTTTACCCTTATATAATAGAAGGTAATGGTAGTGTTTGAAGTAATCCTTACATTATAAATAATTTAAATTTACTATATTTGATTAAATGACTAATAAAATTGACAAAAATGGATATTAAAATAATTTTGGGTCAATAATTAAATAAAATACTCATTTTTAGAAGGTTTTTTCATTTTTCATTTTAATCTTTTATCCTCGTTTACTTTTACCATGGTAATAAATTTATTACCATAGTAATTCATTTTAATGAAAGAGAAAAATTGAATTTTATACAGAATTTGATACTTATAATTTAAAATTTTAATGTAATTTTATAAAACAATTCCCCAAAGATGTTTAATGTTATTTATAAAATAAATACACATAATTTTATAAAAACAATTTTTAGAGAATATTTTTTTCTACAAATAAATATATAAGGAAAAATTATATTACATATTTATTTTTAGGAAATATATTTATTTATTATAAAACAATTAAATCTTATAATGAATTCATGTTATCGTAAACCAAATTTTAATTTAACCTATTTGATATAAACAATGACTAATGTTTTTTCATTAAAGTAACACATTAATTAGATCTAAAAAAAATTTATATAGAATTTATAAACTAACTATATATATTAAATACATAATATTATTTAGTAAATTATATATTATTATATAATGTTTTACTAATATCATTGGTATGTATTATATAATTAAATGTAATTAAAATAAAATTTTCCTGAAAAATATATTTTTCAATATAAAATCCTTCCTTTTTAAAAAAATACTAAAAAATTGATACTAATACAATTTGAATATGTTTAATAAAAAATTGAAGTTACTTGGGTCAATTTAAAATTTTTAACTGAATCTATAAAATATTAATTCTCATTAAAGTGTTAATTGCATGATTGTTCATGATATGATATTTATATTCTACAATGGAGTCTTGGTTGTTACTCCAAAAAAAATAATGAGAAAAATAATATGATATCTATATTTATTTACTACTTACTACATAAGAGAATATCAAAAGTTTAAAATCCTAACATTTCTCACTAGTTATCTATTTACCCATTCTCTTTTCCTCAGAGTTTCACCATGTTATAGATATTTACTATGTGGAAAAAATCCTTTAACTAATAGTGAAAACATATCTTATATATGTGATGAAATTCATAGGTATGGGTTACCATGGACAATGTATTTATATTATATAATATAATTTAAAATTTTAATTTAGTAAGAAGTGATCGTGAAGTATGAAAATTCATCATTGGGCACATATGTTGAATGAAACCTGTATACCTACAATTTAAATATTTTTGGCTTCTAAAATTTTGATGAAACCTCAATCTATTGTCTCTAATACCCTCATTTATTGAATTATGTCCCTTCTACATTGATAAAAAAATATTCTATCCCATGGAGTTTAATCAATCATTTTGAGACATATTATATATATTGGTCCTCCATCATTATTAAGTTTTATATATCCACTCTTATATTGGTAGATTAATTTAAAAGGTCATATATATCATGGTGATTTTAAAGTCACCATATTAAGATAATTTCATTCAATTGGATAAATAACAATGTCCCACCATAGTGAATTTAACCAATGATATTATAACCAATCTATAATATTGATGAGGCATGAATTTCTTGAGTGTTTCGGTCCACTACCATCTTATATTTAGAGATTTATCATTTTTTAATATCATAAGGGATCACTATGACATATATCATTCATTTTTTATGGATGGTTTTATTAATAAAATGAATATTCCATCATAATCCAAATATCCAGCATGAATTTTAATTGGAACACTTATGATGAACATCAAATCTCATTAAAAATTATATTGTTAATTATATATTGTCTTGTAATATAATTTCATATATAAAATCCTTGGAGTATTTTTCTTTATAAAAAAATTATTATTATTATTAGTTCCTTATCACTTCATATACCATGTATCACAATTTACATTAGTGGTTAATATTCATGATTTATTGGACCATTTTTCAAGAATTTACAGATATTCTTAAACAGTAATTGTTTGTTTTGGTGAAAAAATATATTTTTATTTGTGGATATCTACTTATAATAATGAACATTTGTTGGTTTTAAATATTTCTCTATTTTATTATATGTTAAAAAATTTAGTTTTGGATGTACAAATATATTTTTTAGTGGAACTAATAGTAGTGGACTTATTCTTAACTCTCTCTCTCTCTCTCTATATATATAATAAATTATAATATTTATACTACAAATTCATTAATATTTACCCCATGTAATAATTACACTAACTTTTAGAATAAGTATATTTTTATCACATACACTCATAGTCTACAAATAAGTTCTATTTCCAGATCAAAACCCCCAATGGATTTGACTAATATTAACAATGAAATATCCTTAAATGATATTGTCACTCATGATTCCAAAAATATGTTACTTTTATAATCTATGATGAATAAGAAATTGGATATGATATATATAGACCTTACATGGGTTCTATATTAAAAATAATATTCCCTTATTCATAAATTAGATACCCTTGGTGTGGTTAACCTTTTTCAAAACCCTTACTCATCCACCTATAATTTTTAAAAATCCTATCTTCAAGAGCTATTATTATTTGGTATAATTATATATTACACTATGGTGAATATTTTATTCATCCATAAAAATATTTTTATTGATGAACGGTAAATTTTTTTAATGGAATAACAAAATAATTTTGACTAATGTTCCTAAAATAATCTTCCTTGATGGGTCGAAGAAAATATCTTTCTAGAGATATAAGTTATTCCTTTTATTCCTAAATGATATTAAAATATTTTTATAATAATAATTGAATATCTATGGTGAGTATTAAATTATATATTACCCTTAGCTGCCCATATTGTTCCATTTTTTTGGTAATTCCCATATTTTTTACGTCTTCACTTCTAGTTATTTGTTAATAATTTGGTTTCTTATATTGATCAATTATTTTATGGTTACCATGATATTTTGGATTCAAATTAAATATATTCACTTAGAATTTCTATATTTATATTGGGATAAAATATTAAGAATCTATTCCTAGTGACTTTTTACATGATATGGGTCACTCCTTTTAGTGTCCATATTTAGTTTTCCACTACAGGGCTACACTTAATATCTCAAAAAATAAATAGTATTTTATAAAAACAAGTCTCATAATATTGAATAAGTGTATGGAAAGTGATACAATATCTATCACCCCTATTTATCTATGTTTTAATATTTACTTGTGGTTATGATGTTTTTGGGATTGTTACTTCGTGTCTTTGTACAGATTTTGGGTTGTAGGGTGGATTGTTTTAGCTTATTTCATATGATTATATTTATTTCATGATTATGACTAATATTTTATTTATTTCAAATATTTTATGAATGGAATAACTTTTTTAACACACTATCATTCTATTTTATATTTCATATGTTACAATGGTTCCCTGACCTCATCTATACATTTCACAAACAATAAAATCATATTTTTCTCTCAGGTACCCTATTTAGAATAAAATTTTATTTGAATTTTTTTTAATAGTGGGTATGCTTTAAGAAATTCATATCTTATGATTTGATTTTTACAACAATACCACCTTCTCTTCTTAGTGGGAGATTGCAAGGTTTACCAGGAGCCAAGAAGTGTCATAGTCACTACCCATTTGAACTTAAATTCTAGCGAGGGGATATATAGACATTGATGGTGGTCTTATCATTTTTAATAAAGAGGTGGTATAAGTAATTTGACTTTGATTTATAAAAAAACCACACCTTTATTTCCTTTCACTCTAATTTGATCTAAGTTCTACTCTATTTATTTTTCATCATCATTTTTACTTCTATATATCTATGTTCTCTTTATAAATACAATTTTATTTTAATTCTTTTGGATTATGCTCATCATAATAATGAATCACTAAAATTAATACTTAGACATTATGAGTTTCAATATTGAAAAATAAAAACCACTATTTTCTATCATTTTTTTGATTTTATTGATCTACCTCTATCCAACATGATTTTGAATGGGTTCACAATTACGGTTCATAATATTATTTTTTATTTTGGTTAACATTACTCAATTTAACCCTTCATTCATGCCTATTTGTATGAATTAGGTATAAGAAACCAAATGGGGAATACAATTCACCATAAAATGATAATAAAATAAAATAATATTGTGTGAATAAATAAAATATTCAATATATGATTAAATAATATTTAGAAATAACATAGAATTTTTTTTATTAAAATATAATTTAAATAATGTAAACATTAAATTGATAGGTATTTTACCCAAGAAATTTTAAATTTTATTTATGATATTTTAAGGTAATTTATTTTATGAGGAACATTTATTTATCTTGATTATTTTGTTGAATCAAAATTTTATTATGAGATTTGTTTATTTTACTTTATCTTACAAAAATATAACAACACGAGATTTTTATTTTCATTGATTACTGTGTGATTAAAACTTAAACATTTAATAAATTTTTTTTATCCAAAAAAGTGATTATTATATGGATATTAATTTTATGGGTGTTTCATGTTACAATGAAAATGGGTGTTAGGGCCCAAGAAAAAGGATAGTCCTTGGTGTGAAGATGCTTCTTATTATAAAATGACCTTATCACCTCTATATATGACCTAAGAAATTAAATTTTATGCATTTAAGTCATTTTTTATAAATACTTTCAATGATTCTATAATGTGTTATTGCGAAATTTTACCTCATGGATAAACCAATGAGGATAATCATTATAATTATTGTTCCCTATATCTAAACAATGGCGAATCATTCTTAACTAAAAATCTTATGAATAGTTCTTATGATTGTAAAGAAGTACCTCATGGTAAGATAGCTTGTAGGTAGGGACTAGATTATGTTAGGGTTGATATGGTTAATAAGGAAATATAATTTAAATTATTTATTGATTAATGATTGATGATGGAATACTCGATTAATAAAATTAATACCAATCTATGCACACATTATCAAACATAAAACATTTTTGATTAAGGTCACTATAACCAAGGAATAATAATTGGAGGATTGATACATAGAGTATTTATATATTTTCTGAATTTTAAGATACATCCAACTTTTGAGGATCAAAGTCTCCATTTATTTTATTTTAATTTTTGGAGAATTTTTTGTACATTATTGACTAAAGAATAGTCTGATATAATTTATTGGAATTTCATTATTCCCTTATCACATGTATATATTTATATATTCATTCATTTTATCATTTTTAATTCATTTTATTATATACGTGAGTGTTTTGTGTGTATATATTAAAATATTTATTATGATTTATATTTATAAATATGTTTTAATTTATTGTTAAATATTTTAGGAAAAGAATATATTGGTTTACATTTAAATATGAATATAATTGTTACATGTATCCAATTATAATAGTTTCTTACCAATGCGGAATAAATATCATTCATAAGGACATGTGAAATTAATTTTAGTACTTATCGTTTAGTTTAGGTAGGGGTATTACAAATAGTAATAGATATTTTAGTACTTGAGAGATTTTGTTATGAATGGATATGAGATCACTAAAATTTGTAAATAGATTCATGAAAAAAAATTCATAACATAATTAATACTAAATCATGATTTTATAATGTAATTTTTATGTTATTTAATGTATAATTATTCATATATTTTATTTAATAATTTTTATTAGTCAGATGAATCATTGATTAAATGTAATTTTTTTTCATTCATTTTTTTGTCTGTGATTAATTTTTTCACATGGTGAATGACTTATATTAAATATATATATTGAAATTAATAAGTGAAATATATGTTGAAAATTTTAAAATACCCAATTTTATTGAAATTGGGAATTGTATGAATTCAATTCATGATTCCTTTATTTTATAATGATTCAATATTATAGGATGTTTTTGTCCACCTAGACGCACAATAGATGTTTTCTGGATCCCAACACCTATCGATTGGATTAAATGCAACTCTAATGGGGCCTCAAGAGATAATATAGGACCTATAGGTTTTAGTGTGGGGTTTAGAGATCATAGTAGTGTAGTAATAATCTTTATCTATGGAACCTATGGAATTTCATCTTCTATTGAAGCTAAAATGATCGATTTAATCAAGGTAGTGGAAATAGAGAAAGAATCAAGGATGTAATAATTTAATGTTTGTGTGGGACTCTAATACTATTTTCAAGGATGTTATATCTAGTAATTATCATATATCATGGAAGGTAATGGATCAATGGATCAAATTTCTTGATAATTTCTCCAATTTAAATTATTGTATTACACATTGTTTTTATGAGGATAATTTTCTGGGATATAGCCTGTTAATAATGGGGTGATAAGTGAGGAATTAATGTTATTAATATTCTTTCTAAATATATTTTACCTCTTTTCTAAAAATATTATTGTAAAATACCTTCCTTTATAATATTTTAATCTTGTTGTTTTAATTTAATTTAAGTTGATTTTTTTCTTTTGGGGAAATCCATATGTTCCAAAAAAAAAACATAAATAATTTCTTCATGGTAGCTTAATCAGAAAAAAATTAGTAAATATTTTTTTTGGTATTTATTGGGTGAATCCTATCATGAATATGAATGAAATTTATTTCGATATATTTTAATCCATCTTGTATATGAATTTAAAATATAATTAATTTTTTTTATTTTCTACCCATATTTATATGAAATGTGATACATTAATTAATATGAAATACACTTAAATGATTTAATATTGTTATTATATGCTGTTTTATATATTACATACATAGTGGATGTTCCATTTTTTTAAAAGTTTAGTGAATATGAATGGGGATAAAACATATAATATGTATTAATGGGTGATGTTGTTTGAAATTTTATTTTACTTTACGGATAGAGTATTATTAATTTATTGATTTAAAATTGTGGATATATTCCACCTTTGTGATATCATGTGGGTTTTCAGAAATTAGAAGTATAGAATTATTTAACTATAGTAATACTAGTAAACATAAAAAACATAAAGAGATTAAATTAGTTGTTTCAGGATTTAGAATAGGGGTTTCCATAGAAACTGAATATCATAGTCAACATCCTCTAAACATTTAGCTGGAATACTAACCATTATGTTCAATTTATGTCCCATAAGAAGGTGAGTATGAGTGGTTGGATTATATTTTTATCATCTTTGTGTTGATCAGGTCACTATAGGATAAGATGATGCAATTAATAACCGCTTTACTTGGTTACGAAATTCAGTATTAGTGGGATTTATAGGTACAAACATAGAAATAAAATGTACTAACATAGGGTTTTCTAGGGATTGTTTTATGAATAGTTCTATCTTGATATTTTGAATTAAAAGGGTCAATAATTCATAATACTTCAAAGGTGAGGGATTTTAGTTATAGAATATGCTTCTTGATTAATTAATTTACTTCACTATTATTTCAATTTCTATGAATACGACTCTATAATGACTTTGAAAATAAAAATATATCATAAAAACAACTCTAGTAATAAGTTATTTTATTATACCATCCTTAATACTCTTTGATAGTTAATAAGACCATTTTTATTGGATTGTCTTAAGGGGAACATGAGAGATGATGTCTTATCTTCTTTATAATTTTCATGGAGTGGAGCCTATAATTAAAAGAAGTTTTTAAAGGGAGATAATCCAATGATATGAAACTAATAATTTTAATTTCTTAGTGTAATCAGCAGTGCAAGAAAAAGATTTATGGTAAGGGTTATGGGAAACTTGTTATGGTAGATCTGAATCTTGGTTTTTGCTGGGTATGTTATTCTATAAGGTGGTATTGTTTTTGTTTCATTGAATCTCATATGTGCATTATTTTATATATACCTCAATTAAAATTTTATATTAAGACATTTATTATGTCACATAGGATTGGAAGTGTATTTTTTCATGGATATGTAAAATTTAGATACACATCTTGGAAAAAATATATATTAAGAAATAAAGGACTGAAATAAATTATCATTATTGTCGACTATAGAAATATTTATAACCTTATCATCCTAGATATTATGAATTTTAATGTTATCATTATTATAAACCAGCTTGATCAATTTATATAATGCGTTAACTATTTTTTATGGAATTAATAATTTACATAAACCAACGATGACTCTAATATTTCTATTAGAGTGTTGGATACAAAGACATGCTATGTAGGATCAGATGTGAACTAGTATGATCTATCATATCTTATATGACTAATATTGTTCTCAAAATATTCAGGAAATCTAAATATTATTTTTTTATTTCCTTGATTGAAGATCATTTCCCAAATGAATTTTTATTATTTTTTATTTTTCTTTTAAATACAGAATACACATTCAAAATACTCCTCCATTATTGTGATATATTCTATTTCTATCTTCATGTACTTGATATATTTTAAGAAATTAGGTATTGATGAGATTCATATTAAGGATTTTTCCAAAAACATATTTATTTAATAAGTTACCAATCCTTGTAGGGAACTTATTTTTTAAGGCTTATCATAATTTGAGCAGGTTCATCCATTATAAAAAGTTTAATTTAGTTACTATAAAAAATTGTTATACATTACCAATAATTGATGAATTATTTTATTTGTTTATAGGTCATAATGGTTCTCACTGGTTTCCTATGTCCATATTATCCCAAGATGATACAGATGGAGTTTTTCTAAAAATTACATTTTAGATTTAGTATCACTATTAAGAGAGTCTAGTGATTTCATTTGTGTTAATGTACATATTTTTCTGTGTTTTTAGGGATAAGGAATATGATCTTTCATCAATTACTAGAATCATATATATGATTTTTTAGAGAACTCAATATTTCAAGAATTACATAGGATGAATCAAATGATTATACCTTAATAAGTGATTACTAATAGAATTCATTATGGGAACTCAATGTTTTTTATAATCATCAATGTGATGTTTTGTGGGATTTTGGTATCTATATTCAGGATATCTGTGGATATTGAGAAAGTGGAGAAGATAATAATAAGGGTTCTATCATAGAATGTGTTTTGGTTTTGGATTTTGATGAGTCTACAACATTGGAATTATCATTGGTAGTTTGGTGGATTTTAAATAGATGAGGGGATGGTTGGAATTTATTAGTTCTTATCTCATTATTTTGATTCGTCTATTTTCTTTTATCTTGTATTTCAGTTAGGTCTACTATTTTTTTCTTCAATTCAAATAGAATGTAATTATAAATTAATTCCAACTATATTTTCCCTGAATTTTTTTGGGGACTATATATTCTTTTTCCTTGACTCCACCCCCCATCAATGATGAAATAAGGCTTTAAACTCTATTTTTAGAATTCAAATACTTTATATAGATATTGGATATACTATTAGTGATATTATCATTTGGTTTTTGGTTAATATTATTTTGGGGTAGACTTGGGTTTATATCTTAGTGGATTTTGTGATATCCATATATATATGATGGATTAGAATAATTATTATAATTTTTCATTTTAATAGTGGGGTTTTAAAGATTGGATTCAGATCGGGTCTCCTATAAAGTTGAATATTTTTTAATGTCTATAATTTATCTAATATTTTACGTCTATATCATACATTACATGGTCTATAATTTTGATAAGAATATATGGTTTTTGTTTTATAGGGTAATCATGATTTTTTTCTCCCTTGAAATAGGTGTTTTGAGAAATGTGGATTAATATGGGGGTGTTACTATTGGGTTTTATAGGATTTTTCAAAGATGAATTTATTATTAGTTAGTTTATATCCATGATTCAGACAATCTAGGGTTATATTTAGACATTATTTTTGTTTTCTTGGTGTTCATGGTTCTGAATTAGAGTTTTTTCCGCAAATAGATATTCATGATGATGGTTTTAGTTGGAGGTTCTAGGTAGTGTACCTTTTCTATGATTATGGGAGGGTTTAAACATTAACATGGTTTGAATGTGTGTTGATCAATTTCCTCATTTTTTGACTGTTAAATATTTGAGGCACTGTAAGCCTTGATGTCGAGATGTTTTATTCCCAACTCATAGTGTGGTTGATTCGGAACATAAATAGTGGTTTTAATTTTAAGTGTTTTTATAGAATTATGTATTTATGAGAAATATGGTTTTCCCTACTTGGTATCTAGATGGTAATTTATTATGGTTTATATAATTTTTTTTATTTTGATATATTCATAGGTTAGTCCACCAAATATTTTTCTTACTGTCTTTGTTTTATAGGTTAAGAAACATAAAAAGAAAATTTTTATGTGGTCTTACTATACCCTTAAAAGAAGTATTTTATTAATAATATCCAAAAAATAGGTTTATAGGAAGTCCTGATCACCTAGGGTGATTAGTGAAAGAAAAAAATTGAAGAGTTAAATTGGATATTCACCTCTGCACCTATCATTATATTATTCATGTTGGGAAATAGGTATGTGATCTATAGTGACATGTACAGATTTGGTCAAAGGTGGGACTATATCTAGAATGATTCAATAGAGGAATATGGATCTCATAATCTTATGAAACATGAGATACATTATCCTACCAATGACTATAATTCAGGACTATTATACTTTCCTTTATGTATTGGATCCATTTATATTTCAATGACTGGTATGTTTTTTATACTATACTGAAAATATTTAAATTCAATTTCCCACAATGGGATTTAAACATCACAAAGAGGTGGATATTAGATTACTTCTACTATTATACCATTAAATTGGAATATAATGAGGGATATACAATGTAATAAAAAACATTTAGTAGTAAATTTTAATCACAAGGTATTTAATTTGTGATTGAGGAATGAAGGTTAATGTATTTATATACTTATATGCATATCGTTATAACTGAGTAGTGTGGGGATATGATATTGGAAAAAATATACATTAGATAATCATTAATAGAGAAAATAAAATAATAGTATATATTAGATAATGATTATAAAATAATTTATGAGATACATCAAGGAGGGGAGAACCTATCATAATTGACAAAGAAATCATATTCAATTTTTCTGATATGCATGAAAAAGTAATTTTCTCGAATAATAACTTAAATTATTATAAAGGTGTCTAATGCTTTTAATTTGGGTTTTCACCTTCATTTAAATTTTTTTTTCATGGGATTAGGTTCTAATTTTGGTTTAATAAGAAGATGTGAGGTGGAGGGGGGTGTTTCAGAGTTAATTATCAACCAACATGTAACGTTTTATCATTCAAATACTATTATGAATAATTCATACAATTCTTATTTTGGATTATAAATGGGCTTATGTCATTGTGAATTTTTTCAAAATAGATCCACATTTATTTAGGATCTAATACATGGTATTTATAAGGCCCTGGCCTTAAACATTACTTAATATTGAGTTATTACAAGATTACACATTGAGGATCTTTTCAGGTTTAGAGTTTTAGAGAATTAGATCATAAATCATGCATTTCATTCCACATTTCAACTAGGTGGTTACAAAAAGTACAATATTAATTTTTCTCATCAAAGGAGACATATTTAAAATAAAACATGGATTATTTCTTGACAATTACTCGATACTATCATCACATCATGTACTTTTCCTCTGACCTGTGAAAAATATTTCAAAAACTTGGGATGAGCATAAAAAGCTTAGTAAGGGATATAAAAGTACGGAATGAAAACATTAGTCCATGTATACATAAGAATTAATGAAATCATACTTTACTCATAAAACATAAGCACTTTATCATACCTCAGGAAATCATAAGATTTATGAATAACTCATAGAAAACATAAGACATAAAGGAAACTTGAGGCATTCATAACATTCTTACGTAGGGAGTAACCCTCATGGTTACATTTGGAATACCCATCACAATATATTCCCTAAATCTCTTCATAGAAACCTTAGCGTTTAACTCCTTTGCGTTACCCAATGCATTGGAGAGCTAATCGGGCTCACCCACACTTAGTTTATCACAGAACCACCCATCTTCATAAATAATGCCCAAGAACCATAACATAATCATATCACATAAAACCTACATAAAAAAAAACATAACATTTCCATATTTCAATCACAAGATATCAATACAACACATTGATATAATAAAAACATTATCAAAACCATTTTCAATACCAAAATAAAAGAAAATTAAAACATGGTATTTATTTTTCATCTAAAAAAAGTTATGGCTTGTAGAGGAAGCTGAAACTCAAATAACGGTCAAGGCGGCAGAGAAGTCATTGTCGCCGCATACGTACGACAAAAAAACATTCCCTTTTGTCATTTAGTAAAATGATTCATATAAAAAAGATTCCTTTTGAATATATGTAAAAGTCAAAGGGGTTTATACACCGTATAAAAGAAAGTTGTGTATAAAACAAAATATGCCTCAACGAAAGGAGATTAAGACGAAGTCCCTTACCTCAGATCTGACTTGACCCGATCGCTCTTTAACCTCCTGAATAATAAACATGAGTTAATTTCTACTTGATTAAGAACCTTTTTCAATTTCATTATTCCTTTTATGTCACTTATTACCATGTCATGAACACTATGTAATTATTTAAGTTAATAATGGTCCTTTTTTGGATCATTGGTACTTGAGTCAAAAATAAACTCTTTATAATTACAAGTTGTTCGTGTGGTAAAATATCCATTATATCCAGAATTATACTCATGATGTAGATATCATATATATCATATATATCTAGTATATACATGCATTTATAATATTACATAACATTTATAGCTAAGAAATGAAATGCACTGTTCATGGAGACGGTAAGCCGTACGTACGCATGAACGCTACTTTAATTTCTATTTCATATTAATGGAATGAAATAATAATGATATAAAGGTATATTATAATTAAAGTATAATATCATATATAATATCATTTACTCCATCCATTATACTTCCCACATATGGCATTAACGAATCAAATCACTTCGAGGGGGCGATAGTCCACACTTCCTAAAATGAAGATATCACGTTTACCCATAATGGAAACCATAAAGGTATGCCATAAATGAAAAACACATAAGCTTAAGGAAAATATAAACATATTATATATCATATATAAATATAGTGACATCGTAATGGCCACATTTGAAGGTGTTAGAAGAATATTAAACAATCATCGTTTCGTGAGGAAGAAATTCACCATCCACGGAAACAGTATGCTATTTAACAATTAGATGTAGGTGTGTGTAAGTGTAGATAGAATAATTATTATAACTACATCCTATTATATTGAAGATACAGGTGTTGTTACAAAAGAAATGAATAAAAAGAGTTTACTGGGGTTGGAGAAGCAAAATAAAACAAAAGAACACAAGTGAAGACATTACCTTTAAGTCGGGTAACTCCTCTTGGTTTGAACCAAAATGGTTTCTTGAAGAGCTTTCTTACTAAGGTAAGGCTTCTAGAAATAATAGAGGGATATGGAGAGATTAAATGAGAAAATCTTGGCCGAGCCAGTGGCTTGAGAAGTGTGTGTAAAGAGGTAGAGGTGGGGGCCTTTTATAAGAGGGAGGAGGGGTACTCTTGGAAAGTCAAGAAATGATACTTTATGTTAAAATGAATTTCGGATTTTAAAGGTCCCAAATTGATATATTTATAGTATGAGGTGATAATGGTTCTAAATATACTCATCTAATAGGTTTTTTCTAAGTTTAAGTCTTAGATTTTATATTATATTTTCATTTTATTTAAATCGTTCATTAATGTGGTAATCGCTGCATCATCATGGTGTCATAAAAAAAATTAATTTATTTAATTTATAAAAATTATAAAAAAATAATATGATATAGTAAATTGTTTTATATTTATAGTGAATATTTATAGTCTAATATATTATTTACACAGACAAAACTAAAAATGTTTTACTTGGGTGATACATTATTTAGTGATATTCTCCTTTCTTTAAAAATAAAATGATAAAGTGTCACTATCACCCAAAAGTTATTCCATGGGGTCCCAAATTTTGGCATAAGGCATCCCATGGTCGGCCATGACAAAACAAGTAGCATTAGGACACATTTTGGGGTCATTTATTATTATTATGATATTATTTTATTATCCTTAACTACCAAATTACTAATTAATCAAGATAATTACCGTCGTTACTATTCATAATATCCAAAAAAAGACTCTTATTTACATAATTTGGACCTTATGATTCCAAATATGGAATCAATTTTACCAAATTCAAAACATAGAAATTTCAATAATTAATTTAAAAATAATTCTTGTTGTCAAAATAAATTGTGGGTTTTTTTGAAACAATATCTATGAAAAGTTTGGCACTTGTTTATGCCCAATTCCAAAGTGAAATTAATTATAATGACCACCATTGAATTATATGGTAAAAATATATTCTAATTAAACTTTAATTAAAATTAAAAATATAATCTAACCATATAATTAAATTAGATGAAAAAGAAGTTTTGATTTAAAATGCAGTATTTTTCACTATTCACTAAAAAAATGAACATTGTCAGAAAAATACCAAAAAATTATCCAAAGTAAATTTCAATGTCCCAATAAAAAATAATAAGTTTATTTTGACAAATAGAGATTATAAAATTTTCATAATTTGTATTTAAAAATGGTTTTCCATCAAAATGCAGTAAAATAATCTTTTAAAAATATTAGTGTATTCCAAGCTTAAGATTGGATTTATTCTCATTTTAAGACTCTAAAACACTATCTAATTCATAAATAGACATAGATAAGAAAATATATTATTCATTACTTACTTGGGATGTTACATCCTTCCCCCTTTTAGAAAATTTCATCCCCACAATTTAATTACTTATCAAATAATTGGGGGTATTTATCCCTCATTGAATTTTCAGATTCCCAGGTTGCCTCTTCAATCATGTGTTTTATCCACAAAACCTTTACTTGATGAATCACTTTATTCCAAAACACTTTCTCTTTGTGGTCAAGAATCTGGACAGGTTTTTCCTCATAAGATAGATTCTCTTCCAACTGAACTACCTTTGGACTCAAAACATGAGATGGATCTGGCATGTACTTCCTTAACATTGAAACATGAAAAACATTGTGTACCTGAGATAAACTCAGAGGTAAAGCCACTCGGTATGAAACTAATCCAACTCTCTCCAGAATTTCATATGGTCTAATGAACCTTGGAATCAGATTTCCTTTCTTACCAAATCACATCACACTTTTCCATGGGGATACTTTGAGAAAAACCTGATCACCTACCTCAAAAGAGAGATCCTTCCCCCTATTGTTCGCATAACTATTATACCTGCTCTGAGCTATTCTCATGTGTCTCTGTATTAGCTGAACTTTTTCTGCCAACTCTTCTACCAATTCTGGTCCCATCAACTTCCTTTCACCCACTTCATCCCAGAAAGCTGGAGTTTGACACCACTTCCCATATAATGCCTCAAATGGTGCCATTTGTATTCTAGAATGAAAAATGTTATTATTAGAAAACTCAAACAAAGAAAGATGTTGGTCCCAAATTCCCTGATAATCCATCAAAAAATCACGTAGCATATCCTCCAAAGTTTGAATCGTTAGTTTTGACTGCCCATCTGATTGGGGATGAAAGGCTGTACTAAAATTTAATTCAGTACCCAACGACCTCTGAAGGCCTTTCCAAAAGTTTGAAGTAATCCTGGGATCACGATAAGATACAATAGAGAGGGGAACTCCATGTAACCTTACTATCTTTTTAAGATACAAACGAGAAAGTTGATCTAGGGAAAACGTTTCTCGTATAGCAAGGAAATGAGCAAATTTAGTCAAGTGATCAACAATAACCCAGATTGCATTATTATCTCAAGGTGTCTTTGGAAATCCCATAACAAAGTCCATGGATATATTCTCCCATTTCCACTCTGGTATTGGTAAAGGCTGAAGCATACCCTTCGGTAACTTTCGCTCTGCTTTAAACTGTTGACAAGTCAAACACTTCACAGTAAAATCAGCAATATCTCTTTTTATTCCATCCCACCAGTAATACTACCGAAGATCTCTATACATCTTTGTACTGCCAGGATGAACTGAAAACGGAGAACTATGAGCTTCACATAACAACTCTTGCTTCAACTGTGAATCACAAGGCACACACAATCTCTTCCCAAATCTCAAAAAACAATCATTATCAATGTTGAATTCAAGCAACTTACCCTTCTGAACCTACTCTACCTTTTTCTACAACTCACTATCTTGCTTCTGTTCTTGCTTAATTCTTTCTGATAGAGAAGATTTCACTGATACCTAAAAAAAATAGAAGAACATCCTGCACCAACAACATCTATGACAAAGTTCATCAAATCCTTAACCAAAGGATCATGTTCCAAACATAACATGGTTAATGAAGCATTAATTTTTTGAAACAAAGCATCATCCACTTTATTTTATTTTCTTGGATGGTAATGAATTGTACAATCATAATCCTTGATTAATTCTTGCCATATCCTCTGTCTCATGTTTAATTATTTCTCAGTGAATATTTATTTTATACTTTTGTGATCAGTATATATTTCACACTTTACACCATAAAAATTATTCCTCCAAATTTTTAAAGCAAAAACAACAGCAGCTCATTCCAAATCATGTGTAGGGTAATTTACATCATGAGTTTTCAACTGGCGTGAAGCATAAACAATTACCTCATCATTCTGCATTAGGACGCAACTGAGTCCTTTCAATGAAGCATCACTGTAGATAACAAACTCACCATTCCTGGAAGGTAGTGCCAAAACTGGATCATTCACTAATCTTCTTTTCAACTCTTGAAAACAATCATTACATTATTTTGTATAGATAAACTTAACACCCTTCTGAGTTAGCTGAGTCATTGGACTAGATAACAGGGAAAAATTTCTAACAAACCTTCGGTAATATCCTGCCAAACCAAGGAAGCTACGAATCATGGTTACATTTGTGGGTCTTGGCCATTCTTCCACAACCTTTGTTTTTGTAGGATCAACAGTTATCCCATATTTAGAAAAAATATGACCAAGGAAAGAAATTTGTTTCAACCAAAACTCACACTTGCTGAATTTCCCATACAATTTTTTTTCTTTTAAGGTTTGAAAAATAACCCTTAAATGAATTTCATGCTCCTCTTTACTTTTAGAAAACACCAAAATATCATCAATGAAAACAACTAAAAACTTATTCAAGAACTTATGGAAAATTCTATTCATAAGGTCCATGAATACCACATGTGCATTGGTTAGCCCAAAAGGCATAACTAAAAATTCATAATGGCCATATCTCGTATGAAATGCAGTCTTAAGAACATCTGCTTCCTTTACCTTCAACTGATGGTACCCCAATCTCAGGTCAATCTTTGAAAAATAATGAGCTCACTAGAGCTGATCAAACAAATCATCGATATGAGGAAAAGGATATTTGTTATTAACAGTGATGTTATTCAAGGCTCTATAATCAATGAAAAGTCTCATTGAACCATCTTTCTTTTTAACAAATAAAACAGGAGCACCCCATGGTGATGTGCTAGGTCGAATGAAACCTTTCTCTAATAAATCTTTCAATTACTCCTTCAACTCTAAAAGTTCAATTTGAGCCATTTGATAAGGGGGTTTTGAAATTGGCTTAGCATCAGGAACTAAGACAACAACAAATACAACTTCCCGATCTGGTATTATTCCAGGAAACTCCTCAGAAAATACATCAGGATACTCATTTACCAATGGAACATCCTTAATGTAAATGGTTTTTTTGTTTTCAACAATATGTGCAAGGTAACATTCATTTCCATCTTTTAAAAGATTCTCAGCCTCTTGATACGTTATCAATAGTAAGGGTTCATTCTTTTCCACAAATTGAAAGTCTTTCTGAAAAGAAAATTCTTTATCTCTACAGTCAATCTTAGCATGGTAAACAGAGAGCCAATCCATACCCAGGATAACATTGAACTCTACTAGAGGGAAAAAAATAAGGTTTGCAAGTAGGTTCTTTCCACGGATAAGGATATGAAGACTCTTACACATTATTTTTTCCTCAAAATTTATCCTAGGTGTTTTTACCACAAGTTCACAAGTCATTTCTTGAGATGAAATTCCCAATTTAATAGAAATGTTTTCAGAGATGAAAGAATGTGTGGACCCCGAATCAAACAACACATTAGCATAATCTGAGAAAACAAACAAAGTACCTGATACGACTTCATTTACTGGCCCAACATCTACTGAAGTAGTTGCAAAGGATTTCACCACTCCCTTTTTCTTGTAGTCTGACTACTTCCCATCATTTGAGCTCTTTGTCGAACACTCGTTTTCATAATGACCCATATCATTGCACTTGAAACATTTCACTAACTATAAATCAAATTTGGTCTTACCATCACCCTGATCTTTTTCAGTGCAATCACGAGCCTTATGTACCATCTTACCACATCGGTAGAACTTTACAGAATTCATAAGACATTCCCTAGCATGCCTTTTACCACATTTATCACAAACAGGAAACTTAGTTTTCTTACCATCATACCTTTTTGAAGAATTCTTCCCTTTCTCCTGCCACCTCGGTCTCTTCTTCTGTTGGTTGTTATAGAATACTTGATCATCGGAAAACTAAATTTCCACCTTCTCATCACATCGAACAAGCTTTTCATAACTTTTTAACTCAGAAGAAGCTAAAGCCCTTCGATATTTTGGCTTTAATCCTGAGTAAAAACGATTGATTTTACTATCAAGTTCTCGGATAAAATTTGGAGCATACCTTGCCAATCGAGTGAACCTCTCTTCATAAGAAGCCACTGAGTCATCCGCTTGCCTCAATTCCAAGAATTGGTTTTCCATCCTAAGTCGAATAGCCTTAGGAAAATACTTCTCAATAAACATACCTTTGAATTCATCCCAGTCGAGAGCATCAATCTCATCAGCGTCCCTAATATTTTTAACCATCGACCACCACTGATCTGCTTCACCCTCCAAACGGTAAATTGAAAGACTAACCTTTTGATTGTCTGAACACCCCATGAAACTGAAAATCTTCTCCAGTGCTTTAATCCACCCTTCAGCTATCACAGGGTTAGATGATCCTCTGAATGATAGGGGATGTTGCCTCATAAAATTTTCCACCACTGACATGTTCCTCTGCGGTTGATCTGGCTGATCTCATGCATGGATACCACCAGCATTTATCGCTTGAGTCAACTGCACCATTACTGTAACAAACTGTTCATTTCCAATTCCGACCATCTCAGGATGCTGATTCGGAAGTTCATTTCCTTATGTATGCCTTCCTAGCACTGCTTCCCTATTTCCTCTGCAGAAAACCATTCTGAACAAACATGTCTTAGATGAAGCAACATGGTAATCTTCAAATGCTATATCATTTCAACTTGAACGTAAAAAAATATTTTTGGATAATCATTTAACAGAATTATAACTCCTAAAGTTATCTAAACCGACCACTGATACCAACTATAATGCCCCAAACTTAAACATTACTTAATCTTGTGTTATTACAAGATTACACATTGAAGATCTTTTCAAGTTTAGAGTTTTAGAGAATTAGATCATAAATCCTTCATTTCATTCCACATTTCAACTAAGTGGTTACAAAAAGGACAGTATTCATTTTTCTCATCAAAGGAGACATATTTAAAATATAACATGGATTCTTTCTTGAAACTTCCTTGACACTATCACCACATCATGTACTTTTCCCTTGACCTGTGAAAAACATTTCAAAAACTTGGGATGAGCATAAAAAGCTCAGTAAGGGATATAAAAGTATAGAATGAAAACATTAGTCCATGTATATATAATAATTGATGAAATCATACTTTACTCATAAAACATAACCACTTTATCATACCTCATGAAATCATTAGATTCATGAATAACTCAAAGAAAACATAAGACATAAAGGTAACTTGAGGCATTCATAACATTCTTATGTAGGGAGTAACCCTCATGGTTATGTTTGGAATACCCATCATAGTATATTCATTAAATATCTTTGGAGAAACCTTAGAGTTTAACTCCTTTGCATTACCCAATGCATTGTAGAGCTATATCAAGCTCACCCTCCCTTATTTTATCAAGTAACCACCGGTCTTCATAAACAATTCCCAAGAACCATAACATAATCATATCACAAAAAACATGCATAAAGGAAACATAAAATTTCCACATTTCATTCACAAGATATCAATACAACAAATTTATATAATAAAAACATTATGAAAAACATTTTCAATACCAAAATAAAATAAAAGTAAAACATGGTATTTATTTTTCATCTAAAAAATGTTATGGCTTGTAGAGGAAGCCAAAACTCAAATAATAGTCACGATGGTGGAGAAGTCGTTGTCGCCGCATACGTATGACAAAAAAACATTCCCTTTTGTCGTTTAGTAAACCAAATTGTATAAAAAATATTACTTTTTAATAGATGTAAAATTCAAAGGGGTTTACACACCATATAAAAGAAAGTTGTGTATAAAACAAAATATGCCTCAACGAAAGGAGATTGAGACGAAGTCCCTTACCTCGGATATGACTTGAATCGATCGTTCTTTAACCTCCTGAATAATAAACATGAGTTAATTTATACTTTCTTAAGAACCATTTTCAAGTTCATTATTCCTTTTATATCAATTATTACCATGTCATGAACACTATGTAATTATTTAAGTTAATAATGGTCGTTTTGTCGATCATTGGTACTTGAGTCAAAAATAAACTCTTTATAATTACAAGTTGTTCATGTGGTAAAATATACATTATATCCAGAATTATACTCATGATGTAGATATCATATATATCATATATATCCAGTATATAAATTCATTTATAATATTACATAACATTTAGAGGTAAGAAATAAAATGCACCGTTCATGGAGACGGTAAGCCGTACGTACGCATGAACACTACTTTCATTTCTATTTTGTATCTAATGGAATGAAATCATAATGATATAAAGTTATATTATAATTCTAGTATAATATCATATATAATATCATTAAATTCATTCTTTATACATCCCACATATGGCATTAACGAATCAAATCACTTTGAGGGGGCGGTAGTCCACACTTCCTAAAATAAAGATATCGCATTTACCCATAATGGAAACCATAAAGGTATGACATAAATGAAAAATTCATAAGCTTAAGAAAAACATAAGCATATTATATATCATATATAAATTTAGTGACATCTCAATGGCCACCTTTGAAGGTGTTAGAATAATATTGAACAATCATTGTTTCGTGAGGCAGAAATTCACCATCCACATAAACAGTATGCTCTTTAACCATTAGATGTAGGCGTGTGTAAGTGTAGCTCGAATAATTCTTATAAAAACATCCTATTATATTGAAGATACTGGTGTTGTTACAAAAGAAATGAATAAAAATAGAATAGGGGGTTGGAGAAGAAAAATAAAACAAAAGAACAGAAGTGAAGACATTACCTTTAAATCGGGTAACTCCTCTTCGTTTGAACCAAAATGGTTTCTTTAAGAGCTTTATGCCTAATGTAAGGCTTCAAGGATTAATAGAGAGATGTGGAGAGATTAAATGAGCAGATCTTGTCCGAGCCAATGTCTTGAGAAGTGTGTGTAAAGAGGTAGAGGTGGGGGTCTTTTATAGGAGGGAGGAGGGGCACTCTTGGAAAGTCAAGAAATGTTACTTTATTTTAAAATTAGTTTCAGATTTTAAAGGTCCCACATTGATATATTTCATGGATAAGGTGATAAGGGTTTGAAATATACTCATCCAAATGGTTTTTTCCAAGTGTAAGTCTTAGATTTTACATTATATTTTCATTTTATTGAAATCGTTCATTAATGAGGTAATCGCTGTGTCATCATGGTGTTATAAAAAAAGTTAATTAATTTAATTTCTAAAAATTATAAAAAAATACTATGATGTAGGAAATATTTTTATCTTTCTAATGAATATTTATAGTCTAAGAGATAATTTACATATACAACACTAAAAATGTTTTACTCAGGTGATACATTCTTTAGCGATATTCTCCTTTCTTTAAAAATAAAATGATAAAGTGTCACTTTCACCCAAAAGTGATTCCATGGGGTCCCAATGTTTGGAACAAGGCATACCATGGTCGGAAATGACATAACCATTAGCATTAGAACACATTTTAGTGTAATTTTTTATTATTATGATATTATTTTATTATCCTTAACAACCCGATTACTAATTAATCAAGATAATTAAAGATAATTACCGTCGTTACTATTCATAATGTCCAAAAACAAAAGAATCTTAATTAAATAATTTGTACCTTATGATTCAAAATATGTAATCCATTTTAACAAATTCCAAACATAGAAATTGCAATAATTAATTTAAAAATAATTCCCGTTGTCAAAACAAATAGCGGGTTTTTTTTGAAACAATATCTATGAAAAGTTAGGCACTTGTTTTTGCCCAATTACGAAGTGAAATTAATTATAATGACCAACATTGGATTAAATGGTAAAAATATATTCTAATTACACTTTAAGTCCAATAAAAAGATAATCTATCCATATAATTAAATTAGATGAAAAAGCAGTTTTGATGAAAAATGCAGTATTTTTCACTATTCTTTAAAAATGAACATTGTCAGAAAAATACCAAAAATTTATCCAAAGTATATTTCAATGTCCCAATCATAAATAATAAGTTTATTTTTACAAATAGAGCTTATAAAATTATCAAAAGTTTTATTTAAAACTGGTTTTCCATCAAAATGCAGTAAACACAATCTTTTAAAAATGTTAGTGTATTCCAAGATTAAGATTGTATTTATTCTCATTTTAAGCCTCTAAAACACTATCTAATTCATAAATAGACATATATAATAATATAAATTATTCATTAATTACTTGGTATGTTACATTATTGGTGATAATTAATATCAAACTAAGGATTCTCACTCTTTGAGCAATTTAAGAGACTCAGTGAGTGAGAGAGTTGTGAAAATTATATGAATAGAAGATTGTGATATTTAATAAGGTATAAATGATAAATATTTGTAACAAATATTTTAAATTTATATATTTGTTATAGTATCAATAGTTTCATACACTAAGTAATCAGGTGATATAGAGTGAAAAATATATACCACAAATTAATTTATAGGTGATACATACTATCAAGATACTATAAGACAAGATTCTATTGTGTATTAATTATTATGTGGGTACATGGGGAGACAACATGGAATTAGGGGATTTTATCACTGATAGTTTTTTTGAGAACAGGTTCCCTAGACTCAACTCACACCTGTAATATTTCTATTAGAATTATTTTATAAAATTTGAAATCTACAAGCAATTTTTTTAATATGATAGAATTATCATTTATGAATGTATTATGTAAGGTAATTTCTTTATATTATATATAGTTTTAAATGATTATAGTAGTACATAGTTATAATGAGAACCTAATGATACTATGATAACAACAATAAATAATTTCTTATGGTTAGATACATCAATATATAATATCTCATTGAATGGTGTTATAGGTTAATAAGTATTGATAGATATTCTCATGATGTTTTTAATAATTAATATGAAGTATAAGATAACATGAGGACCTCCCTTTTAATACGAACAACACATTTTATGTGTTATTGGAGGTTCTTATCTATAATAATTTGTATTATTCTAATTACCTGAGATTGTTATTAATGTGAACCACTAATAAAATACTTTAATTCACAATTAAAACATTGCAATTTTTTGTTTATTATGAGGAATCTCTCATCAAAAACACAATTAATGGAATGAAATTAATTTAATTATCAAGAAATTATTTTCAACTTTATTGTAATGGAAGAAGATATCTATGTAACATTTAAGGATGATCACCATATGAATGCACTCTTCTTATTGATATATATGATGAAAAAGAGATTATATTATATAGTGAATGTTTATAAGAAAATTAAATAGTGTTTTAAATTATCCTTGGCTATTTGGTATCTATAGTATGGTGTTATATACCACTATTTATCAATGATTTGGATTCATTAAAATTATATTAAGGTTTTGGAGAGTCACATACATTGTTAATCCAGTATCTTTAATAATTCATATGAATTATATTTTAGAATGAACTATGCCCCATGACTGTTAGATAGTAATTGTCCAAATACGATTGATCTAATGTAAATAATTAAATAAATTTATAAGTTATTTAAGGTTATAGGACTTTGAATTGAACTTTTATCTCAAGGAATTAAGAATTTATTTATGTTTAAATAAGTGAATAAATGAAATTATTTTTTAAATGAACATGACTAGTTTTTGGTTTGATGAATAATTACATGACGATTTTAGTGGAGTATGTGGATTGATTTTACTCATGAGACTTACCAATTTTTTGTTATTATATGATGAAATATTCTTGGAAAATATGATAAAAATATTACAAGATTATGTATGGTCCATTTTAAGAGGTTATATTTCTAAAAAAAATTAAGAGAAATTTTTGAATCTTTAACCAGGTATAAAAACAAATTTGTAACCCAAAAATTTTCATAATTACTATTGGCATGAATTTAGAGCCCTCCCCTTTATATTAGGAATTTTTATACAGTTAAAATGATTAATATAATACATATAGATTCGTTATTATTTCCCTAACAACATTCAATATGTTTTAGTGAACATATATGTTTCATAAATCACTCCAACCCATCATTCTAGAATATAAAGATTTTAGATTTAAGACATATAAATTTAAAAGGATGTGTGGATGGTTATTGGGAACCTCATTTGGAGACTTTGAGCTATAATGTTCCAATTGAGATCAATGTACAAATAGAGTAAATGAATGACCATATTATCATCCAATTTTATTTTCATTATGTATATATATATTTTTCTATGTGACCCTTTTTAAGATCTAGGAGATGATGTATAGATATTTTGTTATGAAATAGATACAGTGAAAAAATTAAAATAATCCAATAACATTAATATATTATGATTGAGTTACTTCAACTATTAGTTTCTGAACATCGATTCAGATAAAAATATTAGTGTCTTTGAATAAGAGACAATGTTATTTTTTTTGGAATGAATAGATGTCAGATAAGACTGATTAATGAGAAAAAATTTACTATAGGAAATTAATAAATTTGTTCGGAAAATATAATTAAAATTTGGACTTATCACCACATAAGAAAACTTCAAATTTAAATCTTCAGTCGTAAATAGTAGAGTTTAGAATCATACAACATATTTTTATATAGGTGTCACCTCAAAAATTAAATCATTTCCCTAGGATATAAAAAAATTTGGTTCTTTATTTTTGACATAATTAATGATAGTTGGAAAATTATATATTTATCATATATCATGGATTAATCTTTACCTCTATAAAATATACATATCTTATTTTATATTTCTCATCTAATAAAATATGATCCATAATAATGGAATGTTACTTATTATAATATCATGCAGGTAGATTTGGACGTTTAATTTACCAAGTTCAATGTATATTTTTTATCACCAATAGAGGGTTTTTTAGGAGAAATTTATACCCCTCAGTAGATTAGTATGAAAATATATATACAATCAAAAATATTCTTAAGAGAGTTAATTAGATATTAGGTCCTTATATATAGAGTTGTTTAATGTGGATTAATCTAGATTATATTTAAATAAAAAAACTAAATGGTGATGGTATTATATATAAAACCATTAATGGTTGTGTATTTACATTTAAATGAAAGATTTATATTTATTAATTTTAAACTGAATGTGGTTATTAAGGAGGTAGTGGTAATAAAACCTAATATTAGTCGTAATTCTTATTTTGTGGGCCATAATATTTTCCTAATAGAATTACTATAGGGAATCAATGAGTATCTATTTACTGATTAAGTGTCATAAGAATTTCATTCAAGCACTTGGATTTTTTTGGGTGGCTATAAAAACTTTAATGGTATCCCTAAAAAAATTTAATTGTGAAATTTAAATCATTTCATGCCTACTTTCAAAAAAATAATCTAAAATTTCATTACCTTTAATCCCACATTACACATGTAATTATATTTATTTATTTATTACCTTTTGATCATCATTTTTCATATATGTATCATAATTATCACAATAAAATTATAGAATTTCAATTATTTTGGAATCATGAATGTCAATTGAAGGAAAGATTAAATTTTTTTCTTAAAAAATATTTAACTATAATGTCTTATTAGTGAAACTATTATTTTCATTTAATTTTATTAGTTTCAGTGAAATTTTTGTATTAGAATTGATTTAGGTGGTAATATTTATAAATATACATGATATAATTATAATTGATTGGTAAAAAGAAAACATTTTTTTCACGATTATTAGTGTTAGTTGGTCTGATAAGGTGGGAACCCGGTGAAGAAGACCTAATGGGAACAGAATACATAATTAAATGAAAAAAAAATATTGAAAAAATATTATGTAAATAAATATTGAAGTCCACAAAAGGAAAAATTATCTTTACAATGAAACATGAAATTTTCAATTGTTAAATGTAGGGAATAAAGGGATAGATGAATTCATAAGTTTTATTCCCTAATAAATAAATAGGGATTTATAATTATTCATAGTAGTTTATATTATAATGATTTATGAACAACATTTATGGCTACATTGTCAAGAAATTTTTATAGTGGTATTTATCTAAGTTACATGTTTATTATTATATAATGATAATATATTTCATTGTTTTTTATACAATGTGATTAAGATTTTATTTCATAATATATATATATATCAAATTAATGAGAGAAATGGTTAATGGACATATGAATGTGGTGGTTATGGATTATAATTATGGAAATGGGTCATAAAAAATATTGATATAAATATGTTTTGGAATGTTATTTCATACATTATTCCTTCTTTTCATTGAGATTATTAATATAGTTACTTTTAATTTTTCCCTTTGGGTAGGGATAAAATTTATCTCATGGTGATTTTAAAATTTATTCCGTATTTTTTTCCTCGTTTCTATATAAAATGACTCAAGTGGGTGGTGAATTAATTTCTAAAATAACTAGATTTTAATAAAAACTAATAAAAATTATGTTATTTTACATTGGATTTATTAAATCAAGGATCATCACTATTGAGTGAAATGAACTTACAATTAATATTTACAAGTACAAGATATTTTAACCAAAATCATTAATAACAAGACCACCTAAGGTCTTCATCATTCATTTTATAAAAGATTTATTACCATAGAAAGAAATAAAAATATGAAATATAAATAACATATTGTAGAACATAATTATGTAGGCTCATAATTCATAGAATATATAATCAATGAATATTCTTCTAAAAAGTAAGAAAATATCCTAAATCAAAAACAATTTCAACACAAGATTATTTTAATAGAAACAATAGAATAATATTCAAAAATATTCTTATTTTCATTATTAGTCTTCAAATGATTTATCATGGATGAATCCTAGTTTTTATAAAACATTAACAATTTGGTACTGTTCATCTCTAAATTACATTTAAAAATATAATATCACTTAATTTTTATTTTTAAAATCAATGAAATTGCAATAATAATTTTCATTAAATCCCATAATCAATTATCCATAACATTCCAAAAAATTATCTCATAGTACCTCACTATGAATCTCTTAAATAAAATATATAAATTATAATAAATATCTCAACATTATAGAAAGTGAAATATTATTCATCAAATGGTCTTATTTTATATTCAAAATTCATAGAAATTAAGTCACATTAGGAGTTCCACGTTTGATTAAATCAATGTTGCATACAAATGAAAGAAAAAATTTATGCTCTATGTAAGAAAGAGTATTTGTATGTCATATACACAATTGAAAATATAACTTGGGTAAGTAGAATCATATATCACAATACATTAAACTAACACATTAATTTTATTCACATGAATCACCTCGCCATAATGATATTTTATAAATCAGACATCCAATACCCACCAATTATATAAGAATGAGATAAAATTAATTTTAATTACATATCATTGGAAATTAAAATTTTAAATTAAATCAATAGTGTATAAAACTCACCTAAGTGTGAAAAATTAAAATGTTAGATTAAATTTAGCTTCTCCAAAAATATTATAACTATTTAACAACATAAAAAAATTATTCTACTTAAAATAATTCATCTAAAATATATATGATAAATTCATAAATATTAATCATTAATAAATGTTTAAGATAATTTAATATAATCTACCCTGATCAATGTAAATAATTTGTAATAAATTCATTGTGATCTTATTAGCATAAAATATAATATGTTTTTAATTAAATAGTGGACCAAAACCTATCCAACAACTCTATAGAAAATTCTTTCTTACTATGGTTACATGAAATTGTTCTCATTTTGATATGTCTATAAAGGTGATATATTTGATTATATTAAAAGTTTCTATCTAGTGTCTCTTTGAATATATTCCCCTGACTATGAATCTATTACATATCACTAGAAATAGGTAATGGGGCACCATTTTTATGTTTGATAAGATCACAAGGATCAGCGTCTGTTGTGATTGGTATATTTAATAAAGGAAAATTTTCTCAGATTATTATATTGTTAATGACTTATGTGTGTTATTTTTGTAAATATATTCATACACAAAATGAAGCAGAAATAAACATCCAACATTTTATCAATGTATATGTTTGTAGAATTATGGTTATTGGGAAATGAACTTGAAGGAACCTCATGAGAATGATTTTGAATAAAATCATTTAGAATTTCCACCATTTTCATTTCATCAAATCCTCAGGACAACACTTATATAACTGGGTAATATATAAGAAAATCACTGTATAAAATAAACATACACATAGAAATTGTAGAATCAAATGAAAATAAGATGCACACACAAGAATTATGTGGTTATGATAACAGTCCTATGACCATGGATTACCAATGCAGTCAATAATATAAAATAAATCACATGAGATTTAAAAAACACAATAACTCTCACTACACCAACTTAGTTGAAGTCACATTCTGGAGACTTCTAATCAACTATTTAGATTATATACATAGTTTTTTCAACCACATATTTATAAAGAACCTATCAAAATAAACAAGGTCATTCACCCTCCAAGATTCATGGTTGTACTTTTGTTGAATGAGGTAATATTATAAAAAATGGCACACCTTTATATAGATATCTAAAAATAGATGAACATGTTTTCTGTCAATGTAAAAAATCAAAATTTTGATACATTCAGAAAATCATTTGAACAACATAAACTATCTAGAATCCTTTTGAAAATGGTATATCCAAAACCAATATCATAAAACTCATTCTAAAAAATATTCTTCTATAAAAAATTCATTTAGAAAGATCATTATATAAAAATAAAGATACATTAAAAACCCAAAAATCTCATAATTTAAGACTTATGATTGGATTATGAAATCCTTTTTATTAATCAAATTTTATCTCCTTTAGTTTATAAATTATTATCCATGTTATTTCATTGACCATTTTACAACTAAGGTGGACTACATTCTAGCTATTTTTTGGACTTATTCCTTCTTGGAAATTTTCATAGGATTTTGTTTCTAGCTAACATACAATGTTCTAAACCATTATCATTCAATAACATCTGATTTATATAAAATTTGATGTAGATTTTTCCTATCCTTGTTTGAAAATTGGATATATATAAATATATATATATATGTAAAGGTAATTGAAACTACTACTATCACAAAGAAAACATTTTTCTTTTAATTCATTTAAATGTTCCTTTCGCAATCATATCATCTAGACAAAAGACATTCTTTCTTCCTTAATAACAACATATTTTAATTTTTTTGATATGGTAACTTCATGAAACCATCGATATGTCTGACTGCTAACTATTCTCTTTAAAGTGAACAAAAATCACATCTTTCACTTATGATAATTGATGTATCCATTAAAATATTCAGCTAAAAAACATATAAACTAATTACAATCAATGAAGTATAAATTTTAATCTATTGAACCATTCAAACATTAAATGACCGATTTCACATCCTCCCATAGCCACCTTTAATGATTTTTTTATGAAATTATTCACAAATTCCACTAGAAAGGAAATGTTAGGTCATTACATGATTACTACATAAAAAAAATATATGAAAGCTAAGGAAAACATAAATTTTTTATGTTATGGAGGTCTTCTTCTTATGATGTCTCATGTTTATTTGAAAGTTTTTATTTAGTAGGAGTTTTAGTTGGGATATGTTTATTTTTTTTTCATTTTGAATATTTCAATGAACATTAAAATTTATTCTATATAGGATAATAATAATATTTTAGACTTCACATCCCTTACAAATTTAATCCTTATGATTTTCGTGGAATGTACAATTGAAAGAACCCAATTCTTCTTTTGAGGTATTGATATTTCCTTTTCTGATTGTACTTATGAAAATGAAACTGCATGTCTTGATCTTTATTTTTCTGATTGTACTTATGACTGGGAACTATATGTCTTGTACTTATAGGTACACACCATGTTTAGAAGTCAATATTCCATGTAATCCCGATACACGACCATGGAAAGGTCAGGGCAAAAAACCGTACGAACACAGCATGTAATCTCAAGTACACTCAGTGTAATTTTTTAATGATTAAATCGGGCAGTAGAATTTTTTTCATCATATGGAGAAAAGGATTTCCCTAGGTCATGAAAAGAAGTGCCGAGATCCATTTTCCATCTTGATTGATCATCTAAACCCTAATTCCTTCATCATAGGTTACGTCTGAACCCGATTGGTGAGTTATCAATTTAACTTGAGCCTTTCATCCTAATTTCTTTTCTCAATCAAGTTATTTAATGTTGAGCGTTCATCATTGTTTTGTAGATCTAATCCGTTCCAGGTTGACTCAAAGTCCAACGCTGGATGAGTAGAGTCATATAACAATGAGGTAGGTTGTCTTGTGCCTTTCATGAATTTTCATGTTGTTCATATGGGCCGAGGTGCCACATGCCCCAATTTTATGTGTCACTTTAAATGGAATTAACACATGTTATCAAATAATGTCGGTTATTTATTGGATTAATTTAACTAAAACATGTTTGAGATCATTTGACTGGATTAATCCCCCATGTGGTTGTGTTATCCCTTAGATGACTGATGTTTATCTATTTGTACTAGGATGCATATGAACATGACTTTGATTTCCTTTTTGGGTTAAATAAAATGGATGCAGTTAACTGAATGTTTTACCCATGTGAGTTATTATGTTGTTAACCATATAATAGTGTAAATTTCATGTGTTGTCTTTATGATAAAATTCTTATTCACCAGGCTTCGCCCTGATACATGCTGAAATGCTTATACATTGTTTTTTGACCTTGGAACATTCTGAAATGCTTATACACCATGTTTTGACCCTGATTGATTTATAAAATTATTACATTGTTGGTTTTGATCCAGTTTGGTGTTATGTTATACCATGGTTATATTGTTTGGGTTAAACATACCAGGAGTGATACTTTTTCCCCACTAGGATGTCATGATCAGACTTAGTTGAAAATTGATTAATGAAATCAAATGACTATTAATGCTTCTGCCATTCCAAAATAGAAGCTTGTATCCAGTCTTCACCCATACATGATTGCATTGTCTTTTGAGACATCTCTTGTGCTTACTTTTGAGTACCTACTATTTATTGTTTTCACTATTGTACACTGACTATTATATATATATATATATATTCACTGATTGATTGGCACAAATATTTGGTGGTTTCCTAATGGGATTTAGTCTCACACCCTATTTGGGTCATGCTTTATGCCCAAAGAGATTATATTATTGCTGGTGTTGATCATGGAAAGTTCCCTTCAATTATTACTTGACTTGCTATTTAAGAGAAGGAGAGAATCAGATAAAGTTTTGGCTTGTGATGATTCTTATATTATTTTGTTTCTATTTTTCTTTGGAGACATATATTGTATATTAATATAATATACTTGTTTGGTGCTTTCCTAGAACATGTGACATGCTGCATAATCTTTTCTATTTAATAATTCTTGGTTATTTTTCTTATCATGTTTCTACTATTTATTTCAGTTGTATGTTGTTTACTACTTATTCTATTGTATATTATTATTCTTCTATTTTACACTCTTAAAATGAGGGC
Source organism: Viscum album (assembly GCA_963277665.1). NCBI lineage: Eukaryota > Viridiplantae > Streptophyta > Magnoliopsida > Santalales > Viscaceae > Viscum > Viscum album. The sequence continues at coordinate 410,148,767 of OY728156.1, forward strand.
ATAGTTTCCACAATATCACACCTTATGACATTTATACCAGTATACGACCTTTGGAGTTTTGGGAAATGCGTTTCAGGTCGTGTGTCCAACCAGGTACGGGGCACCAGTTGAGTGGCACCTGGATCCGGGACGTTATAAAGTGGTATAAAAGGAGTTTTCTTTTCTAGTTTGTCTTACTGTTTGGCCACATTATAAGGGTATTGGAATGAAATAGTGTTTTTTAATTAGTTGTGCTTGAGAGTATCTACCACATGTATAGGTAAAATCCAAATTACCTCAAATTAAATTTTATTTTTTGGATTTAAAGCTATTATAGTTTATTCGATTTCACTATTGAGTGACACACTTTTTTTGTTCTGTTATTATTTATATAATTGTGGTTATATTTTTCTAAAACCCGATGATATGATGGTATGCTATCCCGTGAATCATATAAGAAATTGTTAGAAATATCATTCCATGAATTCTTTCCATTCCATTAAGGAGCATTAATGATTGAATGTTGTTGTGATATATGTTGTTCTAGATCTACATGCTGTTGTGATAGGTAATGTGATACATATGCCTAATGTTACGATAGGTATATTAATACATGTTAGGGTTGAATTTTATGGATGCCAAACTTTGGTCCCTAATGAGTATAGGACCTCTTTGATCGGAATTTGGTGGATCATGTTTTGTCCATTGGATATAGTTTTGTTGTTATGTGTCAAATATGGATGCCATGATTTGATTCATTGGGTGTATAGGCCCCCATAGATCAGAATTTGCACATCGTTGCTTTATTTTGCAAACAAAAGGGGTTATGAGGATGTTTCTGAGGCTAACTGTCCAGAAACCTAGAAAACACGACATGTGATGCTATGAACACATGCCATGTGTTCTTATGTTTGGAAAGAGAGAACTTTTCTTAATTACACACTATGTACTTGAAGTACATTCCATGTGGTGGGTGAACATGTGTCTGACCATGTGAGAGAGAACACGGGATGTTGGGTTTTGGGTAGAACACTCCGCGTATCATAGGCACACTTTATGTAGTTTTATTTAGGAATAACCCATTTGAGTATATCTATATAGAAGTACCTAGCCCATATGGGAAACATGAGTACATGTCGTGTGTTAATATGACACACCGTGTACCTAGGATGTTTACAAAACCAAGGTATGGAAACTTACAAGCACACGTGGGAGTTTAAGGGGATACACCGTGTTTAAATTCTACATTATGTGTACCTATCTTTTATAAAATATTGAGAATTTTCTTCTCCTGTTTAGTTATTTTACCCTTAAACTACGTACCTTGATGAATAAGGATGTATTGAGGAGTTTGTGCTAGATCTTGTAGATCAATTCCACCACGACGACCTCTAGTAGTATTCTATTTGGGTGGCGATGAGTATATCTGAAGGGTGGTAGGCCTTGGGATACCAATAGATCATCTAGTCATTCCATCTAAGGCACCACTGATTTTTCAGACACTGTTGATGATGCTGAGTTTCATGAAATGATTTCACGCATTATGCAAACTCTTCAGGGAGCACTGCTTCCTACCACTTATATGGCTGAGCTTACTAGAGTGTTCCAACTGCAACATCCTCCCATATTTTCTAGGGATAGGGGATTGCAGCCTATAAAGTCATGGATTGAGTTCATGTTATCTATATTTGAGTATCTGGAGACACCAACTGAGCATAGGGTCAAGCTAGTGACTTATATACTAAGTGATTCAGCTAAGGGAAGGTGTGATGTGGTTAATTAGATGGGGAATCGTCTAGATATACCTTGGGAAGACTTCCAGAGAGTCTTCTATGACTATTTATAGCCTGTGACATTGAGGTCTGACAAATCCCATGAGTTTATACATCAAGATCATGGTGATCTATTAGTTATGGATTAATCATCTCGTTTTACCAAGGTCCAACAATTCCGACCTGTTCTGATGGGTGACAATCATTCACAGGCTAGGCGATTCAAGGATGGTCTTTAGTATGACATCTGATCGTAGGTGAATATCTTTCAACTAACTACTATATATGAAATAGTGAACTATCCACTGATTACCAAGAAAAATCAGAGGGATTATAGAGGTACGAGTTAGGGTGATTCGATGCAGAGCTCTGGTGTTGTCTAAATAGGTAGCATAAAGCATCATCTGGATCTTACTTGTGGTGAACCTAGTACTCATAACGTTTCTTCAGGTAGACAGGTGAGGTGCTACTAGTGTGGAAATGTTGTTCACATGAAACCTTATTTCCCTGATAGACCCAATTGAGTGTTGATATTTCTTCAAGATGGGGCATCTATAGTGCTTCTGTAGGATGTTTCCACCGACAGCCTATGAGAGAGTATTAGAACAAACTCCATGTTCGGGAGCAGGGACAAAAACATCTCAGTAGTTGGGGAATTAAAATACATAAGGCCATTCAATTTGAGGTCGTGATCATGGCCATGGTAGCTAGACCCCAGGTTTTCAAAGACAGTAGAGCGAATCAGCTCAGGGTAGCCAGGCTATGTCACAAGGTCGCGATACAGGCAATACTTTTGCAGTGTATCAGACCTAGAAGAAGCAGGATCCCGGACCTTCTACTGTTATAGGTACTATTATAGTGGATTTTGTTTTAGGTTTTACACTATTTGATAGAGGAGATTCACATAGTTTCATATATGTTCATGTTGTGAATATCTGTGGGCTATATGTTTTCACTTCTAATAAAGTTATGAAACTAGAAACTCTGTCAGGGATTAGAACTCCAGGTGTGTGATAGTGCAAGGAGTGCCCCTTGAAATTAGTGGGTGTCACTTCATTTGGGATCTCTATGTCTTAGAGATGGAAGTATTTGAAGTCATACATGGAATGGACTGATTAGTCTCCTTTTATGCTTTTTTTTATTCTTATAACCTAGGGTAGGTTTACTTCACCAGAGGAAAGATCATTTCTACACAAGGGTGAATGGGATATCCAAGCGAGATGAGCTAGACCTGAGCATCATGGGTTGAGTGGGATGACATCAAATATTTATAGTTTATATATTGTTGAATAGGGGAAACTTAAGATGGATTTCCCTCCTATTGTTGATCATTTTAGGGATGTCTTTGCAGACAACTTTTCAGGATTACCTCTGGTAAGAGAGGTTGAGTTCTTTATCGAGCTTGTATTAGGAGAAGCAATAGTATCCATTCCTCCTTATTGGATATCTACGATAGAGTTGTAAGATCTCAAGAGGAGGCTATAGGATTTGGAGGTAAAGGGGATTATCTAACCCAATACTTATTTATGGGTTTCACCCATCTATTTGGTAAAATAGTAGGATGGTAGCCTCAGGCTATGCGTGGATTATAAGAAGTTGAACCTGTTAATGGTAAATAACTGGTATCCTCTTCCATGAATAGATAATCTTTTTGATTATCTCCAAGGAGATCTGGTATTTTCTATGACTGATATGAGATCTGGTTATCATCAAGTGAATGTTAGATCATCAGACATACCTTGTACAACTTTTTGAAGCAGATATGGTCGATACATGTATGTGGATATGCTATTCGGTCTCACGAAAGCTCTAGCTGTCTTCATGGCACTGAAGTATCGATTGTTCCATCCCTATCTTGATTCTTTTGTTGTGATTTTCATGGATTATATCTTGGTATATTCTCATAATCAACATGACCATGACACACATCTCATGATCATTTTGATTGTGTTAATATCGCACTGGTTATCTGATATGTTCTAAAAGTGTCACTTTTGGATAGATCAAATTCACTTCCTGGGTCACATCATCTCAGAGACATGAGTATCAGTGGACCCAGATAAGGTGGGAGAATTGGTTACCTAGGAGAATCCGAAGAATATATTTGAGGTGCATAGTTTTGTAGGGATGGATGGTTACAAAAAGCATTTCATACAGGACTTATCATACTTATCCGCACTATTGATAGGCTTGAAAATGAATGGTGTGAAGTACGTGTGGTCATATTCTTGAGAGAAAGCCTTTTAGGATTTGAAATGAAGATTAACATCAGCATCAATACTGATTTTTTAAGAGTTGGGGAGGAGTTATACTTTTTACTATGATGCATCAGGTATCAGGCTGGGATTAGTGCTTATATGGGGGGATTGAGTCATTGTGTACGTTTCATGGTAATTGATCACATTTGAGAGGAACTATGCGATACATGATTTTGATTTAGCTACAGTTTTTCACGACTTACGTTGTTGGGGACCTTACGTGTTGGGGGAGTGTTTTGTGTTGTACACATATCAAATAAGTCTTAAGTACATATTTACTCTGTGTGATATGAATTTGAGGTAGTGAAGGTGGTGGTAATACCTTTATTATTTTGACTTTAAGATTTTCTAAATGCCTAGTAAAGGCAATGAAATGGCCAATGAAATGAGAATGATTACTTAGATATAGGCAGTGGAGAAGTCCAGTAGCAAGTGGTAGCTGATTGCGTTGGTCCCTGAGATGCATATGGAGGTTTATTACAGGAAGGGGCATAGTTTTCTTACATCCTTAGCTGTTACCTATACCTTATTAGACAGAGTCAAGATGAGGAAGCTACCAGATTCTGAAGGCCTAGTTCTATGAGAGACTATGTCAGGAGTGGACCATCCTTCTAGTTGGACCATAGGCAAGGATGACGTCCTGTGGATACATGGTTGCGTATGATTGTCATCAGACATGAGTGAGGAGATAATGCAGGATTTTGATGCTGTAATTTACTAAGTTCATCCTGGTTTCACCAAGATGTATTGTGATTTACATCATCATTACTAGTGGACATGCATGAAGGGATATATAACTGGTTTTTTCATGAGATGTTCCACCTATCAGTAGGTCAAGGTGAAGAACCAAAGACCAGCTGGACTTTTATAGTAGCTACCCATTATAGAGTGGAAATGGAATAAAGTTGCGATGGATTTCATGATGGGTTTACAAAGTTCACCTTGAGGTAATGATGTAGTATGGATTTTGGTTGACAAATTTATAAGGATTCTCATTTCCTACCGATCAAGGAAACCTTAGAAGTTGATGAGATTTAGAGGTTGTACATCTGGGAGATTGTATAACTACATGGGGTTCCTCATAATATCATTTTAGATAGGGATGAACATTTTACTTCTAATTTCTAGCAGGGGATATAGAGGGATTTAGGTTCATAGATTCTCCTGAGCCCAACATACCACTTCCAGACAAATGGCCAGTTAGAGTGCATGATTCATGTATGAGAGGACATGCTTCAAGAATGAATCCTTGATTTCGAGGGTTCTTGGGTGACATATATACCCTTTATTGAGTTCTCTTACAATAATATATTCCATGATACTATTCATATGGTTCTATATGAGGATTTATATGATAGACCATGCCGATCACCCCTGTGCAGGCTGGAGGTGGGTGAGGATTCCTTAATGGGACCACATCTCGTGCATGAGACTTCTGAGTAGGTCCAGTTGATTCAGAAAAGAATGGGTATTGCAAAATCTCATCAGTAATCTTAGGTAGATTGTTGCAGATGGCCTCTAGAGTTCAAGGATGGGGATCAAGTTTTCTTGCGTGTTGCATTTATGTTGGGACACAAGATAATTAGGAGACAGGTTAAGCTTTCACCAAGACATGCCAGTCCATTTGAGATTCTAGAGAGGGTCGGTATGTTTTCCTATCGATTGCAGTTACTGCAGAACTATGGGTCTATGCATGATGAATTGTATGTTTCATAGTTATGGCGTTACTTTTTAGACCCAACTCACACCTTTCAGCACATAGAGGTGGACTTTTAGGAAGATGCATCCTTTGAGGAGAATCTCATTCATATTGTGGATCATATCATGAATTTCTCTGTGTCAAGTCTTTTCCTTTGGTAATGGTGCCACAACAGTATGGACGAGTGTAGGAAGAGACTTGGGAGAGGTAGGCTGACATACAATCACACGGATATGAGTTATTTTGAGATATATCTTCACCACCATTAGAAGGGAAATTTGGGGACACATTGCTTTAAGTGGGGAGATATGTAAGAACCAGGTTTTTCTTTTGAGGTATGAATCATTATTTTTCAGTTTTTACTTAATAAAATGGGGGAGAAATTGGTCCAGCGGATGGATATAGGATTATTACATGACGTGATTGCGAACTACATACCATGTACTTATAGGTACATGCCGTGTATGGAAGGATACTTGCCATTTAATCTCGGTACACGACCATGTAAAGGTCATGCCAGAAAACCAAACGAACATGGATTGTAATCTCAAGTACACTCCATGTACTTTTATTTAATGATTAAATCAGGAAGTAGGGTTGTTTTTTCTATCTGGATAGAAGGCTCATCTAGTGTTGCGAACAACACCGTTGAGAGTCGTTTTCCTTCCCAATTGATCATCTGAACCCTAATTTTTTCACCTTCAGTTGCATTTGAACTTGATCGGTGAGATCTCGATTACTATTGATCCTTTCTTCATGATTTCTTCTATCGATGTAGTTATTTAATTTTTACCATTAATCATTGTTTTGTAGAGCTACTCCATTCAAGGTTGAATCAAAGAACGAAACTAGATGAGGAGAGTCGTACAATAACGAGATTGGTGGTCTTGTACCTTTCATGAATTTTCATGTTTTTATATGTTTTGGATTTACATACGACCAAGTTTATGGTGTCAAATTTAATGTAATTATCACCTATTATTTCCGAATTTTGATTAGGTAATTCATTAATTGAACTAAAACAGGTTTGAGATAATTTTAGTTGATTAAGGGCCACCCCGTGGGTGCTTTATCCCTTAGATGTCCGATGTTTATCCATTTAGATAAGATGCATATGAACATGAATTTGATTTCCTTTGTGAGTTAATTGAAATGGATGTGGTTAATTTAATGTTTTACCCATGTGAGTTATTATGTAGTCAACCATGTAATATCATAAATTACATGTGTTGTCTTTATGCTAAAATTTTTAAACACTGGGCTTGGCCTTAATACATGATGAAATTCATATACATCATCTTTTGACCCTGTCACATTATGGAATTCTTATACATTGGGTTTCAACCTGAATTGATTGTTGAAATGCTAATATAGTTGGTTTTGATCCAGTTGGGTGTTATGTTATACCCTGGTTATAAGCTTTGGGTTAAATATACTAGGAGTGATACTTTTTTTCCACAGTAGGATGTAAGGACTGGACTGGGATACAAGTTGAATAATGAAATTAAATGACTATTGATGTGTCAGTCGAACCAAAGCACAAGATGGGATTTGGTCTTCACCCATAATTGATTTCATTGACTTTGTGAAACATCCATTGTGCTTGTTTTTGAGTACCTACTATTTAATACTTTCACAATTGTATAGTAACTGTTATATATATATATATAGTCACTGACAAATCGACACATATCATTGGTGCTTGCCTACTAGTATTTAGTCTCACACCTGATTCAGGTCATGAATTGGGACCAAATAGATTATACTACTATAGGTGTTAATTATGGAAAGATCCCTTCTACTAGTACTTGATTTTCCATTTAGGTGCTGGAGAGCATGGGAATGAGATGAGGCTTGAGATGTTTCTTATATCCTGTTGTTATTTGGAGACATATATTGTGTATTATTGTAGTGTACTTATTTGGATTCTTTCTTAGAACATGTGACATGATGCATCATCTTTTGTATTAAATGATTCTTAGTTATTTATCTTATCAGTTTTCCACTATTTTTTTCAATTGTATACCATTTTCTTCCTCTGCTATTTTAAATTATTATTCCACTATGTTACAATATACCAATAAGGGAATAGTTTTCACACTATCACACCCTAGGCCCTTGTAGCTAGTTGAAAGCCTCTGGAATGTGGGGAAATGTGCTTGAGGTCATGTGGCCAACCAGGTATAGGGAACCAGTTGAGTGGAACCCAAATCTAGGACATTATAACAATATCCTACATTTCAAACATTCATGAAAATTTTCTCTTGCACCATTCAAGTCAAAGAATTTATAGTCCGACAAGGAACATATCAAGAAAATAAAAAATTAGTATAATGAATGTTCCATCGATTCCTTAATTCAAACATAAAACTTTATTTGAATCATCCAAAGTGAATTTTTCATCAAGAATAAAAGTATCATACATTTTATTCTACTATCTAAGAAATAAATTTATTGAATAGACTTCACTTCATCTTACAAACATGTCTCTACTTCTGATTCTATACAAAACACTTAGGATAAACCATATAAATATCATCCTATAAGTCACCATGATGATAAAATCTTTTGACATATACATTATCATAGAGAAAATTATTAGATTCAATAATGCTCTTCATTATAGGGATAATAGTGTTATTTAAATAATGGGAGAAGCTATATTAAAACACAATTCCTTCATTTTTTTTGTAAACCTTTCACCTCTAGTGGTTCTTTTTACCTCATACCTTTAATTAAATCACACATTAGATTGATAACAAATTTTTTATATAGATCTCACTTTCCATCTAGAAGATTAAAAATCCCCCACATTCTATAGATCTTCAAGGAATAAATTTCATATTTCATGACCAAATCCCCCTATTCCTATTGATAGAGTGTAAAGACTTATTCAAAAGTTTTAGGGCCAATAAAATCTATTAAAAATTTAATGTTTAAAGTAGCCTTGATACACTGACCAAGTTTCCAGATTCTTATTGATATCCTCAATTGAGTTTCTTGTTTTATTCAACTACATTCAAATATTCCTTATTAAACTTTTGATTTTGGTACTCTCCCATGAGTTTTAGAACATTTATAATATTCTCATATTTATTTTCAATTCCTTTCAATAATCTCATTCTAATCTATTGGAACATTAATAGATGATGTTCCCTAAAAATAATTCTCTATAATGTTCAGATCATTCCACTATAGATTTCCACTAAAGCCAATCACTACCTTAAATAAAATCCTTCTTCTCATCTTCCCACAAATGATATCAAGTGTTCTCAAAACTATGTCTAATAAGAACGCACACATTTTATTTATCCTTTAACTGATATTTTTTCCTTTTTTTCCTCATGAACATATGATTTTTCTAGTTTTTTTGAAATGAATCACTTATGGTATTTTATATGACCTAAGTAAAACCAGATTCTATTTCCCCACTATAGAAGATAGTCCCCTACTAAACATGTATTACAATATGTTTATATCTTCTATAGAAATTCACTTTGAAATTCATAGATGAAGTTTCACACATGCAAAATTCTCTTATAGTGTCCAATTTATACATTTATCTACTGCATTATATTTTTTATTTTTATCTAATCCCTTATCATTCCTTACTCCCTTCATTTAAAATCATTTCCAGATATTTTTTTCAGTGTACTCTCCTCTATTTCCTACTCATATGAACATTAACTTCTAATCACACTCTCATTCAGCTAAATCACTACACTAAATAAAAACATTAAAAATAATTTATTTAATCATTAGGAGGTAGAAAATAACTTCTTAATTTCATCAACAATGAATGTTATGAAGAATGATGATCCATAGATTTAAATCATAGGGGAAAGTGTTTAAACATTAGAATAAAAACATTATAATATCTGATTCAAATGTTTTATTCTAACTAAATTGAAGGACCCCTATTTTTTCCACATCATACAACTCTCATATCTTCTGAAATTGGTGTGACTGAGTATAAGTATATAATTTATTGTTATATCATTCATATTAATCTCAACAAGGATAAAAAATTTATAGTAACATACATTTAAATATTTTGAATAAATACTTATACACACTCTAATATATAATTTTGATGATATCAGGTATTGGGATCTATTGTTCATCCCATAATAAATAACTATGGACTGTATGGTTATAATCTAAATTCCATCCATAATGGTGGTTTTGAATCCAACTTCCTCAAGTTTTACAACTAATAAGTGGTTCTTCTAGAGACTAGGAATGTGTCCAATAACTATCAATTTCATGAAACCTCCATTATTCATATAAAAAATGACATTTATTATTTAATACTGTCTCTAATGTATACTTATTTTGTAGTTTAACTCTTCCTAGTATTCAATATGAATATCCCATTATGAACTCCATATCACTAATTGAATATAAAGATACAATATTGAGAATAAACTAAGACTCTATCAATGTATTCATGATCAGAAAAAAACAAATACCACCTACCATTATATTGAAAGAACTACATCTCCCAATAGAAGAATCCTTTATGATAAAAATGATCTAATTTTAATAATACTTTATAATTTGTCCCTTATTTCTATATATCCATGAATTAGGGCCATGATTTGATAATCTACAGTGATTTATTTCTTGGTACTTATCCTAAGGAATTTTATTTATGGTACATCTAAATAATCCTAAACATATATTATTTTATATGTTTTGATGTGTTTTTAGGTGGATTAGAGGCATTTGGGTGGATTAAATTAGATTGTGGATGATGGGTGGATGCGTTGTAGCACAAAACACTATAACATATCCACTTACTAGCTAATGGAGAATGTTATATTTGTAGTAAAGAAGTATATTCCACTATCCAACTATTGTCATTCCACGAAAAACTGGTTAGAATTTTTGAAATAGATTCTTATACCATGTCCTCACTAGCTCCCTGGAAGAGCTGCTACAGATTTCGTAATCCTCGGTGGGTTATATCATGTTTTTAAAAAACCCATCCCCTTTATTATTTTCATACCCAATTATGCCTCCCTAAATCACAATCACCCTATGTTCTATCTTCCATTAGTTTTGGGAGATCTCATTTATATAAATCTCCTCCCTTTAACACTAATATATATCCATTTCATCTCACATTCTTAAATACGATGAGATTAATTTTGATCTAGATCCATTTTTTTATCTTTTAAAAGGAAAAAATAAATTATATTATTGACTTATTAATCAAATATAAGGGTTATATAATGGTATAAAAATTTAATTGTTGATATTTGATAGAATCATCACCCAAATTCACAGGATTAGAACCTATGCATAATTAGGATCAATATCATTATTGGAAATATAACTTCTTGGGTATATGTGATCTTATCCTGCCCTGTGGGTAGGGATTCTCATAAAAAATGATACTATTTTTTTATTATGGTGGATCATAGATATTTTAGAAATCAAAGTGGTGAAATTGGACTATGCCAATGAATCATGTCCCTGATACAATTTTTACCAAAGTTTGATGGTCCTTATCATTTTTTATATTTACAAAGCTTTATAGAATTATTTTTTTGACATTCATGTGTAAACCATGAGACCAATGACAATTGCTTAATTCCATTTTTTTGTATGTGTGGCCCCTGAAGCATTTGATTTTTATTTATCTTGTGAATATTTGTTATGGTTATTAGATTTTAATGACATGACATGATATTGACTATTTATCCTAAAACTATGTATTGCATGTAATGTTCATCTATATTCCACAGTTGAATGTGTAGGGTTATCCATATGGACTATCCCTTGAGGGGGATATGTAAAGAATTTTGTAAAAATGTACATGTTATTTTCTCTCATGTGGTATGTGGAATATAGATTTATGGACTATACCATATTGGTTGATGTGTCAGGGGGCTTGTTGACATTTCATTAGGCATGGATCCAAAGATGGTAGAGCCCATCTATAAAGACTCTGTGTAAACGTGATGACTATATGACATGATTTCTTATTCTCTATTATATAATTATTCTCAGGTAATAAACTACTATACCATATGAAATTATGTTTTAAACAAATTTGTGTTGTTCTAATAGGTTTTATATTTACACCCTAAGATAGAATCTTGGTGTATGTGGATATTTCATGATTAGGGATTCTTTTCAGTGAAAGGAAAATGAATTTGAAATTTAAGAATGAATTATAGGAGGGTGTGGGGGGGGGGGGGGGGTTCATGATGGACTTTATTGTAGGATGTCTACTACAGTTTTTACTTAGTTACTTATATCTCATATATTGACGGAAATGACATACTATTATTGAATGGATTGGTACTTTATATGTATAATCCTAATATGATTATTTATTTATTATCCATTACATGTTGATTTTTATTTTTATCATTTTAATTTTATAATCTAATAATATCATACTAAGGTTATATTCTCCACATGATGTTCCCCTTGACACTCATCGCATGTTATTAACCAATTACATATAGGGAGGCATGCATGGAGTCATATGATATTCCATCCAGGACATAATGAGTCGGATTGAGTTTCTACAATATGGAATCAGATAAGAGATTAAATAACTTGCTTCATTTCCCGACCTTTATTTTGGGATAGGGTAGATAAGAGATATGATGGTTTGGTCTCAGATAAGGAAACCGTGTTAATGCCTCACAAGAACTATATAGTAGACCTCAATGTTTCTATTAAAGTTAAAATTCATGCTCTAGTAATTTTATTATAATGTTAAATTAATTCAACATTGGAAATTAAAATGATTTTTTTATTTTTTTATTTTATTTTGGGTGAATTATTGAATATTTACCAAACACATAGGTTAATATTCAATACCCTTATTAGTTACATTAGATAGAGCCCAAAAAATTTAAATGCATGTTAAAATTTATGATATGGTCATTTGGTGCATTTTTTCTTTAATTATATAATTTCATAATTAGTATTCTATGATTTAGTGTGTATATATTGTTGTGACTAATGTGTAGGTATCGTAAGCTTGGATTTATCCATGGGTATTTTTTAGTGGGTTGTGCCTTGTTTTTTGGGTATACTATTATTTTGAACCATTTTAACCCCCATGTATTACAATAATCTATTACTAGAATTATTTGTTTAGCTATAAAATTATATAATATTTTTTCTATGATTTTATGAAATTTAACCTCATTTATTTATTATACAATTGGTTAGGGAAGTGGGGTATAATTCTACAAAAGGTGAGGAATACCTATTTTATCACCTACTGTGCATGAGGATATAATTTAGCATTCACCTATGGGTTCTCTAGAATCTAAATCTATAGAAATGATCAAGATGAGACTTTTTTGAATAGTTCTCATTTAGTGTAAAGGATCCCATACAGGTGGGATAATGATGGTCCCTTATGCTCATTAATTTCTACTCTAGTATCCCCATACTTTTAGGGAACAAAGGACACCAGGGTATAGAGGAATGTATGTGAATCATCTAGAGAAATATCATTCTAGTGGAGAACCTAAAGGACCAATCGTTAAATCATCAGACCATTATTCTTCAGGGAACTACTATAAGTAGTTGTGAAGTTGTACTTTAGGATTGAAAATAAGAGGCGATGAAATGTTTGACCTTAAAAGACTAATTATTCAAGTGGATTATTTTATTTTCAACTTATTCTGTATGAATAATCAATATGATTAACTTTTCCCAACTTTTTTATAGGAACAAAAATCCATATTCCAGGAATTTTGAGATCATCCTTCATCCAGATTTGAAATGAAATGTTAGGATATTTAGTCAAAGGACATATGAGGTAGTGTTTCATAAGGATACGATTATAGAGAAGAAAATAAATAATAAAATAGATATATATCTCTTTCCATAATCTTGTGTATTGACTAGAGTTTTCTCCAGTGTAATCCCAATTTTCATTAATAGTAATAATAAATGATAGTTATAACATGAATTCCGAAGATGTTGTTGAATTTTATAGTTGTGTTAAGGTTATTTTACTTCTTCTATGGGAGATTACTCTACTAGGTTTTATATGGGAATATGGGGAAATATCTTATGAATTATCATTTTAGTCTCGAGAATTATCACTGGTGTAGGAATATCAATCATCTAAATAATTTATGTGCTACGTATTCATAGATGATCATAGCATGGTTAGGTTTTGATACTGGTGTAGGAACCCAATATCAATAACAGACCCCCATAGGTTGAAAAATTTAGAGACTCATGAAGAATATAGGGTGTCAGGTAGTGGTTGATTGAAGTCATTCTATTGTTGATCAAGCATCAAATAAAGGTAGAGGGGGGAAATTAACTATTTTAGTAATGGTTTTATATTATTTTACATTCTATATAGATCTGTTTTATACATGAACAACCCATTCAATAAATTTTTCTCAAATAGATCATGTGTTTGACTTACAATTTGTGTTCAATTATACGTTTTTATCGATCTATAAACCCTTGGTATTGAATATTGTGACCCCCACTTATCATAAATATATATTACATAATTTGTGCAGAATATATATTTAATTACAAAAAATACTCCAAAAGACCATGTTAGTTTAGTTTATTTGTAATTTTATGAAAAAATATTCTGACTTAGTGAAATATTTTCAATGTTTCCCAAAAAGATAACCCCCATTGGTAATCTTACTTGAAAACATTATTCATAACCTAAGGAAAGGAAACCTATGAAAGGGTGAACTCAAGTGCTTGGTGAGGGTAGAAAATGGAGATATATAACAATAACATGAACCTAAGGGTGTGAGAACATGAGTATAACATTAAAAGATCAAACCATTCATATAAAAGATCAAAAAAATGAATCATGGAATAATGTTTTACTATTCATAATATGTGAATCATAAGTGAATCAAGAGAATAATTCATGAAAACATAACTACGGAATAAGACATGAAATTTGTGGAATACAAATAATAATTGAAAATATTATGTTAGGGAAACATACCAAGACCTTTATAACATGTTAATCTTGGTATATGACCCGTGTACCTACTTATTTTTTGTTGTGCACTATAACCCATGTACCTTCTTGTTTTCAGGATTAAGATATAACCTGTGCACCCTATTAAATTTAGGCTTGGAATATAACTCATGTACCTTCTTTCATTAAATATTGGGAAAAAATCCATGTACCTTTATAATTTTAGGCTTGGGCTATAACCCATTTACCCTTTTACTTTCAGGATTGGGATAAAACCCATGAACCCTTTAACTTTAAGGCTAGGGATATAAATTGTGTACCATTTGAGATCATATAAAACTTATCATTTCCCAATACATTAGAGGGATATATAGGTCCCACACTAATTATAATAAATTCATTCAGACATATACAATAAGATAACAATACTTTCATCATATCATGACCCATAAAAATAGATAAGTGTTATAGACATCTGACCATGACCAATGAAATGAAATGGATATCATTAAAATTTCATAACATCATAACCTATGGAAAATATATAGGTTTCCAAATCAGTTCATTAAATAATAACCCTTGAAAAGAATTAGGTTTCAAAAGAATATAACTCACATAACAAAATAGGTTTCATAATTATAAGGACCCAACCTTAAACATCACATAATCTTGAATTATGTCAAGACTTCACATTGAGGATCTTTTTAGGTTTTTAGTTTTAGAGAATTAGGCCATAACTATTACATAACAAGTTGAATATTACACTTAGAAACTACTACCCAATATCCATTTTTCATAAAATAAAAACTCTTAAAAAGAAACATGTCTAGTTTTATGTTTTAGACAACATGACTTTTCCTTGATAGCATCCTTGACCCTATTCATCTTTAACTTCTATGGAAAACATTTCAAAAACTTGGGGTGATCATAAAAAGCTTAGTATGGGTTATAAAATAAGGAAGGAAAACAATATCCCATAAATAAATACAAATCAACGAAACCAATACTTTTCAATCATAACATTCCTTATGAAATCATAAGATTTATGAATAACACACAGAAATCATAAATCATAAAGGTAACTTATGGAATTCATAACATACTTACATTGCAGCTATCACAGCTACATAGGGAGTCAATTTTGGAATACCCATAATAGTATATTCCCTAAATCTATTAGGAGAAACATTAAAATTTACCTCCGTTATGTTACCCAATGCATTGGAGAGCTATCTCGGGCTCACCCGCCCTAGGTTTATCATAGAACCACCCGTATACATAAACAATGCCAAATAACATAACATATTCATAACACATAATACAAGCATAAAAGAAAGATAACATTTCCATATTTCAATCACAACATATCAAATCAAGATATTGAAATAAACAGTGCTTTATCAAATTATTTTCAAAACCTTTAAAAAAATTTAATAAAGAGATTTTTGAATCAAAGTGTCCCATAAAACGTTGAAGATTTTAAATGAATTATCACTTGGAAACATTAATGTACATATAAATAAATCCTAAAAACCATTTTGAAAACATGGACATTAATGAGATATATTTCAAAGAATAAATCTTTAAAAAATTTAAAATGAGATTTTAGGTAAAGAGTTTCTAACAAAAAGAGAGATGCTTGAATACAAATAATTGAAATATAAAATTTAATCAGAAATTTAAAATATCATGAGAATATAGGTATTCATGATATATTATACCAAATGAAATTATATACACCAAATAATATTGAATTGGTGTATAAAAACAATGAAGTATCAATGAAATGTAAATTGAGATGAAATCCCTTATTAAAACTATATCCTTAGATTAAGGATAAATCAATTACATAATAATGTGTGAAAAATATGAATACACTCAATATAAGTAGATATTAAGTGTGAAAAAATCAGAGGTTAGTCACACATATTCATAACACGACATAATCAAGAAGTATATGTTTAACCCAAATAATTGAAATTGGGTGAAGAAGTTCCCTTACAGAAATTTGACAGCCTAACACCGTCATCTTAAAATTCATAAAATGAATTGATGATAGAAAAAAGGGTATATCATCCCATGGAAATAAAATTTATAGTAATAAGGATATATAAGAACATATCCCAACATAAGAATATGTAAATTAAAATACATAACAAAAATAAGTCTTTTAAGAATAGGAGGGTGAAGGGTTCCCTTACCGATTTGGTAACTTACAAAACATACACCCCATTAAAGACAGATCATAAAATGAAGATTTAAATACCCATAAATAAAAGTATATTACACAAGGAATACAATCATGGTCAGTACATATTCCACACAAAAAGAAATATTGAAAAATATAGCATGAATCTCACGGGAATAAGAAGTGAGATGAAAACCCCTTACCACTTTGTAATTCAATCGGGTCGTATTACGAAAAGTTAGTAACCACCAAATTAATCAAAGAATAACAGGAATATAAAGATAATAATGATATTATATATAAATGGCAGTACACAATACACCACATGCAATAAATAAGTGGTGAACAATGGAAATCTCACGGAATTAAAAGTGAGATAAGAAATCCCTTACCTAGTGTCCGACTTGAATTTTTGTTCCTTGTTATTCCTGAATAATAAAATTAAGTTAATTTATACTGGATTAAGAAACTTTTTAAAAGTTTATTATTCCTTTTATATAACTTATTACCATGTTATAAATATTATTTAATCATTTAAGTTAATAATGGTCATTTTGTCAATATTTGGTACTAGAGTAAAAAATGAACAACATATAATTACAAGTTTTCTATGTGGTCAAGAGTCCATTATTTACATAAATATATTCAATATTTATATATCATATATATCATATATATCCAGTATATATATGTATTTATAATATTACATAACATTTATAGGTAAGAAATGAAATACACCGTTCATGGAGATGGTAAGCCGTACGTATGCACGAACACTACTTTCATTTAAATTTCATATTTAATGGAATGAAAACATTGTGATACATAGGTATATTAAAATTAAAGTATAATATCATATATAATTTCAATAAATATATTATTTATATGTCCCACATATGGTAAGAATGAGTCATATGACTATGAGGGGGTGGTAGTCCGCACTTCCTCAAATGAAAAGTGCCTCGACCAAAAAATGATATGATTATTAATTTTTAAAAACCCAATTTTTTAAAATGTAAATGATGGGTTACAATTTATTTTTAAGACCATAGGATAGAATTATTATTTTTTTGGAAACCATTTATTAAACATGGTTTTGAAGGAATATAGATTTTTTATCGAAGAGAGGTAATGTTCGAATTTATTAAGAAACAATTCTTGATCATACTATGTACCAAAGAGTGAAAAATATTAAAATTAATTTAATATAACATGAATAATAATAGTTTAATAATAATAATGATATTTATTGAGTGATTTATTATATTATTTAATCAATGGAAACATAATCATAAACAATCTTGATAAACAGTGAGATTATTTCAACAAACCATTACCAATATAGAAATGTTGAATCATAACATAATGGAAAGAATAACATTACATAAAGATTTACATATCATAAAAATAATGAGACTCATGATATAACATTTCAAAGTAATTATATACACATTATGGTATAATATAGGTGCATAACATGACCTGTGTCTCATGGAAGGATAATTGAGACATAATTACATTACTGATTTGGTAACTTTTGAAACATAAACCCAATGAAAGTAAGATCATAAAATTGATATATAAATACCAGTAAATATAATTATATGAATCATAGAACACATCCAAGGGTAGTATACAAACCTCATATATGAAAGAGGTGTTAAACATGGCTTTTCACTCATAAAAAATAAATGTGAGATGAGACAACCCTTACTACATAGGTAACTTTTGAATTAGGATTCCAGTGAAAGAATAACATCAATTATATATTTTATTATAATTTAATAAAATAAATTATTGAAATAAAATTTAATAAGGAAATATATACACCACAAAAAATAATATAGTGGTGAATATGGCATGTATATCAGTAAAATTAAAAGGGAGATGAAATTCTCTCACATTGTGTCGTCAATTTTGTCGTAAAAGTACAAGCCTCCAATAAAATTTGTATAAGTTTATTTTAAATTTATCATTGAACCATATTCATATATATAATACCATATAAAATTTTCTTATGGACTTCTATTACCCATTTATAAACAATTCCATGTTAATGTAATATTATGTGTAATAACCACTTTATTTATTGTATGTGTTTTGATTTGTCATTCTTGATCCTATTACTTAAATCAGGTTGTACTTATTTCAATAATATAAATAATTTCACAAATATAATATATACTAATTATATAAACAATTATAATAATATATAAAATATTGATATATTAAATTAAATACACCATTCATGGAGATAGTAGGCCTTAAGTACGCATGAACGAGGTTTCCATTTTCATAGGATATTGAAAGAATGAAATAAAATGAAATAAATAAATAAATAAATAAATATATATGTGTGTGTGTGTATAATATAATTAAAGTATAATTATTATGTCATATATATCATATATATTTATTAAACCCATCCTTAATAAATTCCATGTAATGTGTGAATGAATCACATTGCTCTGATGAGGCAGTAGTTCACACTTCTAGAAATGAAGTTATTATATTTACAAAAATTGAAATCATGATGGTAGGATTTATATAATAAATAAATATGTATAAATAAATCTTAAATATCATATATATCATATAAAAACATAGTTTCTATCATAATTATCAACCATAATAGGTGGTAAATGTACAATGAACAAAATCATTTTGTAAGGCGACAGTTCACCGTACAAAAGAATGGTAACTTCGTTACCCATTAGATGGAATAGTGTGTTTGTGAAGGTATAACCATTAGAATAACAACATATTAGTATAATTAGGATATTTTTGTCATTATAGTATCATTAAAAAATAATAATTTATGTGGTGGAGAAATAAAATAAAATAAATGAGCTTGAGGAAGGATGTTACCTCTTCTTCGGGTTTCTCCATTTTCTTTGTACATAAGAGATTCATTGGATGGATTTATTCCAAAATTGGGGTTTAAGGGAGTAAGGTATGGATGTTGGTATGTGTATTGGTATGTTATTGGCCGAACATAAGTGGATTTAGAGGAATGAAGAAGGGGATTAGGTGGTTTCCTTTTATTAGGATGAGAGGGGACACCCTTGGTATTTTTAAAACAAGTTAGGCATTCAACGTGTTTTAAAAACATTCCTTGAAAACCAAAACAAAAACTCAAGAAAATAAGGTTATGAAATACATATGGCCATCTTATTAGTGTTTCATAAGTATCTAGGACTTTTGGTCCCTTAATTTTAAGGTTTATTCCCTTGTTAAGGTTAATTTCTCCTTAATCACTATAATTAATCTTAATCACTTTCACTTTTTTTTGGTAAAAAATTTATTTTATATTATTAGAATATAAATATCATAAAGATTAGAATAATTTATTTCTATTTTTAAAAATTCAATTCATATAATTAAAAAAATATAGTTTAATACTAATCTTGTAGACTTGGCGAGAATGTGAGTTTTTAAAGGGAGAACGTTTAAAAGATCATTAGGATTTTATATCAAAATCCAATATAAAAAGATTAAAATGAACTAAATTGGTTTAATTTTTGTAAAATTGATCTAATTTTACATTAAAACCAACATAAAATATAACTTTTATATATAAATAAACTATATGAAAATGTAGTTTGGAATTAAAATTTAGTATTTTTTAGTATTCATCCATAAAATGATGTTTATCAGAAAAATACCAAAAATTAAAAATAAACTAATTTTGAAATTATAAAATAAATAATGAAGTCTATTTTATCAAATTAAATATCTAAATATGTCTAAAATTAAGATTATATTTTTTCATAGAAGGGTTTGAAAAGAAATTCATTTGAGAAAATATTATTTTTAAACATATAAAGACTTTATAAAAAATTATATTTTTCATTATCAATATGCTCTATTTACAAGAAAACATTATAAAAAATATTTTAAAAGTTGTTATTTCTATTCATATTACTATTTTAAATGGATATGTTATAATTATCTTGTTTAAATAACTATAATAAAAAATGATGTTTCATAGAAACTCAGTGTTGCCTGTAACACACGCCTAGTCAGTGTTGCATGTAGTGCAAGAGAAGTTGGTGTTTCATGTAGCACAAGACAATTATGCATTCCACATAGCTCAAAAATATCTGGAGGGTATTTAATAATGAATTCTTAACATGGTGTAACTTTAAAGGAAAGAATAAGTTGGTGTTTTTAAATTACACAATCTATATTTAGTGTTTCATGAAATAAAAAATATAAATAAATATTAAATTAATTAAAAAATTATTTTAAAAAAAATCTATGTGTTTCAATGAATTTGTATCATCTTTATATTTTTCCAGAATGTCTTCCAGTATTTTTGGTCTTCTATCATGTTTCTATATTCACATTTTATGAGATGAAATATTTTGATATAATCATTAGAATAGACTGTTTGACTAGCTACCATGTGCACATCAATTATTATATGAGATGAGTGTTTTATATATATACTTAATGGGATAATTTTTTTTTGTTTTATGAATGGGATGTCAAAGAAGGTATAGGTGGACTATACCCTTATTAAAGTGAATCCCTCTCAAAGTAGGTGGCTAGCATGATTCTTATAGTGGATCTGGTAGTTAATCCTTCATTTTCCCCATAATAGTGGGCATATTACAAGATGTTATTATACAAGATATTAGAGTTTTACCTCCAAATTTGGGAGATGAGTACATGATCAAGCTCATACATGGTGCGCGGCTTGTATAGATTCAACCATATCACAGGCCAACTACTATATTAATGGAACCCAATGGATATTTTTAATATCACGAAGGTAATGGCTTTACAATACTGATAACATCCCCTTAGGGTTTCTCCTAGGTTGTTCTCTAAGAATGAATATGGTAGTCATCATCTTTGTGTGGACTATTTGACGTTGAATCAAATTATTGTGAAAAAGGTAACAATTTTCAGGAATTTATGAATTGTTCAATCAATTAATGGAAGAATAGTGGTTTTAAATTATTGATCTATGTTCTGGATACCATCATCTTTATGTCATAGAGTCAAAAATAACAATGGAAACATTTAAGAGAAGATATGTGCTATATTATTATCTCATTATTCATTTTGAAAAAATGAATACTTTGATAGTGTTCATAGATACCGTGAACAATATCATTCACCCATACATTGACTCCATTTTATTTTGGTTTTTGATGATATATTGATATATTTTTTGATATTTGAATCAAAATATAAACACATTGAGAAAATATTGAGTTTGTTTTGTGCACATCTTCTTTATTCCAAGTTATCAAATTGTGACCATCAGATAAAATAGTTGAATTTTCTTGGGTAGGGGGTTTCTCACATATGAATATTTATTGATCTATAAAAGGTAAACATAGTTATTTATTGGAAATGTTTGGGGAATGTGTTCAAGATCCATATTTTTCTTTGTTTGGAGGAGTAGTATTGGAGGTTCATTTAGAAATTTTTCCACTAGGAAGATCCCATGACCATGCTCACCAAAAATGGATTCTTGTTTTAATTGGAAGATTTATTCAATGAGTACTTCTAATATCAATATAATAGTTTCATAAGGGGTTAAATTATGAAGGATGCACCTGTATGGTGATCCTACACATCACCAGAGCCTCCCTGTTGCTTCCTTCTAATATCGGTCAGCTGTGGCTTTATCCTCATCTCTCAGTGACTTCGAGTATTATACTCTTGCTTTGTCGACTTCCTAGATCTTGATTTTCCATGTTTTTGAGGTGTGAGGTCCTTTTCGGATGGTTTGTGGGTTCTCTGGTAATGTCTTGGGCAGTAGCCACCATTGGGATTCTGCAGTGTCGAACGCTCACAACCTTCGATTGTCTCGGCTTCTCTATGGTGGCTCGATGTGGTCGAGATCTTGTTTGAGGTGGTTTGAGGATGCATATGTGTATCGGTTTGTGTGCTTCAGTTGGATTTGCAGTCTCTTTGAGTGATGGTGGTGACAGGTTTGGCTTAATTCATTGCGGAGAAGTTTCTTCCGGTGTCTTGTTAGGGTGGCTGACTTATTAGTGATGGTTTCTGGATCTCGGTTTGTTCCCTTTCTTTTTTGATCTTGGTTACGGCTCATGTTAGGTTCAGTTTTGGTGTTTGTGTTCTGATGTTCTTGTTCTTTGGTTAGTTTTGTGTATCTGTGGATTGGGTTTGGGCACTGGTTTTTGTGAAGTTTTTAATGGTTAAGGAGGTGGGTTTGGACATGGTGGAGGTGATGGTTCATGTGTTTTGGTGAAGGAGAGAGGGGTGATTGTGGTTATCTGGGACATTGTAGGTCCCTCTTGAATTTTGAATGTATTTTTGTATTAGTTGGTTTGTTTTTTTATAGTGTTGCTTGTCCCAAACATTCTGCAAGGATTGATTTAGATGAGGATTTAGAGAAGGTTGTCTTCATCATGCATGGCTACTTAGATTTAGATTATTGAGAGGGTATGGCATATCCATCAGTACCAAACCTGTGCATTTCTGCACGGAACAATTTGTTGAGAAGTCATGAAAGGTGGAGGCGTTCCATAATGACGTTGATGCTGGGAGGTGTTTTTCAGTGTAGTTTTGTTTTGGGATGTTTGTGACCCTTTTTATCTTCATATTTTGTTAATGTATCTAAGTCATTGAAGTCATGTGGGGTTTCCACATTTTTCCTTAAAAGGGGGTTTATCCCAAAACTAAATAAAAATTTAGTCCTTCAGGCCATTCAGTCAAATCATGGAGTTTGGTATATATTATTTTTAATGAAAAAATGGTTTTTTCCTGAGAGATAATTCATTATAGAATGAAAAATTATTTTCTTATGGGTCTAATAAACTTTGACCCCTAGAGTGAAACTAACCATCCTAAGACATAGAGTTGAAAGTATTTTATTCTGCATTGAATAGTTAGTGACACAACCACATCATTGAGATATTTTTCTATATGTATACACCATAAGAGATTATGGTATGTTTTATCCCAATTAGAACTGAATCATATTCAAAGGTATTAGGTATAATAATTTTAGTCAATAAAAAATGACAAGGTTATTGTTTCTAAAAAATTAAATCTAGTTCCATATTCAATTTTCAAGAATATAATAGGAGTTGGGGAGTGATTGTCAAAAAAAGTATGGAAGCTATTGAATTTTACATAATACTAGGTGGTGGGAATAATTGAGTATCGAGGGGTTGTAACATGTGTACACTTTTTGATCATGAACCCATTGGTGGAATGAATGAACGCTTGAAAAGATTATAATATTGATTGTATCATTATGAATAAGAAGTTGGAAGAAAATAATTCTTTTCCAGGATAGACATAAGATGAACACGATGGGATTCTAGTTCATGGAAGATGGATGGTTCCATATTTTTTTGGGGAATAGCCGATGAAAGGCTCTCCTGTTTTCATATTTTTAATTTCACCCATTATCAACCCAAATGTATCATGATGTTAAAAAAACAAATATAGAGTCCCAATATAAAAATATACATTGTATTATTAGTATATAATTTTCTGAAATGTCAAACCATCAAGGTTGAGAATTAAAAACATGGATGGTTGATACAATGACATCCAATTACTATTTTTATTATTAAAAATCATGAGAATAGGATTAAAGGGAATAATTTTCCACATGTTTAGTTTTAAAAGAATAATGAAGAGATTCAAAAAGAGAAATGGAAGCATGAGACAAACATTTAGGTGTAGTGGTCTAAGATGTTAAATAATAAATTTGGAGACACTCCTCGGGGGTGAGAACTCATTATATGGGGAGAATAGTCACAATATATTTATA
Organism: Viscum album; assembly: GCA_963277665.1. Lineage (NCBI taxonomy): Eukaryota > Viridiplantae > Streptophyta > Magnoliopsida > Santalales > Viscaceae > Viscum > Viscum album. The sequence goes on from OY728156.1 coordinate 410,173,381, forward strand.
CGATACATCTTAATTAATATTTTATATATTATTTTGTATACGTTCTGATGTGTTTTGAGGTGGGTTAGAGTTTCTTGGGGGATGAAATATGAAGTGTTAAGACATGTGGACAACATTTTAGATTAAAAGCTAAATAACTCAATGTATAGATGGTGGGGCTTTATCATACGACAAGTGGAATACGAAGGATCTATATTAATGTAGAAAATATCACTGTCCAATCAGTAGTACTTATGAAAATAGGTGATTATGACCAAAATCCACTGGCCAGTCGGTGGTGCAACTCGAGGCATAGTATTCAGATGTATGTTATATTAATTATTTTAAAAAACAATATCCTCTCTTATTTTCAAACTCTCTATCAAGAATACCATGACCACATAGAAACCAGGTACCTCTCCTTCAATGATTTTAGGCTCTCTCATATCATTTATTATCATACCTTTGAAACCCAGACATCAATTTGATCTAATGTTTCTATATATGATGATTTATATCTTGAATTATATCAATTATCATATCTATTAATTTTTGAAATAAAATTATATTCTTGATTTATTTATTTAATATAAGGTTTATGGAATTTTATAAGGTAATTTTTGGTCATCGATAGAGTTGTCACCTTGATTTATATGATTAGAATCCAGATATAGTTTTGACCAAGATTGTAAATGGTATAAGTTATAATCAAGATTTCTTGAACCTCCCCAACATTTTGGGTATGAATTTTATTCAACCTCAATCATAGATTTATAATTTTTGTGAATTGGGATTGGTTATAAGATTCATATTGGTTCAATTGGACTTGAATAAAAACCATTGTAATCAAAAATAATTTACACATTAATAGGTGGTCTTTATCATTACCCCTAATTTATAGTGGTTCATGTCATGATTATTTTGAATGAATATGTAACATGTTATACCAATTATTGTGGTTTTAATTTATGTGGGGTGTGTGTATTTTTCCCAGGGAATCTGTGTTTGGTGCCTTCTCATTTTTTTATTTTTTTTATTCATTTTTCATGATATGGTGTGATATTTATATTTCATCCTATATCTATGTATTTTCATGTATTGTTTCTCAATATTCCATATTTGAACAAGATGGTTGAGCCATATGGAATATCATTAGAGTAGGGTGTGTCATTAAATTGGTCAACATATACATGATCTATCCTTTTAAGGGGTATGTGTTAGATATGTTTATGGACCATCCCATCATAGGGGATGTGTAATGATACTAGTTGGAAATAATACATCATGGGGCTAAAGTAGGTAAATCTGGAACCTAAGGACTCTATGATTAGGTGATTATTATGTGATAATTTTTTTATAAACACTTACTATATTTCATGTAATTAAAAACTATATCATATAAATATATATTAAGAACCAATTGGTGGTGTCCCACTCAATTTTAAACTCACACCATATGTGGGAATCCTTCTACATGTATAAATTTCATGGTCAATAATCTTCTAAAGGAAAAGGTCCATGTGGTGGGATGTTGTGATGGAATACCAAGAGGGAATGGGGTGTTATAGGATATACTTTGGGCATTGATTTCAGATACAATTTTTCCTAGTTACATTTAGCTCGTATATTGATCCATCACCTGTAGGGATCATTTTCATTATTTTTTCTTCTATGAATTACATGTCATACTGTTATTTCCTCTATTAGTACTTTATGTGTGTAATATTCTTAACCATAGTTTCCCAAATTTGGTGGAAACATTATACATTTGTACAAAATAAAATAAATTGCATCCCAAAGAACCAAATTGTTTACTAGTCCTGGTTAACTATAAACATATTGAAATCCCATATTACATTTGAGTACATAAAATAAAACATTGTATTTTCATGGGAATAATATTTATTCCTTTGATTATTTCCACACATATTACTCATATAATATTTCCTAAAATCATATAGAATGTAAACAAAATAATGTTCTGAGATCAAATTCTTTATAAGGGAATATATAGAATGGAATCTAAATATAGAATGAATAATTTCATTGGAATAAATGATAATAAGATAATTCTATATAAATTATTATATGAGTTTGAAGCTTATACATAGATATAAAAAATATTTAAATAAAATCATGGAAATAAATAAAATTTTTCAAAATTTTTAAATGTATAATGTTTTACATCTGAATTTCCCATCGTGGAGTTGTGAAATGTCACCTAAAAATAATTTCAAGTTCTCATGCCAAGACATCTGTATAATAATTTAAGGAATCAACAAAGAACCTATTATATTTTTCTCTCATGAGACCAAAAAATGAATAGTGGGGCTATGTAATTTTTTCCCACTTATTTCTTAATATGTCAAATGATTTCACCAAATTAATGAACAAAATAACTTAATTAACATGCCATAAAAGAATTTTGTATTAGAAGAGAAATAATATGAAATATCAGTACATTTTACTATAAAGAAGATAATAAAAATAAAAAAATTATGGTGGATGGTATCATATGAGTATATCCTTAGTAAATCACAATATTCCCCAATGAATGTTGAAATTGATAAAGATACTTTGAAAAGATCACTGAAAAATAAATTAAGGAAAATAATCCTTTTCTCAGTTTGATAACACTTATTAAAAAATTTCTCAAATACTATGGGAAATTTTATATTTATTTTTTACAATTTTTTTTATATTCATAAAATAAATTAGAGGCCATAGGCAAAGTATTTTTTTTATGAAATAAGTTGAAAATAAATTTTATTTATAATTTTATAAAAATGTCAAAAAGTACTTTATCCAGAAATCAAAAGCCAAGTTTCCATTTAGACATTCATAAAAAATTCATAAATTTGTAAATATTTACTTAATAAATAATTATATAATTTTAATAATCTTATTTAATTCCCATTTATTATAATACTCATATTGAATAAAATTATTCATGATCAAGTAGAAAAACAATGTTGTCGTTCCATAAAAACAAGATATCTATATCTTGACCATATAAATATAAAAAAATGAAAGGAAAAATTTTAATTACAGAAATATACAAACATTTAAAAATATATTATGAATAATATATAATGATATAAAAATTTCCCAAATTATTGACTTAAACATAATAAATTACAAATATTGATGAGATTTTGAAATAAACCCTTACCTTAGTTTTTACTTCCTAAATATGTGTATGAACCAAATGTATAATAAATATACATTAATTGTAAATAAATTATCAAAAAATGATAATATATATAATACATAATATAGTTTACAAATGATATTTTTTAACATTTTTTAAAAATTTTGTTAAAATATTGTTCCACGTAATAATAGATTCATTTTTTCGTGTATGCTTCTATTTGACAGTTTTACTCCTTTTGGTTTTTTCATGGTTCCATAGTCTACAAAATTATAAACATAATATAAATATCATATATACTTATTATATATTTATTTTAAGTAATCCATTAATAATATAATTATATAAATTAATTACACCATTCTTGGAGATGGTGGGATTTATGCATACATGAACATTATTTTCAATTTTGAGAAGATAGACTAAAAGAAAATTAAATAATAATTCACCTTTATAAAAAAACATTATAATATATAAATCAGATATATTGATTAAATCAACCCTTATTACAATCCATATAAAATATAAATGAGAATGAAATCACATTATCTTGTGGATGTGGTAATCCACATGTATGTCTGAGAAATGTTATTATTTTACAACAGATTAGAAGATACGCAGAAAGATATTATATTATAATTCTAGAATTATAATTTTTCCACAAATAAAATATGTGAAAATAAAACACATAAT